>CM055960.1:16300108-16983441 GCA_029490685.1 Schizonepeta tenuifolia | reverse complement strand
AGCCTTGGCAGCTGCAATACACTCTTCGGTTGTGATACCGTTGAGTTCCGAATCAAGCTCGGCTGCGATCTCGACTATGGAGTAGTAAGAAACTCCAAACTGCTCTGCCTGCTCCATGTCTTTTTCCATTTCAGCTCCACCGACTTCGGTTGACTTGGGAGCGGACTTCTTCTTTTGTGCAGTCTTTCTCCTCAGCTGGGATTTTGCAGCAGCTGGCATCTCTTCCTCATCCTGGGTCTCTTCTTCCTCCTGCATCTCAACATCCGCCTCTTTATCTTCCCCTTTTTTGGCATCAGCAACAAGGCTTGCTACTGAACCATCCAGAGAGGTGAGCTGTTGTTCGGCTTGTTGAATGCGGTTGAAGAGTTCATCGACCGCGCACTCGATTCCCACCTTCTTCGCCAGTTCGGAGTCATGGCGCTCTTGTTCGGCTTTCCTCATTCCAGCAAAAGTTTCAGATACCTCAGTCTGGAAAGCAACGAACTCAGCCCATCTTGACTCAAACCTGGACTCCCATTCTTCATCCTGTGTCTGTTGGAATTTTGCGAGGTTGGAATCAGACAAGGATTGGAAGACGTTCAGCTCAGACTTAATCCCCAGAACAGTGGACTTCAGATCAGAAATGTCTTGGCTGGTGGAGGAGGAGAGTTCGTCCAACTTTATCTTTAGTGAAACATTCTCCTCCACCAGCTGCTTGTTCTTTTCTTCTCGTGCTTCCAACATCCTCAGCTGTTCTTCTTTGTGTTGTTAGAAGTTGGCAAGCATCTCTGTCCTCAGCTGGTTTACCCTCTCAGCTATCAGCTAACAGATTTCTTCAGATGAGGGAGCTGGCTGATCAGCTGGAGCGGCTTGTTCAATCATAGCTGGTGGCTCAACTGTAACCATGGCTTGTCGGTTGGCCAGGTACAGTTTCAGCTCTTCTTCTTCATCCTTCTGCCTTGCTGATGTCCAGACGACGTGTCAGCAGGGCCACCTTGTTGTTGTAGGCCACTTCCAGGTTGGTATAGTTGAAGTAGTCGTAGATGCGAGACTCGTCCGCCTTCAGCATGTCCCAGCTGTGTACCCTGATTGTATCTTCCTTCACGTACCAGTAACTGAAGATCAGGTTGAACTGGTACAACAGCTCAGTTCCAAGAGTAGCGAAGATTGGCATGTCGTGAGCTCCTGGGAACATCCCTATCAGCTTCTGGAAGCAGTAGACCACCTTGCCTTCATGCTCCAGCGTGACGGCCTGAAGGTCAGCTTCGTCATTTATTGGAGAGGGAGAGAGAGTCTCAAAAGGCAATGGTTCAAAGGTTTCATCAATGTTGGCCAAAGAAGTGGTCTCAACATTGGCATCGAGCTGGAAGCAATGGGCATCGAGCAATGGGCTCGGAACATTTGGCTGTGATTCGGTTGAGAGAGCAAGAGGCTCTTGGGGCGGTACGGCATCAACTCCTGCCGTGGGGGAGGTTGGAACGTCTTCAATTTCCTCAGAGGAGGAAGAAGCATCCGATGTCATGTCCGTCTCCATCCCTTCCGCCTCATCGGTTCCAGCAACGTGAGGGACGATCTTGAAGGCAGCTGCCTCAGCTGAGTGGCTTGACTCGGATGGCTCCTCAGCTGGTGCCGTCTCAACTGGCACTTCTTCCTCAGTTGGTGCATCAACAACTGGTTCCTCAACTGGCTCCTTAGCTGACACCTCAGCTGACTCCTCAGCTGGCTCTTCAGCTGGCTCTTCGGCATGCTCCTCAGCCGGTATGTCCTCAGTTGGCACATCAACCGTCTTCTTGAACTTCACCCTCAACTTCTTCTGGGCAGGTTCCGCCTCCTTCTCTTTCTCTGACTCAGCTCTGCATCAGCGTGCAGCTTTAGATTTTGTGGGGCGGCTGACAGCTGATACCTCCTCAGCTGTGTCCTTGGGTTCAGCAGTCTTCCCAGCATCCTTCTTTTCCTTAGGAGTATACACACTCCTAATCACCTCTTGTGCCTTCTTTGCTGTTGGAAACAGCAACAACTTCTTTACAAGGGTCTCCTCGCAGTCCTCCCATACCATGTTCCGACCCTTGGTTGCGAGCAGGATCAAAGCAGATATTTTGCAACCGAAGTTGAGCGTCCCCTTGACACTCAACAGTCTCTCCCCTGAGTCGGTTGTGGTTTCAGAGATCTTCTGCTTCTCCAATGTCAGCTGGTTCAGAAAATATTGGAACCAGTTGATCTCATGTTTGTGCTCCAAAGCCATCAACTGCTTAAACTTTGGTCGGCTGATGTCGCCGAAGGCTCCGCTGTAGCCGAACACGAACTTGGACACAACATCGAACAGGAGTTGATGTTCCGACTTTAATTTAGTCCCCTGCATATTGCTCTTCAACCTCTCCGGAGTGATCAGAGCATTTTCCAAAAACTCATCGGCTTGTTCGTCGGTTATGTTTTCAAGAAATTCCGTGGCGGTGTGGTTTACTGGAATGATGTGGCGAAGGACGTCGGAAACTGCAATAGGGAAAGAAACACGGTGAATGGTTCTGGCCGGAACGTCGCGTTGCCGACAAGAAACCTCTATTGTAACTCCTTCTCTGCTGTCGATGGACGTCTGCAGATTCACATAGAATTCTCCGACCTAGCGCCTGAGCAGATGGGAGGGAAAGAGTTTTGCCCATTCCAGAAGGCCGTTCTCCTTGAGGATATTTGCGAGGGGAGCCAACACCGGCGACTCCAATTCATCATCGGAAAGAATCTACTCGAAGTGAATCTTCGAAACCAGCAAGTCCAACGATTCTTCATACGAGGTGGGGACTAGAGAGGGTCTGGAAGAAGCCATTTTCTTTCCTTTGGGTGCCATTTGATATCACTGAGACGGTATATAAAGGAAGGAAAATCTTGCAGAAAAAGGTTAGACAAAATCTGAGAAGATGATGAATAGTAACTGCAGATAAACACGAATGAGGAAGGTAAGAGATCACTCCCTGATTTTCCGCCTTTCATAGGTTTTTGACTCGGTTGAAATCGACGGCTAGGGTTGAATGGCGCGAATCCATCAACGGCTGAGATTACGCGACTGTTGACTTGCTTTGACTTGACGTCATGAACCAAGTTCCAACCAGCGCGTGAGAAGGTGTACAGTTTTTCATGTCAGCCCAGTCGCACTATAAAGTAGGCTATAGATGTTCAGCCGTACTTTACATTAAATGCGACATGATGGCTATTTTAATGTAACTGACATGCTCATGAATGTTTGAATTTATTTCAAACATTCTCATTTAAGATCATAACACCTTCAGCCATAAATGTTACCTGCCAGCTGATGTCGGAATCAGTTGTGTTCACCTGTCAGCTGATGTTGGAATCAGCTGTGTTCTAATGTTGCGGCATACCACCAGCTGACTCGAGTTCGCCTGTTCAGCTGACGTCTGATCCAATGTTGCAGCATACCACTAGCTGACTCGAGTTCGTCTGTTCAGCTGATGTCTGATATCTTCAGTTGGCGATCCGCATCTGAGATTCCCCCTTCATCTGAGCTTCCCCCTCAGATGGATATCTATCTCTTCACCTCAGCTGGTTCCTCATCTGATGGATCCAAAAATCCAAGTAAATCACATAACATCTTGAACCGTGCTTCGGCTAGAGGTTTAGTGAAGATATCCGCTCTCTGAATCTCAGTTGGAATCTTCTCCATGGATACGTCCTTCTTCTCAATATGGTCTCGGATGAAATGATGTCGGATGTCAATGTGCTTCGTTCGAGAGTGATGAACAGGATTCAAAGAGATAGCAATGGCACTAGAGCTATCACAATGAATGGGAACCTGTCCAGTTGCAACTTCATAGTCTCTCAGCTGTTGCTTGAGCCACAACACTTGCATGCAACAGCTACCGGCAGCCATATACTCTGACTCGGTTGTAGAAGTGGCAACACATGCTTGTTTCTTGGAGAACCACGAAACTAGCATGCTTCTCATGAACTGACAATGTCCAGATGTGGACTTCCTGTCCAACCGATCTTCGGCTAGATCTGCATCTGAGTATCCGGTCAGTTGGATGTTGTCGTCGGTTGGATACCACAACCCAACATTTACAGTTCCCTTCAGATACTTGATGATGTTCTTTGCTGCCAATATGTGAGCTTCCCTCGGTTGAACTTGGAACCGAACACACACTCCAACCGCGTAAGATATGTCTGGCCGACTAGCGGTTAGATATAGCAAAGAACCGATGATCCCTCTATACTTACTGGCATCCACGAGCTTTCCCTCAGTTCCAGGTTCAATCTTCCAGTTAGTATTCATCGGGATCCTTGTGGTCTTACTTGTCTGCAATCCGAACTTGGTGATGAGCTCCTTTGTATACTTGGACTGATTGATGAAAATCCCTTCTGGTGACTGCTTCACTTGTAGTCCAAGAAAATAATTCATCTCGCCCATCATCGACATCTCGAACTTCTCCTTTATGAGATTTGAAAATTTTTCACACAGTTCCTCCGACATAGAACCGAATATGATGTCGTCGATGTAGATTTGCACAACAAATATATCTTCTCCAACTTTGATGGTGAATAGGGTTGTGTCAACTGACCCTCGTTTGAACCCCGAGTTCAGAAGAAAACCACAAAAAGTGTCATACCAAGCCCTGAGTGCTTGCTTTAATCCATAGATTGCTTTCTTCAACTTGTACACTCTTCCATCTCCAGTTTTAAAGCCGGGAGGCTGTTCAACATATACATCTTCCTTGATATCACAGTTGAGGAAGGCACACTTCACATCCATCTGATAGACCTTAAACTTGTAAAATGCAGCATAGGCTAGAAAGATTCGGATGGCTTCCAGCCTTGCAACTGGTGCGAAGGAGTCCTCAAAATCTATTTCTTTTTGTTGGCAATATCCCTGAGCTACCAACCTTGCTTTATTCCTCACGATGAATCCAATGGCGTCTCTCTTGTTCTTGAAAATCCATTTTAATCCAATGACTTTGACACCATTTGGTCTTTCTACCAACTCCCATACACAGTTGCGTAGAAATTCATTCAGTTCTTCTTGCATGGTTGTTGTCCAGTGAACACAGTTGAGAGCTTCCACAACATTCTTCGGTTCTGGTACATCAGCTACGAAGCAAGAAATCATGGCAACATCTCCAGCTTGCTCGAACTCCTCAAGAACTGCCAACTTCTCAGCATATTGAGCGTAAATGTTGGAATCTTCCTCAGTCGAATCTGGATTTGCAACTCTGCTCCTTGTACGTACACCTTCGGTTGGATCTCCGATGATGTTGTCAGTGGAATGATCTTCATACCATCTTCGGTTGCGTCTTCCTTCTTCTTCCAACTTTGGCTGTTCTGTGATCTGAGCTGTGGGAGATGCTGGACTCTTCTGAGCTGGTGATTTATCAGTTGTTGAGTCTGGATCCTCAACATTGATAATATTTTGAACCGGGCTCGGTTGGGCTTCGGATGCTGATGCAGTTGGAGAGGCATCAGCTGGAGTTCCCCCTTGAGATGAGTTGGGGTCTTCACATTCATCTTCAGAGGAATATGGATCATCATCCTCAGTTGCCCATACCAATGGTTCAGCTAGATTCTTTTCCCTTAGTGCTTGCGATCTGGTGAGGACATGTGGAACCTGTGGATCAGCTTGTCGTCCTTTAACCTGTTCCCTGCACTCAAAAGTAGATTCATCAAAACTAACATGAGGTGTTATCTCCACAACACGAGAGCTATTGTTGAAAACTCTATAAGCCTTAATTCGAGCAGCATATCCGAGAAATATACCTTTCGAAGCCTTAGCATCAAAAGTTTTCAACTGAGTCTTCCCATTGTTGTGAATATAACACTTAGAACCAAATATGCGAAAATATGAAATATCTGGCTTCCTGCGTCTCCATAGCTCGTATGGTGTCTTTCCCAACCGCTTGGTTAGAAGAGACCGGTTCTGGGTGTAGCATGCTGTGTTGATGGCCTCAGTCCAAAATCTCTTTGGCAGAGCTGAGCTCGTCAACATGGATGTAGCTACATCTTTCAGTGTTCGGTTTCTTCGCTCAGCTACTCCATTATGTTGCGGAGTACGCGCAGCTGATGTTTGATGTGTAATTCTGTGCTTCTCGCAGTACTCGATGATGGTTTCATTTAGAAACTCGGTTCCACGGTCTGATCGGATGGAGATAATTTTCATCTCTTGTTGGTTCGATATCCGATCCATCAGCTTGGGTAGCTCATCTCGGGTTTCACTTTTGTGTCGCATGAAAATGGTCCACGTGTATCTGGAGAAATCATCAGTTACAACAAGGGTATACTCGTTGCCATTCATGCTCTTTGGTGTAACTGGCCCGAAGAGATCCATGTGGATCAGTTGTAACACTCGGTCGGTTGAGGGAGTTGTCTTCAACCGGAAGGAGGATCTAGCGAGCTTTCCCAACTGGCATGCACTGCAGATATGTGTTGTTGAAAACACTCGGTTTGGTATGCCTTTTGCATGTTCTTGTCTGGCAAGTCAGTTCATAGTCTTGAAGTTCAGATGGTTGAGCCTTTTGTGCCACAGCCAGCTCACATCTGAACTGCTCTTTGATAACAGGCCGGTGTCAGGAGGACTACTGTTCCAGTCAGCATAGTAGACATTCCCGGTTGGCGATCGATTTTCCAACAATATGACTTGCTTTGTTCCGACATTTTTAACCCTGCAACCCTGTGCATCAAACTTGACAAAGAAACCATTATCACAGAATTGGCTGATGGAGAGCACGTTATGCTTCAATCCATCAACATATGAAACATTAGAAATTGACACGTGATAGGTTTCAAGGGTACCATAACCTCTGGTGTGACCTTTTGAGTTGTCACCAAAGGTAACAGAGGGTCCTTCTTTCTCCACAAAAATTCCAAGCAAATCCTTCAGATTTGTCATGTGTTTCGAGCATCCACTATCCATCACCCACATAGTTCGTGAAGCTTTATTCTTCCTCAGCTGTTTCTCCTGTTCCTGCACAGAGAAACTCGCTTAGGTCCCCAATTTCAGTTGGGTCCTGGAGAGTTAGAACCAGTTCCCCTTTGAACTGTGATTCGTTTTTCCCTGTAAACTCGGATAGATTTATCATTCCAGATCACTTTTTCTTCATCATCAACTATAACAACACCTCGGTTATCCTTAGGCTTGTTGTTAGTAGTGATGTTCTGTTTCTTAGGAGGAGATGGATTTCTCCCATTTTGAGCTTTCGGAGGAGAGGCTTTCCCCCTGTTGTGATGGCGGTTTTTATCCTGTTGGATTCGTTGTTGAGGTTGGACGCCATGTTGGAGTCTTTGTGGCTGATTCGGATTCCAACTCCCTGAATGTTGTTTATAGCTGTTCATGCCCTGTTGGTGGTTCATATTGTGGCATGAATATTTCCAGCTGTTCGACCTGTTCTTTATCGGTTGACTCGGTTGGAACCTTTGGTTGAACTGATGATGGAACCGCTGTTGATTCAGATGGTTGGATCCTTGTCGGTTCTGCGGTCGGTTCTATCCTTTCTGATGTTGACTCTGAGGTTGATTCAGAGGTCGGTTATGAGTTTGGTTTCGATTGTGTCTCCAACGCCTCTGAATTCCTCTTCTGACTCTTGGAACATTCCCCCTCGGTTGATGTCCCAATCGATGGAACGTTCTGTCCTCCATCTACTGCTCCTTTTCCCTTCTCAGTTGTGGTTCCCTTGGTCGGTTGAGCTTGCTGAGAGGTGGAGGTTGGATTACTTTGGGGAGATTCAGGTTCAACTGTGTTAGGTTCGACAACCTTGACTTCCACAGCTTTGATGAAGGTCGCTGGAGGGATTCCAGTATCCTTGATCACATCATAACCGAGTCTTGACACGTCATCCATCTGTCGGCTGTAACTGATGAGATTCTCGATGATCTTGGATGACTGATATAGCTTTATTAAGTTGTCCTTCTCTGTTTGCAACTCCTTGAGGAGGACAGCTATATGCTCGGTTTGTCCGTCTGACTTCTTTATCAGCTGGTTGATCTGAGCTTCTTGCTTTTTCAACTGATTTTGCTTCTCTTTGATCTACTTCGTCAACTTCTCATCGGTTGGAGCATTAGTTCGGTTGATTGCATTCAGTTGACTTTTGAGATTATCTATCTCTTCAGTTTGACTTTTGATCAGATCGTCCTTTTCGGTTAAGGATTCTTCAAGTTTGGAGAACTGTTCTTGAAGACTCTTAAACTCAACCGATTTCTGATGCAGTTCCTCACTGAGTTCTTGAAAGTCACTCTAGAAGGGTTCCAACTCTTCATCCAGTGTTTCCTGCATGTTAGAAATATTGGAAGAATTTAAATTAGCAGGACTAGAGTGTACCTCAGTATCAACCTGGTCGGTTCCAAGTGCCATGAGGCATTGATCCTGACCGATAGCGTTGTTGGTGGAAGTCAGCTCATCCTTATCTTCAGTGTCAGTGAAGATGTCCATGTCGTCAGCTGCTTCTTCTGCAACCATGGCCTTGTTTTTTCCAGTCTGCTTGGCCCTTAATGCTTCTCTCTCTTTCTTCGAGAGGTCTGGACAATCTGCTTTGAAATGTCCCTCCTTGCCGCATTCAAAGCAACCGTTGTTCACAGGCTTTGAGTTATCTCGAGTTCGGTTAGATTTGTAGAACCTCTTGTATTTTCCGAACCGAGTGTCCATGTCAGCTAGCTTCTTTGACAGGGCGGCTATGTTCTGTTGCAGCTCTTCTCTGCTTGGCTCCTTCGTAGCTGTGTCCGCTGATCTTGTTGGTCTTGATGCTCGCGGCTTTGAATAGTCAGCTCGGAGTGCTACTGACTTGGTGGCTGAACCAACATCCTCATGTCGACTCGTCTGAACCGATTTGCCGTGAGCAACTAAACAAGAAAGAAAAAAATATTCTCTCTCCATTTCCTCCCAACCGTGAGAATGAAACACACACATATAATTGAGAAATCCTCCATTGAAGTTCAAGCTTTCAAGCTCCTAAGTTCAAGAGATCATCATCCTTTTCAATCTTCTATATACTAATTGAAGAGGTAATTAATTCATAAATTCTTGAGTTAATATTCAATCCTGTGATACCCCGAGCTTTTATATCTTTAGAGAGCGTAATAACTAACCGAGTAAGTTAAAAAATGTGATTTGTGGAATAAAAATTTTCTTTTAAAATAAAGGGAAACGAGTAAAACGTCTGGAATGTCTTATGTGTTTTGTGTGAATTTATCTGTTTTATTTCTTGAGATGATGATGATGTAATATAATTGTTGAGTTGTTTATATGAGAATGAGTATGAGATTTAATTTCCAGAAGAATCCCGAAGAGTTTGTTTAATTGAAATAGAATAATGTTGATCGCCGAGAAATTTATTTACACCGATGAACTTAGAATAGAGTTGAATTAAGATCTTTGAACCTAGAATTTCTTTTAAGGTCTTTGAAATAGGATAAGAGCTTATCCGAGAATAATTTGAGAAGAGTAATGAGGAATTAATCTTTTAAAGATTAATAACGAATTAACAAGCCGACTAAAATCTTTTAAGGTTTAAAAGACTAAATGATCGGAACCGTTAATGAGACGAGGAGAGATTAGACCCGTTTATTGCATAAATGAATTAATACGAATCATTTTATCCGAAAACCTTTACGACCGGATAATTAATACCCGTAACGACATGACGAGGACAAGTGTCGTCACACCTCTCACCCTCTCACGCCACCTCATCACCTCTCTCCTATCTCTCTCTCCAATTTTCTATGCAACTAATCATGATTATTCCTACAAAATATTTAGTAAGTTGTGATGCTTGGATTGCATGCAAAGCCATCACATCAATCATGTACCAAATCAATTTCCAAGACAAACATCATGATGTTATTCTCTTTGTTGGAAAAATAAGCAAACAATGCATGCACTCTACACTCTCTCTCTTTCGATCTCTCTCTTATTGCCAAGAGATGATTTTATTTCATTCATCTAACACACTACTCTCCATCAAGAAACAAACAAAGAAAACTCTCTCTACTCTCTCCCTCACTCTCGGCACTCACACACACACACACCTACTAGTTTTCTTCCATGCAACCTTGAATTCAAGTTTATCATCCATGAAAATGAAGTAAAGAACACCATCCTCCATCTATTCCATCCTTATCTTCAAGAAAAAAGTTAAAAACCCATCCAAGTTCTTGATTTAAATTCAATAATCATCCTCCACTTTCTTCATTTTGGCTCTTAAGCCCTAAAAGAAATGGATGATTAATTTTTGTATTATTCTTTTCTTTGAGGATCCAAGAAGAGTTCTTCCTTTCATCCAAGCTAAAGTTTGAAGCTCAATTTCCCTTCCATTTCGATTCCAAGAAGCCAAGGAGAAGAGATCCTTTTAATTTAAAGTATGATATTCATTTGATTAATTGTATATATGTATATCTCTAAGTCCTAAAAGAAAGAAACCATGCATGCATGATATTTATTTATGTTTAGGCAAACTTAGGTTGTGCTTGTGAAGATCGAGTGAGAAGAAATCGTTAGGAGAATCGAACATTAGGATTTAATCGGTGAATTAAGAGAAGAAAAAGAAATTAAATCCCTAAAAATCTAGTAAATGCCGAAATTATTAGAGAAAAATAGGAAAATATGAATCCCTTGAGTTATTGATATTTTGATGCTTGATTTATTATTTTTATCATGTTTGAAATGAGATTATATGCATGAAAATTTGAGAAATAAAATGCCCTAAAAAGGGTGTAAACGCCGTGAGTTTAAGAAGAAAAAGAAGGATTTATTTTGTTGATTTTGTTGATGAATTGAGTGATGTTTTGATCATGAAATGATTGTTTGATATGTTGATATAATCATACATGTTGTTAAGTTTAAGAAAATGGAATTGCATGCAAGGTTATTAAAGAAAATAATTTATGA
This sequence comes from Schizonepeta tenuifolia, assembly GCA_029490685.1. Taxonomy (NCBI): domain Eukaryota; kingdom Viridiplantae; phylum Streptophyta; class Magnoliopsida; order Lamiales; family Lamiaceae; genus Schizonepeta; species Schizonepeta tenuifolia. The sequence continues at coordinate 16,972,589 of CM055960.1, read as the reverse complement.
TAATATAGAAGATGTGATGTTTAGATGTTATAATATGTGTGTAAAATACTAGTTTAAATTATGGATAAAAGATAGAAATTTTTGTAAAAAAAAGAATGAAGTCTAAAAGCTTTTAAAATATTGAGAATTGAAAAATGCATAAAAAGATATGTTTAATAAGTGTTTTTATATTAAAACTTGAAGATTTGAATCTTTAATAAACTAAGTCAAAAAGATATTTTGTAATTTAACTAATAAGATGAACTAGTTTTTATAAAAATGTTTATTGAATGATAAAGAAAATTACTAAGTAAGAAAATGGTTTAAAAATTAAGAACAAAGAAGAAGAATTTATTAAATAAATAAGCAAGAATTGAGAAAACCGGGTTTAAAAGAATTAATTGATAAGAAGTGAAAAGAAGAGAAGTTTTAATCAAAATGGAGAAAAGATGCTAAACGAGTTAAGATAAATACTCGTATAATTGATCAAGAAAGTAATAATGGAATAAAGTCCAAATAATAGTTTTGAAAGAAATTAATTAAAGTTAATTAATTAAGTAAGTTGTTTTCAAACCATGCAAATTAAAAATGAACCGAGAAGAATTGTCGAGTTAATAATTGGAAAAATAGTAGTCGAGCTAAGAAGTAAAAATCGATTAGAAATGGAAAGGAAATTCCAATTTCATAAGAGTTGTTAATAATTAAAGAGAATTTGTATTAATTAAGTAAAAATTTATAAAATACTTCATAAGATAACGAATTTAGAACAAAAGCGTTGTCTATAAACTAAGAAAAGATAAAGTATGTTGTTTGAGTTTTTATGAAAAGAAATGCATAATCGAGTTAAGTTCTAATGCTTAAATTGAACAAATGTTAATGTGTCTTGAAGTATGTTTGATTTATTTGAATTCATTATATGATTGAATAAGTATTTAAATGCATGATATTAATTGTGATGTGAAGAATAATTGAATTATTTGTATGCAAAATGATTGAGTTATTGATTTGTTAAATCGAGAAGTGATTTAGTTTTAAAAAGAAGATCGAGTAAAGGAACGTAGATAGACGGCGTTTAAATATTAAAGCGAGAAAGTGTTAAGACATTGGTTAGTAGTATTAACCAATTCGAGTAGAGTTAATGGTTTAAAAACGAGAACGCGAGATCATTTAGAAAAGTTAAAGCGAAGAGAGAAACGACTCAAGTAGAAGTCCTTCAGTTGAATTCAATGCCTTTGTGTCCGTCTTTTGCGTATCTTATTTTTTTTCCTTTATCGATGTCGAACTGTGAAGGGTCGAGCCGGACGGATCACTAAACAAGGACAAATAGCCCTTAAACCGCCTAGCTAGAATCTTCGAAAGTCAGGTGGGCTTTTCTGAACCAAAACTATCGATGAGAATTAGTTATGCTATTGAGTATTATTATATAATTTTAAATGCGATTGACTTGCCGTTTTTATTGAAGTTTGGTATGTATTATCATCTGTTTATGTGAAGATGTTATTATCCTGTGAAAGGCAGGAAACCCACGTGTGGTATGTTAGATGTTAAGGTGACTGTGAGCCCTGCTTCGGTTAGACCGGTCACAGTGTTCGAGAAGGAGGCCTACTTCTCGGCACAGTAAGATTGTTTGTGACAGATGATGCATACTGTTATATTATACGTTATGTTTGACTGCGCAGTCTGTTTTAAGAAAATGTTTTTAACATGCACAAGTAAAACTGTTTTTAAACTGCTTAAGTACTTGTGATGTTCGGCAAGGCAAGTTCAATTGTTATAGCTTTAAAAAGCATCTTTATTCAAATGTTTTGGCTTGTGTTCACTGAGTACAAAGTACTCAGCCCTGCGTGTGTTTCTAAACATACAGGTTGACTGGATGGCGATGGCATGGATACTTGGTGGTGTGGTTTGGTTCTTTTGGTTGAGTCAAGTTGAATATCAGACTGGCGTTTGTACGTCTTCATACGTGCAAATATTGGGTTTTGATGCAAGTTTCCGCTGCAACCCTTTTGAATTGATGTCTATTGATACTTATACTCTGATACTCATGTTTTTGATTTCGAGTGTTGTGCTCGATGATTTTGAATACTTGTTGAATTCTTAACTTCTTGACGTGTGCTTCCGAGCTATAGGCTCGTTGACTTTAAAACCTTTTGTTGAATCTGATTCTCTTGACTTGGTATATGTTGCATTCTCGTATTTGTTGGAATCCTATCCCTGTCAGCATGAAATACTTATTTATATTCCATCATAAGTGATTTTAAGATGCTCGGATATTACTTCGTTATGTTTTTGGAAGCCTAATTCGATTGCCTTGTTTCTCATAATCGTTTTCCCCGAGCATGTTCCCCTTATTTGAGTTGATTGTTAGTGGTTTAGATTGTGTTGTTGTTCGTAAGTCGCACCTCGAGAGTCGGGGCGTGACAAATCCAAATCATCTCCATATTTCTTGAAATTTTTGGCACTCATGCCCTTGAGAAGAGGATTAATCCTTGTTTTGTTTTTCTTGAGGATTAAGGTGGATTCAATTATAGAAAATTCCAAGCCAAGATCTTGAGCCCTAATTCCATTCATTTCGATCCAAGAAGAAATCAAGAGGAGAGTTTGGATTTATTTCTAAAAAGTAGGTTAAATTCATTTGATTAATTGTATATTATGTAATCTCTAATCCCTAAAGAAAGATGCATGCATGGTTTAATTTATGCATAGGCAAACTAGGGATTTCGATATGAGATTCGATGTGAGATTCGAGTGAGGAAATCGAGCCTAGGAATTAATCTATGGTTTAATAGAGAAAAGAAAATTAAAACCCCTAAAATTTGGTAGAAGCCGAAAATTTTAGGGCAAGAGGAAGAATTCGATTTCTTGATGTTATGATGATGTTATGAGTATGAGAAAAGTATGAGTTATATGATGATTGAATCCCTTATGATGTTATACGAGGAAAATCGATACATATATGCATGTTATGGAGAAAAATAATATTTATGATGATTTGATGATTTATGATGATTTGATGAAATGAGTATGTTTGTGTGAAAATTTGAGTATTAGATGTTGAAGTGATGAAAATGAGATTTCTAGTGTTAAAAATCGAAAATCAAGAATTTTGAGTTGGAATACCTAGTGTGTGTTCTAGGTGTTCTTGGTGAAAAATATGAGTTTTTGAAGATTTGAAGAAATGCCTAGTGTGTGTTCTAGGTGTAATATTTGAAGATTTGAATACCATTAAAATTATTCTAAAATAAAATTAATTAATTATTTAATAAATAAAAATTCATAAATTTTGAGAATAAAATTAAATAGAAAATAAAAAGAGAAAAATCATTAAATTAATGATGAGTCATTACGTTGAGAAAATAAAGAAAAATACTTTCTTTATTTAATAATTAGAGTTTAAGAGGAAGAATTAAGTGAGAATAATTCTTGAGATTAAGAGGATATAATAATCGAGAAGTAATAAAAGATGAATTAGAGTTAAAGAAATAGAGTTGGAAGTCGAGTATAAAATGCGAGACGAGTTAGTCGAAGACATGACGTTCAATTGAACGTGAAAGAAGGAAAATGATAATAAATTATTTATGAGAGAAAATAATAAAAGAGTCGAGCATGAGGAATTGAGTAAGAAATCTAAATCGAGTCGAGTTCATTTACTCGTAAAATTAGTCGAGGAGTTTTAAAATAAGAATAAATAATGGAGTTAGAAATAGAATGATTAAAGAGATAATTTCTTAATAAATTAAGAAATGATGGAGTAAGAGAATAAAGAGTCGAGCCGAGCTTTGATAATCGAGTTAAGCAATAAATAAATAATTTTCGAAGAATTAAGTCGAGTAAGAGAAGTTTATGAGTTTGGAGTCGAGCGGGAGTTGTTTGATATTAAAATCGAGTTAAAAATAGTTTAATGTTTAATCATTAAATTAAATGAGAAATATTGAGAGACGAGAAGAAAATTAATAAGAGAAATGTTGATTGAGAGTCGAGTTATTAATTGATGAAGTGTTTGAATGCTCGTTTATTTTAATAATTCGAGTATTGATTGATTGATGATGCTTGAGTAGTTAATCGAATTTGTTTTCCAAATCATTTTAATTTGAAAAGGGTCGAGGAAGTTATCGAGTTTTGATTGTTGAGTTAAAAATCGAGTTTTGAGTTGAAGATAGAAATCGAGATTAAATTAAATAAGAATTTAATTGAGAATAATAAAATAATAGTACGTACGCGTAGATGTATACGTAGTCAAGCAAAGACAACGTATTTTGAAAATAATGTCGTATATTGAGTCGAGAAAATATTAAATAAATATTTCAGTTTTTAATTGAAAAGAATTCTTATTATTTGAATTTATGTAAGAAGACGAGAATCTATTTTATGAAATTGAAGTTAACGTCGTTTTAAAAACTAGAGTCGAGTAATTGTTAATGTGACTTGAATTGTGAATCTAGTTTGAGATACTATGTTTGATTTAAATTCCATATTGAGTTATAATATGTTGATTAAATCTATATGCTTGAGTGAAATGTTAACATTTCGATTATGATAACATGATATGTTCAAATTGTTGAGAATGCAAGCAAGAATTCTAGAAATGAAGTTGAGATAAATAATATGTTATTAATTGTTGAGAAAGGCTTTATCGATTATTGATTAATGATTTAGAACGAGAGTACGAGACGAAGTAATTAGTAATCGAGTAGAGTCGAGAATTGAGAACGAGGAAGTCGAGAAAGAGATCGACTTAGAAAAAGATGAAATAAGAATAGAGAGAGACCCGAGTTAAGTAGAAGTCCTCCAGCCGAGATACGCATCTACTTTACGTCTTTCGCATCGAGTCTTATTTATTTTATCGATGTCCAATTTATGAAGGACCGAGCAGGATGGATAAGTAGCGAGGACATTCACGAGTAAGCCGCCTAGCTAAGTCTTCGAAAGTCAGGTGGGCTTTTCTAAAACCAAACTCCGATGAATGCTATCAGTATTGGTTATTGAATTATTATGATGTGAGTTTTAAATTCAATTGACTTGCCGATTTTATGTGAAGTTTGGTATGTTTTATCATATGCTTGAATAAGATGTTATTGTCCTGTGAAATGCAGGGAACCCACGTGTAGTATATGAATGGTTTGATGGTGACTGTGAGCCTTGCTTCGGTTGGGCCGGTCACAGTGTTCGAGAAGGAGGCCTACTTCTCGACACAAATGGATGGATGATGTGGTAGATAATACATATTGTTTGAAGTATATATATTGTGTTTGTCAGCGCTGACGTTTCAAGAAAGTAAAATGTTTTTGCATTCACAAGTAAAATTGTTTTCATTGCATAAATACTTGTGATGCTACGGCAAGGCAAGTTCAATTGATATAGCTCTAAGAGCAAGTTTCAAAGTTTTTGGCACGTGTTCACTGAGTACAAAGTACTCAGCCCTGCATATATTTCTAAACGTGCAGGTTAGCAGGATGAGGATGGTGTGGGCAGCTTGGTGGTGTGTTGTCTTTGAGTCGAAAGTTAGTCGGGCAATTGTATGTCTTCATACATGTAGTTGTTTGGGATTGAGTCGAGGTCTCCGCTGCTATCTTTTGAAAGTGATGTTTGATAATATACTTTGACACAATATGTCAATATTCTGTTGATTATGAGCGTTGTGCTCGATATAATTTAAGGTTTTTGTTGGTTCGTGTTTTTGGGAATCTTAAATACTTATGCCGATTCGGTTGTTATGTAAATTATTCCATGCTCGTTTGATGTTTTAGTTGTGACTTGGAAGCATGTTCTTATTTGTTATTGCTTTCAGTCAATATTTCATTATATTCCCGAGCATGAATCCCTTATTGAGTTGAGTTGATGGATGGTTAGTAGTGTTAGTGTTGCTATCGTCGCACCTCGGGAGTCGGGGTGTGACAAGCTGCGCGTGTTAAACACGTGCAATCGCGGTTTCGCGGTGCCCTACTGTCACGTTCCACTTCTGTTCATGCATGGGTTGAAACGGGCACCATAAACGTCGGAGCAGAAGCTCCAACGAGTCGGATTTTAGCCCGTTTCTCGCCAAGCACAGCGGAAACCTAGCGCGTGAAAACAACGCGCTGCCGTTCGCCGCCACACGCCACCGTCGATTTGAATTATCCGACAAGTTGCTGCTCTTTCTCGACCCGTACAACAATTACAATTGAAATAACAATTTACAACTGAAAAACTAATCTAACCACGGATTTTCTCATGGTAAAAATGGCCAAAACGGCAAACCAATATAAAATAAAATGAATCCACGACGAGACAACGATAATAACAAACATGCATGCATATATACGTAAATAAAATAAGATTTTATTTTAATTATGGATTTACTGTTCGTTAATCCGACAGAGCCATAATATACAGACCAGGGCTCTAATACCAACTGTTGGAACCGATTATTGAAAACCGATTCGTTTTCACCCATGGATCAATTATGGATATCTAACAAACACATACAAAATCCACACCTAGCATGCTCCTATGTATATAATTAAAATCATAGGATGTTTATTCGGAATGCCTGCAAACTTGACGCACAACGACTTCAGAGTGATCTTCCGAACTGTTCCCGGCTAGAGTACGACGATGGATGGGATCGACTTCAAACTCTCTCTCTTGCTATGGGAATGGCGGCTAGCTCTCTCTCACTCTAGGTTTTAGTTGCTTAGAATGCAAGTAAGTAATGAGCCTTATGAGCCTTGTATTTATAGATAAATAACTGCTCATATTCATTAACCTAGACAACTCTTACGGGCCGTAAGAGAGTAGGCGCCTAAGCCCACTAGAGACACATGCCATTGGGCCAGTTCAGAGATCTACTAGCTTAAATAAGATTGGCCTGATAATATCTGATTTAATCTATTCAGCCCAGAATATAAATCAGATATAAATATTAATTCATTCCACTAAAGAATTAATACTGACTTACCCTCTTATTTATTTAGTTGAGTCGGGGCTAGTATTAGACTTAATTAATCTCCGTGTTTATGATTATCGAATATCTATTAATTAATTAAATACTTCTGACAACAATTAATTAATCAATTAATTATTTACTAATAAATAATTATCTCGAGTGCTACCACTCAAACTTATTATCGTATCGGAACTAATTTCACCTGCAGGGTTTAATACGATAAACTTATTAAGTTCCTCGAGAGGATATCATCATCCCATTATTCATAGGACACGGATCCTTTATTGCAGCTTCATCAATATCAAATAAGAACTGCCATTGCCCAAAATACGAAATTCGAACAACTATTGAATTCTCATTTTTGATAGATCAAAGCAATAGTCAGACATTTATTCATACTGATAAGCCCAATTAAGGTTAAGACTATTTAAGTTACCGAGATCTTTAATTCTTAATAAGTCAGAACAAAGAATTAATCTCACTGTGATTCTTTCAATACGATTAACGTACTAGCATAAATAAATAGTCAAGACAAACTATTTAATACTATTATGCTACAATCTAAACCAACAACTCGTCCAAGTTGTCTCGATTGTGAATATTAGTTTATATCTCATAAGATGCCGATTATATAATCTTCTGTGATCTACAACACACTATATAATCTATAATATTGAGAGAATTGGATAAATAATTAATATGCAATAATAAACATTTCAGATAGAATAATTATAGTGAAATAAACATCAATTGTATATAAGCAAAAAGTCTTGCTTTTGTATACAACCCTTCAATGGAGACTCTCCATGCGTTCCAATTACCGATAAAAATTTTCTTTATAATATACCGATACACATGTACATAATAAAATAACTTACTACATTTTCTCTTTGATTACAATATTTGTCAAGGAACTTAATATTGCCAAATTTTAGCATAAGTAAGGTATTTTGGATGGAAATGCCCTTACTTTTTCATAAAACCCACTCATTTTTCTTTTTTCTCTCTTTTTCTCTTCTTTTTTCCTTGCTTTCATGTGACTTCTTGTCTATTTTTTCTTCTTTCTCTTTATTATTTCTGCTAATCTTTTTCTCTCTCTTTCCTCTTCACTTTTTTTTTTCTTGCTTTTTTTTTCTTCTTCATCATTTTTTCTTTTCTCTCTCCGCCTTGTCTCCTCCGCCTCATCTCCGCGTTCATCTTTCTTCTTCGTTTCTCCTCCTCCGCCTCCTCTTATTCTCTGCCCCAGCCATTTTTGCTGCGCCCCCTTACTCTGCCGCCTCGTCCTTCGTCTCCTCTATCTTATATGGCTTCCGACAGCAAATGTGATAAGCAACCCGATAGAGACGACGAAGTTGCCGCCTCTTATTCCGACGAGCAACACCACATAATAGTAAGAAGGAAGAAGAGAAAAGAAGAGAAACAAAGAGAAGAAGAACCGTCGAAGAAGAAATGCGGCTGGTAAAATTTTGAATTTTTCAGATCTATGTGAATTCATGGTTAGAGATCTGTGTGTTGCTGTATTTCAGTTTGTTTTCGTTGTGGTTGTTATTGTAGTTTTGGATTGAGTTATGTTTTTCGATTTTGTTTTTGTGTTACGATTTGTTGTTTTCGTAATTGTTTTGTTACTATTTGTTGATTTCGTAACGAAACGAATTGTTACAATTTTGTTTTGGTGTTACGACTTGTTTGTTTTCATAACTGCTTTATCATGTAATGTGGTGTTACAAAATCATAGATAAATTGGTATTAGAGAAAGAAGACACATTTGATTCGAAATATTGAATTCGTAACATGGAATCATGATAAACTGATACGAATTCATAAGATCGTAACATGGAATTATGACAAAGTGATATGAAATCATAAATTCGTAACAGAGAAACAAGGCATATTGATAAGAAATATAAAATTCATAACAGAGAAACAAGATACGAAATGTAAAATTCGTAACATGGAACTGATACGAAATGATAAAATCTTAACAGAAAGTCAAGGCATAGTGATACGAAATGACAAAATCGTAACATGGAATCAAGGCATACAGAAACAAAATGCCAAAATCTTAACAGGAAGTCAAGACATAGTGATATGAAATGCCAAAATCGTAACAGGGAATGCCGGTGTTACTAAATCTCACAAAAGAACGCAAGATGCATCAAATGACGATACGAATTACGAAATTCGTAATGTGGATACAAAATTGCCAATATAAAAACCTAAAATCGTAACAAACATGTTACAAAATTCACAATTTGTAAGTTCATATTCACATCTCACACAGCAGAATTAGTTACAAATTACAAAATTCGTAACATCTGTCACGATTCATGATAAATATTACAAATTACGAAACAACAGAATAAACGGTGTTACTAAATGATGATACAAATTACAAAATTCGTAACATGGATAGAAAATCTCCAATACGAAAATCTAAAATCGTAACATAGTTATAACCTTATTATGAAAATCACATTACAAAAATATAAAATCGTAACAGAATATTCAATACACAATTCCTATTTTCGTAACATGGGGAACAACTCTGAGAAAAAATCAGGCGACAATAACAAGATTCGTATTAATTCACCTATCAATTCAACAACAAATTGTATCTTCTTTCTTGTTCATTTAGCCGGCATCAGTGGCGGCACTATCTTCAGAAGCGCTGGCGCCACTTTCTTCCTCTGGTTTCTTCTTCGCTTTTTTTCTTTTGCTTCTTCTTCCTCGACGGTTCTTCTTCTTCTTCAACATCTTCTTCTTCTTCTTCTTCTTCTTCTTCTTCTTCTTCTTCTTCTTCTTGTTCTGCTATTTGTTTCTTTTCTTTCTTCTTCTTCCTTCGTTCTTTTTCTGCAACAACGGATGCAAAATTCTTTCTTTTAAAAACTCATTTGTTCTACAATAAGCAAACAATAAAACCAAATCAATAATATAATTCAGAACATGTAACTCATGTTACGAAATTGCAAAAAATGGTACGAAATTATAATTTCGTAATAGGTGTTATAACACATATAAAAGGTATACAACTCATAAATGTTACGAAATTATAAAATTTATAACAACAGAATTTACAGTGTAACTAAACTTCACAAATAAACACAACAAGCATCACATGACGATACGAATGATGAAAAATCGCAACATGAATAGCATATCTTCAATACAAAATTTTCAAATCGGCACAAATATGTTACGAAATTTAATATACCCTTCTCACATTGCAGAGTTAGTTACAAATTACAAAATTCGTAACACCAGCTACGAAATTCGTAACAAACGTAATGAATTACGAAATTCGTAACATGTATAATACTAATTTTCCAATACAAAATTTCAAATCGCCATAAATTTGTTACGAAAATATAAAATAGTAACTGAATATTCAATACGAAATGAAATAACTAAAATAGAAAAAAAAAATAGGGAATCAATGTGTTGTCGGTGGTGCTTTGTTGCCGGATAGATTTGTTGCTGAAGGATTCAAGCACAGACCTAATATCGTTCACTGTGCACTCACCACCGGTTAGCATTATTCGGTGGTGCTTGACTGCAAGATTCTTTCTCTTGAATGTCCATTCGATTTACAATAAACAAACAATTAAACCAATTCAGTAACTCAGAACATGTAACATATGTTACCAAATTATAATTTCGTAACAGTTGTAATAATGAATATAAAATGTGTTGAATTCAAATTTGGAATCAAATAAAGAAGATATTATCTTATAGCTTCGATTTCAATGGATAGTCAAACTCAAACTCATTTTAATTAATTAATCATTTAAAGGACTCGATTCTCCCTAAGACAATCACAAAATTAGTTTAAGCCCACTGTCGCGGCAAATAAACCGTGGATTATAAGCTAGAAACTATTGTGTCCAATCAATTACTAACTTATAACTCCTAAAAGCTCCTAAGATTCTTTATCTTAACCCTAATCTCAAGATCTTTCGACTTTATTGAAGAGAATGTTCCCTATTCTTAGTTCAAGCATTAATTATCTTCTTTCGATATCAACTTAATACAACTAGAATGCACAATTGGTGATCAAGCAATCAAGCATGAAAAAGCACAAGAATAAAGAAAAGGAGTAAAGGTCGTGATTAATCAACTAAAATAGGAGTTCAAGAACAAATATCCATCTACTTTCTAACCATACGATAATAAAGAGTTTAGCCACACATAATCATGGCAAAACAAAACAAAGATTCAAATCTAAACATAAAGTTAGAAAAACTATAGTGAAGAAATCAAATCCCTCGTCTTCTCCAAAAGCTCCAATTCTCCTCTACGTGCCCAAAGCTAAATAATATGTAAAAGTATGTTCTAATAAACCCTAAGACACCTATTTATACTAGGAAATAATTAATATCCGAATTAGGAATAAAATCAAGTCAAAAATCGAGTAAAAATCCAAAAACATGCAAAAATGTGTATAATGACGTCACCATGCGGCTGGCCATGCAACCGCATGACAAACCGCATGGAAACTCGGCGACAACTCCTTTGTCATGCGGCTGGCCATGCGGCCGCATTCTAGGCCGCATGCCACTGCGCGCAACAATTTTCAAACGGCTCGTTCTCCCTCGTTACAACTCTGATTTTGAATCCGTTTTCACCTACGAACTTCTATCGAGCTGTACTTTCATCCTTTCATGCTCAATTTGAATAATACTGAATCCAAATTTCTGCAAAAATAAACAAACAACGAACGAGCATCATATTTCACAAATTAACAATTCTTAAGCACAAAACTCATTCCAAACATGATTTCCCAATATAAATTGACATCAATTAAGCTTATAAAGATGAGAAAATCCATGTTTTTCAATCCCCCAAACTTAACCATTTGTTTGTCCCCAAACAAAAAGACAAAAGAAAACCAACAATAAACATGGATTCAAGCAACAAAGTGACTTCATTCGGCTTCAGAATTAATTCTTTTAAAACAAATAATCACTTGTAATCACATAAATCATCATCAAGTAGAGCTCAACAATCCCAAACATCTAGCCTTAATACTTAGAATCCTCACCAACAAAGATAAGATTTAAAGTGTTCACTCAACTCTCAAGTGTATAGATAAAATAATAAACTCTCAAATCAAAGCAATGCATGTAGCCTACCATATGCTTGCAGATCGTCTATACTCTCTATTGCTTAAATGTGTGCTTCTAGATAAGATCAAAAAGGACTTTTACAAGGTTGTAATGTAGGCTCTTTGGTGAGGTTAGGAATATATGGCTAAGTGGCTTAAATCCCCACAAAAAGTCAAGACAAACCAACTCCCATATTCAACACTCCAAACCATAGCAATTCTACTCAAACTACACAACCATCCCATGCTAGCAAATCTTTCAACTCAAAATCATACCCACTTATGCTCAATTTTCTTACAACTTTTTTTTCTTTTTTTTTCTCATTTTTTTTATCTTTTTTTTTTCTTTTTTTTTCTTTTAATTTTTTTTTCCGAGCTTATATGGGTAACAACGATTCATAACAAACTAGCACAACCTCATCTTCATAACCTCTCCTTACTCAATCAATCTCCATCTACCCAATTACCAACGGTTTAAGAAAGAAAAGGCTTAGAAGCTCAAACTCGGTAAACTAGGATTATTTCAATACTGGACAAAACAAAAAGCAAAAACAGGCTAAGAAAGATGGCCTTAGATCATCTCTTTATCCAATAGCACACTATGCAACCTCAAGTTAGAAACCAAGGCAAGTTCTAGAGACTGACAAACATGCTCGACCAAATCACACACAAGAAATAAAAAAACCGTGAAATCATGCAACGGTTAAGGCTCAAGCTTTCACACGGGTTTAACATGATTCAAGTAATCGAGGCCAAACATCTAGAACTATCAATCACTACTCAACAATTCATCACATGATCACAAGCAATTAACTCCAAAACCAACAATTTCATCATAAGTCAAGTCATATTATCAACCAAAAACCATGCCTATTTCACAGACAAACAGACTTCAACTTCTAAGACTTCACTTTAAAAATAAAACTAAAACTAAAACTACTACTAAACTAAAAATAAAAATAAAAATTTACCTAAAAAGCAAATAAAAGAAACAATCAACTCCCAACTCCATCCCCCCAAACTTATTCAATGATATAATAAAGTCGAATAAGTTTGAAAACAGAAAAGGAAGTTGATTGTGCTAGAACATGCATAAAGACAATTTAATCCCCTTCAAAATCAGAAATTGACCAACTAATAGCAGATTTATGCTTCCTCAAACTACCAAACAAATTATTAAGCTCAAAGGAAGAGAGATAAGCTGATACAATTACCGGGTAAGTCTCGTTCTCTCCAAAAAATGCATATCTCAAATGCTCAGGCAGTGGCTTTAATTCAAGCACAGGCGGTCCCTCCTTTTGCGGCTTAGGATCATCTTCTCTACGCAAAGATAGGAATCTTCCTCCCCCCTTTTTGAACTTCTGCACACTATCTAGAACACTACAACACTCAAACAACTCGAGGTCAAATGCATCATTAGTAAACAGAGGATCAAAATTAGAAGAGAAAAGAGAATAAGAAAGATAAGCCTCCAATGAGTTGAGTAATGCTCTCCCAACAGTCGACTCCACGCAAGAGTCAACTACATCAATTACTTTGCACTCCTCCATCGGCCGAGTATCCAGCTCTCCACAAAACTTCAAATCATTGTAAATAGAGAACATGTGACTCTCCTCATTTACTCTCAATGTGAGCTCCCCATTGACAACATCAATAAGCACTCGCTCCGTCGCCAAGAATGGCCAGCCAAGAATAAGAGGCATATTCTTGTCTTCCTCCATATCGAGCACCACAAAGTCGGCTGGAAATATAAACTCTTTAACCATCACGAGCGCATCTTCCACTATGCCTCTAGGATACGCCACCGATCGATCTGCCATCTGAAGAGCTATCGTAGTAGGCCGAATCTCCCCAATCTCTAACTTCTTGAAGATAAAAAGAGGCATCAAGTTGATGCTCGCTACAAGGTCGCATAGGGCTTTCTCGAATGGCTTCCCCCCAATAATGCAAGATAAAGTAAAACTCCCCGGATCCTTGATCTTCGCCGGAAGCTTTCTTTGCAAAATAGCACTGCATTCCTCATTCAGATTCACGGTCTCATAAGCTCCTAATTTTTTCTTCCGAGAAATCACATCTTTGATGAACTTAGCATATCTCGGTATGTTTTGAAGAGCCTCCACCAGTGGAATGTTAATATGCATCTTCCGAAAAATATCCAAAAGTCTAGAAAATTGTGCATCATTCTTCTTTTTTTGGTGCCTTTGAGGAAACAGAACCACCCCTTGTGTAGACGGAGTTGGTGGTATCAAAACCGACTTAGAGTGAGGAGTCGGTTCGTCCACCATCTTACTTCTTGGAATTTCCTGCACTTCCTCATCCACAACTTCTTCTTCCATACTTGGCTTTGGATCATCAACTGGCATCTTTGGTGCTTCATAAGAAGTACCACTCCTCAAATTTATAGCCTTGCAGTGCTCCTTCGGGTTGATAACTATGTTGCTCGGGAATTGGCCTTGTTGAGGTTAACCGCCTATTGAAGTAGCTAGCTATCCCAACTGAATCTCCATCATCTTCATATGAGTCTCCAAAGGTCCAATCGAAGACTCCATCTTCCCAAACTTGGCATCATTAATAGCTATGTATTTTCTGAGCAAATCATCGGTGCTCTCATTCTTCGGCTCATTAATGAATCCATTAATAACAGAAAATCCAGGCGGGGGCTGTAGTGCATTTTTTGGATTTCCATAAGAAAGATTCGGATGCTGATTGGGATGATAGTATTGGCCTTGATTTCCTCTAAAATTTTCTCCATTCATATTGTTCACCCAATTAGCCTCTTCCATCCGCACTTGCCCCACAATTTGGTGCTCTGGCTGCCTCAAGCTCAATGAATCAATCTTGTTGGTGAGATTGATAACATGATTAGTCAAAATTTCCATGGGATCGGCCTCTTGAGTTGCTGCCACCTTCCGAACCTGAAGCCTCTCCGTTGGCCACTGATAACTGTTTGCAGCCAATCTCTCAATAATCTCAAGAGCCTCATCACTTCCTCTTGCCAAAATAGCTCCATTAGCAGCAGAATCCATTCTTTGCATCGTATCCACCGAACAAGCATTGTAGAACATGAGAATGCGATTCTCTGCATGTGCTTGGGATATTTACGGAGCTTCTCCTTGAATCTTTCTCAACACTCGTAGAAGGTTTCCCCATCAAACTCACAGAACTGCACTATCTCCATCTTCAGTTTCAGAATTAGGCCCGGAGGGCAGGACTTCAACAAGAATTTCTGAGCAATGTCATTCCAAGTAGCCTTAGCTCCAAGCTCCAAAGATTTATACCACATCTTCGCCTTACCCTTCAATGAGAAAGGAAAGAGACGAATTCTGATAGCATCTTCAGGAACTTGATTGATCTTCGTAGTGCTGCACATCTCCAGAAATTGAGCCAGATGCTCATTCGGATCCTCCTGCACATGCCCTCCATACTGATTTGCTTGAATCATCTGAATCAAACCCGTCTTCAACTCAAAATTAGTAGCATTAAGTCCTGGTCCAGGTATGGCTCTTGCGTTTAGAGTAGGCTAAAAAGTTTGCTGAATGGGCGTCGAACGACGCGTTCACTTCTCTTCTCAAGCCACAAGCTCCTCAATGGTCCTTCTGAGAGCTGCTACTTCCTCATCTGTAGCCATGTTCTTCTTCTTATTCTTTCTAGCATTGTTACGCCGAGCAGTAGCTTTAATTTCAGAATCAAACGGTATTAGTTTTCCTTCACCAGCACGCGTGAGCATAAACTACCTACAACAAAACAAAGAGAGACGAGAAATTAAACTAAAATAAATAAACTGAAAATAAATGTCTAAACTAGTCTCAATCAAATTAATCACAATATCATAAATCTTAATATCAATCCCCGACAACGGTGCCAAAAACTTGTTCGCTATTTTCTTTCACACCGCAAGTGCACGGGTGTAATTGAGCACAGGGAAGCAAGGTCGTATTCCACAGGGATTGAATTTAAGATCCACAAGTACTGCTTTCAATTAACATCCACTATTTAGACTCTTAATTAAAAGGATTTTAGTTTAACTAATTATAACAAAGAAAACTAAATTAACTAGAGCAAAGCAAAGAGCAAATTTGGAATCAAATAAAGAAGATATTATTTTATAGCTTCGATTTCAATGGATATTCGAACTCAAACTCATTTTAATCAATTAATCATTTAAAGGACTCGATTCTCCCTAAGCTAGAAACTATTGTGTCCAATCAATTACTAACTTATAACTCCTAAAAGCTCCTAAGATTCTTTATCTTCACCCTAATCTCAAGATCTTTCGACTTTATTGAAGAGAATGTTCCCTATTCTCAGTTCAAGCATTAATTATCTTCTTTCGATATCAAATTAATAAAACTAGAATGCACAATTGGTGATCAAGCAATCAAGCATGAAAAAGCACAAGAATAAAGAAAATGAGTAAAGGTCATGATTAATCAACTAAAATAGGAGTTCAAGAACAAATATCCATCTACTTTCTAACCATAAGATAATAAAGAGTTTAGCCACACATAATCATGGCAAAACAAAACAAAGATTCAAATCTAAACATAAAGTTAGAAAAATCGTAGTGAAGAAATCAAATCCCTCGTCTTCTCCAAAAAAGCTCCAATTCTCCTCTACGTGTCCAAAGCTAAATAATATGTAAAAGTCTGTTCTAATAAACCCTAAGACACCTATTTATACTAGGAAATAATTAATATCTGAATTAGGAATAAAACCAAGTCAAAAATCGAGTAAAAATCCAAAAACACGCAAAAACGTGTATAATGACGTCACCATGCGGCCGGCCATGCGACCGCATGCCACTGCGCGCAATAATTTTCAAACGGCTCGTCCTCCCTCGTTACAACGCCGATTTTGGATCTGTTTTCGCCTACGAACTCTTATCGAGCTATACTTTCATCCTATCATGTTCAATTTGAATAATATTGACTCCAAATTTCTGCAAAAACAAAACAAACAACGAACTAGCATCATATTTCACAAATTAACAATTCTTAAGCACAAAACTCATTCCAAACATGATTTCCCAATATAAATTGACATCAATTAAGCTTATAAAGATGAGAAAATCCATGTTTATCAATAATGTTACGAAATAATAAAATCGTAACAGGGGTGATAGATCTGGAAATAAGTTTCAATAATAACGAGAACCAACATATATTGTCAGATTTGTAACAATCACACATTTAACATGCATTTAACCATAAATTGTATCAATTCATGCATTCAATTCACGAAATTATTCCACCAACAAATCGTTTCCAACCCATGATTCCAAAAATTCAAAATTTTGAAGCAAAAACCCCAAATCACTACAAGAATTTCGTTCATACACAACGGTTATTAACCGTTGTTGTATCGATTTCGGACTGTTGTGTAATCCAGTGTGGTAGTAGGTATGGGCACATAGACAACGGTTTACAAACTGTTGTCGTATACTCTATGACAACAGCGTTCACAACGGTTTTGAACCGTAGTTGTAGCACATTACGTAAAAATAGATGACACATACAACAACCGTTATAACTGTTATCCTCATCATTGTAGTAGAGTCAACAACAACACTTAAAAACCGTTATCTATGATCCAGGACCTACAACCACACTGTATTTGACAACAACAAAAAATGAATATGACAACGATTACATACTATTATTGTAAACTAGTTACCACAACGGGTATAACTGTTGTCGTTATCGTTGTCGTAGAGTCAACAACAACACTGGAAAACCGTTGTCTATTATCCAGGACCTACAACCACACTGGATTTGACAACAACAAAAAATGAATATGACAACGGTTATATACTATTGTTGTAAACTAGTTACCACAACGGGTATAACTGTTGTCGTTATCGTTGTCGTAGAGTCAACAACAACACTTAAAAATCGTTGTCTATGATCCAATATCTATGGCCACACTTGATGAAACCCAAGGATCGTCGTTGGTGCAAGATCCGGTTCGTGTTCCCGTGGGTCCAGTTACATGAGCTCGAGCTAAGAAGTTCAAGGAAGATTTGGCAGGCTTGGTTCATAAAGTTTGGGATCAAGAGTTTCTAAAGAAGCCCATTGGCGATGGCATTTTGGACAACCTATGTTTTGTTAATCTTATCATGTGCGAGTGGGCTTAAGTTTGAAGGCTTTATTTATTTGTGTTCAAGACTTTGTTTATTTGTTATTTTCATTTTGGTCTTTCTGTTAGTCAATTAGCTAGTTGGGTTATTGTGTTTAAACCCGTCCATTAGTACTTTCCTTCTTAGATTAGGTTATGATTTACGCCTATATATAGGCATTGTATGGATGCCATTTTTGGAACATCTTGATTAATATTATAACGTGAGTTTTATTCTCTGTTGAGAGTTTTCGAGTTCTTCTTGGTTTGCCAAGTCGAGTTCATTATTCGGCGAATCAACGAGTCAATCATCCCCGTTGTGTGTCATTCAGCGTCCCCGAGTTGTTGTGTCGTTCTATCTTTGGGTTTAGGGAATTTATTCGCCTACTTCACTTGGAGAAATAGATACAGAGGTTTTGGGATTTCCATCTTTTCTTATCCAGTTCTAGTCTTCCGCGAGCGTGATCAAGGGTCATATCAATTTGGCATCAGGAGCCACGTTTTCGTATCCAGGTTCTTCGTGTCGTCGTTTATTTTTTATTCTGTCCAGTTTCGTCTTCGTCTTCTGTCAGTTGCGTCGACTTTCTCGTTTTTGTTCGTCGTGTTCTTCATGTTCGTGTTCGTCGTTAATATTAAATAAATAAATAATATATCATTAGATCTGTTTTGAGTCTCGTCCGTGTCCAGTTTCTTTGTTTGTTTCCATATATTGTCTCCATAACTTACCATATATACCATCATTATCTTCTTACCATATGTATATATATATATATATCTACCATCCTTATCTTCCTACCATATATATATCTCATCCTTATCCTACCTTACCATATACACGCCCATACTTCCATATACTACACCAGCTACCATAATTACTCCAAACTTCCATCCGACTCATATCATTCCCATAATATACGCCCTAAGAGACGATAATAATCGTCTTACACACCTTCTACAATAAAATTCCAGTTTGACATAAAAGTGGTCGCCAAAGGCGCATCATTGAGAATTTGGTCTTGTTCTTCGCATTTTTGAAATCCTCGTTCCGAGAGGGTACAAAAAAAATTCCATTGAGTTCCTTGGGTCGTATAGTCTTTTGGAACAGTTTCTGCGTGCACTTTTTCTGACTTTTCAGTTGTGTGTCGTAGTGTTTTTCGGGTTCTTTAGGTTGTGTAGAGTCGTTGAGCATGTTTCTGTGCAGCGTGTTTTGGGTTTTCAGTTTTCGTTTCTTCGTGTCTTTTTGTTCTTATTTCCAGTTTTCTATATTTTTGGTTATTTCGTTGTTTGTTGGTGGTGAATTCAAGTGGTAGATTGAGAGGATTCGATTCCTTGAGAGAGAATTTGAGTGGAAAAAGGCAAGAGTGGTGAGATTATTGGAGTGAAAAAAAGCTATAACTGAGTGATACACGAGTGCTGAGTGATTCATTATTGAGTGATACACGAGTGCTTGTGAGGTGGTGAGGATTCTGTTTTTACTAACCTTTGTTTCTTGTCAAGATGTCTAAAGATGGTAAGCAGGTTGCAGATGAGGCGGATCAGTCCGTTGGTGATCCGAAGGTGAAGTTACTGATGGAGGCGCTTACATCCCAATTGGGGAAGATGTTAGATTCAAAGATGGAAGGGGTATATGACATACTTTACCAGATTGAGCAGTCTCAGACCAGAGAGACTAATTCCAATCGAATTCGTGGTGGCAGAGGAGGACAAGGTGGTAAAGGACGTGGAGATCGATGAGGTCGTGCTGAGTATGATGAGTATGTGGAGGATATTGAGTTTGATGAAGATGATGAGGGCAGCTGGCATAGAGGCAGGGACAGAAACGCCCAAGATAACTACCTGGGCAACATCAAGATGAACATTCCCTCCTTCCAAAGGAAAAATGATCCAGAACTGTACCTTGAATGGGAGAGAAAGGTGGAGCTGATGTTTGACTACCATAATTATTCAGAGATAAAGAAGGTGAAGTTGGCAGCAGTGGAGTTTTCAGATTATGCACTTGTTTGGTGGGATCAATTGGTGACCAGTCGGAGAAGAAATGGAGAGCCACCTATTGAGACTTGGCGTGAGATGAAGGTTGTGATGAGGAAGCGTTTTGTGCCAAACCATTACTACCGAGAGCTTTACAACAAGTTGCAGAATTTGAAACAGGGGAATAGAAGTGTGGATGAATACTTCAAGAAGATGGAGATAACCATGATTCGAGCTAATGTTATGGAGGAAAGAGAGGCGACCATGGCGATATTTTTGGCTGGTTTGCAGTGGGACATTCGGGATAGAGTGGAGTTACAGCACTATGTTGAGTTGGAGGATATGGTCCACATGGCCATAAAGATAGAGAGTCAGCTCAAGAGGAAGGGTAATCAGAGACAGAGTCCGGCCAGTTGGAGGCAATCCCAGTCACATTCTAGTGGTTTCTCATCAAAAGGGAACCAATGGAAAAAGGAGGCACCACCGACAGAAGAGAAGAAGCCGTTTTTTAAGCCCCGAGTTGAGACTTCGAGTTCAGCAAATCAAGCTAAATCAGCAACCCCTGATAGCCGAAATCGAGATAAGAAGTGTTTTAAATGCTAAGGATTTTGGCATATCTCGACTGAGTGTCCGAATAGAAGAATCATGATCTTGAGAGATGATGGTGAAGTGGTGACAGATGATGAGGATCTTGATCCGGAGATGCCAGTTTTGGAGGAGTCCGACGAAGAAGATGAGGAGATTTTACCTCCTGTTGGGAAGTTGTTCGTGACTGGGAGGGTTTTGAGTGCCCAAACTCAACCCGATGAGAGAGAGCAGCGAGAGGACCTCTTTCACACGAGGTGCCATGTTCGAGATAAGGTGTGCAACGTCATTATTGATGGAGAAAGTTGCACGAATGTGGCCAGCGCAGACATGGTTGAGAGATTGCGGCTGATTGCGGTGAAGCATCCCAAGCCGTATTGATTGTAGTGGTTGAATGAGTCTGGCATCATCAGAGTGGTGAAGCAAGTGAAGGTTCCTTTTCGCATTAGGAGGTATGAAGATGAAGTGTTGTGCGACGTGATTCTAATGCAGGCGAGCCACATCTTGTTGGGGCATCCGTGGCAGTTCGATAGGCGAGTTACTCATGATGGCTTCACCAACAAGTATTTCTTCGAGTATAAGCAGAAGAAGGTATCCCTTGTTCCTCTTACTCCTAAACAAGTTTATGAGGATCAAATGCAGATGCAAAAAGAGGCGGACAAGGTGAAGCCCAAGGAGTCAGTCGAGCAGAAAAATGAGTGTGGGTTGGCGCATAATTCATTTCTGGCCAGACCGAGAGATTTGAAGTGGGCCGTGAGGGAGGAGAGACCGATGTACTTGTTGTTGTACAAAGAAATTTTGCATAGTGATAATGATTTCTCTTCTCTACCCCCTTCTATTAGTTCTGTTTTGCAGGAATATGATGATGTCTTTCCCGACGAGATTCCACCAGGCTTACCACAAATTCGTGGGATTGAGCATCAAATTCAATTTTGTTCCAGGAGCTGTCCTTCCAAAACCGACCAGCTTATAGGACCAGCCCTGAGAAAACGAAAGAGTTGGATCGACAAATCGGAGATTTGATGGCGAATGGGCGCGTGAGAGAGAGTATGAGTCCCTGTGCCGTTCCGGTTTTGCTCGTTCCAAAGAAGGACTCATTCTTGAGAATGTGTTGTGATTGTAGAGCCATCAACAATATCACGGTAAAGTATCAATTTCCTATTCCTCGTTTAGATGATATGCTTGATGAGTTGCATGGTTCTTGTGTGTTTTCCAAGATTGATTTGCGTAGTGGATACCATCAGATTAGGATTAAAGAGGGTGATGAGTGAAAAATTGCTTTCAAGACAAAACTTGGTTTGTTTGAGTGGTTGGTTATGCCTTTTGGTTTGACTAATGCGCCCAGTACTTTTATGCGTCTTATGAATCATGTTTTGCGTGCTTTTATTGGTCGATTTGTTGTGGTTTATTTTGATGATATTCTCATTTATAGCAAGAGTCATGATGAGCATATTGAGCATTTGAAGGCTGTTTTGGATGCACTTAGAAAAGAGAAGTTATATGCTAACCTTAAGAAGTGTGTCTTGTGTACGGACAAGCTTATGTTTCTTGGTTTTGTTGTCAGTGCACAAGGTGTACAAGTTGATGAAGAGAAGATACGAGCTATCCAAGAGTGACTACATCGAAGAATGTTGGGGAAATTAGAAGTTTCCATGGACTTGCTAGCTTCTATCGACGTTTTGTACCACATTCGAAGAATGTTGGGGAAGTTAGAAGTTTCCATGGACTTGCTAGCTTCTATCGACGTTTTGTACCATATTTTAGTAGTATGGCAGCACCTTTGACGGAAGTTATCAAGAAGAGTGTAGAGTTCACGTGGGGTAAAGCGCAAGAAGATGCGTTTCAGCTTTTGAAGCACAAACTAACACATTCCCCGGTACTATCTCTTCCTAACTTTTCTAAGTCTTTTGAGATTGAATGTGATGCTTCTGGTGTTGGTATTGGTGCAGTTTTGATGCAAGAAGGTAGGCTTGTTGCGTATTTCAGTGAGAAGCTCAATGGACTGACATTGAGTTATCCAACGTATGACAAGGAGTTGTACGCGTTGGTGAGAGCCCTCAAAATGTGGCAACACTATCTGTGGGCTAAAGAGTTCGTCATTCACACCGACCATGAGTCCTTGAGCATTTGAAGGGGCAGAACAAGATGAATAAGAGGCATGCGAGGTGGATGGAGTTCATTGAGACGTTCCCTTACGTCATCAAATACAAGCAAGGAAAAGAGAATGTTGTGGCTGACGCACTTTCTCAAAGGTATGCCTTGATCTCTACTTAAGATGCGAAGTTGCTTGGTATTGAGTGTCTTAGAGTTTATATGAGCATGATGACGATTTTGGTGAGATTTATCGAGCATGTGAGCGATCTGCTAGTGGAGAGTATTTTAGGCATGATAACTATCTTTTTAGGAAGAATAAGTTGTGTGTTCCTAAGTGCTCTATACGTGATTTGTTGTTGCGTGAGTCTCATGGTGGGGGTTTAATGGGACATTTTGGTATTGCTAAGACTTTGGTTGTTTTGCAAGAACATTTCTTTTGGCCTCATATGAAATGTGATGTTGAAAGAATTTGTGCTCGTTGTGTTACATGTAAGCAAGCTAAGTCTGGAGTTAACTCCCATGGTTTGTATACACCATTGCCTATTCCTATTGCACCGTGGATTGATATTTCTATGGATTTTGTGTTAGGATTGCCTAGGACTAAGCGTGGTCGTGATTCTATCTTTGTTGTGGTTGATCTATTTTCTAAGATGGCACATTTTATTCCATGTCATAAATCTGATGATGCATCTCATATAGCTGATTTGTTCTTTAGAGAGGTTGTTAGATTGCATGGCATGCCTAGGACTATTGTTTCTGATAGAGATTCTAAGTTCTTAAGCTACTTTTGGAAGACTTTGTGGTGTAAGTTAGGTACTAAGCTTTTGTTTTCTACTACTTGTCATCCACAAACTGAAGATGTGGTGTAACAAAACTTGAATTACTAAAAATATAATAATTGAAATCAATTATTCATCAATTCCAGTTCAAGTCAATCATATAGATCCATGACTCTAAAAAAATCATTTAGATCCAAAACATGTACTCAATATTAATCACAAGATTACATGTACTAAATGTATCTAAAATAAATCGAGCGCTTGCAAAACTACACCAGTCTAATAGGAGACAATATTGATTTCCACGCCAAGTATCACCAATGAATTTATCCTGTTATTTGTCATAAAGGAATAAACATATCATAAACTGCTCATACATGCAATTAATACATACATATACAGCTCATACATTTAATATATATTCTACAACTCCGTTAACGAACAGAGTTATCAATGCCATAATAATAAGTCATTTTTCAGTATGTAAATTATCATTTTAAGAGAGGAAGACAATCATTACCTTCTAAAATTTTATATATTTCTTTACGCATTTTGCCCACTCCTTGCGCACTTCATTGATCCCATCAATAGAATAGCGCTTTCTTTCTTCCTTGTTATCCTTACTCTTGCCCTGATAAGTAAAAGTTATAAACATCAATTATACAATTCTCAACGACCAACAACCATAATAAGGTTAAAGTATGACATTTTAAATTAATCGATTTACACGATTCAAGCTCAATTATTTCCTTCATGGATCGCAAGACATAGAAACCACACTGATACAGATCCGACTGTTTGGGACCCTGCGACACAATCCAATTGTGAATAATTATTTTTGATTAACTAATTCTATTGATTTTAGGATATAGTAGTATACCTTAATGATTTTCCACGAAGGTGTATCTTTTCCTTTCTTCTATATATCCGCATTGAACATCTTCAGAGCCCTTTAGATTATATGATTTAATTGTTTCAATATCACATTATGAATTATTAACAAAAAAAAAGTAGATCAAACTTACACTTCCACAGTTTGCTTCCAAGGTGTATCATGATTACTAGTATAAAAAGAATCCAACAAACCAACTTCTTTTTTGAGGATTAATGATCGTAAGGATCCAATGTTCTCTTCAAATACACATAGCAAAATATTATTAAAAAAATATAATTATGAAGTTCAAAATATTAAACTAATGTTGGAAACTATATACTTATCCCACATTGCATGGAACCAAAACCATTTGATTGACAATTGTACCTAGCCCAATATACAATGCACGTGCTCTCTGTTCCATTCCTTGTTGAACATTTTTCTTATCTGATTTCGTGGATGGAATATGCCCAACACCGATAGGATCAACAAACTTGAATTTTTTTAGCTTTTCTGAACTCATCTTTTTGTATAAGTGCCTGTAAATTAACAAATAATTTGATCAAATATACTTTTCATATCCAACTAAGTGAGTAGATAAATTACAACAAATATGAAGATTTATTACCATATGTAGACAGCAATACAGTTATAGGTAAGTGGTCGCAATTTGCAGAAAGCCTCTACATCATCCTTGAGTATGTAAAGTACACGCTCATGACCAAAGACCTTTTCATCTAGGTGAATCATAGTAGTCCATTTGTCTTTAAGCATTGTCGTGTAATGAAGATAAATAAGGTGTAACTGTACAGGCATGGTAGAATCTGTACTCTGTGATTCCCTCCGTTCTTGCTTCATGATTATTTTTGGTTTCTAAAAATTGAAAGATAATTGCATACATATTAGAAATTACCTGCTTATAATCTAATAATATAAAATTAATAATTAATTTTATTTTTATACCTATCTTTCAACTTCAACAGGTGTGAGGGTCATGAGCCTACAACATCACCAATGCTATGACACTCACTTGTTGGTATGGGCAAAGGAGCACTGTCATCCATAGCTTCATCGATTGATACGTGCACACAGTCTATAGACAATTTTGAACTTGGATCGCAAACTTTGATAACTGTGCCATATGCAGCAATGCTTGTGCTCGACTCAAAACTTAATGCTACCAATTTACCCTAATCATCATGAGTGTAAAGAAAATAAATTAAACTAGTTATAAATTTACAGCGGTAACAAGATAAAAAAAAATGCATACCTATAAATGTTTATATTTTTGAAGTAGCTTTACATCAAGCATATGCATATCCACATCATCATCAGCCAACTTGACGATGTCGTCCAATTTCTGTTCACCTTTAAAGAGGACTGAACAACTGCTCTTCTCATCAACATCAACATCATTACCAGTACGACCAATGGTTTTTAACAAAAGAGCTTCTAATTTATCAATCCTCTTTCTATTTTCCATTATCTCTTACTGCTAGCGGTTACAGAGTTCTGTGTTGTGCTCCCTTCCTCTTGGCAATTTGAAGTAAATAGATTGGGTGACACGACTTGTACCTCTCAAACGTCCACTTTGTTCATTGTTGTTAAGTGCACTTTCAAGAATAGTGCTTGTCATGCCCTTTGCATCCAATGAACCATCTTTTTTCTTGGCAATAAATTCATCCTACATTATTTTTATCAATATAAATTCATAATATATACAACTTGAACTTGACATACTAATGTGAAAATAATATTTTGAATATAAAAATGAGCTTACAATCTTTGTAACTTTTTTCACTAGATCATCTCCTTCATATATCCCGGTTAATGTCTTTCGTCCCTCAACCCAAAGTATAGCTTGATTTTTCTGGATCATTGCACAAGAGATCGGATTGCATGCATAAAATAAATTAGTACACACATATGATGAAATTTTTAAAATAAAAATTAATACTTACTATATATGACTTACATGTTCACTTGCAAATTTTGCATACCCTTTTCGAGAGAACCGATAAGGGTGAACATATTGAGCCCTTCGTTGTTATTGTTGTTGTTCTCTTTTTTTCTGTAAAATAAAGTGATGCAAAACAAAAAAAAAACAGAAAAAACAAAAGCAAGAAAATCATCAAAGTTAATTATTGAGCTACAGAAAATAAAATAAATTAAAAAGAAGCAGCTTACATTAAAGTTGATTCAGAGTAGCAATATAAAGAGCAATTTTTCAATTTGTAAAGTATGATAAATTATACTAACTCACAACAGACTATCATACCACCAAGAATATCCTGTATTTAGTAGATATTTGTGTAAAGGAATGCACAACCATTAAAGTACAATAAATAAATTAAAGTACAACAAATAAATATATTATTTAAAATAAAATATAAAGAAATACAATACCTTGATGTTTTCAGACATGCAACTAATAACAAACACACTCCAATCAGCAGCTTCAATCTATAGAAAGTCAGCAGGAGGCGTATTCAACTCAGTTGTCTCCATTCTTGCATAAACCCACGGATTGGTGAGTAATGTCTTGAATTGACGCCACTTGTCATTTGCACAGCTGAGGCAAGTTCCCTTCCAATTTGGGTCAAGATTAAAAGACAACTACAAATTCATAAATGTTAGATAATACATAAGATTCAATAAGATTGTACTAAACCAACAATAATACACACTAAAGCACTTACATTTAGTGTTTCCCAAATAACATCTTTCACATCTTCCGGTACATGTTTCCAGCTATCATACGTGATCTTCACGTTACTACAAATTATACTATTCAATTCATAGGACAAAGACCAAGACTAGGCAAAATCGTGCAATTTCTTAAACATTTGCATGTTTATTCTTTTAATATTCTGGGTTAATTGCCTATAAAGGCATAACCTTTTCACAAATTTGTAATTTTAGCATGACCTTTTTTCATTGACAATTCTAGACATGACCTTTCAACTCATTGCAATTCGTAGCATATTTTCAACTTCCGGTGATCGGAAAGATGACGTGTAATTTTTTAGTGATATGGAATTCAACTATTTTTGATGTGGCATTTGACTCATTGCTGATGTGACATTTTTATTTATTTTTACTAAATAATTTTTTTTCTTATATTATACCCTTTTCTCAATAATCCAAATTTAAACTCAATTTAAATAAATTCAATGGTCAAACAATGATAAGAAATTGAACTCGAGGCATTGCCATAGCCAATAGCCAAAAACTAAGTTAATGGCCCTTGAATTTATTTAAATTGAGTTTAAATTTGTTTTATTGAGAAAAGAATATAATATAAGAAAAAAATATTTAGCAAAAATAAATAAAAATGTCACATCAGCAATGAGTCAAATGCCACAACAAAAATAGTTAAATGCCATGTCACTAAAAAATTACACGTCATCTTTTCGATCACCGAAAGTTAAAAATATGCTCCGAATCGCAATGAGTTGAAAGGCTATGCCTAGAATTGTCAATGAAAAAAGGTCATGCTAAAATTGCAAATTTGTGAAAAGGTTGTGCCTTTATAGGCAATTAACCCATTTTTAAATAAATTTGATTTCCCCTAAAATTATGTAACCTAGATACTAACAGTACAAGGGTTGACAATTGATGTTGATCTCCATTTTCTTAGTTTAATAAGTCAATAATAGGTGATTGAATAATATTTAATTCCAATAGGCTAGCTCTTTTATAGTGTTTTTGCAGGAGAATATAAAACTCTATAACATTTATTTACCTATAAACAAAAGCAAAATCAGCCACTATCAATAAATAACTTACCATACAAACAGACAATTTCAATTAATTATTTCCACATTCATTAATTTTCGGATTCTGACTCATTAAAAGTCAAAATATAGAAAAAGCACCTAAAATCCAAACTTTCAACTACATTTACAATTATCAAATAAAATGGTAGCAGAATCAACCATAGAAAAAAATGATACTTTGTTTAGATATCCATCCATAACATTGATACACACATAATCAAAACATTGCAACAATCACTGTAATTACTAGTAGGAACTAAAGAATCTAAGCTATCTAGTTTATTAAACTAGATGTAAGAGATATTGAGATTTGTCAGGAGGAGGATCAAATAGTTATGCTAGAATTGAATGCTAATAATAGTATATTACATTTAAAAAAAATTGTTAAATTAGACCAATGTCCTGGTCAATATAATGAGATAAGTACATGTTAGTGTACATTCTTATTAATAAATATCTCTTCAAATTCTTGAGTATTTCCCACACAATATGTAACGCCCCAATTTTACTTAATAAAAAGAACTAATATTATTGAATATTTAGTAAAAAATAAAATAAACACTGTCTCATAAATTAAGCAGCGGAAAAAGAACTTAAAATTGAAAATGTCATAATTCTTATTAACTAAACAAATTCTCAAATTATTCTTTCTTAAACTCGTCCTTGACCACCATCACGCGCCACGCCGGTCATCGCCCGAGTCCTCTCCTGAAAAGATTAAAAGTTTTGGGGTGAGTACTTTAGACTCAGTTGAGGCATTTATCCAGATTATATAACTCACAACAAGAATATACATAAATTAAACTTTCATAGTATCATCCGTAGACGAAAACTAGTAATCCGAAGACCACAACTTTCTTTCGTTTTTAGCTTGAGACTAACACTGCTTTTGTAATTAGTCCCAAGACCATAACTTCCTTTCCTTTCATTTTTAGTCCGAGACTAACACTGCTTTTGTAATTAGTCCCAAGACCATAACTGCTTTTATAGAAACCCGAGACTATCACTAATTTTGTAAATAGTCCCGAGATTTCAACTTTTTTCTCATATAGCTGCCTGCATAACACATATATAACTTGTGCAAAATATATAATAGAGATAAATGATAACTGCAACTTTAAAAACCCCACCTTAACCTTCCTCGACTCGACTGAAAAATCTGCAAATTAATTAGTTAAGTCCCACGCGCCGATCCTATAAATGAATATGTATCATGATGCATGCTTTTAATGAAAACAAAACTAACAAATTAACATCCAGTTAATAACCTTAGAAATTATTTAATAGGCATAGTGACACGTACACACATGTAATAAGAGAAAAAAACTCATCAATCATCAAAGAAATCCACACAACAAGCTATGATCACATCACTTGTCTATCTTAATTCAACTTTCAATTCCAATAATTTATTTAACAAGGAAAATAACATACATTGAGACTCGCATATCAGCCAAGCAGACATGCATAAACTTTACTTAATGCTATTTTATACCAATATATAAATTTATAAATATATTAAAAAGGTAACACAACACCTAATACATATTTCAACTTAAATAAACACGTTCTGCTTTGCCATTAGAAATCAAAGAAGTAAACATATAAATACATACCCAATCACAACGATAAAAATACCTAGTATATACTAATTAATACACGCAATTAACACCCAAGATCACTGACAAATTCAACTACACAGTAAATAACTCCCAAATTTATTATTTAATATAATATATTTGCACACAACTCGGAAGGTAACAATAAAAATACTTATCAATCCTTTGTGTTACGAGAACATAATAAAGAACTAGGGTGCCTGATTACTACTCTATGTACAAAATTTCATAATATTCCATCCCATTAATTAATTTATACATATATATAAATCTAACGCTCTTTACTATAATAAAAGCTATTCAAAAAGAAACATTTTGACCCACAGACGTACATGCAAAGAAAATTACACTCACTCATATACTTGATTAAATCCTAGGCATAAGGAAGAAATATAAAATATGTGACATAGACTCTCAAATACCACAAATAACCAGAACATGCTCTTTCCATGTTATTTTTTTTTCCTTTCATCTTTCAACAACAGGGAAAAATAATTGGAAGAAAGAAAATAACTAAAATGAGTGAAACAATGACTTACAGATGAATAGAAGAAAACAAAAAGGAACGAGGGATTGTATCTCTGTAGTCTCAATCTTTGAAGGATTTAAATGCGTGAAGGAGAAAGACATAAGTCCTCCAATTTATACTAGTAATTAGGGTTAATTAAAAGAGGATATCTATAACAATTTAATAGCTTTTCTTTCAAGTAAAAAATTTAAAAATCAGGAGTAATTAAGGAAATTTAATATTTCACATGTTATCAGTCAACAAAACAAAACACTTCTCGTATACTAAACAATCATATGCAACTTAAAACCTAGGCAATTAAAATATTTCTTCTATACAAACAACAAGGATTTAATAAATAATATATATACAAACAAATAAATGCCATATCATGCTCATGCTCATGCTTGGTAAGTAATTCTAGGCGCGATTTATAGGACTTAAATAAATAATTGCATAAACATAAAATAAAAAAAATCATATCTTAAACCTTTTAATAACATATAAAATTTTCGGGGTGTTACACAATACCAGCATAAAAAATTTAATACTGATGGATTAGGACATATTATTTTTTGATACAATAACACCATAGTCGAACCTTCATCAAAGAAATAACTTAATACATGGAACAGTAAGAAGGCCTTTTGCAATTCAAAGTATCTAAATATTGCCAAAATAACACAAAAACTAAAACAATTAAATATCTTATGTTATGTGTTACGTTTTAAAGTACGAATTTATCACTATATGTTTCTTCTATATAATATTCTATTTTGAAAATGTTTCATTTGCCTCATCCAAATTTTCAATTCGTTTTATAGTCTCAGAATAGTGAGAGGACAAAATAAATGTAAATGGAATAAAAACAATTAAATGAGTTTCAGCCTTCCTTAGCCTCTCCATCTCCCTTCCGTCCACTTTCTATGTAGTTTGCTACTTCTCAATATAGTATTAGTAATATTGGCTGATTTTTTTCAAAATATCGATGGGGTCCAATCCATAAACATGAACTACCAATAAGAACAACCAGAATAGAACGAATTAATTAATTACATAAGAAGTACTAATATGCAATTAAGATGCAAAATACCTTGAGTGAGACCTTGCCCGCCGGAAAATAGAGGAGATAACAACACCGATAGGAGACAACGGCACCGGCGGAGAAGATGACGACGCCAGCGAAAAAGAAAAGAGACGGCTGGGGAGTGGTGAGTACCTTGGGATGAGGGTTTGGTAAAAGTTAATGTAATTAAAAATTGCACTGTTCATATCCAGTACAAAAAAAAGACCATAAGTAGGTTTTTCTTATATATTTATTATTTGGAAAATAATTAATGCCAAATTGATCAGGTCAATTGGCGTGTACCTCCACTTATAAATAGTTTGAGTTTAATCAACCCAGGTTCGAAACCTTCTACTGCCAACAAGTATATTGTATTTTTTTCTCTCTTTTAATTTAAAGTTTTAATATATGTGTATGTACAAGTGATTAAGACTGACCATATTCTATGGCAGCTAAAAAATGATTGTTGATGAAATCGCTAAAAATTATGAACTCAAATGCTAATACGAGTGATTAAGGATTGAAACGATAAATTTCTCTTTTTTGAGTGGATGTGATTTCGTTGTCTCTGGCATAGATAACTTGCCAATTAACTTGTTAGTACCCAAACGTGAATTTGCCAAAAAGAAAAAAAGAAGAGAATAGTTGTACCCATTATTTTAATATTAAGATTGTAGCAAGATAAAAATGAAGTGAAAATATCATAGATTTTCAATGGGTAGGGTTGCAGCATCGAATCTACCGTATAGGGTTAGATATAGACCTCCAAGAAACATGGCTCAAGTCCAAACTCTAGGTTAATTTGAATTCAGATTCAAATACAATAGCAGGAACACTTTTCAGAAGGTCAGGTAATTAAAAGATAAGTATTGATAGCATGGAAAATACCAGAAACGACTCTTCCAAACGGTTGAAAATACAGAAAAATTATAGTATGGGAATCAGTAGATAGCAATTAAGAGCAAAATAGACTGGGTCATAGTGGTAGATGGTATGATGCTATGTGCATTTAATGATGAAAGAAGACCAAATGAAGGACTGAACTTCGATCCCGGCCTATCTGCAATCCAGAAAACAAACACGCTTCCCATTTTCATTCTTCTCTCAAACTTGATAAGAAAATCGAAAACCGAAATCCATCCATGGCAGCAGCTTTCGCAGCTCTAGTTTCTCTCAAGAATAATCTGCTTCTTATCCAGAATCACCCTCGCCATTGCTTTTCCTTTGATGACAAACAGACTCAATCTCTTCTGGAAAATGTCAGTTTTCTGATCAGTTTCATGAAAAGACATGATAATTCTCATGGGGGAAGAAAAGAAGCTGCAAAAGCTTTAGAAAGGAGAATTGCGCGAGCAGCTCAAGCAGCTGAAGATGTGATCGAGTCCCACGTGGTGGATCAGATTCGTGATGGAAAGACAAGATCGAACACAAGATCCTCTCGTTTCCTGCTAGATGTGCAGAAAGTGATTGATGATATGAATTATATGAGGAGAAAGGCTATCAACATCGAAGCTCGGAGTGGAGTTGAAGCAGAGCAGTCCACATTTTCAGGAGTAGCTACTTCATCAAAAACTGTGACCTCAGAGAAGACTCGCATGGTGGGATTTGATGATGTCTTACATCAACTTTTGGATCTGCTGACTGGAGTACCCTCAAGGCGGAGAGTCATCCCCATCGTAGGCATGGGGGGCATTGGTAAGACCACACTTGCTACAAATGCTTTTAAACATCCACTTATTGATCATCACTTTGATATTTGTCTTTGGGCTACAATATCTCAACAATATTGGGTTCATAATATTCTTAAACAACTTGTGTCTTGTCTAAGAAAATCCACCATCGATGAAGCCACTAGTGGAACTGATGATGAGGATCTAGGACAACAGTTATATAAGAGTTTATATGGGCAAAGGTATTTGATTATACTAGACGATATGTGGACTCTCCAAGCTTGGGATGAAATCAACTTTTTCCTTCCCAACACAAGTGATGGAAGTCGAATTGTTGTGACTACTAGGCACTTGGATGTGGCCAAACATTTAGGCGTTTTGCGTCTTTCATTGAGTTTTCTAGATGAGGGCAGTAGTTGGGATCTATTTTGTCAAAAAGCATTTGCAGAGCAAGGTTGCCCTCCTTGGTTGGAAGAGATTGGAAAGAATATAGTTGAAAAGTGCAAGGGACTTCCCCTCGCAATTGTTGTGGTCGGAGGCCATCTCAGAAAGTCCTCAACGGCTCTAGAATACTGGGAGAATGTTGCACACGATATGAACTCAAATTTGTATTCTACAATGAACGACGAGGAATGCTTGAATGCATTATCTTTGAGTTATAGCTACTTGCCTGCTCATCTAAAGCCGTGTTTCCTACTCCTAGGAGCATTTCCCGAAGATGAATATATTTATGGGCGGGACATTTATAGACTCTGGATTGCTGAGGGATTAATAGAACCTATTGAAAATACCTGCTTGGATGTGGTCGCTGAGGATTATTTATGGGATCTCTACGAGAGAAATCTAGTTTTGGACAATGGATTGGGTTTCAATGGAAAAATTGTGTTTGTTAAATTGCATGATGTTGTTAGAGAATTGTGCATAAAACTTGGCAAGAAAGAGAAATTCTTGTTTGTGCTTGATAGTCAACAAGCCATAAATAGGGAGGGTCGAGTTGTGATCAGAGGAGAAGTTGCAAAGGTGAATCGTCAACCAAAAACCTGTGATGCTCCACTTCGTTGTCTGATATACCAAGGGGGTTGGCCATCGAACGACTTGAAATTGTTGAGAACGTTGAATACGGTTGTTCCAGCATCAACAAGTGTGTCCATTTTTCAGCAAGTTAACTTACGGTTTCTCAAAGTTAATCTTGGTTCTACAACTCTCAAAACTCTTTACCTTTCTTCATTGATATCACAGCTTTGGAATTTGCAAATATTAACAATTGATTTACCCCAACAATCAACCGTGATGATTGCACCATATGAGATTTGGGAGATGCTACAGCTAAGGCATCTGGAGATCAACCCAGTTTGTCTTGTTGATCCTCTTCCTGTTGACAGCTTAGACGACGAAGCAAATGACTTGGTTTTGAGCCATCTACAGACACTTTTGAAAGTAGAGAATTTTAGGCTGAGTGAAGAGGTTATCAGAAGAATCCCCAATATCAAAGATTTGCACTTATTGTATTGTGATGAAGCAAGTTGGTATTACTGTCCACAAAATCTTTGCTACTTGGATAAAGTGGAGTATCTATTATGCGATTTCGATCTCAAATCCAAGTGGAGTGATTTTGCTCTGAGCCTCATTTTCCCAAGTTCGATTAAGTGGTTGTATCTACAAGGTTGTCGTGTTGATTGGGAAGGATTGACAATGATGGTTGGATCGTTGCCCCATCTTATGAGTCTTCGATTGTGTTGGCATGCAGTCATTGGATCGGTATGGACCACTGTCGAAGGGAAATTCCTTGCCTTGAAACACTTGGCGATTCATGTCTGTGATGATTTAGTTAACTGGAATGTAGACAGCTCCCATTTTCCAGTTCTGGAAGCTCTTGAACTCAGATATTTGTCTAAATTGGATGAGTTCCCTTCAGGCATTGGAGAGATAGCAACACTTAAATCTATTGAAATGGAATTTTGCAGCATACTGTCAACCATTTCAGCAATCAGAACATTGGTGGAACAACAGGAGCAGGGGAATGAGGACCTACGGCTTCGTGTTTCTTTGCAGGGCGATGATGAAGCACTGGAGAGCTTCCACAACCAGGTTCAAAAGGAGGATCTCACAAGCAATAATGTATATCTTCGTCTCTATCGTTTGCAGTCTTAAGAGTTTCTAACCAATTCCATTCTTTTGTTTTTCGTTTTAGGGTGCGTTTACTTTGATGGAAAAATATTATCTTGGGAAAAGGGGAGATAAGGAGGGATTAGAAAAATTTTACCCTTTAAATCATTCCTTCCTTTTCCAACATTTCCCATTGACCAAAAACTCCACTCACTTTTGTTCATTCTTTCTATTTCAAGGAGAGAAAATATTATCCCACAAAAAAGTCATGATAATATTTTCTCACATTTGAGTGAAATGAGGAAGAAAAGTAAGTGAACTTTTTGATCAATGGAAAATGATGGAAAAGGGAGGAAGAATTTAAAGGGTAAAATTTATCTTATCACTTCTTATCTTCTCTTTTCTCATGATAATATTTTCCATCAATGTAAACGCACCCTTAGGAATTTCATTTTGGGATGATTGTATGGTTTTGTTTATGGATGATTTAATTAACTCTAGGGGGATTAAGCACCTATGTATTAAATTGTCAACAGTGATCCTACTTCCTACCCGATAAATCCAACTTTTAAGGCTGGATTGGGTTGATTACCGACCCCAAAATAACAAAGTTGATGCCAATGATTTTATCTTTTATAAGAAACTAGTATGATTAACGTGCACTCGCACGTTAAAAACAATGATTATACTAAATAAATATTTATGAGTCAATTCATTTTTATATTACAACTTATGATTTTATTATTTTTTGATTGAATTTTTAAATTTTCAAAATATAATATTTGATCATTCATACTAAAATAAAAAATAATAAAATTATTGAGATGTGAATAGTATAGAGAGTATGAAGCAATTAGAAAGACTGAAAAAAATAAAGCTTGATAATGAATATGTATGAAGAATTGATTTCTTTATCTTTAGAATTTGCTTTCTTGAAGAAATTTGATAATTTTTTGTCCTCCTTATGATAATGCAGCCAATGTGTGTTGATGATGATGATCATCTTGTTGTCAACAAACTTTCATTCAATGTGGACATGTTTAATGTTGTAATAGAAGATACATTTGAGTAAATTAGTTACAATATAAATATATTTCTAGAAGTCTCATTTATGCGATTAAACTTGAATAAGTTTGTTGATGAATGATTTAAATTTGAAGTTTATGACATCTAATGTAATTAGACTTGATTGTAATTAACCTTTTTATTGAAAAATTGAGTTTTTTTACAATTGATGAAAATTATAAGGAACAAATTATTCATGAGTATAATGGAATTATATAATTAATTAATTAGTAAAAAGAAGTTAGTAACAAAATGAAATATCTCAATCAATCATGTATGTGAAATCATATAAATAAAGAAAGTTTAATTTAACGAATAAAATCAAATAAATTTATAAAATATAAGTCATTTCTCAAACTCATTGACCAATTTAGAATATATAGACATAATAAGTCTATATATTAATTTATAAGGTAAGTTTGATTTTAATTATAAGGTAAGTTTAATTCCTATTATTATATTACGTCATTGTCCTTAAATTAAATTTGTAATAAAGATATTTTAGGCAAACCAAATTTTGTAAAACAAGACTCTTTTTATATTAGTATAGATATAGATTATATGCCAAAAGCAAAAATGTGTTGAGTAAGAAAGTAAAATCTCTCATTCTTCAATTTAACGGAAAAACATTCTCATGTGAAGTTGTAGCATTTTATAATTGTCAAGAAACAACTGTTATCAGTAAAGGCTTTAGAAAAAGGTAATTAAATAACATAAACCCATATAGACGATCAGGTAAGAAAACTTGCCTGGGAAGCACAGCATCTTACATGTTCATGCAGGCAGCTCGTGGTTGAATTAATAAATTTATATCGACTAATTGTCATTATCAAAATTAATTAAATTAAATATTTATGTAATTTTCATTACAATTCTTTCCTCTCTCTCAATTTGCAATTATGCTAGTACTAAACAACATGTCGCGTCATTGTCAATCTTCGACTATCTTTATTTCCTCTTTTACGTGTGTGTGTTTGAGACTTTGCGTTTCACCCTTTCTTTTTTTCTTGTTCTGTACTTTTACATTGGTTTTATGATAACATGCATAAATCATTGAAAGAATATTCCTAATTAATTGGATTTCGAAAATCTGAAACACTTGCATGAAAGAGAATTTTATTAGTATTGTTTACCGAACATCTAGAGATGATAGAACTTGACAAAATAGATGAAATATTGATTGTGGTGGCATGATGGTGGAAAGAACAATATTGCATCGAAGTGATACGATAGAGGAAAGAGAAAAAACCTATAAGTTTCAAGAAACCCAAATATAATATTTTGCTTATAAGTTATAATAATCTATACCTATTATAAAAGAGTGGATTCTTACAAAATTTGATTTGCCTAATATACCCCTATTATATGTCTTTTAAGGGCAATTTTGTAATTTTTATAATAATTAATCTTAGAATCATAATTCAGTGGTATAATCCTATTACAACTCTAATAAAAATTAAGTTATAATAGACGTTTTGTCTTATTACAATTATTAGTTAGATTTGGACGATTTGTGTTAACTAATTTATCATATTAGATTAATAATATATATATTATAGTTCACGACTCTTTTCTTTTAGTATCTGAAATACTAATTAATCTTAGAATTATAATTTAGTGGTATAATCCTATTACAACTCTAATAAAAATTAAGTTATAATAGACGTTTTATCTTATTACAACTTTTATAGCTTATTAGTTTCGTTAGATTTGGACGATTTGTGTTAAATAATTTAAGTTAGATCAATAATTTATTACTCTTTTGTCTTAGTATCTGAAATTTATGAGACATGATGTCCTAAGAGTTAAAATCAATGATAACTAACAAGTCAATTCTAACAAAATGTTCTTTCAGTGTATGAGTTTGTCTACGAAGTCGGTTTATTAGTTACATATATATATTCGAGCAATTTGCGAATTATCTATAAACATGCTTTTTTTTGTGCTTCAATAGATTAATAAATCCTAATGATTGAAAATATTGAATAAGTTTTAATTCGAATGAAATTTTTATTGAAATTCTAATTAATTAATTGAATTGTATATATCTTAATTTACTTAAATTCAAAGAGAATAAAGTCCCATAAGTATGATTTATCCGAATTTCATGTAAGATATGATTTTAGTGTGAGGAATTGTTATATCCGTAGAAATGAATAAATCCCATAAGTATTTAGTCATTTCTCTCTTTTTACTTTATACTCCCTCCGTCTCGTTCAAACATGATATGTTTCTTAGCACAGAGACTAAGAAGAAGAAAATTAGGTATAAAACTTAGCTAATAAAACGTCTTTTTAGTCAATAAAGTGTGTTTTAGCCAATAAACTTCTGTTTAGTATAACATGTCATATTAAGTGGGAGGCACAAAAAGAAATATAGCCATATTGAATAAAACGGAAGGAGTAAGTTTTGCAGACAAAGTTACACTTATTATTATTACCAAATTTTTAAAAGGTAAAATGCATATTTGAGTAAAGAAAAATATTCAATTGATGTTTTTCATTAATCATTATCAATCATGATAATGAAATCAGTTAAAGAATGACCATTTCGTTTCATTTCTTCTCTATATATATAAATACCAAGAATATCATTTCTTAATTTATTCATTTCTCATCTTTACTCCATCACATTACAAGGTTCAAACTTTTTCCACTAAATTGTATTTCCGCATACGAGTCACCACTAAAGAGGTTTAGTATATTGACATATTCATGACATACTTTAGGAATATAATTAAATTAAATATTTTGTGTTATTTAAAAAAAAAGTTTATCTCATAAAATTAAATTTGATTTAATATTTGTTATTTTTAACAATCATAAGACAATCATAACTTTATGTAACACCATTATTTTTGTAAATCTTTTTCATAGAAATTGATTTATATATATATATATGTCTTTTCAATGAAATGTTATTTGAATTAGAATTCACCAATGATTAAATTGGTTTAATTTGTAAGTCTATTTAGTATTAAAGTTTTAAGTGGAGTGAAGACCTATAAAGACAAAAGTACATAATGAAAAAGTATTTGTGGAGACGTACCTCAATTTATTATATTTTTATTATTTATATTTAAAAATCATATTTATATTTACAATGATTGTAATTAAAATTTTAATTTTTTTTAATGTTTCACGAAGCTTACTAAAGGTATTTTCTAAGAACTATTGATAGGATTTTTTTTAGAAAAAAGAATATTGATAAGATGAAAATAAGTATGCATGAAATTAAAATGTGAACCATGTCATGTTCAATGAATGTTGAAATTTGCAGAAATCACAATGAGGAAGTTGTTCCAGAAAATACCAATGTGATGAGTAAAATAATTGTAAATATTATCATGTAAGAGGATTACAATGCATATATTACAATGTTTGATGAGTAGCAACATACTCGCGTCATCCCTAAAAATTAATTTGTTAAAAATGTTGCACATGCTGTAAGAAATGTTTGGCAGATGTGTTTTAAGTGGAGAAAGGGACTCACTTTTTACAAAATGTTAGAGGTCTAATATATATTGAAGGAGCGAGTGGGTCATTTCCGAATAAAAAGATGACAATTTTCAGGAACGAACGAATAAAAAGATGGCAATTTCAAGGATGGATAAAGTATGTTGTATGTTTGGTAGATTGTATACTTCATCAATAGGTATGTAAGTTTTTATTTCAAATAGTTATTTATTTATAATATCTACTCTAAGAATACAATGAAGCTTTGAATGAATTTTAGTTTTAATAAGTATTTTAGCAAAAATAATGATGCATGCTAAAGCGGATTGAGACATACAAATTCCACTAAAAATATGTTCCATTAGTTCGGTCAAGTTAAAGATAATTGATTACAACAGAAACCTAACTCTTAGAAAATGTTCCATGAAGTCCGGACAAGTAAAATATGTTCAATTCTACGATATACAATAATTTTTTTAGGAGTAAAAAACTTGCATTACTAAGCCAAATTGGCATGAATAATACTATGATACAAAACATTTTTTTGGGTAAAAGACTTGCATTACTTAGTCAAATTGGCATGAATAATATCAAGAAGTCAAGACAATTAATCTGACTACCAAACACTAATACCTTGGTGTTCAAAAGCAAAATTAGTGAAGCATGTTAGTCAATATGTTTTCATTATCCATTTTCTAATTAATACCGTGTTTAACTCTAATATATAATAGTGGCATATAATTAATAATGTCATAAATCAGTTACATATAAAGTCTTACTTACAATGTAAAGTTTATTTTTCATATAAATGTAAACAATTACTAGATTTTAGAAAATGATAAATATTGATTGTAAGATTATTTAATTTGTTATCTTGTTTAAAATAAAAAGTATAAAAAAATGCAATCGTCGCACGTGATTCTCTACTAGTACCTCCAAAACAATTGCTTATAATAATATGCATCGTTTTTCTTTTTTATTTTGTTTTTGTTTTTGACCGTAACAGTATGTATTGTTAATATTAGTAAAACTAAGTATTTCAATTACTAAAATTGTGGAACAAAAAATCTCAATAGAAATTTCAAATTCATCTTATTCGCCACTGGCTGTCATTATTATTAATCCAGTATTATTGTTCCCCTTAATTTGTAAGAATAATACGAATTTTTTATTTTTAGTCCTTCGTCTAGCAGCTTAAAAAATGAAATTGGTCGTCGCCAAGGTACACCCAAGCGGTGCGGCTTCAATCTGTACGCAGTGAGGTATCGGATTCGAACCCCACCGCTCCCCCTTCCCCATGTAAAAAAAAATGAAATAATCCAATTAATTGTTTTGGGAAATTATCCTATAAAACACAAAATTTTCCACTTTTTTTTTTTTTTTGAAACAAATAAAAATAAAAATTGAAATGAGCTTTCAATATGCATGGGCTGGGCTGGACATGATCTTTTATTTTGGGTGCCCCTTGAAATAAAACGCGAGCTTCGATTTCAATTTTCATCACAATCCTGCTTCAGAATTTGTATCCGTCACTTTGCTTCAAGAATATCGAAAATTTGCTTAAGCAAAAAGAAATATTATTATGCATCTCATGATCTCAAACAAAATAAAGCCAGAATAAATGGATGCATGAAGAGTTGGAAGGAAGCAGTGTTGTACTAGTTATAAGCAGAAGTTTTATTTAGCACGTTTCGTTAAGGTTGTTAGTTGACGAGTTAGCTTGCTTTTCTCATGATCAATCGCAAGAAAAAGAAAAAGAAAAAAAAAAAATCTATGATGGAAATATGAATTCCTTTCTTCTCCAATTCCATCTGTGTTATCATACACAGCTTTTTAGAATGTAATAGGAAAACCCAAATCATAATTGAAGGTAGAAAAAACAAGACTTTTCATTATAAATACCACTATTTTCACCTTATTCTTCACACTATTATCCATTTTTCAAATTATTCATCTTCCACTTTTCAAATCTTTCAATCTCATTTCTTCATCTCTTCCTTTCTTGTGAAAATGGATCTCAACAATCCCTTTTTGTCGGCGTGATTTCCCGATATGTCCGACGATGTTTATGTCTACACGCCGACATGACTTAATTAATGTATTTTTTTTTTCTTCTGAGTTTGAATGAATGTAATATTTCAATTTTTATTAATTAATTTGGTGTCGATTTGGACCTCTACAAGAATAGTCGTTTATTTTAATTAATGTAATTTTTTTATTTCAATTAATGTAATGTTTTATTTTATTTGTATTAATGTAATGTTTAATTTTATTTTAATTAATGTAATTTTCGGAATTTATTTAATGAAA
This sequence comes from Schizonepeta tenuifolia, assembly GCA_029490685.1. NCBI lineage: Eukaryota > Viridiplantae > Streptophyta > Magnoliopsida > Lamiales > Lamiaceae > Schizonepeta > Schizonepeta tenuifolia. The sequence goes on along the minus strand of CM055960.1, from coordinate 16,930,592 downwards.
AATTTTTAATTGTTTAATATTAAAATTAGAGACAGTTGGGATGCAGGGAAAATGTCTAAGCTGTCTCTAGTGCTGAAAGTGGAGTTAGAGACACCTCTCCAAGGGTTGCAGATAACCTAAGTCCATTAGGTCGGACACACATGTTAAAAAATTGAGTTGTTTATAATAAAATTGAAAAGATAAAGTAATTTTTTGAAATATTTTTATAACATATCTAGTAGGAGAGAGAATAAAGTTTTTTTTTTGTAACATACAGTATATGATAATTTATGAATTATAAAGAATATTTGTCGTATAATTCATTTCCATTTTAGAAAATGAATTTAATAAAATAATACATTTAAATAAAGCAAAAAATACTTGATTAAAAGATACTAAGGGTGTAAGAGATTTAACTTTTAAATTTTTAATTATAAAGCTGCCGTCCAAGAATTTTTATTGAAGGCACTACTGAAAAACTCCTGTGTAGAAATTTCTAAATGTTTATACTCCCTCCGTTCCACCAAACTTGTCTAGTTTCTTTTGGACACGGGATTTAAGGGGAAAATAATTAAGAATAGAAAGTATGTTTAGTGGAGTTTTTAAAATAAAATAAAGTGAGTAGAGATAGAGTGAATAGTGAAATAAAGTGGTAAAGTAAAATAAAGTGGGTAGAGAGAGTGAATAGTGGAATAAAGTGAGTAGAGAGAGAAGGAGAATAGTGAATGACACAGAAAATGAGGTGCAAAAGTATGATGAAAGATGTAAAGTGGATTGTTTAACAAATTAATTATGTCCTAGTTATTTCTAAAAAAAGGAAATAGGACAGGAATAACGGAATAATCTAAAAAGGAATACAAGACAAGAATAACGGGACAGAGAGAGTAACAGAGAATTTCTAAATAAGGAAATCCCGGTGCGTCGGACAACGTTTTCTTTGCCTTACTTATATAACTTTATTTTAAAATTTTAATTAATAAACATAAATGCTTATTGAGAAAAAATAAATTATATGGACCTTCTAACAACGTCACCTACCTTTTTACTCGCATTTGTTAAGGAATATGTGTAAAAAGAAAAAGAAAAATAAAAAAGAGTGATAGATTTCATAATTCTTAAAGAGTTAATTATTTTTACTTTTTAAATAAGAAAGGAAAGGAAAGGAAAGACATTGTTAGCCGGATGCAGAGTATCATAAATAATTAAAGAAAAAAAAACTCAAAAATACATAAGTCCAGCGCGTGAAAAAAAAAAGATCTTTGCACGTTTTTATAGTGATTTATTTCAATTAACCCTTTTCATCGTACAACGAATTGCATAATCACATATAGTAGTAGAGTAGCATCAGGCTATCTAACCCATTTTGCAAATTACACACAAATTAACCCAAAAAATTCTCAAAGAAATTATTGATTTTTTTTTTTTTTTTTTTTTTTTTGAGAAGGAAATAATTGATTCATGAAAGAGATTAATCCGACGGTTGTGGCTTCATTTGAGTCTTGATGGCAGCAACCAAATGATCATATGCCACACTCCATGCCTTCTTCATTTCTGCTGACCACATTTCTCCCACTGCCTCTTTTATCGTCTCCAATAACGCATACTTCGTCACCTAAATATTTTTAGGAGCAAATTATTAGTACTGAATTGGGTCGAGTCCAATACTGATCTATTGAAAACATATTTAATAAAGAGACATATTTTGAAATAGCCATAATGATCATTAAAATATAAATTTTGGTCCATCTTCTTCAAAAATATAAATTTTGGCCATTTTTTTCAATTTGGGACGAAAATACCCTTAATAAGACGCGGAACGGGTCGGGTCGGACACGGGCGGGCGCGGGTTGGGTCGGACACGGGCGGACGCGGGTCAGGTCGGGCAGATATAAGGCGTTTGGTACTTCTGGTACAAATTTAGTTATATTAGTACCAATAGTTCTAGTACATCTGGTACGAATTTAGCCTTATTAGTGCCAATAGTTCCAGATTTGGTACAATTGGGACGAATTGTCGAATTAGTTCCAGATGTTCCAAGTTATGATATGGTACTCTTGGGACGAAAATTCCAATTATTTCAAGTTATACCGCTCCGATTTTGCGGCTCCGCCTTCGGCTCCGATTATACGGCTCCGCTTTCGCTTCGATTACTAATATAAGGATAATCGTCGGGCAACAATTTAGATTTCTTCGGCTCGCTCCGAGGCCTTCGGCTCCCCTCGCTCGAATCTTGATCAAAGAAGAAGCAGCCAACAAAAAAAATGAATAGGCAAACAAAAAATAATGAGGCAAACAAAAATTTGGCAATTAAAAAGAAATAGAAAAAAAAAACAGAAAAAAAGAAAAAATCTGGAAAAAAAAAGAAATAACAAGGAAAAAATTGGAAAATAAAAAAACAAAAGAAATCTGAAAAAAAAATAGAAAAAAAATCTGGAAAATAAGAAAAAAAAACAGAAAAAAAGAAGAAAAAAGCTGGAAAATAAAAAAAAAAGGAAAAAAAAAGAAAAAAAAAACTTGGAAAGGAAAACAAGTGTCAATAAAATGGATCAAGGATTGATGGATCAAAAATAGAAGAGGGAAAGGGGTATTTAGGTCCTAAGTTCAAAAAAATGGCCATAATTTATATTTATGAAGAAGGTGGGCCAAAATTTATATTTTTAATGTTTATTATGGCTATATCACATGATATTCTCTTTAATAAATCTATATAGTCATATTATGGCTAGCCATAATTTAATTTAAATAAAAGAAAATTTTAATTTATTTATAATTTTAAGTTCTAAATGACTTCTAATAGTTTAAATATTCAGTTTATACACATTTATGTTAATATTATTTGAGTTTTGAGGCAATAAAAATCTCAATATAGATAATAGAGTGAATATAAAGTTTTTTGTTAAAAGAATGAAAGAGTTATATATTTACACTACTTATGACAAATTTAAGTCAAGAATATGATAATAACATAAAATATATGTTTATACTTCTTGAAATAAATTAAAAATTATTTAAATCAGTATATTTTTACATAGTTGACTGAATTATGACTAGCTATATTATGACTAAATAGCATCACCCAAATATATTTAAAGCGCACCTCAAAATGTTCGTCGACGACGTCGTATTTGGAGTGCGTGGCGCCCAATTTTTTTTTGAGAGAGAGAGAGAGGACACTAACCATGACAAATAACCATGACAAATTCCATTCCCCATTTTTGGAGTGCGTCGTATTTGGAGTGCGTGGCAATTTTTTTAACCCGAACTAAAATTAAATTAAAAACAAAAAAAGTCATATTACTTGAGAAAAAACTTGAGACCCCATTCCCCAGCATCTTTCTTCATCAAATTCCACGACTTCACCACCAAAGTTTCTTCTTCTTCCGTAAACACAATGTTTCCACACTCCACATCTTCATATATACTAAAAATAACAAAATTAAAACATAAAGAAAAGCTACATTGAAAAAATAAAATAAAATCTATACCTATATAAAAAATATCTTGTTGAAAATTTTTGGTTTACCTATAATACCCTTATTAATATATATATTATCATTAAATATATATTATAATTGTATATAATTGTATATATTCTAAATTGGATCTTATTGACCACTAGATATATATCTCAAGTATTAGAAAATTGATTAGGCCAAACATATTAAAAACAAATATTGTTATTAAATATTATTCAATACTAACACAAATTTAAGTTTTTCTTCTAAAGTACGTACTCTTGTTTACTTTGCATTTTCAAGCCCTCTAAGTATATAATTTAGATATTTTTATTTTTACTTCTTATTTAGAGAAATACTATATGACACAAAATTATGAGATAACCTTCTTATATAATGTTCTTAAAATTTCAGATATTTGTGGTGCATAAATCCCCCTTGCATCATAAATGTCGTTTTCTTTTCTTTTTGACGTCGCTTACAGTGGTTGGCCAAATCTTTTGCCTCCTTCACACGCACATCAAAGAGAAATCCGGATTGGGGAGAAATTGTCCACCTATTATCACATAATAATCATATTTTTATATACTACATTCATGCTTCAAATAATCACAATAGTAGATTATACAATGATCAATTGTTCAGATTAGTTGTAGTTTTAATATTAATTACTCATCATATTTCTTGCTTAATATTATTAGTTCATTAACACTATCAATTGAGCAAATACTATTCTGGTAATATTCTTTGATTCTCAAGTTATTTACTTATAATACTCAAAATTTAAACGATTTATTTATTATTTTTGTGTTTTTGGTCTAACACGTTGAATTCCATGATCCACGTGACGTGAATTTTGATTGCTTTTACTTTCTAATTAATTCTATATATCATCTCTAAATTTTATTTTATAATAGTATCTAGAGATTTTTTATTTTAATAATTAGATATCCAGCTACACTATTTTTTACTACCACGTTTCAAAATAAATAATGGATTGTTTCACTGCTTCTGCTCAAATATTATTGATTCGAGCTCATCTGACCTTAGCTAGATAGTTGTCGAACAATAAGCTCGTGAAAAATTAAAGAATGTAAAACTGCAGATGTGCACATGTTGATTTACGATCAAGTTCAAATTTTTGTGATTACTAATACAATAGCCTAATAGAATCTCAAACTAATAGTTGATTCCTAATCTTTTGGAGGCTTGCTTAAGGGTCTAAGGATAAGACGCAAGAGACGAGGTCACATTACTTATCCTTTCCATAGATAAAAGCAAAGAAACATTGGATTAATTATATTTGTTAATTTCGAACATCATAGACGATTCTATGAGGGTTGAATTATATACAAGATAAAATATGATAAAATATATTTTGTATAATGTCCTGATATGAGTTCAATTTTTTTTTTCTTTTTCTCTCTTTCTTTTTGTTTGAAACAAGAGTCTTTTTTTCCAGTTAGAACTATATTATTCCTCTTAGTTTTACATGGATAGGAAATAGACGTCGGATTTTTTATGAGTTCTTTTAAATTGTTTTTTTTTTCTATTCTCGTATATGTTTAAGCATACTTGTAATCTATTTTGTTACAACTATTGGTTTCACTATTATAATTTTATTCATTGATGGTCAAAATCTACTTCTAAGGCTAAAATTGTGAGTTATCAAGCATTGACTATTGATCATTTGCTTTTTTTCTAAAAAGAAAATTACATTGAATTCAAATTTTGATTTTGCTATACTCCTTATTTGACTGGCAAACCATTTTAGATTGTGAGATTCTTGGTAGGACTTATGCTACTCAGTAGTTGAAATGAGAATTTAGTGAGAGGGTTCAGACAGAAATTGAATTTCATTGAAGTTTTTTTCATTCATACTTACTTTCTAGGGCTAAAATAGTGAATAGTGAGCATCAACTATAAATTGTTTACTTTTCAATATTGAGACGAATTGAATTCCAACTTGATGTTTGCTCAAAAAATTTCTATGCTCATTTGGTCGCTTGTGAATGTACGAGTCATTTTCCATTAATTACATCATGAATATAAGATAAGATTCATATGCTTCAAATATTGTGCATCTTGAGAACAACTTGAAAAGATAACTTTATGGATATGAGGTTCATTTTATTTTCTTGGATGCTCTTCTTTAAATGATATATTTTCCAATGATTGTAGAACATGTTTTACATATAATGGACTTGAGTTCAACGGATATTCAAGCAGGATTAGATTGAACTTAGATGTTTGTGGTGCATTTACATAAATTATATTGGAATTATATTATATTATGATTTCTCTGATGTTGTCATGTTGCACTTCATTTGATATATGAATAAAATTCCGATGAATATGATATATCACACGATCTTTATTTAGCTTAAGAATCCTTTAAAATTTAAAAGTCATGAGATAATAAAAAACATTAAAAATATATTTTGCAATACTTTTATACATTGATTAGGATATTATTAACTACTAAATGGACATTGAGTTGTTATATATGTTTATAGGCTTGTGTGATGAACTGAACAACAAATGCCCAAGTACAATTCAAGCAACTTAATTAGTTTGGTTCATTTCGTTTATCAATCGACAGTCAAAATAGAGCATTGGTGTAGTGGATCGAAGTCAATTTTCACTAATTTGTTCATTCTATTTTCAGTCTTTATGATTGTTGCATGAGATACCATCACATGATTCATTATCGATTAACCAATTACTAGCCCACCTTAAGACAAATGCAACTTTTTTCTATAATAAATCACGAGTCTAAAATTTTCATTCATAAATTAGTTTAATCACCCTCTCTAAAAAATAAATATAAATAATTAATTTATTTTATGTATTTAGAATTGATTTTGATATATAATTGATAATGTGTCTAATGTCTTTAATCCTCATATGTACTTGGGGTACAAGATACATCAAGGTAATAGGTCAAAGCCTTTGGGGTTAATTAGAAGAAAATAACATGTGCATTAATATTAAAGCAATTTGTAGTATTTTTTTTTTCAAAACTAAGGTATGCACTTTAAATTCTTTTTTGAAACTACAAATCTTAATATTATTTTTTCACGAACAATCTTGCATTAGAAACTCCAAAAGAAAAACTGAGTTATCAATCCATATCTGAGTTGAACAAGTGTCTCCCGACGAGAAGTTTTTCTTTTAATTCATCTTGTTGTTCATGACTCATATAGGCACAAGGCATTGTAACTTCACCAACAATCCGAATTCCCTTTCCACTATCATAAAAAAGGAGCATGAGTGTGTTTTGGTGTTATTATTTAATACTATTATTTCAAAGAAGAACGCATAGGCTTCAAAGAAAATTTCATATATTGTTTAATAATTTTGCTTGTGTAGAATGTAGTTTTTGCATGTAAAATCTCATGTCTCATATCTATGGCTCATTGTCTACCTTTGTTGGAATCTATAAGAAACTTGCAAATTAATTTTGCTAATAAACCTTTTTCTTTATGTTGAAATTTTAGAGAACATAATTTTAGAGAATATGGCTCTCATGCATTTGATCATTGCAAGTTTATGCATGACGAAAAGTTTATAAGAAAAAGTTATTTATTCATTACTCGATGAGATGATTGTGGATGTTTTAATGCAAATTAGCAATAATTTGAAGAAATATGTTTCTAAAGACATTATGTCTAATTAATACACTTGTAAATTTAGTTATATTGGTATATGCAACATGTGATATGAGAAAACATGATATTACATATTCAATTAACACGTAATACATAAAACAAAATTGCTCAAGTCTAACTGTGTGAGTATAAGGCTTAGTTAAGAGGTTTGAGATGCGATCATGATGACTACAGAAAATCGCAGGATGTTTCGATAAACAAAAGGAGTAGTTACTACAATCTTAAAGATTTTTTTATCAATCTAGGTATAGTGACTGAAAAATGGAAAGAAATGGAAAAGAGAACAAATACTACCTTCGCTTCCCAAATAAATTCATATATTTCCTTTTTGGGACTATTCTGAAATAACTTTTTACCTATTTTTGTCATACCCACACAATAAAATATTCTTCTTCACCCTTACTTTCTCTCCGCTCACAACAACTTTTTTCTTAATTCATGTCTCTCTCCTAGGAACTTATTTCAAAACTGGAGGTAGTATATAATTATTTCTATAAAGTTTTGCTCTCAAATATGTTACCAACTCCAACATATTAGATATATATATATTGATTTAATAAAATTATCTATAAGAGCTTAACGGTAGTAGATGAATTTTAAGAAAATACTTACTCCTATCATATAATACTCCACCTATCTTTTTAGGCTAAATTTGGAATATAGTTTCATAGCAAACTTATGCAAAATGATTAATGTTGCACTCCATGTGTTTCACTCAATTTGTCTACATTTTATTAAATGAATATTTCACTCAATTTATCTCTTTCTAAATAATGAAAGATTTAGACCTTTAAAACCCTTTAAACATGCTAGGAGCTACCTACCTTTTATCTCTGTACCCTTATTCTTAATTTCCATGTCCAATAATAAGTAGACAAATTGAGTGGAAGAAGGAATATATTGCAATGAAAACAATTATTAGTGACATAACATTGAAATTATTATAGTAATTAATCATGTTAAATTAAAGGTTAAACGTGCAACGCATGTTGCTTTTGCTAGTGTATATATATATAAAAAAAAGAGTGCGTATGGTACTTTAGTGATGTACTAAGTTTTAGTTATTTTCTATTTAACTCTTTCTTTTCCAGATTGGGCATTTCTCCATGGCTGAGTGCTAATTGATTTTCTGTTCATTTTCATCATCGTGATGATGGGGCTTACAAAAATTCCTTCTCAGTCATCTGAAATTGTTAAAATTCCCACTGCTAACATGAGTTTGTACTAGGTGTGTCATGACTTCACTAATTACATGTCACTATAAGTTAACGTTAACAGAATTAATTTATTTGACCATGGAAGTATTTTTTGGTTTTTGGCAGCTTTTTGGGAGGGGTCGTGACAGGAGATATTCTTACATGGGTATACATCTAATATACCGACCCCTCACATGGGAGTATTTTAAAATTTTATTTTATATCTATTACACAAGGATAAGATTGATGCTCCTCCATGAATTGAAGAGATAAATCTAACTCAAAATGAAGAGCAGAAAGATTTAGTGTAAAATCCTAAAAAGTCTAGAGTAGGACAGAAAAGCAATAAGCTACGAGTTGCAGCCTACCCAAGGACAAGAGAAGAAAAATAAAAAATCACTGGAAAAAGATTGAAAATTGCATTAAATTCCAAATGATGATGATCAACCGTTGGCCAAAGTTACAACCTAACAAATTGAGTTTAAAAGAGAAGGAATTGTTAGTAATGAATCCAAAAACCTGGTCCAAATTCCACACCGATCAAATAAAGGATTCCAATTCTCATAATGCCAAATTCGAGAAAATAGACCATGGCTGCAAGCAGAAAGAGAAATGAAGCAATCTCAAACTCCATTCAACAAATAAAGATACATGCTGTCACTTCCTTTTAATAAAAACATAGTAATGACAGTACTGATTACTCTCACACGGCGTAGAGAATCAACGAATATACAATATCCTTCAATCTGTTAGTAACGAAGCTGAAGTTTTCATGGAGAAGAAGTCGTGCCAACGAGAATGGTGAAACTGTCGACCCAAACATGAAACAACGGTCATTATGGTTACAAGAATCACAGATTCAAACTTGTATAAACCCCCCACAATGATATACCAGTGTCGAACTATTAATAACCCTCAATGCAATCTGATGTTCGTCTCAGCAGGAAACTAGATGATTAACCAAACCATATTATTAGTCTGGTAACGGTACGGGACATTCAGCAAGATCTATCCCAGACCCAGTGCAATTTTCCTGCATCTCTTTCTTCTTTGCTTCGGCTGTAATCCATGAATAGTCCGACGGAATTGCAAATGCACCTGGAATATTTTCAATCCTGTTGCTAGAGCCACCTGTAGAAGAACCGGGTCGTTGATACGGAGATTTTATCCACTAGAACCAAAGATAAATTTGAAGGTTGAAGGGGGGGTTGAGAACTCATCTAAAGGCTGCAACTCCTCGAACTTTGTAAATGTAAATGGCAACCTGAGAATAAGCAGACATCATTAAAAAGAGTAAAAATGACATAATAAAAAACTGAAGTTAACAAATGCTCATCAAGCTGGCCAATAGAACTGAATAGATGAATTAAAGACGAACTTGATCTCCACTAAAACTACATTGATATAAAAGGGGCACTTTATACCATATTTTATGTGTAGACACAGCAATACCACAGAAGAGTCTTGGATGGAAGGCTAGATTAGAAAATGTTTCATGCCAGAACACTAATTTCACAAAATCTAGAAAGCTTCATCTGCATGCCTAACTCATCCCCATCTTGTAATGGAAAGGATTTCAAGTTCTCAAGACATGTTTGCGACGGTAAAAGATAATATACGAGCTTCACAGAAGTCCTCAAAAGAGAAGGTGGTCTCAAAGAAAAGCTAGCTTCCTCAAGTTAATTCTCATTTTTTGACAAAAAAAAAAGGCAGAAAATAGTCAGCATTTTTTATGGGAGACAAATTATATAAAAAATCAGCATTGTTTTCCTGTTATCGTATCTTCATCAATGCTGTGGGTAAATCTCAAGGCTGAAATCCCAAGCCAAAAACAAAGATGCCAAGAGTCAAGCTGTTTGGTTATCTAATCTCTTTAACTGGGTCTAACCAATAATAAGGGCACAGATCGGAGAGTTCTATCCAATATTTGCATACATCAAAATCACCAGACTACCAGAGGAAAACACTGCAGCTATGATGTACCAAAACCGCCAAGAGAACGACGATGGTCACACATTCTTCACAACATTGTGATTGTGAAGCCCATGCGTTTACTTAAGAAGAAAAATTATCTAATCTGCATTTGTTATACACATTCACAACTGTTATATTATGACCGATTTTGTCCAATTGAGCCAATTTAGACATAGGGAGAGAAGTTCAAGCATATTGATATTGATCACGCATTCATAATGAATAGCATATACCCAGTAATCTATAATCTCTTGACTAACAAAATGTAAAATGATACTGATGGTACAAGAAAGATATATATAACCAGACGCAAGGCTAATTATATTAACAGAACTGTTCTAAACCTGCCATCTTCGCTGATCCACTATATAGTGCCTCAGTGCAGAATATGATTAGAGATCCCACACAAAAGCAGAAACCGGTATTCTAAAATATAAGGAAAAATGAACCAGAATGCAATAGAGAATATCTATCAGTTCAAGAAAGGGCTTGCAGAAGAAGCATACCTTTACAGGGAAGGTCCCCTTTGGTAGAATTTTAGTGGCAGGAGTTCCTCAGTTTGTAATGGAAAAACTGGAGAAAGCCAAAAGCTTTTATTTGTAGTGTGCTTTGACGGCCACTTTCTGTTCAGCTTCGGAAATAGCCTTCAGCCCCGCACGGAGAAATTCACCACACTCCTCAGGCAGTTCAAGCAACTCAGCCGATACTCGACGGGATCATTTTGATCTTCAACCAACAAATAATTATTAGCTACTCCAAAACCAAAATAATAAAAGTACTGAGACAAAGTTAAATAAAATTGACAACTTACGAATCTTAGATTGTCTTCACCCTGCAAGAAAAAGTCCCGAAACTCCTTCCACGATTTCCTCGAGAAACACCGATGGCGGAGCAGACGAGGAAACAGAGATTCGTGAACCGCAACAGTCTCTGTACAGAGCGATGCAATACTCGGGAAGCTTGCATAAACCCAACAAAGAAAGGCATGGGAGAACCCATACACGTCGTATCTCATTCTTTGTTCACTATTAGCTTGCTGGCATAGGGAATCGAAAGAAGAGAACACGTTCTGAATAAGAAGATTGTACGAAACAAGACCCTAAGGATATGAATTAAAGGCCGCTACATCATCTACAACATGCAGGTACATGAGCTTGAAACTATATTTTCTCCCTATATCCTGTCCAAAAACAACTACATACAGAAAATATAGCAAAGCAAGTTTCAATGTATCATCGCTACCTTTATCCTTGAAATTGCCTTCTCTAAGTGCCTCCTCGATGTCTTTCACGTACAGAGTCTTGCGACCGCCAAATATGCGAGAATGGATATCAGAGTTACGGGGGAGCATCTTAGGGGGGCCAAATTTCAGACCAGTGCACAGATAATACTCCCGAGGACCAAACTCCACCACTTGATTCCTAATCTTAAACCAAACCGAACCACGATCCTCATCACATATATGAAGCAACATCACATGACATAATATACCCTTGAACTCAAGGTGAGGTACATCAAGAAGGCGTCCGAAACATGAGGCTCTGAACTTTTTCAGATTAGGACCATTCAACGAGGACTTTATCAGCTTCACAGCATGTGCAAGGCCACATTGAGCAGAGGCAATAGCCGCTGAAATAACAAAACCATTGCGATGGTAAACAAGTAGAATATGAACAACACCAAAACTATGAATCCATCAGTGAAGAAGAATGCTGAAATACATTACAGCTACATGATATACATGGAAAACTACCTGTTTCTGCGTTCAGACCATACTCGATAACAGATTTTCTCGTCTGCATTGTGAGTACGAATACCAAACATATATGTTGCTTAATCTGCACATTATAATCAAAAAATTACCAATTCACTCGCATTTTAACAACTGCAAGAGATTATGTTTCGTACAATTTAACTATGCTAGCAAACGTGTTCGCGTGCTTTCTTAAACCACAAACATATTATCAATAGGTTACGGACAAATAACAAACATTAAGGGGAAGCAACACATTCGTAACAAAATGAGGGGCTTTGTTTACATAAAAACCAGAATGAGGTAGCAACATGTATGAAAATGCAATCTACTGGATAATATTGTTAATATTAATACACCCACTACCTAGCCATTGCTAAATAAATCACAACATAACCAACACATATGCAGCAAAAAAAGGATTCTAAGCCAGAATTTCAAAATGGGGATTCAAACTATATAAAACTACAATCTACTTGAAAAACAATGTTAATACTTCAACAAACTATCCAACACAAATACTCCCTCCGTCCCGTTGAACTTGTCCCATTTTGTCATTTTGGGTGTCCCGTTCAACTTGTCCCATTTCCTTTTAAGTAAATAATTAAGAAATCACTTTATTCACTTTATATCACTTCAGCACTACTTTATGTCACTTCAGCACCACTTTATGTTACTTCAGCACTACTTTAGATCACTTTATCAATTAAAAAATACTTTATATCACTTTATTCACTACACTAAACACACCATTTATCATTTAATACTCTTATTCTTAATCTCCGTGCCGATCCCAAATGGGACATGTTGAACGGGACGGAGGGAGTATAAATCACAGTACCAACCACATTAAGATACTCAATTACAGCTATGGGATCAGCACAACCACCTGATTGATCATATAAACTAATAAACACCACCTACTTGGTAAAATTAACACATGCATGCCAAATTAAATGCATTTTCCAAAAAAATTATTTATAATTACTAATAATATTATAATTCTTTCAGAAATATGTAAATTTTATTTAGAATTAAAAATTCGTTTTATGATGAATGACAATTATTAGAATAACAAAATATTATTTCTTCTCAACATTCTTTCTTTTGCATTGTATTTATTCTCAACATTCGATTTAAGGGGGATGTCATAAAAAAAAAAAAATATAGCTGGATTAAATTCCCAATGTGTATTTTGTGGATTAGAAATTATTATTTACTAATTCTTACAAAAATTCCTCGAATTCATTAATGAATTACCGCCAAAGTTTATTCACAAAAATAATACTACTATTAATTTCCTATAGTAGAGAAATAGAAAATAGAATTACTAAACCGCTTCTGTAAGCTACAGTAGTGTTACGTCCCGCACGCTAGCTCGTCCAACACTGTGAGGTTAACTAGAATTCTCTAGAATTGTCTTGGAAGATCCACATTATGGTAGAAAACTCTAGAAGTTATAGATAGTTGTAGATCCTTGTAGAGTTCTCTAGAATCATGTGGATACTTGTAGAAACTCTCTAGAACCTTGTAGGATGTAGAATTCCCTAGATGCATGGAAGGATCTAGATCCTCCCCACACTTGTATAAATAGGCCTCTTGACCATTCATTTGCAACCATCCACGAATCCAAGCAATACAAGTTCTTAGCATTCTCCAAGAGTTCTCTTTCAAAACCTTCTTGTTTTCTTTAGCCAAGTGACTTGGTGGAGAGGTTGCCTAGCTAGTCTCGGGGCGAACTAGTCTAGGACCGCACGAGCGAGGAAACTTCGAGGGGCTCAAGTTTCGGTTCGTGACAAGTGGTATCAGAGCCACATTTGTGGTTCTGTTGTGCTTCCGCAAGTAAGAAGGTCAGTGAGTGTGCAAGGAGAAATGGAGAATCAAGTTGACATGTCCAACATCACCGAGAGGAGGAGGAGGGACAAGTCCGTGGACAAGAGTGCCACCGTGGAGTCTCGAGTGTCCCAGGTTGAGGGCATCCTGGACGAGTACCTCGGAGAAAGATTGGTTGAACGGGTCGAGACTCTCGAAGGTGCGCATGAGGAGTTCGAGAACCAAGTGTCGGTGTCCCTCAACGAGATGAATCGGAGCCTGCGGGAGGAATTGCGTGCAGCACTCCGAGACGACATGAGGGCGACATTTGATGGTATGATGGCTAGGATGGACGCCTTGGAGGAAATGAAGGCCGAATTCGAATCCATAAAGGGAAGGATGATCCTGTTCGAGCGGGCTATGGCAAACGGGGAGCGAGGCGGTGCGGCACCACCTCGGATTGACATCCCCAAGCTGGCGGCTTTCAAGGGTTTCAAGAAATGCTCGGGAGGTGGAAGACTTCCTATGGAGTATGGAGCGGTACTTTAGTGCCGCCAACGTGAGGGATGACGCAACAAAGTTGCAAACGGCACCATCCTACCTAGCGGACGTGGCGTTGCTATGGTGGAGACGCCGGAAGGCGGACATTGAACGAGGCACATGTCAGATGACGAAGTGGGAAGACTTCAAGGCCGAGTTCAAGCGCTAATTCTACCCAGAGAATGTGGAGTTCATGGCACGGTCGAGGCTCAAGCAACTCACACACTCAAGGACGATCAAGGAGTATGTGAAAGAGTTCCAAGAGATCATGCTTGAGTTGCCAAACCTCACCGACCAAGAGGCGTTGTTCGCATTCATCGACGGACTCAAGCCGTGGGCAAAGCTTGAGATCCAACGGTCCAATGCACAAAACGTGACGGAAGCCATCATGGTGGCCGAAAGGTTGGTGGAGTTGAAGGTGTCGAGCAACAAACCCAAGTTCCGAAGAGAGGACAAGGGAAAAGGTGGGGGAGACCGCCCACACAAGACGGAGACGAGGAGTCCGAGCTCGACGAAACACACCGATGATTCAGGTAAGAGAGCTTGTCATATTTGTGGTGCCACTAACCATTTGAAGTTCAATTGCCCGTTTCGAGGAAAGAAGGTAGCTGCGGTCCAAGGATCGGAGGAGTCGAGTTCCGAAGGGGAGAACCCGCATGTGGGATCGCTGCAGCTACTAAACGCGGTCAAGGCCCGAGTAGAACCAATAAAGGAGCTGAGAAAAGGGTCGATGTTCGTGGAAGCCTTGATCGGGGACTCGAAGATTAGAGCGTTGGTGGATACGGGGGCGACTCACAACTTCATGCGAGAAGGTGTGGCCAAGGAGTTGCGGTTGAACGTCGTCCCTAGCAAAGGATCGATCAAGTCCGTAAACACTTCCGCCAAGCCGGTGGCCGGGGAGGCGAAAGAGGTCCGAGTACAAATTGGAGATTGGCATAGCGCGGTTACGTTCACGGTGATCCCGATGGATGACTACGACATAGTACTCGGACTCCAATGGTTCGATCAGGTACGGGCTTTCATTGTCCCTTATTCGGATTCCCTAATTATTTGTAATGAAGGGACCACAAGTACCATCAAGGCGAAAAGAGAGGCGTTGAAGTCGAGACGTCTCTCCGCCATGGAGTTTAAACGGGGACTCCAACGTGGTGAGGAGACCTTTGCCGCTTTTTGTGTAGCGGACGAGAGCGAGGGCGAATCCGAGGGAAAAGACGAGGTCCCGAAGGAGATCAAAGTCGTGTTAGAGGAGTTCAAGGACATGATGCCCAACGAACTCCCAAAGAGGTTACCACCAAGAAGAGACGTGGATCATCGGATCGAGTTTGTGACCGACTCGATGCCACCATCCCGCACGCCGTATAGGATGGCCCCGCCGGAGTTGAAGGAGCTACAAAGGCAATTGAAGGAGTTGCTCGAAGCGGGGATGATCCAACCGTCCAAATCCCCCTATGGCGCGCCGGTGTTGTTCCAAAAGAAACATGACGGGTCGTTACGGATGTGCGTGGACTACCGGGCGCTCAACAAGTTGACAGTGCGTAACAAGTACCCCATTCCACTCATCGGGGAGCTATTCGACCAACTTGGAGGAGCCAAGTGGTTTTCGAAGATAGACTTGCGGTCGGGATATTGGCAAGTGCGTATTGCCAAGGGAGATGAACCAAAGACCGCCATGGTGACGAGGTACGGGTCATACGAATTCCTTGTCATGCCTTTTGGCCTCACTAATGCACCGGCCACATTTTGCACCTTGATGAACAAGGTATTCCAACCGTATCTTGATAAGTTCGTTGTGGTCTATCTCGATGATATTGTTGTGTACTCACCCACGCTGCAAGAGCACGTGGAGCATTTGCGGATGGTGTTTCAGGCCTTAAGGGATAACGAGCTCTATGCGAAGTTAGAGAAGTGCTCGTTTGCTCAAAGCGAGGTGTCGTTCCTTGGCCATCGTATTGGAGAGGGACGGATCATGATGGACAAGGCCAAGGTGAAAGCCATCCAAGATTGGGAGCCACCCAAAGACGTGCCCCAACTCCGATCATTCTTGGGTCTCGTCAACTACTACCGGAAGTTCATCAAAGGGTACTCCCAATCCGCCGCCCCATTGACAGAGTTGTTGAAGAAGGCTCAAAGGTGGTCATGGAGCGAGGCGTGTCAAGAGGCCTTCGAGCGACTCAAGGCCGCAGTGACATCGGAGCCGGTCCTCGCTCTACCTGATCACACGAAGGAGTACGAGGTGCATACAGATGCCTCCGACTATGCAATTGGAGGTGTGCTCATGCAAGAGGGGCATCCCGTGGCGTACGAGAGTCGGAAATTCAATGAGGCGGAGCAACGATACACGATCCATGAGAAAGAGATGACGGCGGTAGTGCATTGTTTGCGGACGTGGAGGCACTACTTGCTCGGGAGTAAGTTCGTGGTCCGGACAGACAATGTAGCCACGAGTTACTTCCAAACTCAAAAGAAGTTGACGCCAAAGCAAGCACGATGGCAAGAGTTTTTGGCAGAGTTCGACTACACGCTCGAGTATAAGCCGGGGGTGACGAATCGTGTAGCCGATGCCTTGAGCCGGAAGGCGGAGCTTGCTGCAATTAGCCAAGCCGAGACCGACATCAGAGGGCGTATAAAAGAAGGCTTGGACAAGGACCCGATGGCACGGAACATCATGGAGTTTGCCAAGGAGGGCAAGACTCGCCGATTCTGGGTACGAGACGGGTTACTCTTCACCAAAGGGGATCGCTTGTTCGTGCCAAAGTGGGGAAGCTTGAGGAGAGACATCCTCAAAGAGTGTCATGACTCGACGTGGGCCGGTCACCCAGGTATGCATCGTACAATGGCACTCATGGAAAATTCTTACTTTTGGCCTAGGATGCGGGAGGATGTGGAGGCGTATGTGCGGACGTGTCTTGTGTGTCAACAAGACAAGATCGAGCAACAACAACCGGACGGATTGCTCCAACCCTTGCCGATCCCGGAGCACCCGTTCGAGAGTGTGTCAATGGACTTCATCACATGCCTTCCCAAGTCCGAAGGATGGGGGTCAATTATCGTGGTGGTGGATCGATTCTCCAAGTATGCCACTTTCATCCATGCACCACCCAATGTGACGGCCTTAGACACGGCCAAGTTGTTCGTGAAGCATGTGGTCAAGTATTGGGGTATCCCGAAGACGATCGTGAGCGATAGAGACCCGCGCTTCACCGGGAAGTTTTGGTCCGAGTTGTTCAAGCTATTGGGGTCAAGCTTGGCATACTCGACGAGCTTCCATCCACAAACGGATGGACAAACGGAGCGAGTCAACGCCCTATTGGAGTTGTACCTGAGGCACTTCGTGAGCGCAAATCAAAAAGATTGGGCAAAGCTTCTCGACACGGCGCAATTCTCGTACAACCTCCAAAAGAGCGAGTCGACTGGAAGGAGTCCGTTCGAGTTAGCAACAGGGAGGCAACCGATGACTCCATTAAGCCTAACAACGGGGTATTCGGGGCAAAGTCCGTCGGCATACACTTTTGCCAAGACACTTCACGAAGAGACGGACTTAGCACGAGCTTCTTTGGACAAGGCCGCCAAAAAGATGAAGAAGTGGGCAGACCTTAAGAGACGAGCGGTCGAGTTCAACGAGGGAGATCGAGTGATGGTGAAGTTGCTCCCTCAACAATTCAAGGCCTTCCGATCCGTGCATAAGGGACTTATCCGGAGATATGAAGGTCCTTTCAAGATCGAGCGACGTGTTGGGAATGTGTCCTATCGCTTGGAGTTGCCGACGAAGTTGAAAATTCACCCAGTGTTCCATGTGAGCCAACTCAAGCCATACCATGAAGACACAGAGGATCCAACATGAGGGACGTCGAAGCGAGCACCAACGGCCATGATAACCTCGTTTGACAAAGAAGTTGAAGAGATCATCTCACACCGAGTGATTCGAAGGAGAGGTGTTTTTTCACCTTACACGGAATACTTTGTGAGATGGAAGGGACTTCCGGACAACGAGAGTAGTTGGGAGCACGAAGAGCACTTGTGGCAATTTCGGGACCAGATTGAAGCATACCAAGCCAAGGTCGCGCCGAGGACGACTTCAGCTTAGGTGGGGGAGAATGTTACGTCCCGCACGCTAGCTCGTCCAACACTGTGAGGTTAACTAGAATTCTCTAGAATTGTCTTGGAAGATCCACATTATGGTAGAAAACTCTAGAAGATAGTGGATCCTTATAGATAGTTGTAGATCCTTGTAGAGTTCTCTAGAATCATGTGGATACTTGTAGAAACTCTCTAGAACCTTGTAGGATGTAGAATTCCCTAGAAGCATGGAAGGATCTAGATCCTCCCCACACTTGTATAAATAGGCCTCTTGGCCATTCATTTGCAACCATCCACGAATCCAAGCAATACAAGTTTTTAGCATTCTCCAAGAGTTCTCTTTCAAAACCTTCTTGTTTTCTTTAGCCAAGTGACTTGGTGGAGAGGTTGCCTAGCTAGTCTCGGGGCGAACTAGTCTAGGACCGCACGAGCGAGGAAACTTCGAGGGGCTCAAGTTTCGGTTCGTGACAGTAGGCTCCCCTCTTGTTTCTATTGTCGGAAGTAAAATTATGTCCCTCTTCTCCGGTCGATTACAGCGGCGGCTAAAGAGAAGGCAGCCACTGCCGCCTTCAGCCTCGCGCTAAGTAAACAGTTGAAGGCTGCGCCATCAATCCTTCTACTCTTCCGGTAAGCAAACAGAGGGTTTATAATTGTATGTTCATCTTATTTGATTAGATCAGCTGCTGTGAATTGTTACGTGGATGTGTCGCAGTTCACCTAGTAGAATTATGAGATGGTTTTATTCTAAACAGTAGCTTTGCTTTTATTCATATTTGATTTGATTATTTCTGGTTTTGAATCAAAAGAGCATAGCAATATTTAATTATTCTCATTTCTTATTTTAATTGAGCACGTGTATTTTATGCTTGCTCGGAACTGGTGATGACCTAGAGTTTTAAATCAGTTATGCAGTGTTGGGAATCTATGTGGCTTATGCTTATTTTAAAGTAATAATAGATTAAAGAAAATCTGAAAATTACTAGAATAGTAAGGGAAAGCGATTTAAACTGGATGGAATTTGAATATTACCTTGTGTTTATTTGGTGGATGTTTTTGAACTCTATAGTAGCCTTCTTCTGTATATTTTTGGTCATTTTGAAAGGGAAAGTGAGAGATGGTAGTATATATACAGTACATGGAGTTATTGGAGCAGAGCCTTGGCACCCAAGTTTTATTGATAAACTTGGGGGCTACGGCTCAATTACTCCTTCCGTCCAAATTTTAATTGCCCCATTTGAGGGTGGGCACGACATTTAAGGAATGTTGAAAAAGTGTAGTTGGTGGAATAAAAAAATAATAGTTGGTGAAATAAAGGTTGTTAGTGGTGGGTTCATAATGAAAAAAGATAATAATAAAGTGAAATAAAGTGGAATAAAATGGGTTAGTAGTGAGCCCATAGTGGAAAAAGGTAGAAAATATTGTGAATGAATTAGAGTATATGGGTCAATTTGTCCAAATGGGACAATTAAAAAATTGGACATTTTTTTGAGGCCAAATGGGGCATTTAAAATTGGACGGATGGAGTATTTAATTCTATTATACTACTCTCTCCATGTACGATAAGTGTAATTGGGAGGTAGTGACAGAAGAAGGTAAATGTGTTAATTTTAGTAGAATTAAGGAGAATGGTGAGAGGAAAAGTTAAAATTGTTCTCCTTGTGAAAAGATCATACTCCCTCCGTCTAAAAATCATGTTCTCATTTGGATCCTGACACGCGGAATAAGAAAAGCTGAAAAAGTTGTTTTGAGTGGGTAAAAGTTATAATGTAGGGGTAGTGTGATAATGACAAAAAATAGTGGTAATGGCAAAAAGATGGTGGTATTGACCAAAAAGTAGGAATAAAGTTATTGTGTTGATTAAAAAGTAGGAATAAAGTTGTTGTAAGGTGGGACCACCAATGGCAAAGGGTAGTAAATAAAAGAAAAGTAGGAAGGTATGGTTGTACGAAAAGATAAGTAGGAAGATGATTTGTAGAAAAAAAAAAGGTAAGTAGGAAGATGATTTTTAGACAGAGGGAGTAGTTGATATGGACTGCTGAAAAAGGAAATAAAATCACACTTATCGTGGAGGGAGGAAGTATTATTTTCTATTTTCATTATCAGATGTAAGTTGGTGAGTTTCACTTTATTGCTATTTTTTTTCTGTAAATAAAATTTATTCAATCATGCACGAGGGGTGCAACCCAGAACGAAGTTACAAGAAAAATAACAGTACAAGCAATGTTAATCTAACAAATTGCAAATCCAATCTGCCTAGCTATAGCAAGACAAACTCGGAAAAAGATTGGAAATCCAAAACCAAAATCTAACCTTAACCAACTCAATTAAATCACCGTTGTTGCACGTTCCGTCCTTGAAAATCACCTCATTTCTATGATTCCAGATATTCCACACAATGCAAATCCAAAGAGCTTTCCACAGTTTCGTCTTTCTTTTCTTCCAAATCAAACTCATGTGTTGTTCAAAATGAGATAAAGCATTAAAATGACCAACGTAACTAAGCTCAAACCAACTGTAACAATTCACCCAAATTTGGTGTGCGCTTGGACACGAGAAAAATAAATGCTCGGTTGTTTCACACTCAACCAAACAATGAGGACAATTCATATCAACAGAGTGGCGAAGTACACCTCTTTTCAAAAGGTTGTGACGAGTTGAAATCTTATTTTAAAGAAGCTTCCAACAAAATGTTGAAGCTTTGAGTGGGGCTACATATATGTTTCAAAGTTCCAAGAGTTCTGCTTTCTCAATTTCCTTTCTTCTCGATCTCCTTGTAAGCCGACTTAGAAGAATAGATTCCATCACTTTCAGCATTCCATTTCCAACCGTCTTCTTTGTTTTCGGAGATGTTTTTCTTTTTTTTTTAAGCAATTTGGATTAATTAGGCATGGATAATTTGGGTTGTAACAATATCTGCACAGCTACTTTGAGCTAGAGGCTTTTTAAGGACTGTAATTATGGGGTATTCGACGATTAAGGACACTTTTATGCGGGCCTACTATTTGAGGACAAATATTAAGCAAATTAACCCTCCGTGGGACAATTTTTCGTCCGATCGGGCTCAATCACACGTGGCATGCCCGAACGCCTAGGTGGCATGCCAAATCATCTCCACATCAGCGCACCTTTGTTACAATTTCTGACTCACCTTCGCTCAACACTCTCTCTCTCTCCTCTCTTTCTCTACACAGAGCGACAGTGGCGTCTCTCTTCAGAGACCGAACCCTCGGCCACTCCAGGAGAGACTCCTTCTCTTCCTCTTCCTCCATCACCACCGCTGCCGCCACCGCCTCTCTTTCCTCCGCCACCTCCAGTTTCAACCCCGCCGCCAATTCCACCGCTCTTACACCGCTCCCTTCTCCATTCGGCAGCCTCACCCTCACCGTCTCCGATGCTGACCTCCACGCCACCGCCTACGACATCGTCGTCTCCGCCAACCGCTCCTCCACCTCCAAACCTCTCACCTACATTCCCATCAACGGCCACGCCAATTCGCCCAACGGCAGCAGCTCTAATGGCCATTCGAATGCTAATCTGCAGAGGTCACTGACGTCGGCAGCATCATCGAAGATGAAGAAGGCGTTGGGGATGAGATCCACCAGTACTAAGCGGAGCTCCGATTCGAGTAATTCAGGCGCTGCGGGGAAAGTGAAGTGCAATCACTGTGCTTGAGCTTTTAATTTTAGAGGATTGGAGCAGCAAGCGTGGCAGGTGCTGAAGAGCGGCACCGGTCGTTGCATAGCCTGCGGATGGCCGACGGATCTGAGTACGAGAAAGTGCTGAAGCTCTTCTTCGTGCCGGTGTGGCGGTGGCCGGGGAAGGAGCCGGTGATGAATTGTAAGGATTGCAATCTCTTCTTCCCTCAGTCGATGTCTCCTCCGCCACCGCCACCGCCACCGCGGCTGCCGGAGAAGGAAGCTTTGGATGCGGCTTTGAAATGCTGGTCATGCTCTCGACCGGTTGATGCCTCGTTTAGGTTCTGCCCCTTCTGTGGATCGGCGATGTAAATTGCGTAATTAGATTTCTGTAGAGTGAATAATTTGTATGGAAATTAGGTTTTTGTTTACGTGTTTGGGAAATAAAAAGGAAATTGATGATGTATTGATCTGTTTGTGTTCGATTCTGGAGTTTATTTTGTTTGTGTTTGCAATTTTACTTTGATTGTGTTCGATTCTGGAGTTTATTTTGTTTGTGTTTGCAATTTTACTTTGATTGGAATTGTTTTGAGAAGTTTTTGTCACGATGATGATAGGTGATGGCATTTGAACATTTGAATACCGCTTTAATCTATGGAGATTTATACAGAATTAATTCCCCAAACAAAAGAATGAAGATGAAGATATAGGTGGAGGTGACGTGGAACTGATTTTGCATGCCACCTAAGCGTTTGGGCTCAGAAAATCGTTCACGTGCGATTGAGCCCGATCGGGCCTGAATTGTCCTACGGAGGGTTAATTTGCTTAATATTTGTTCTCAAATAGTAGGTCCGCATAAAAGTGTCCTTAATCGTCGAATACCCCTTAGTTACAGTCCTTAAAAAGCCTCCAGCTCCAGCTACTTTATATAAGGGGGATTTTATCCAGATTATAAATGCTGATCAAATGAAATCCATTGGGCCATAAATAGGTTTCAAATCTGAATGCTAAAAAAGCGGTTCTTGAGGGCTAATTAAGCAACGAGGTGGATTGATATAAAGCACGTACATAAATACTCAAAGAAGTATATATGAATAGAACACCATTGCACATTTGCACTTAATCTCGTTTAATTCAGATTGCTAAATAAATAGCTTAGACAAATACTCATTTCATTATATCATAATTAAATGTATCACGGTATTACTATGAACTTCTTAAGGCATAGATTGTTAAGTAATAGTGCAAAATACGGGGTGGTATTACAACATTATTAACAAGGAGTGACCAAATCAAATCAAATTATACGAATAGTGGAAAGCATATGAAAGTAGTTTTGCATGTTTTGACCTTACTAATTAAAGTGGCAAATGTGGAAATTCCTGCAACTATTTGGTGAAGACTCGAATAAATGAAAAGTAGCGTGGCTCACACCGAAATAACATTATTCGCATAGACGTGAAGAAGTTAGAAACTTAAGAAGATTGGGAGGAATTGTAAGAGAAGAAGGGGAAAATGGTTATTAGATTCGTGTTAATGGTGAACAAGCAAGGGCAGACTCGTGTAGCGCAGTACTACGAATACCTAAACATTGAAGAAAGACGAGCACTCGAAGGCGAAATTGTTTGTTCTAATAATTAGTACTCCCTTTGACCCACTAAAATTGTCATGTTACTGTTCAGTACAGAGATTAAGAATAAGTGCAAAAATGATTATCGAAGAAATGTGGGCACGTTTCCGAGGATGATGTAATTTTTATTTTATTTAAGTAATGTAATATGTATTTCAATCAAATAAAATAATTATTTCTGTATTTTAAAACTAAAGTTAATTATTAAAAAAAACAATGAGCGATCACCAAGTTGGGTGATCGCTGTTACAAGAAAAATGTGGTGATCTTCGCGGGCCCACCACATAAGCTTAAAATTGGGCAGCTATTTTTATTTGGAGATCGCCATTGTCCATGGTCTTACACCTTGAGTTTAACACACACGATTTTCGAAATGTTAGTTTACATTCCCTATATAATTTCCGTGTTTTTGCACACTAATGAAGTTTTCTCAATACACACTTCGGATAGATGCTATTATGAGTTATTCTTATCATAAAAGGATATGTAACCATAACAATAATAATGATGATGATGATTTAGAGTTCGTTAGATTAGTAGAATGAAATAACTAGTGTTCAGATGTTTCTTTTTTGAAGTATTCAGTTTTTACTTTGACATCGAATTGACAATTGGATAATATAATTAATTTATACGTTTAAAAACATTGTGACAACATGATACTTTTAAAGGTTAAAATCAAATTGAAAAACAATAAAGATGTTTTGACCACCTGGTGGCCTGACCACCAGGGTTAATTAAGTAAATTCTATCTTAATTCTAAAAAATCGATTTTTTCTCCATTAAACCGGTTCACTATTTTTCCATATTACTCTCAATGATTTATTATGTTAATTACGGTAGTTATATAGTTTCCTAAAATTATGCAATTTGTTTTCTTATATTAGATCATTATCTCCTACAATTATGGATATTATTTTAGGTAGTTTTATTAATTGATTTTTATCTTTTTTTTTTTTTAGATTTGATTTTCATTTATTTTCGAATGAAATTTTTTAATTGATTGTTATTATTGACCAAAAATGTTAATAAATTGGGAGGGAAATATCATCCCATTATTTTAGGAACAAATTAGAGAGAGAAAAATAATATATTATGGGAGGGAAATAAAATCAAAATATAATCCCACATTATATTTGACCGAAAATTTTTATGAATTGGGAGAGAATTATCATCCCATTATTTTAGGAACAAATTAGAGAGAAAAAAATAATATATTATGGGAGGGAAATAAAATCAAAATATAATCCACATTATATTTGACCGAAAATTATGATGAATTGGGAGGGAATTATCATCTCATTATTTTAGGAACAAATTAGAGAGAGAGAGAGAAAAATAATATATTATGAGAGAGAAATAAAATCCAAATATAATGCCACATGTTATTATTGACCGAAAATTTAATAAATTGGGAGGGAAATATCATCCCATTATTTTAGGAACAAATTAGAGAGAAAAATAATATATTATGGGAGGGAAATAAATCCAATTAAATCATAAATTATCCCTAATTAATAGGATAAAATTTTCGGTCCATTCAAAAAATATTTAGTCATTATTTACCTTAATTAATCAAGGTTAGAATTGTCTTCCCAATTAATTAAAAAAAATCGGTCCAAATAAAACCGGACCAAATAACCGATTTGGGCAAAAAAAAATCGGTGGTGGCTGGCTACTAGGTGGCCGATTATCACTACCCATTGAAAAAAACGCCAAAGGTTAAGATATATATAATTAAATCCAAAATAAAAAAAATTGATACTGGTATTAAAACAAAATTACATTTTACATTACGTAAAAATGTCAAATCGCCGAATATTTATGACAGATTATTAGAGTACGACATTTTTCTTTAAATTGCGGAATTTGTAACCATATTGATGATAATATTCAACACAATAAATGCTACAATATTCATCGAACATATCATAACAATTTTGTTGCAATGAACTTTTGATAAGTAACCATTAATAGCTATTTTTGAAATTCTTCTATTTGTGAATATGGTCAAAATAGATCAATGTATTGTTTCTTAATATTTACTCGATTTCGACTAAAGTTTACCTATACCAAAGTAAAAACAATCATTCGTGTAAAAATCCATATCACTAAAGTTTTGGCCGCATTCATAAATACTCCCTCTAGTAAAAAAAAAAAAAGCCTTCTTAGCCATTTTGTTCATAAAAGAGTCATACTCTTTTTTTTTAATACGCATCAAGTTGGATTTTATTCAATTTACGATAACTTTCATCCTCATTTCACTTTTTTCATTCACAATAAATAGAATTTTTCTACTCACAATAACTTTAATTTTATTTTATTTTTTGTACTCACAATAACCATTCATAATCCGAGATATAAGCATTCACAAACTCTGTTCTAAGAAATATAAAGTGACATTTAATCTTTTCTATATTGTTTGCATATTATTCATGAGAAATATTTTCTTTGTCCCACTTAATTTGTCTCATTACTGCTGGATACAGAAATTAAGAAAAATGATAGAGTTTCAGAAAATGGATAGGTACGATCATTTTTTAAAAAATTTAAATAAATAATAATTTATTTATTTGATAAGTATGTGATAAAATAAGTGAAACATCCTGTTAATAAAAGTGAGACAAATTGAATGGAGGGAAGTGATAGATTTACAATTTTACACAACAAAAAGTTACAATCACAAAAAAATGAGAACCGTATACCAATCGATCATTAACTTCAGAAATACAAAATGGCTTTCTTCTCTATGGACTCAACAGTGACAAATTTTTTATTTATTTTTTTTTTTCTAGAATAACAAAATTTATTACTGCTAGTATAGAATAATCAAGCATTCGGCAAAAACACAAAGATTTTTTTTTGTTTTGGAGTGAACGCCAAAACAAGACAAGATTGAAGTGGCGTAAAATGAGAATAAAAAATTTAATCTAAGACATTTTTCGAACTTTACGAATAAAGAGATGCCACTTTTGTGTTCCCCATCACGCGCCACCACACCACTGTTGCTGCTATAAAAACGCAAACCCCTCTCTCTCTCTCTCTCTCTCATCTAAAATCCCCTCTACAGCCCAAAACATCAAACAACCTGTAATTTAACAATCTTGTTTCTCTCTTCTGCAACAACATAGACGGTAGACGGGATCGGACCACTTTCTCTCTCTAATTTATCACACTCCCAATTCAATTTCGGCAGGTGAGTCAAATTCTCTCTCTTAATCGAAATCCCGATGACACAACTGAAGCCCATTCTCTCACACTTAGACCCGATCATCCCCTCCTCCACCGGAAAGTTCAAATCGCCTCCGTATGCCTTCCACCGCCTCCGCTTCCACCCCAGACTCACTCTCTGGTCCTTCCTCCTCCTCTTTTTCCTCCTCCTCTTCTTCTTCTGCTCGCCTCCCCCCGCCTCCTCCTCCGCCGGCAAACGCCGCAGCCTCCACACCACATCCCTCTCCCCGAGCCCCCGCTTGAGCCCAAATTGGGAAGTCAAGGCCCGAAACTCGGCCCGTCCCCACTCGAAGTCCGGGCTCACCGTCCTGGTCACCGGCGCCGCGGGCTTTGTCGGTACCCACGTCGCGATGGCCCTGAAGAAGCGCGGCGACGGCGTGGTGGGACTGGACAACTTCAACACTTACTACGAAAGCGGGCTGAAAAAAGCCCGGAAGAGCCTCCTCGAGCGCCACGGCGTCTACATCATCGAGGCCGACATAAACGACGCCGCTCTCCTCTCCAAACTGTTCGAGATCGTGCATTTCAGCCACGTCATGCATCTGGCGGCGCAGGCCGGAGTCCGGTACGCAATGCAGAATCCGAATTCTTACATTCATAGCAATGTCAACGGCTTCGTTAGCTTGCTCGAGGCCTGCAAGAATGCAAACCCTCAGCCCAGTATAGTTTGGGCCTCGTCGAGCTCCGTTTACGGGCTGAATTCGAAGGTCCCCTTCTCGGAGAAGGACCGGACCGATCAGCCGGCGAGCTTGTACGCAGCCACAAAAAAGGCAGGGGAAGAAATCGCACACACTTATAATCACATCTACGGGCTTTCCATCACCGGGCTGCGCTTCTTCACGGTGTACGGGCCGTGGGGGAGGCCCGACATGGCCTATTATTTCTTCACTAAAGATATCTTGAGAGGGAAAGAGATCAAGATTTTCGAGGGGGCCGATCACGCTACGGTGGCTCGAGATTTCACCTACATTGATGATGTGGTGAAGGGTTGTTTAGCGGCGTTGGACACGGCGAAGACGAGCACCGGGAGCGGCGGGAAGAAGAAGGGGGCGGCGCAGTTGAGGATTTATAATTTGGGGAACACGAGCCCGGTCCCCGTGGGGAAGCTCGTGAGCATTTTGGCGAAGCTGCTGAAGGCGAAGGCGAAGAAGAAGGTGCTGATGATGCCGAGAAACGGCGACGTTTTGTTCACTCATGCGAATATAAGCTTGGCGAGGAAGGAGCTTGGTTACAATCCTACCACTGATTTGGAAAGCGGGCTTAAGAAGTTTGTGAAGTGGTATGTTGGTTACTATGCTTCGAAGAAGAAGAGTTCTTGGTGAATTTTAGTTGAATTAATTTTATGATCGATTGTTAATTATGTTTTTTTTTTTTTTTTTTTTTTTTTGGTTTATGGGTTTGATTGTGAATTGATCGTTTCAGTTTCTGTGCTAATCTGTTGTGATCGTGCTACATGGACTGAATAATTTACATAATTAGCTAATTTTGCAGCTGTGTTTGATTTCATTATTTTTTACTAGGCATTGTACAATTGGTTTTAGCATAAAGATTATCACTATTAGAAGAGGCTTTTTGAGTATTGATGTTAAGTTTAATTTAAGCTTTTCTTTTAAATTTACTTCATATGAGTTGGTAATTTCTTTTGTAAACAATGGCTCTGCTGCATTTTTAACATGTTTATGCGTTCAAGTTAGGGATGCGTGATATTGAAGTAGTGACTGAGAATCCTATGTTTAGTTTGGATGTATTCTTTTGAGTTTATGAGCTTGTTAGCACTTTGCCTCATCTCACAGTTTCCTTTTTATTACTCTCTCCGTCCATGAATCATATCTCCATTTAGATTCCGGCACGGAAATAAGAAAGCTGATAAAGTTATTTTGAATGGGGTAAAACTTAGAATGTATGGGTACTCCGGCATGGAAAATAAGAAAGCTGATAAAGTTATTTTGAGTGGGGTAAAAGTTAGAATGTATGGGTAGTAGAATAATGACAAAAAACAGTGGTAATGACAAAAAGGTAGTGGTATTGACCAAAAAGTGAGAATAAAGTTATTGTGATGACTAAAAGTAGGAATAAAGTTGTTGTGGGGTGGACCATCAATGGCAAATGATAGTAAATAAAGAGAAAGTATGAGGTTATGGTTGTATAAAAAGGTAAGTAGGAATTTAATTCATGGATAAAAAAATATAGGTAAGTAAGGATTTGATTCGTGGACGGAGGGAGTACCACAACACTCTCTCTCTCTCTCTCTCTCAATCACTCATTATATATGCACTCATTCTTATGTTAATTGGGCAGAACGTACTTAGATCATTCATTTTATACACTTCAACCACTATCATGAATGTGTGTCATCGCTGAAAAAGATGGATGCTTTGGCAATATTACTACTCATATGAGTAGCACTTTGCTTGTTTCGTGATTAAATTACATTAGAGCATCCATAGGAGGGATTGAATTACATTAGAGCATCCACAAGAGGATCTATAGAGACTTAGGTTGATCCTTGATTTTGGTAATTTTGATGAGGTCACAATGATTGCATAGACTTAAGTGGAAAATATGATATTTATATCAGTAATTAGGTAATTGCAACCATGATTAGATGCCCTTAATTTATCATAAATTGGAGTATCAATTTTCGTTGCAGTGTTTAATACTCCCTCCATCCCACCACAGATGTCCTACTTTCTATTTTGGGTGTCCCGCCACAGATGTCCTATTTCCTTTTTTGGCAATAATTAGTTTGATTAATTACACTCACTTTACACCTTTTAACCTACTATTCATTCTCTCTCTACTCACTTTATTTCACTATTCACACTCTCTCTCTACCTACTTTATTCACTTTATTCCACTATTCACTCTCTCTCTACCTACTTTATTTGACTTTAACAACTTCACTAAACACATTTTCTACCCTTAATTATGTCCTCCTTAATTCCCGTGCCCAGAGAAACTAGGACATCTGTGGCGGGACGGAGGGAGTATTTTTTTAATAATGTCACATTTTTTCTGTTTTTGTAACATTAGTTCGTCCGTTGTGTGTCCACACTTATCCAATGATGTCACGTTAATATTGAAGATAAAAGAATTCAGATAATCATTTCAAATTCTATCATATATTTAGGACTACTAGCGGTGATGTTGCACGTATAATATCTTATCTAATATGATTTTTCTTTTTACATATCATAATATAATTGAAGAGTAAAAAAAACTTTGAAAGTTGTAGGTTTTCAAATAATTGAAAATTTCAACAAAATACAGACTAAAAAGTCTAAAGACTAAATTTGATCATATGGATATTTTATTATAATAGAACTAATCTAATTAAGTCAACTTAAGACTTAAAACAAAGACCCATGTTATATGGTATATTCATCCATATAAGATTTTTGCTTAGGATATGCTTACTTTGATGGAAAAGGGTGAAAAACAAATATTTTTACTCTTTTTCCATCCTTATCATACGTATAATACGGTTATTAATTTTTTTCGGGTATGATGAATAATTTTTCGGGGCAGCCCATTTTGTATCCTTTTCTCTTTAATTGTAGAAAATATTAACATTGGAGATAAGTGTAATATTTTTTTTTCAATGGATAAAAGACATAAAAATAGGGAGGGGAGCTTAGTTGGGGAATCGTGTGATAATTTTCATTTCCATCCTAGTAAACATGTGATAAAAAAGAATGAAAATGATAAAATTTTCATACTTTTTCTTTTCACTCATTTTTTAATTAGTGTGTGTTTACTTTAATGAGAGGGTGGAATACATGTATTTCTTTACCCTTTTTTCATTATTTTCACACGTTTACTACGATTGTTAATTTTCTCGGGGCAGGATGTTTCTTTCCAGGTAGCCCCTTTTCCATCTTTTTCACTCCAATTTAGAAAATATTAACATAAGGGATATGTGTGATAATATTTTCCAATAGACAAAAGGCATAAAATGAGAAGTAGGTGGGGTGACCATGTGATAATTTTCTTTTCCATCCTATCAAAGATGTAATGAAAATGATAATATTTTCATACTCTATCTTTTCTCTCATTTTCAATGATAAATTACAACCAAAGTAAACACACCCTTAAAAAAACCATCTAAGATGCAAACCTGTATAAAAATATCATAATTTTTTTTTTCTCTCGTCTTGATTTCCATACAAATTATGCTCATCATGTTGTTCCTTTACTAATCTTCAAACCTTTTTCACTCTTTTGTTAAAAAAATTATAAATTAATTAAAATCATTTATCTTCTCAAGGTTTTCTCAACCTCATGTAAGAGAATAATTAATATATTCTTGCATCTTTAAAAATTTATATTTTCACCTTTTTTTGGTTGTTAATTTTTCTGGGGCAGGATGAATAATTTTTCGGGACAACCCATTTACATCCTTTTATCTCCAATTACGGAAAATATTAACATTGGAGATAGGTGTAATAATATTTTCCAAGTCAAAATTATCTCTAGATAATAGTTCGAGGAATTATGAGCACATAACCAAGAGATTCTGCCCTTCCCACACGGTCAATATGATCGACACTGCGACGACCATCGAGGATGTTACCGATTCGAGGACGAATCGTTTCAAGGATGGAGAGAATGATGAGGATAAGGACGTATAATATTTATCTATTTAATTCTTAGATTTTTATTTATTTGTCTTGGGCATCAAGTAATGTATTTCCTGATGTCTAGGGTTTTATTATATATAGGAGCTTTGTTTATGTTTTAGGAGAGTCGAATTTGAGTTGAAATGTAGAGTTTGGGATTGTTCCCTTCTCGTGGTGTTCTTCCGGTATTTATGAGTGAATCAACGGATTAACCATTATTTTACGTACTCTGGTATACAATGGTTATCAACGAAGTTCGTATATTTATGTTATTGAATATATTTCACGCTTATCCCTGCATCACTATCCCATTGCCTGTTTATAATTACACGAGAAACTGAAAAAGTTAACAATTTGTAAACGTTTTACTTCTTCTTCACCAAAATTATATGTCCGATGTATATGGATGTACTCTAGCCTCTAGGATTCAAAAGACTCATTTATTAACTTAAAATTTAATATAATTAACATTTATAAAATAATTATACTTGATAATAATTAAATTACACTATTCAATTTACAAAATAATTATGTTTTATACACTATATTGTATGTCACATATTCTATCGTCAGATGATTTTTAATTTACATGTGTATGGAGGGTTGTAACATAGAGGTTGGTGGTTGAAGAGATTCATTAGGAAAATGATTCATATATATGTGAGGAGTTCATATGTAAATTCAATTAAAATATAAATTTACAATATTGCCCCTAAGATAAATATAATAATAAGGATATATTAGACCAATCAAATTTTGTAAGAATATGTTCTTTTATTATAAGTATAGAATAGATAGATATAGATATATAAAAGGATACCATATATTATTATATATAACAAACTCTTATTTCCTGAACAAGCCGCACACCCTCTATTGCATGTCCAACATAGTTGCCACAATCGGGCTTCTGACCTCGTACCTAGTCGATCTCCACGTGAGAAACCCTTGACTAAACTTTGTCTTCACATCCTCTACATGTCTTGTAAATGTTACTTGGTATGTCAACTTCTGTTCCTCCTCAGTGAAGTCAAGTTTATCCGGTCGAACAACAGCATCAACACCACGAGGCACAGAAATCTCGACAATGTATGATGAATTCGCATCGCCTACATTCGTCACCGTTCTCGTGTACCTTTGGACTCTCGACCCAAATAAGATTGAAAACGATGGATAATTAAGTTGCGATTCACGTATGCCGGATACTTGAGAACAATTCACTTTCTTCCGTGTGATGATCCCGATCTCCCTATCAGTATAGTGTAAACCACACAGATAAGGTATATAATCTTCGGGCCCGATATCATAAATAAGCCCGGGATTATTAGCCCGTGAAGGGTTGACCTGGCCCGCACCGGTAGCGAAGACATCAGCAGGCTGAAGAGTCTGGTCCTCGATGGGATAACGCGCCAGGTTCAATGTATCGGCAGTTGTCATAATCGCGGACTTGATCGCGGCAGGCGACCAATTAGGGTGTGCGCTTTTGAGCAGCGCGGCCACCCCACTAAGATGCGGGCACGCTAGTGATGTGCCTGCACCTATGAGGAATCTATTTTCATTGCCTTCAATAGAAACGTGCCAGGCAGCGAGGATGTTGACGCCCGGCCCGAGAATGTCGGGCTTTAGGATTCCCGGGCTTTGCACGCTAGGCCCTCTGGATGAAAAGGAAGCGACCGCCGGAGCGCGGTCGTCTCCTATTACCGTCCCTTTAAACGACAGCGTAGCGGTCGGTTCTGACGTAGAGTTTAAGTAGGCTTTGATCCGCAATCCATCCGTGTAAGTGACTTGAGCCGTCGGGAAAAGGGTTGCCGGAGGAGGACTTAACATCGCTGCTTCCGATTCTGTCGCTCCTTCCAATTCTGTATTCAAGAAAATCACAGCTTCGGCACCGGCCTCCTCTGCTTCGATAATTAGGGTTGAGAATCTTGAGATTACTGATGGTGCCTCAATTATTTTTTCACAGATAACAATTTTTCCGGTAGAATTGAGTCTTTGAAATAATCCAGAACTGCAAAAGCCAGGGTAAATAAGAGGTAACGATGTCTGCGAAAAATTCTCCGGCTGAAATAACGCCTCGCCGAAGACCTGCTCCTTGTTCCCAAGAACTGCAACAGCTCTTAATTTTCTATCAGTGGTGCTGGCGCCAACTGTAAGAATCCACGGCGCCTCATTCGCGAGCGTGCCGTGTGCGGGCCCGTTGTTCATCGCCGAGCAGCTCACGAATATGCCCTTCTTCACGGCAGCATAAGCACCGAGAGCGATCGCGTCGAAGGTAAAAGGAACTTTGTAGGGCAATCCTAGGGAGAGCGAGAGCACATCGACACCGTCTTCGATAGCGGCGTCCATCGCCGCCAGGATGTCGCTTTCGGAGCACTCCGTGAGCGAGGAACATACTTTGTAGAGGGCGAGGTGAGCGCGTGGGGCTACCCCGACAGCCGTGCCGTTGGCCTGCCCGAATGAATTCGCACCGGCGACAAAATTGCCGGCAGCAATGCCCGAAACTTGGGTCCCGTGTCCACTCTCGTCGAGTGGGGTCCCGTTCCCGATGGTGAAGAACCTAGCTCCAATCAGTTTGTTGTTGCAGGCAGTAAAATTCAAATTGAAATCGCACTTACCCTTCCATTTAGCAGGCGGAGGCGGCATGCCTTCGTCGCTAAATGAAGGGTGGTTGGGGATGATCCCGGAGTCTACGACACCGATGATCACGCCTTCACCGTAGTTGGATTGTTCCCAGAAGCCGAAGTCCCGGTGAAGGCCGAGGAAGGCGGGCGAGTGAGTCGTGTGGAGAGGGAGCTTCCTCTCGGGGGTGGCGTGCAAGAATCTGTGGTGTTTCTGGATGATTTGGAGTTGGTCGGGGGTGAGTTTCGCGGCGAAGCCTTTGATCACATGTTTGTATGTGTACACCATTTCCGGCGAGCCATTCAATTGGAAGCTAGATAGAAAGGAATGGTACCATTGTTCGGAACTAGCATCCGAAGGAGGATCAACATGCACGATGTATGTCTCTAGAATATTACTCTCTTCAACTGCAAATGTTATTGATGAGTGGAAAAGGAGTAGTATCAAGAGAGTTTGATTCATTATGGAGAATAAAGCCATTTTCACGTATGAAGAAGATAACTAATCTAACAATCTAGGTAACTATATATATAAAGTTAATGGCTCGATCGTTTTCTTTCTGGCTTTTTATCTCTGAAAAGTAGTGTACAATTATAGTCGCATTGAATTTTCTTGAAATAGAAGCTTCCTTAGAGCTAGGCAACTCTATTACGAAACCATCAAGTACAGTAAAATGAGATATTATTTCTAAATATTATTCGAACACAATGAGGCATCATTTCGTGAACGGAGGGAGTACATATATATATATAATTTTATTTATTTAGTGTCATTTAGTCCTAAATGGAGGTGTATTTCCTTAATATGGGATTGAAAAAAAATATAAATTATGACAAATATAAAGTTTATTCCTATTTATAACTGGTCCCAAGTTGGGACCATGAAAATATATGACAAAATGAGAATGTATTCCTAAATAAAGTATTCCTTTCTGGAGGTTGTACTGTACAAACTTTCTTGGTAAGAACTAATCGCATAAATTTAATTTAATTGTATACATTGTTCAACATATATATTTTTTGTTTAATTAGGGATGGATGGTGGAGTGAATATTTTTTAGGTTAGAGATCTTAAGTTTAAATCTCACTAAAGTTTTTATTGGTGTAACATTTAGGTGGACATTGTTTACCACCAAATAATTTCTACAATCATGCATGTTAAGAAACAAATCAGGGTCTAATTATTCCCTACTTCCAAATCAACAGCTTTATCAGTACTAATCAGCTTTATTTCAATAATGACGGATTAGGGTACACATTACAGACTTCAAAAAAATTATAATTCAACTCTATATATGTTTCTAGAATAAATTGAAACCCATAAAAAAAATTATTCAAAAAATGAGATCTCACAAAATTTTGGCTGGTATTTCATTGTTCTAATAGTCAGAAAATTTGCTACTCACTATTTACAACTCAACACACAATAAGATGACATGTTACATTTCTTTTGGGCACATTTATTAAGAATAAGAGCAACAAAATAAAAAATAAATATATACTTAATTAGAAGAGTAAATTATTTTTTTTATAGAGCACAATATTAATAATGTGACAAACAAAGAATGAGAGCAAGACATTATAATGGAACCTAGGTAGTAGTATAATGAATCCAAGGAAATTTCAAAACGACTTTTCCAAAAATGAGAAAAAAAAAAAAAAAAAAAAACGGGTCCTCTCTCCAGATTAGCGGCTAAACTGACAAAGTATGAAAATATATGGAATTTGCTTTATTCTCGATAATGAACCTTACTCTCTTGTATATTTACTTTTTTTTTTTTTTTCACTCATCAATTATGGTATAATAGGTACTTCTTCTAGAAAAAAATATGCACCTCACCTTGGACTTCGATCCAGCTACAACCCGGCTGTTTTTTCAGCCTTCTCGTCCGCACGATTCTTCTTCTCTTTGAAGCCTCCCGCCACTTTCCTGCATCAGCATAGGATATTTGAGTTTAATTAACAATAGAAAATGAATTCTTGTGTGCGTGTGTGGCCTTACGGTAGAGTGATCAATGTTAGAGGCCAAAAATGTCGGGTGCGAGTCCACCGTGGCAAGATCTTTTAATTTTTTAATTTATTGTAACTTGTAATTTAATATAAGTTTTATTTTTTAACACAAAAAGAAAATGAATTATGGAGTGACGAACAAAATCCTTTCTGGGCTCCCCTTGGTTGGAAGTATTGAAATGATGCACTTTTAATTACTTTCATGACAAAATGTTTCCTTTTTTTGCTTGAAATTAATTACTCCGCACTTACATCTATAATAGGATGGTATATGATGTAAGTGCGCATTTTGAGAGGCCCTTTGCTTTTTTTTTTTTAAGGTTTCAAGATAAAATATATAAAGAGCAGAAGGAGTACAGAGTACTCAACTCATTGTGTGTTACATACTGTACGGACATTAAAATTTAACTTTAATTATATTTCATCTCATATTTCTATTGTATAGATATCATATAAATATAGTATCAGTCTATCAGAATACATAGATGTATTTGATATATGTGAAATACTCGAGTATGAAATAAGATATCTAGTGGAATATATTTCAAAGGGGATGCTTTATCATTGGAGTTGGTATTTATGTAACAAAATATTTTAAGATTGAATCTTACCTTGCAACCTTATACTAAAGTCTTATCTGTCGCATCGGTCTATATTAGTGTAATTTGTTGCTCTCATGTGTAGTTAGCAAACTGTTGTACATGGAAGTGTTTATTCAATACGCACTTGGAATAGTTGTTGTTGTTGTCGTCGTCCTTATATTTTATAGTAGAATCCGTTGTTGATAAATTTAACATGAAAAATTAGAAGTATGTTGTTTTGCAAAAATAGGTATTGAAAGAATATGGTAAGTTTGTATTTCTTATAAATATAGAAACTAACGCATGAATTGTTCTAAGGTATAAATAAAAATAGGTATTCAAATAATATGGTAAGTTTGTATTCTTGTAACTAATAAATATTATATTATTTTATTGTATTTCTTATAATTAATATATATTGTATTACTTTATTGCCCTTAAATTAGATATTTAGTAAGGATATTTTAGGCGATTCAAATTTTGTAAAACAAGACTCTTTTTATATTAGTATAAATATAAATATAGATATAGATTAACAACTCACTCAAAATCATCATTAACTTAGGCTAAAATAAATAAATAAAATGAGACGAAAAGTATATTTAGATATCTCAAACTGAATTGGACCCAACAAAAATATTTACGTATCTATATATTTACTCTAAAATTTGTACTAGCTCCCTAGATCTAATCTCATCTCCCAAATTGAATTGGACACAATAAAATGATAAAAGGAAGAGTCGTGTAGTTCCAGAAAAAATAAAATAACTATTGTGATTTGTGATTGAATATTTTAATATCTATATTTATTATTATAAAAGAGCAAATTCTTAAAATTCTTATAAAATTTGGTTTTCTTAATATATTCCTTTTATTATAATTATTTTAAGGGTAATAGTGTAAATTTATCAAATATATAATTATTTAAATATATTTTTCTTATATAAATAATTATAAATATTTAAAGTATACTTACATATAAATATTTAAAAATCAAGGGTAGATCGTATAGGATACGTACTACTTCAAAAAGAGAATTAGTCAAATATAGTCACTCCTGAAAAGAAAAGTGTTAATATAGTCATTTTTTAAAAAACGATCAAATATGACCACGCATACACGACTTGCATACACGATCATGTATATTGGTCTTGTATGCTGGTCGTATATATTGATATGGTCGTGTATGCTAGTCGTGTATTCAGGTCGTGTATGCTGATATAGTCATGTATGCTAGTCGTGTGCGCATTGTTGTGTATATTGCTATGGTCATATATGCTAGTCGTGTATGTATGGTCAGCATACACGACTAGTTTAGATCGTGTATGCTGGTCGTGTATGCTAGTCGTGTATGCATGGCCATATTTAATTGTTTTTAAAAAAGTAGCTATATTAGCACTTTTTTTTTCAGGGTGGCTATATTTGCACCTCTCCCCTTCAAAAATTCTAATTAGATATTATATTTGAAGAAAGAAATAAAAGAAAAGAAACAAGAAAAAAGATTATATATAACGAGAAAAGGTAGGCTTACGTTTTTATCTTCTAACATCATTCCGATTCAACTTTTCCTTTATCACTTTAAAGGTTTGTTCATGATGATTAGTCTTTTTAACTGTTAACTAATTCTGTAGAGTTACAATAAAGTTTGGTGCTCATTGGCAATTATAAAATACGATGCATAGATTTCACCATAACGACGTCGTCAACTTGAAATGATGATGCAAAATGTATGTAAATTATGATAATAATATCTCTTTTTCCATCAAAATGAGAACTAACAAAAAGTATAACACATGCAATGTACATGATCTCCACCAGCTTTTTAATTTAAACATATTTTATTGAATCACTCTATTATATTAGTACGGACCGACTTTTTTACTTTGTAATTTGAAACATATAATATACTACTATATTTTTGTTTCTTTGTAATTTGAATATTAAAACATATAGTTGGTAAAATTTATATTCAATCTTAAACCATGCACATTACCTAAAAAATGGCATGAATTTCAATAACATTAATATTGATTAGAACTATTGATATAGTTCCCAAAATAGCATGCCAATGTTTTTCTTCACTAAATTAAATTTAGGTGTAAATGTTGAACCATTTAAAAGGAGTGATAGAAATATGTATGAGTCAATAGCACTTAGAGATAAAAAAAAAAAAAAAAAAAAAAAATTATACCATCAATTTTAAAAGAGAGAAAATTCCAAATACCCACTATAGAGATAATGTATACTCTCTATACCCACTACTATAAATATATACTCCCCATACCCACTTGGCCCACCCATTAATTATTTTTTGCATATAAAATATAAAATAATCTTTTGTGGGGAATAAATACAAGTAGTTATCCGTATAGACATGCAAATCATACGTATTTGTATTTGAACATGTATGCGCTGTTTTTTTTTTTTTAATCTCTCTATTATATATTTTCTGATCCATTTTCAATTTGGAAATAATCAATTCAATACTTATCAGGCCCATCACACTTCCGTATAAAATAAATTCTACGTATATCGACTTCATACCTCTTTGACCAATATGCTGCCGGGTAGATATCCGTCAGAGTTTTACGGGAAAACGCGTTCCCAACCGTCAAGATCGCAATCCGAGGTATCCCAAAGCTCCTGTGAGCTAAAAACGGACCCTTTCAGCAACACACAGCACAACCCTATTTCGTTTCCTACCAAGGGCGTACAGTATTCCGTCGATAAACCAAGAAAGTCTTAAATATGGGAAGGGATGAGCAAAAGCCCAAATCTTTATTTAGGAATTATATAAAACTTATTACAACATGATTAAATCCCCTTTAGGGAGGAGACAAACTCGTTTAGCTACCTATGGTAGCGGTGTTTGGTAACATAAACAAAAAGAAAAGAAAACTTAAAAGAAACTATGCTAAGATAATTTGATGAAGCAGAGAGGATTTTGTGGTTTTAAGATAGATGGATGATTTCTGATGATCCTTCTGCTTCGATCTGCTCTTCTTTATATAGAGGTTTGAACCCCTCCATATTCCATTATTGCCTTCGATTCCTTATCCTCGGCTCCTACTTTCTTCACGTGAAGATGGGTCCGACCACTATCAAATGAGGACAGCTGACCTCAAATGCTGCTAGTCCACCTTGTCTTCCATTATCAAATGAAGACAATCTTCTTTCGGTGGAGAAAATGATCTGTGAGTTGTGAATCACTACTTTTCTGGTAATGATTTTCCTGTAGTTTTGCCCCCTTGTTGTTTAGCTGGCAATTCCTGTTCATCCATCCACTGATGTCGCTTTCTCTTTAGTGAGTAGTTATCCAGCACTGAGTCACATGACTCCATTACCTTGAGTCGGGAATCTTCTTTTTTTTCCGGAGCCCTCGGCATTCTTGACTTTGGCAACGCCTGGTGATCTGCATACTCATCGGATCGAGCCTTTTGTTTTCCCTTCTTGGGAAGAAAGCCCTTTCCAAACTCCGGCTCTTTCTGGTTCGGACAATCTGAGCAGACATGCTCAAACCAATGCCCAAAGCAAAGTCCTCCTTCCTTTCGAAAGCTTCCTCTGCAAATCTAGTTGTTTTTCCTGCCATGGTATTTAACAGGAATGATCCGTTCACCGAACTCTGAAAGAACTTGAACGAAAACTTGACTTTGTCCATCTCTGTGAGACAGACCCATAGACCCATGCTCTTCTTGTTGAGATGAGATCCTTCGGCATTGTTGAGACTAATGTAGTCCCTTCTGCCATTGGTGCCTTGATTCTTTCCAAGGCATTGGTATCAGGTCTCCTAAGCCTTATGTAATGGAAGGCTTCATGGCTTCCTTTTCCTGCTGGTTCTGGAGCTGCACTGATGAAGTATAACTCCAGTATGTCTCCTCGCTTTAGCGAGTTGTTCTTTTCCCAGGTCTCATGCACGGCTTCCTGGATCCATTTTGGTAGGATCTTGATCTCCGTGAATGCTGGTGCAGTAGTATAAACTTAGGCTAATGCCCCAAAATCATACCACCTCCTGATCTCGTGTGGATCTGCTTTTAGCATCGCCCACACTCGAGGATATTTCCCCGACACATCAACCCTAAATTTTTCTGGGTTAATGTTCCTTCTGGTAACAAGCTTCTCCCAGTTGTCTTGATAGACCTGCCATGCAGAAGAAACTTCAATCTTGTCAGTATTAATCTTAGATTTGTCAGTCATTGGCCTAAGATTAATCTCTCCCTCTTTAACCCTAGAGGTGCTGGGTTGACATGAATCTTTAGGGTGTGACCCCTGAAGATCATCTTTTCCTTGGGTCAATAGTTCCGAAGAATCTACTGACTTAGGACTCGTGCAAAGGGTATTTGAATCCCCTGCTACAGGTTGGGGAGCCCTGTGCTCGAAAATCTCCTTTACCAAGGATTCCTTGGTAGCCCAGAGGATGGCTGGTTGCATTGTTTCCCATAGTTAACACTAGGTAAGTAAAAACGCTTGTATTCTGCTGGTGACTTTCGTCTCATCAGCAGATTGTAATCTCCCCGCCTACTTGGCGTGAAGAACACACTCGTTCCACTCCTCAAGGAGGAATTCCAGATTTTCTCTGAAATGCCTCTGAGTTGCTAGGATGGATCTTGCTTCACCTGGCTCCATCTCTCGTCAAAAAATCATGATTTCTTACCAGAAATCCAGGACTGCTATAAGGCGAATTCCCTGGTTCGATCAATT
This sequence comes from Schizonepeta tenuifolia, assembly GCA_029490685.1. Taxonomy (NCBI): domain Eukaryota; kingdom Viridiplantae; phylum Streptophyta; class Magnoliopsida; order Lamiales; family Lamiaceae; genus Schizonepeta; species Schizonepeta tenuifolia. The sequence goes on along the minus strand of CM055960.1, from coordinate 16,889,113 downwards.
CTAAATCAAGGTGTTCCTTGATTATCTCCTTCATATCCTGTTGATCTTTGAGATTCATCGGGATTGGCCTGTATCTGACAAACTCATACTCCTTGCCTGGCTTCACCTTCAAGGTTGCTTTGAGCTTGTTCTTATCCCACCATGCCAAAGGATTCTCATTGTAACTTCTTCTGATCTTCCTTTTGACATCTTCAAGAGACACATGTGTATCTTCCCTAATATCTTGGTTATATATTAAGGATGCCTTAAGGACCTGGATATCTTCTTCCTCGAGATCTTTCTTTTTGATACAGCTTAGAACTGCTTCGTTGAATCGTCTCTGGTCCTTCATCTTGAGGTGGCGAAGTTTTCCTTCATCACCACGCTTGCTACGAAAAGGCAGTGGCATTTGTCGATTGAATGCCCCACGCAATCTCTGGACAATGATTTTATGATCACAATTGGTTGTGAAGACCAATCGTCGTCTCTCATTAGCCTGAGTAAATCTTTTGAACATCTGTAGGAAATTGTTTCCCAACAGAATATCTGCTCCTGTATCATGGAAATATATCGGTGGAGTCTTCACCTTATACCATGATTGAAGGCTGGGAGCCTTCAATCATACTCCTCCCAAATGGTTGTGACATAATCCTGTCACCTTGGAAAGATAATCTTCTTGAATTAAGTTTGAGACTTTGGCTATGTCTCAATACTTCTCTTTCTCGAATTTGAATGTCAACCTCTCTTAACCGAGGGATTTCCACTCTATCGGGACAAACTGTTGTTGTCACCTGCTTGAATATATCTGGTATCTCGATGAATTGCTTTCCCAGAAACAAATCAGTATGATGTGAATTGGAAAGCGCATATGACACCTGATATGTAATCGAGTAAGGTCTATTGCCTGCTCTCAATAAATACTTACGTTTGAAGTCCTGATAAAGAGTCAGAGCCTTGCTGAAATCTGCATCATTGAGATGATAGGCTATTTTTGGATAAATAACCCCATCCAATTGTCCGGCACATAGATCTACAGCAATAGTTCCCAAGACAGAATCTTGTAAACACTTGACTCTTCTATCACAGATTGCGATATCGATTGGTGCAGGGACTCCCTTATACAGAGAGGATTTAAGCACCAACTGGATTGCTCCGATGTGAATCCAGTTCATCTTTTCGGCAATCTCTGGTTTTAATTTTTCCAGATCTGCCCTGATATCTTCAGCTGGAATTAATTGCATTTCCACCTGATTACTCGTATATACAACCGGTAGAGCCATTTCTTGTCTAACGACTCCGTAGATAACATGATGTTTTCTACTTTTTGGGTTGAAATTCCTGAGAGTTTGTTCCCAGGCATTTGCCGTAAAGCCTTGATATTTTTGTAAATTCAGGCTTTTTTTCATGATCTTATTCATCATTTCAGTTGTGATAAGCGTCCGGCTTGAATATCCGGTCCTATCTTCGTTCTCTTGATGAATAACCTCCGCGTCAGTCGGATTCAGATTGTGAAGATCCATTTGACCAATCAGAGTCTTCTCCGCTAAAGATTTCTTCTTGCTCGTATATACTCTCGTCTGAGGGTATATCTTCAAACTGATAAACTTGTATCAACTCCTGGTAGTAGATAGCATCCTCGATGTCTGGTGTTGACTCGAACCTCCGGATGCCTCTTTTCTCATTATCGGGACAATTTGTTGAAATATGTCCCTTTGCACCGCACGTCCAGCAGTTGCTATCTTTGAAGCTTTCATTAACCCTGGTGTGAGTACGTCTAAAAGTCTTCTTGGCCGGTATCCTTTCCTGAGATCTATTAGATCCTTGGGATGAAAACCTATTTGGACCGCTTCTTTGGCCAGATTTGTAAAATCTTGCCTTCTGTCGGGTCCGCATCGTTCTCGGTTTCCAAGAACTCCTTCTGGATCTTCCACCTTTATAGTATGGTTGAACTCTATGTTTCTTAGATCTTTTCAGCCTTGGTGGTTCTCCTCCAATGATCGTTGGCAGATCATTGTCATCACAGCCTAGAGGGGTTGCTTTGTAGATCCTCCTCAGCTTCTTCATGTTCCTCAAAGTTATGGCTTGTTGGCACCACTCTGAGAGCTTTTGATGTACATATAACATCCTTTTGGCGACGTTGTCGAGATCTCTGGCTTTATAATCTCGAATTAACATCTCCCTCCATGGACTTGGAAATTTTAAAAAGAAAATCTCCATCACAATCCGATCATCAGCTTTTGATTGGTGCTGATAAATGGTGAACAGCTGCAGAAACTTGTTGAGCGTTTGTTGATTCAAGACAACCAGTCTTAAATTATATAACGCCATCAAGTATTTCTTCCTTTTCTCTTCATCGAATCCTTTGAAATATCCTTCTCCGAGGAAATGATTTTTGATGAGTAATGCCATCTTTCCAATCATTTCGGCAAAGGAATTGATTCCGTCGAAGCATTGATTTTTAAGATCTGTTGAGATACCTTCCCAAGCAATCTTTACAACTCCGGCGAGACTTGTCTCTAGGATTTTCTTAAATCCATCTTTATCAAGATCAAGCGTTGCTGCTGCGATCCTCATGGCTGAAACTCATTCATCAATTAAAGATTCTCGATCTATGAAATTGACTTCATCGATGTCGAGCATAACTCCATATGGATGAATAGGGTCCAAGGTAACCTTTCCAACAGGTGTATCCTGTAGTCTAGGTTGCCTTCTTCTGGTTCTTCTGACCGTCAGCTGGGCATCATCTGGTGTGACTGGGTCGAACCTTGCTCCGGCATGATAGTCACGAGCATCTCTTATATGCTCGTCGTGCGGTTGTTGCCTCTCTGGGAAAACCATCTGTGGTCCCTGTTGTCCCTGAGCTGCAACTATTTGGTCGTTCATTTTCAAATCAACCACCTTTATGTTGGCAAAGGATTCTGCCAACTCCTGTAGATCCTCAAGATTGAGTCTTTCGGATTTTTCACCTCGAAGCATTCTTGAGAGAGCTTCCTTCTGTGGGTCCTTTTTTACTTCTTCCACCGTTGTTGCATAGGTGGTAGGTTCGTTGATAAAAGGAATCCTTATGAGTCGATCGGAACGGGGAAGTTGCTCCGGCTTCTCAATTCTTGTTTGGATATCAAGGAAGATGTTTTTGTTTTCTTCCAACATCTTTGATATCCTGTACAAATATCTTGGTACGCCATATAAGCCATTGCCATAATGTTGCACCGTCTTCTGTATCTCCCTTAGATCCTTCGATATTTCGGAGGTACCAGGGGATGATATCTCGGTAGTCGGAAACATTGGCTATTCCCTTCTCCTTGTGGATTTGTTGAGACATCAATTGTGAAATTGATGTTCCTGGTTCATCAAATCCATCAATACTTTTGTGAGGTAAGTATTGACAAAGAGCCGTCGTCGGTTCTTCTCCTTTTCTCGATAACTGTAACTTGTGTCATCGAGATCTCCATCTTGAACGCTTCTGTTTAAGCGTTCTTCCCAGTAAACTACAGCATTCTGTAGATCTAACTTGTTTATCTCGAAATACTCGAGATAGTTCCTGTAACACTCGCATCTCGAACAATTGTCCGGATCCATGTATTTTTGGATGTCTCCTCCATTAAGGTAAAATACTCAAAGCAATAAATTAAATATAATTCCTGAATAAACCTAGGGCTCTGATACCAATTTGAAAGTGTGAGATCTCAGAGAAAGACACGTAATAAAGAGATTCATTATATTAAAATAATTAATGCGCATACGGTATATTAGTATAAAATACGTGTCCATTTGGCCAACTCCTTAAATAAATTCCCCATTTTTAAATAAATAAAAGTAAATGAGTAATTGAGACACTTAAAAGTGTCACAAAAGACCTAGTGGGTATATGGAGAAGATATTATAAGGAGTGGGTATATGGAGTACTTATTATTTCAAAGTGGGTATGCATGCATATTTTCTCATTTAAAAATATACAAAAACTATCACTTTTTGACTTTTTTTGCCATTCTTCCTAGAGTTTAATTAACATCAGTATAATATATGAATCACATCAAACAATATGTGAAATCACAAATATGTGAACATCACATGTAAAATAATATAAGAATTCACATTTTTAAATGTGAAAACAATAATAATATGTGAATTCACATTTTTTGAAATGGAAAATCGATAGTCATAATGAAATCACATTTTGCAAATGTGAAAATAATAATAATATGTGAATTCACATTTTTGCAAATGTGAACGATAATGGAATTTCATTAATTAAAAGGTTTAGGGGCAAAAAAGTCAAAAAATGATAGTTTTTGTATGTTTTAAAATTAATGGTATAATTAGTATTTATATCCCTAGAGAAGTTAATTTTCAACAATTACTCAATTGGTATTATGATACAATTGCATCATACAAATTTTCTTTTTAAAATTGCGATCGGACGGAAGAAAAATATTAGCATGGTATTTTTGAAACAATATCAATAGTTCACTTCTTTTATTGATACTAGTATGATTAACGTGCACTCGCACGTTAAAAACAATGATTGTACTAAATAAATATTTATGACTCAATTCATTTTTATATTACAACTTATGATTTTATTATTTTTTGATTGAATTTTTAAATTTTTAAAATATAATATTTGATCATTCATACTAAAATAAAAAATAATAAAATTATTGAGATGTGAATAGTATAGAGAGTATGAAGCAATTAGAAAGACTGAAAAAAATAAAGCTTGATAATGAATATGTATGAAGAATTGATTTCTTTATCTTTAGAATTTGCTTTCTTGAAGAAATTTGATAATTTTTTGTCCTCCTTATGATAATGCAGCCAATGTGTGTTGATGATGATGATCATCTTGTTGTCAACAAACTTTCATTCAATGTGGACATGTTTAATGTTGTAATAGAAGATACATTTGAGTAAATTAGTTACAGTATAAATATATTTCTAGAAGTCTCATTTATGCGATTAAACTTGAATAAGTTTGTTGATGAATGATTTAAATTTGAAGTTTATGACATCTAATGTAATTAGACTTGATTGTAATTAACCTTTTTATTGAAAAATTGAGTTTTTTTTACAATTGATGAAAATTATAAGGAACAAATTATTCATGAGTATAATGGAATTATATAATTAATTAATTAGTAAAAAGAAGTTAGTAATAAAATGAAATATCTCAATCAATCATGTATGTGAAATCATATAAATAAAGAAAGTTTAATTTAACGAATAAAATCAAATAAATTTATAAAATATAAGTCATTTCTCAAACTCATTGACCAATTTAGAATATATAGACATAATAAGTCTATATATTAATTTATAAGGTAAGTTTGATTTTAATTATAAGGTAAGTTTAATTCTTATTATTATATTACGTCATTGCCCTTAAATTAAATTTGTAATAAGGATATTTTAGGCAAACCAAATTTTGTAAAATAAGACTCTTTTTATATTAGTATAGATCAAGGAGGTAATTAAGTTTACATTTCTAACCTTATTAATTAATTGTTTTTCGTTTAATGGAAAATTGATCCTTATTTATTGTCATGTATCTTTAATTTTTTAGTCAAAAGATAATTTGACTCCCCCTCTTCTGCTATGCTGAGTGCTACGAAATTTCAAATTCCCAAATCAAAGCCACAACCGATTGATTGAGATCGAACGCAAATGATTATGAACCATTTTCGATTTGAGCTCTATCGTTTTCTTGCTTTATTCATCTTATTCTTAGTAAACAACACACTCATTATTCTAGTAACCAAGTGGCTTGTGCAGCAAATTTGCGTTGGAAGTAGAATTAATAGAAGAAAGACAAACAGTGAGAAAAATATTTCCAAAATAAGTTGAAAGAGTTGCAGTAGTGGTTGTGGAATTTTCCCAATAGTCAGAGCTACCATCTTAGTTCATAAATAGAAACTGATCTACATATACATTGATCATAATACCTGCAAATCTACATATACTTGGATCATGAATCGACTTCTTCAATCTTAATTCATGTTGGCGATGATCGGCTTGAAAATCCTCTCCAACTCCTCCTTCTTGACTCTGAAATCATCAACCTCTGCAAGTAGTCTGTCCGAGTCCAACCATCGTAAAGTAGAGACGAAAGCATCCTCGATCTTCTTCTTGTAGGCTGCTCCGAGCCTGGCTGCATTCTTTCCATCTCTGATGGCGTTCCTCATGCTATAGGCGAAGTTCTCCAACTCGTTCCTCGCCTCAACCTTTTTCTTATGCTCGTCATCCTCCCACGTGTACTTCTCCGCATCTAACACCATCCTCTCTATCTCTTCCTTCGACAGCCTGCTCTTGTCGTTGGTAATGAGGATCTTGTTATTGCGTCCACTCACCATGTCCTCCGCCGACACAATCATGATACCGTTTGCATCAATGTCGAAGCACACATTAATTTCAGGAACGCCTCTAGGTGCCGCTGAAATGCCCTTGAGCTCGAATTTCCCTAGCAGATTGTTGCCTCTCGACTTGCTTCTTTCGCCCTCGTACACCTTGAATTTTATGCTCGTCTGATTGTCACAAACCGTGGTGAATGTACCCTCGTTCCTTGTCGGGATAGTTGTGTTCCTCGGAATGCACACATCCATCACAGCTCCCATACATTCGATGCCAATAGACAACGGAGTAACATCCACAAGAACGCCATTCTGCGCCTTTTCATTGCCTCGGCCACTCAAGATTGCAGCTTGCACGGCAGCACCATAAGCCACAGCTTCGTCGGGGTTTATGCTCTGGCAGAGTTGTTTCCCGTTGAAGAACTCCTGCAGCAGCTCCTGGACCTTCGGGATCCTACTCGACCCCCCCACGAGCACGACCTCGTCCACCCTACGCCGGTCTATCTTCGCATCTTTGAGGCATTTTTCAACATGCCCCATACACCGTTCAAATAAATCCATATTAAGCTCATTGAATTTCGCACGAGTGATACTCAAATAGAAATCATTCCTCTCGTACAACGACTCAATCTCGATTTTGGCATGACAAGTGGACGAAAGCATCCTCTTGGCCCGTTCACAACCAGCCCTCAGTCTCCTAATCGCTCTCGGATCACCCATAATATTCGAAGCCCAGTCCATTTTCTTGCGCTTTTTCAACGTTTGAACGAAGTGATTCACCATTCTGTTGTCAAAGTCCACCCCTCCAAGATGAGTATCACCAGCAGTAGCCTTCACTTGGAAGATGCCATTCTCAATAGTCACCAAAGACACGTCGAATGTACCACCACCAAGATAGAAAATCAGCACATTCTTCTCCCCTGAGCTACTACCTATTCGATCCAGACCATATGCAATGGCAGCAGCAGTAGGCTCGTTAATGATCCTCATTACATTAAGGCCGGCAATAGCCCCAGCATCCTTGGTAGCCTGACGCTGAGAGTCGTTGAAATGAGCAGGCACCGTCACAACAGCGTTCTTCACAACCGATCCAAGATAAGCCTCGGCAGTATCCTTCATCTTGGTGAGCACCATTGATGAAATCTCCTCAGCTGCAAACTGTCTCTCCTTACCTTTGTAGGTTACTAATATGATAGGCTTGTTAAAGGGGTCGGGAATCACCTTGAACGGCCAGAGTTTGACATCAGCCTTAACCGTTGGGTCACTGAACTTGCGCCCAATCAGCCTCTTTGCATCTGCAACACAGATTAGTAAACACCAGGTAAGAATAAAAACAACTAGAGAGGCTGAACCACAGCCAAGCAAGGGGGGGGGGGGGGGGGGGGGGGTGCTCGGCCCCTTCCAAAACCTTTTTCTCATTAGTAAAATTTGTGATTTGTCATAAATGTATATACTACCTGCCCCGTTGCGTTTAGAGTATGGGGAAGTATTTTAAGGAAAAACTACACCGTTTCTTAAGGAACATACAAAAAAGTCGAGTTAGGTCACCCGAAGCAAAAATTTCTGGTGTTTGATGGGGTTATATACAGCAGTCCGCTCTAACACAACAATGGCCGAAATTATTGTCTAAAATCACCCAAATAAACAACAAATCTAAGTAATTTTATGGTTTAGTGTCTGAAGTCTAATTCAAAATCAACCAAATAAACAAGAAACCCAATTTTATGGTGTCAAGTCTAAACCCTAATTCCAAATCAACCAAATATAATAACAGAGAAAGCTTAGTTCGACCAATTGCTATATGGTTTTAACTCTATCAAATCCGAAGTAGTACGTAGCTGAACAAAACTGGAACATTGAAGAATGCTCTGTATATAGTAACATTCACCAAATAAAAAGGTTTTCAGATTAATGTAACATTACAAAGTGTAGTCCTAAGATTACCTGATGATCGAAGATGCAGTCAGTATTCGACTTTGCTAAGAATTTTTTTCATCCCTCCTCTCTCTCTCTCTCTCTCTCTCTCTCTCTCTCTCTCTCTCTCTCTCTCTCTCTCTCTCTCTCTCTCTCTCTCTCTCTCTCTCTCTCTCACACACACACACACACACACACACACACTCTCACACACCTTTAACACAGTGACAGAAAAGGAAAAGAGAAATCAAAACCACAAAAAACACCGAAATGTGAAGAGATATTATAAGAATCCATACCGAAAACAGTGTTGATAATATTATCGGCGACCTGATTGGCGGCGGCGTCTCCGATGAGACGCTCGGAGCCGGTGAAGGCGACGTAAGACGGTGTCGTGCGGTTGCCCTGATCATTAGCTATGATCTCAACGCGGTCGTGCCGCCACGCCGCCACGCACGAATATGTGGTCCCCAAATCGATCCCCACCGCCGTTTCTTCGCTCTTCCCGTTTCCCGCCATTGAATCTGAATGCTTGTTTAACTTTGAACCGTATGGAAATACCAAAAATGGTAAGCTTTGCCGTTTAAAAAGAGACAGAGAGCGTACTTGAAAGATGAGAAGAGTGAGCCTGCAATAAATAAAAGTTAAAAGTAGCCATAATTCTTTCTTGTAACTCGTAGTGTATTTATTACATTCTCTGACAGTTGTAGAAATTTCGAATGATAGGAGTCCATTTTTAATGCAGATAACTCTACTAAAAATTATACTAGTACTATTCTAAAAAATAAGGAAAAAAAAAAGAACTCTACTAGTTAAGTAGTTATACTATAGTAGTAATAAAATAGTTATGATATTCCAAATCCAAACGCACTAACCAATCGTTATTTAAGACATACAAATAATATAAGAAAAAAAAAACCATGGAATAATATATCAAATTATTAATTTATTTTGAACAAATTTAACTAGTATACTTATAGTAAAATGTTAAATTAGAGAACAAATTATAAAACTAATAATATATTAACACATTATCTTTAATACAAATAAATTTTAAAATAAATATTTAATGAAATGTATCATGATTCAAGTCAAATCTTCCTTCATCGCACTATCCTTTTTATCTTAATTTTTTAGCAGACCTATTGATCATTGTCAAGTTTATAATTTAATTTATAATTTAGAATGTCAATGGATTAGATTAGGTAACAATTTACTATTAATCATTTTTCAAACCGAAATCCGTTTAAAATTTAATCAACTCGTTCTAAACCACTTAAAAAGTACTTTTACTATCCATACTCATACCAAACTTTTTGAAACCGATTAAAAATCGAATATTACAAAGTAAATACTGCATCCGCCACAATAATAACTTTCATTTCCACAAAAATTGTTCATTTTCCATTTTTGTAGGTTACCACCCTAGCACAATATTCGACTCATAACACTACACTACACAAAATATTTTTTTTCTTCCACTCACAATCCGCTATACCTAACTTTGATTAATCCCCCTGTCAGTCGTCCCTCACCCACTTTAATTAAATTTTTACTATGTTATAAAATTATTAAACTAACTAATTATTTATTTTACTAACTTATTTTTACTACTTTAAAACATGAGTGTTTATTATTACTATTATTAGTAGTAGTAGTAGTATTGTCATTAAATTCTTCGTGAATATAGTAAGTTTATGTGGTATCAATATGTAATCTAATAAATATACAGGTAATATTGAAGAAGAAAAAAATTTAAGAGTGGTATGAGAAGAATATTGAGAATATTTTTAAGTTTTACTAAAGAGTATGTGAGATAAATTAATATTTGATACGACATTTACATTTACTGTATTTTAAGTTTGATAATGTCTTTTGGATTGAATGATGCTATTTAGCCATAATATGGCTAGCCATATTTCAATCAACTATGTGAAAATAAACTGATTTAGATAATTTATTTTAATTTATTTTAAGAAGTATAAACATATATTTTATGTTATTTTCGTATTCTTGATTTAAATTTTGTCATAAGTGGTGTAAATATATAACTCTTTCATTCTTTCAACAAAAAGCTTTGTATTCACTCTATTATCTATATCGAGATTTTTATTACCTCAAAATTCAAATACTATCAACATAAATTTGTATAAATTGAATATTTAAATTATTAAAAGACATTTAGAACTTAAAATTATAAATAAAATATTTTTTCTCTTATTTGAACTAAATTATAACTAGCCATAATATGGCTACATAAATTTATTCTTTTCGATTAGAGATGTCTAATTAAACTCAATTATTAGACTGACAAACACTATATGGATGGTTCTCTCATGTGGTCACATGAGCAAATGAAGTAGAGAGAATATATAACAAAAAACTATAGTAATAATTCATCGTTAAATAATACTCCCTCGATCCACGAAAAAGATGTTCGTTTTGCCATTTTTCTCTGTTCACGAAAAAGATACTATTTGTTTCACTTTTTGTCTATGAGCCCTTTATTCCACTCACTCTACACACAAACTATTATTTAAACCATTTAAAGACAATTTAAAACTATATAGTTAGTGAGACTCTTACCCACTCACCAATTTATTACTCCCTCCGTTACGAATAAGTGTCCACTTTGTACTGGGTACGGAGATTAAGAAAGCTGATAAAGTAAAAGTGAGTGGGGTAAAAGTTAAGATATAGGGGTAGTGGGATAATGATAAAAAAATAGTGGTAATGACAAAAAAAAGGTGGCATTGACCAAAAAGTAAGAATAAAGTTTTTGGAATGATAAAAAAGTAGAAATAAAGTTGATGTGAGATAGAATCATAAATAACAAAGGATAGTAATTTCTGTAAAGTAAAGAAGGTAGTGTTGTACAAAAAAGCAAAATAGACAGTTATTTATGAATATGATTATCGTTCCAAAGTGAACAATTATTCGTGAACGGAATGAGTAAATCCCATGTCATATACGAAATAGGCATCTTTTTCGTGGATGGAGTACTAATTAATCATAACAAAATTTTATAATTAGTCATAATTATAAAATCTTATTTGAGCCGCCCGTTGGTAGTAAAAAACGATGTGGGAATATGGTGTCATGTTGTCTCTTGTTTTTACTTTTCTTTGCTTTTTTTTCACTGCTCTGAATTTGTTTTACGGATGACATGACACATTATAATATGTCTTCCATATGTGAACAGTGGTCTTTTCATTTTAGTTTCTATTTTTTTTAATAATTTTTTTTTTTTTTAAATTTCACTTCCTGGTGTGGCTAAGGTGACGTCACCGTAGTAAAATCTTCAAATCAAGCTATTACGTCTGTTTTATTTTTACATTTTAGTAATTTTCTGTGCCGTTCCACAAATTTTAATTCATTACTATAGTACTCCCTCAATAATTCTATAAAATCTCTATTTCACGTTTCCCACCACCATAATTTTATAAAATTACTGTTTTAATTTTTAGACAATTATACCTTTATTTCTCTACTAAATAACTACCTTTGTCATTTGGGTCCCACATTCTAATAATTAAAAACTCATTAATTTTACTAACCAATTTAATTAACCTAACTCTAATTAATTGGATTTGGGCACCATTTGACAACCCAAATCCAATTTACTTGATCCACTCCAGCCCAAGTGTTATTTTCTCTCTCTCTCTCGATCCATTTCTCCATCCATTTTTTTATACGCTTCGAATTTTTTTTTGAACTAAGCATCATATAAAATCAAGTGTTAATGCTTATTTTTTTTTTTTTTGAAATTAACAGTCAAGTATTGATGAAGGCCTTGTTTATTTCATTTTTTTTAACAGCAAATATATTGCTTTTTTTTTATCAGGCAAAGAATTTTATTAAATTAAACCAGATGGTACAAAGGGTACCAACCCATCAACAATTACAAATTTTTCCACGAAACACTAAGAGTGTTTTTGGACCAGTATACGTAATTTCCTTCGCAATTAGGAATTCTTTTCACCTCACACCAACTCCAGTATCTGAATTTGACTTCCTCCTCCATTCTTCTAAAATCCCAGTCCTTTTGTTAAAAAATATACGAGTTGCGCCATCTCCAAATAATCCAGATGACACAAATCCATAATCCACCGAGTCTTCTCTTCCATTCCCCTCCACCAAGGATCCACGAGAAGGATACAAAGTGATCCCCGACCCTCTTAGGCGCTGCCCAATTCACCCCAATCCAGCCCAAAATCTTTCCCCATAGCGTAGCCGAATTTTTACAACGCAACAAGAGATGTTCAGCTGATTCCATCATAGATGTGCAACAACGAAAAACACCTTCATCCGCCGGTATTTGTAGTCGTGCAACCAGATTGTCATAAGTAGGTAGGCGGTTCCAAAGAGTCCTCCACGCCATAATTTGAGTTTTGAAGGGTGCTATCGTTTCCCAAACCATATTGCAGCCGACGCCGAGGTTCGCCGATGGGATTGACGTGATGTTCTTCTTCAATATCTCTTTATAAGCTTCCTTTACTGTGTACATACCTGAAGGTTTGCTCCCCCATTTCCATAGATCAGCAACATCGCTCTTTATCGAGAAATTTTGAAGGAAATTCAGCAACTCGTCAACCATGACCTCATCTCTTTGAAATAATCTCCTTCTCCATCTGAATTTCCATGTCCATATGTCGTTTGACCACTCCCCCATATCTGCAACTAATCCGTTTTTATCAAGATTCAAATTGAAGAGTCTCGAAAACCGATCTTGTACGGACGAATCCCCAGCCCATTTCCCTTTCCAGAAGCTCGTTGACTCCCCGTTCCCTAGCACCAAAGTCAGACTACCCCAAAACCATTTACCGTTTTCTCCTTCAACTAGTGGTAGTAATTTTCTCCACCAACCTGAGCAGCCAGTACCCCTCCTCTCGCCCCTAATTCCTTCTTGGTCACAAATTAAGTCCCCATGTCTCGACTTAACGATACGAACCCAGAGATGATCTTTATCCTTGAGAAATCTCCAAATCCATTTACATAACAAAGCTGTATTAAAACATGTCAGATTTTTAATACCAAGTCCGCCTTCCTTTTTTGATTTGCAAATTAACTTCCAATTAATCCAGGCCATCTTCTTTATACCTTCAACACCCCCCCCCTCCCCCCCAAGGAAACTACATTGCAAGGATTTAAGAATCTTTGCAATAGTTGCTGGCAGTGGAGCGAATGAAAGACGATAGAGCGGAATTGCCGATAGCACCGATCTCCGCAGCCTTTAGAAAACCCCCTGAAACTGCTCGATTAATTAGGAGATTGAGCCCTTCAGCCACCATGAGAAAGAGGAATGGGGAAAGCGGATCCCCTTCAGCAAATATATTGCTTTATTCATCAATCAAAAAACAATAACAAAACACATTGCCTTAACTTAGAATTAAACTTAGTCGAGCATATTGCCTTAATTAAGAATGATGTTGGAAACAAATCACCATACTTTAATTAAATATAAAATGAATTCAAATTAGGAGATGCATATTGAAAAATTATTTAAACTTAGGCAAATTATTTAATTAAATATAAAATGAATTAATATAACATGTCTTAATAAAAAATGAAACTAACTCATTAGTTTTGATATATCCACACTCATCTTTTAAATTGCTACAACCACATCTACTTTATTAACAAATTAACAACTCCATTAACAATACCCATACTCTCTAACTTTTACCCTACTCAAACACACTTTATCAACTTTTCTTAATTTCCGTGCCCAGTCAAACTGGGGCTTTTATTGAATTACGGAGGGAGTAGTATAAAGTATTGTTATACAATCACTTACTTTTTGAACAAAGAATGTTAGAAGGGGATAGGGATGACAATAATATTCGTGTACCAGATTACTCGCGAGTACCCGCTCCTAATGGGCTGGATATGGAGGTAAGATTTCAGAGGCGGGGACGGAGGCGGGTACGGAGCAATACACCTGAGTCGGGTTCGGGCCGGGTCCGGGGTTATATATACCCGGCCGAACCCGCCCCGATTATACCTTATATAATTAAATAAATATATTTTATATTACATTTATTAACTATTTAAGTAGAATTTTGTGTTGATGTGATGTTTATGCTGAAACTTCATAGAGTTTTTGTTAGAAGATAAATTTGAGTTTTAATTATGAAATTTATGGATGAAATGCTTGTTGTATAAGAAAATATTGCAAAATAAATAAATTGGTGGGTATTCAATGGGTACCTGTCCCCCACCGGGTAATCCTCGCCCCGAACCCGTCCCGATATAAATGGGGATGGAGGTGGGTATATGGATGAAGTTTTGAGGCGAATATAGGGATGGGAAAGCAATCCTCGACTCATACCCGCCCCGTTGCCATCCCTAGGGGATATGTAAGCATGTGAAGCACAACTAATTAAAGTACAATGTATTTTCATTTTCATATCTGTGTCAAAATTAATTTGAATCTAACAAATACTTATATAGTACTTCACAATTACTCATATGCGATCGGTCGCATGCCATGTGACTGGGCGCGTGGCGCGTGTAATACACGCACCGGTATTTTTTTTCGATTTTTTTTTTCCAGTTTTCTGTACGAATTCAGTTTTTTTTCCAATTTCTTTTCCCTTTCTTTAATTTCAATTTTTTTTAAAAAAATGCCACTTATCTTTTTTCCACCTTCGTTATTTTGTTTGTTGCTTTTTCTTTGGTCAAGATTCGAGCGAGGGGAGCCGAAGGCCTCAAAGCGAGCCGAAAAAGTCCAAATTGCTGCCCGACGATTATCCTTATATTAGTAATCGGAGCGAAGGCGGAGCCGAAAAAAAAACTAAAATTAAAAAGAATCGAAAAAAAAATTGATCGGGTCAACAGATCAAACCCGACCCGGATCCGATCTCTGCCTAGGCGACAGGTTAAACACAAGTGCTTCTCATAGTACTTTTAATATACTCTTGTAGTGTGAATGTGTGATCATCATATGAAGGTGTGAGGAGATGAAGAATATGAGATCAATTACAAATGTTTCTGGTGGCTCTAGAAGCTAAATGTGTTCTAAGACTGTCCACATCGCGGCTCGTGGAGCCGGTCTCGAAGGGGGCTCGAGACGGGTGGAGCTCGAGGCCCCCGCATTGCAAGCCAGCGTGGCTCGAGATCGGCTCGAACATACGAGACCGGTTCGAAGCCAACGCGTGGCTTGCATGCGCCCCATTTTCGAATTAAAAAAAATTAAGATTTACATGCGCCCAACGGAAAAAAATTTCAAAAAATGGAACGTTGCGCGTCTCAACGGCTAAAATGCTGATTTCTTCTTTTTTTAATTTTTTTTTTATTTTCCTCCATTATAAATACAACCTCTCATCCCTCAATCACCCACAACAAAAATACAACCTCTTTCTTTCTCAAATCCAACTCTAAAAAAATGTCTTCATCGAGTTTTTCATCTTCGTCGTTTGAATATGTCGAGGGGAGCACCGACGACGAGGTAATGGAGATGATGGCGGACGTGGATCGACACATCCGTGCACACTCAGCGGCGCAGAAAAAGAAGAAGAAGAGGCGTGTGCGCTCTTATATGCCGACTACTTCGCCGACAATCCCACCTACGGCGAGCACTTTTTCCGACGCCGTTTCTGGATGCATAAGCATCTGTTCTTGCGCATGTGTAAGACATTGGAGTACAACATCCGGTTCTTCACTCATCGACAAGATTTACTTGGACGATGGGGACCGACGTCGGAGCAAAAATGCACGATGGCGGTACGACAACTGGCCACCGGTGGTGCTGCGGATGTGTTCGACGAGTACCTGAAAATTGGAGATAGCACGGGCCGGGTTTGCCTCAAAAATTTTGCCGAGCAATAATCGACCTCTTCGACGAGCGATACTTGAGGAAGCCAACCGTTGCCGACACCGCACGTCTGCTCCAAATGCACGAGACGCGGCATGGATTTTCGGGAATGCATGCACTGGGCTTGGAGGAACTGTCCAAAAGGGTGGGCAGATGCCTATACGCGCAGCGATCAAGGCGTGCCTACCTTAATCTTGGAGGCGATGGCGTCTCAGGATTTGTGGATCTGGCATGCCTTTTTTGGGTGTGCCGGCTCCAACAACGACATCAACGTCCTCAATCAGTCGCCCTTGTTCACCGACGTGCTTGAGGATAGAGCTCCACCGTGCAACTTCACCGTCAACGGAAATCGATACAACAAGGGGTATTACTTGACCGACAGGATCTACTCTTCTTGGCCAACACTGATCAAAGCACCGAAGGTTGAAACTGACCCAAAGACGGTGAGGTTCAAGAAGATGCATGAGTCTGCCAGAAAGGACATAGAGCGGACTTCTGGAGTGCTCCAAGCCCAATGGGGGATAATCCGGGCTCCGGGTCGGTGCTGGTACACGAGGCATCTCCGAGACATTATGTTCGCGTGCATTATTTTGCACAACATGATCATCGAAGATGCGGGAGGATGCGGAGAATTGGAGAGGCGACTCTGATTCTCCGTCTACTAGCGGGATATCCCGGAGGACCACTCCGATCGCCTTTGAGACATATCTCGCTCGGGAAGCCGACTTGAGAGATCAACGAAAGCACGTCTGTCTTACCAATGATCTCACCGAGCACCTTTACCGCAAATTTGGACCTCTACCGGAATAGTCCAAATTTCAATTAATGTAATTTTTTTATTTCAATTAATGCAATTTTTTTTATTTCAATTAATGTAATTTTTTTAATTTGAATTAATGTAATGTTATTTTTATTAATAGAATTTTATGGATTAATTTAATAGAAATGGGGAATTATTTAATATGGTGCTAGATAGGGATGACAATGGGTCGGGTACCCACCCATTAAATATTTCCCAAACCCAAACTTGTGAATTTTTTTTACACCCAAACCCGTCTCAAATCCGATTAAAAAATAATTTTAAAACCCGTACCCGATCTAAACCTGTTGGGTAATACCCGTTTATTATCCGCTAAAAACCCGAATATTAAAAAGTAAATATCAAATCACACAGTATTATAAAGAGAATTAAGACATAAATATCAATAGAAAAATTTCACTAAAATTAATCTCAAAGCAAAGTACTACGTACTAACAAAATTTTAAAATATAAGTATAAATAGAAAATTTTAAAATAAATATCAAAACAAAGTACACTTAGTAACAAAATCTACGATAAATCAATCAACATATTCCTCCATCCTATGTAAAGTACTAAAATTTCTAGTTGAATGAGATCCTAAAACAACAAAAATGAATAAATAATCAATATCTCATGCAGTATTTAAATAAATTATTAAAAAAATAATATTTCTACTAATATTTATAATTCTACTATAAATTATACATATAATATATCAAATCTGTCGCGGGTTACATGTTTCTATCTAAACTCGTCCCAAAACCATTTAATATTTTCCAAACCCGTCCCATCAGGGTTTGGGAGGGACGGATACCCGCAAAAACCAGACCCATTGTCATCCCTAGTGCTAGAGACCCCTTAAAGACAGTTGAGTTGCAGAAGTAAGGTTCTCTTAGAAATCTCTAGTGCTAGAGACACCCTAGAAGACCTCTCCTACAAATAGTCTATTATTCAACCAAACTCAATTGGCGATGAAAAAGAACTTTATTTATTTTATTGTAATTATTTATTGATTAGTTGGTGATAGATTACCCAATTACTGCAACTAGCAAATAGTACATGCATTCGCACATAAAAAATAATGGATAATATTTTTGTACTTTATTTGAATTGTAATCATATTTTATTATATTGAAGCTAGAGCTTAATTACTTGGTGCAGACTGTCACACAGGTATGGAATTTTTAAATCAAACAACGTAATCTGTGAGGAAGGTGTATAAAGAAATTATGGGGGAAGCATCAAGTGTTGCTTGGAAGAGACTCTTGTGTAACAACATAATTCCATCAAAGACTATATTCATTCTATGGTTGACAATGGTGATTGTTTGAGTACTTGTGAAAATTTGCTGAAGATAGGGATGCAGATCAATCTACAGTGTTGCCTATGTGAATAGAAAGATGAGAGCATCAATCATCTATTCTTCGTATGTGGATTTGTAACACCCAATTGGGAAAATGTCACTAGAGCTTGTGGGATTCTAAGGAAGGTGCAGACATGGAGCCAAGAGCAGAGCCATATAATTAGCCAGTGTCATGGGAAGAAAGGAAAACAACACCTCTACAGAATTGTTCTATCTATTGTGGTGTACATGGTTTGGCAAGAGAGAAATTACAGAAAATTCCAACACATCAAAAAGGAGGCACATGAGATATAGAGAATTTGTATAGTGCAGATTGATACTAAACAAGTTTTATATTTTATACAAGGAAGAATATATTTGTACACCTATAAGATTAGGGGTGAGCAAAATCAGATTAAAACTGAAAAATCAAACCTAACCGAACTGAAATATTTATGCACTTTATCAATTCGGTTCGATTTTGGTTTTGAATTTTTAATATTTCAGTTTTTTGGTTCGGTTATGGTTTAAAAAAAAAAATTGATTAACCGAAAATTGAACCGAATTAATAAGTAATTTAATAGTATTTAAAATTAAAATGAATACAATAGTCAATAGTCTCGGGCGGTCAACTTACAAGAAATAAAGTAGAAAATAAAAAGTTTGATATAGAAGTTGGAGGACTGAATGTTTTCAAATTTCATGGTTTGATTAAGATGTTATATGGTTTAACAAATTTGGAAGTTTAATCATTTATTTACCTTATAGTTGAGATGTGTTGAAATTTTTTATTATTGTTTTTTTCAGATTTGGAATATTGAAGATTGAATGTCAATTAGTCATTTAAAATGTGAAAAATATACTGTGTACTTATTTATGTTATTCGTTTTAACCGAATCCTAACCAAAATATTTCGTTCTATTTTATTTGATTTTACCCACTTTTGGTTCAAATTTGAATACTAATTATATAATTCGGTTTTCATTTGATTTTTGTAAGGTTCGGTTCGGTGACCAGATAACCAAATGATCACCCCTATATAAGATAATATTTCACATATTATTGCTCTTAAATTAAATACATAATAGGAGACAATCTAAATTTTATTAAAATCTTTTTATAGATATATACATGGGCTCAACCAATTTTTTTATGCGTAATTTTAAATGTAGCTCCCAAATCTCTCCTTATAGCCCCCAATAAATTAAATAATAAAAATATTAATAAATATACTGTTTTACTCCTTAGCCCCCAATATCCCTATTATTCTCTCACATTTCTATAGCCCAAATTACACACACTACTGGTGCTCAACGATGAGGAAGAAAAAATCAAAACTATCATATACTCCATATAGACGAGAAGTATGGCATTATATATGTGGGATCATTAAAATTAACTTTCGCATCTGTGTGTACAATGAATATGCAATCCATCTTAGTGTAATCTACGATTACTAATTAGAAAAGAGGGCTTAGTTCTTCTCTGTTATCCTTTATGGGAATTGTCTAAAAGATACAAAGGAAATCCTCATAAATTGCTCTGTGGCAAGATCTTTTTGAACTCGTCGTTGTTGCGTCGTAATTTGTTCTTTTACTTGACTCCTACACGTTATACTTGTCGAACACCAAATTTGCATTGTTCTCCAATTGAAAATTGATGTATTGATATTTAGAGGAGGAAAGTGGGAAAACGGGGTATGGATCCTCTGCTGTGGCAAAAATACACAGCATCCCCTTCGGTGCATTAAACGCACTCATTTGTGCATCAAACGCCATAGTTTGCCTTTTTTCATTTTTTTTTCTTTTTCTTTTACCTGCCTTTTCCTTTTCAATTTTATTTTTCTTAATCTTTTGCTATAGTGTCAGTTTTTGACAATTTAATGATTTATTTTAGTTATGTCAAAAATGCTATACAATTAATCCTAATTAATTAAAATGTTGAATTAAAATCTAATATTGTTAGCTAAAATGTGAAAACACTAATTAAAAATGATCAAGTAAGTAACATATTAAAAAAATTCAGAAAACAGAATAATAAAAAAAAGAGGAATAAGAAAATTGAAAAGTGCGATAAATATAAAAAGAAAGAGCAAAATAAAAGGAAAGAATAATTAAGAAATAAAAAATAAAAAAAGGCAAACTCTTGTGTTTGATGCACAAATGAGTGCGTTTAATGCACTGTAGGGAATGCTGTGTATTTGACCACAACAGAGGATCCATTCCCGGGAGAACGGGGGAGCTGGTGGGGGGCTATAGAACAATGTGAGTTAGGGTTAAAAGGTAAAATAATATATTAATATTTTTTATTATTTAATTTGATGGGGGCTATATAGAGAAATTTGGGGGCTGTATTTAAAATTATCCTTTTTTATTTATGTTTGGCCATATACTAATCCCTTTTGGAAAATAAGATTTTTGCATGGCTCAATTGTATTCGAGTTCCAAATACTGGCCGGGATGTTGAGTCACTTTTAGTTGCATTTCCTTTTCGTATTATTACTGGTGCACTCTCTGAATTTACATCTTGTCAATTTTTTTGTATTGTTCGTCTTATTAACAATTTATTTAATCTTGGTGTAAGAGCAAATTTATCAATACAACTATGTTATCCTTTACTTACTTTACCATATGAGCGAAATTCTGACGTAACTTTTAGTTTTTTTGGCGCATTGGAAAAAAATAAATTTTCTTCGTATTTCCACCTCACATATTCTCGTCAGTTTTATTTAACATTCAAGTAAATTTTCCGATGATTTGTATAATATCTAGTAATTTAAAATATGTATTTAATTAAAGTCGATTATCCAAATATAATTCAAAACGGATGATAGTTTCAAAGAAAAAGAAAATTTACTGCAGCTCTTTCCGTGAGACACATCCTCTATTTCATCATTTGAATCCAGAATAATCGACAAAATTAATCGAGTCTTGAATTATGCACACTTCTAATATAAAAACACTAATAAACACTGAATTTAGGAGAATTTGTTAATCTGCCCACTGCTATCTTTATCCACTAAAGTAAATAAATTGTTACTAGTAAACATTGCCAAGATAAAAAGTAAAGAGAATCTGCATATCTACAAATTAACTCACCTCTCGCGAGTTGTGATGTGATGGAAGTAAGAGTGTTCAATGTCTGGTTTGGTGTGATTTAATACTAAACTCAAACTAAATCGTAAAATACGGTTTGATAATTTTTTGGAACTAAACAGAATTGATTAAGTAGTAAAATCAAATCAAACCAAACTGTAATAATACGGTTTGGTGAAGTTTGATTTACGATTTATCAATATTTTCTCATTTTCTTTGTAATAGAAATAAAAAGAATTAAATAAAATTGTTATTATGACGATGTAAGTTTTTCTCTTTTGCTTTAAATATACTAGGAGTCTATGATAATATTATTTAGCTAAATAATAAATTATAGTAAAATAATTTCATATTCTCTACTTTTCTATCAAAAATAACTTGAATTTGAAAAGGATATAGAAGAAAAAAAACAAATAGAAATTTATACCTTGTGTTCAAAAGTGAAGATAAATCAATGTAACAATTAATTGGAAATATATAGTAGATTGTAGGGTTTAATAATTTTAAATTGTACTCAGATATGAATCATATGACATTCAATCAAGAAAATCCTTATTTCCTAACATAATAAATAAATTGATAATATTAATATCATTATATCAAATATGGTTTTTCAGTTTACGATTTTGTTTGATTTGGTTTGAATTTTGTGAAAAACCAAACCTAAACCATAAACCATAATTTTTGAAAAATCCAAACCAAACCAAATTTTTGAAACCACAAAACCGAACCAAACCTTAAATTGCGATTTGATTCGATTTGGTTTACGATTTAAAACAAACTATGAACCCCTAGATGGAAGTCTAGAAACTGATCAAATAAAGCCCTTCACATATGTTATATTTGCCTTTGTTAAGTATTGCTTCTGCAACTTTACAGAGATTACGAATTCCATAGATTGACAACGTAATGAAATTATCATCCCTCCTGCACAAAGTCTCTGTGCAAGAAGTTTTATGTGATCTACAGCTTGATCTTTGCCTAAAATAATATCATAGCTCGTATGTTCACCTTCTTGTTTACCGCGTTGTTCTGCCATTGACAATCCTCCCAGAAGTCGAGGTTCCTAAATAGGGAGCCATATACACAAATTAATAGACAAGAAAAATAAAAAGAGGAGAACCAACACAAATTTCCTGATCAAACTAGTGAGAATTCATAGGCCCGAGGAATGCTAAAACCTCTTAACAAAAAAATGGAGAGCCATTGCATCATAACCACCCTCAACTCACTTGGAACTCTTACTACAAGGTAGCTATAGTGGCAAGTGCAACCATAAAAAGCTCGAGCTCTTGCCATGATCTTGGACACGATAATACTGATCCAAAATAACTAAAACTTTCTACAACTCTAAAACTACACTTTTGATTATAAATGGTGGTGTCCATACATAGATTATAGCTAGTTTCAGGCAACTTCACTGGTGGATTAATCAATTTCAAATCTAAGAAATGACTAGTTTTAGTTCGAAAAGATCCTAAATTATATTCTTTCAAACTGTTGTGAGAAAGTTCTTTTTTATAGCATTCTTATCTTTCGTATATTGTTATAATATAACTTGAATGCCTACTTAAAAATGTAATTATTCACCTAAGCATGTATTATAATATGCTGGAATTATTTTGCATTCTTAGTTCAGTGTCACATACACTATCGACCTTTCAAATAGAGGTCGGGAAGCCAAAGGCATTGGATGACTAGCGACCGTTTAAATTTAGACAAGATAAATTAAAATCATTTTCCTTCATATAAACTGCAAATGCTCAAAATATGAATAGCTTAGATATAAATACCTTCTACTCCAATTTAGTGATTCCATCCAACAAGGCATCGGAAGCATGGCTTGTCCTAGAATCTGCTAGAAGGTTGTCAGATGATTCATCTACGAGCCCTTGATGCTCTTCCCACGCGACGGGATGGCCTTCAAGATCACTGGCAGATGGCCTTAATGTCGTTGAATCTGTATTGAACTTGATCCAATTGTGCTCCTTTGCATGAATCAAGGCAGGATACGAAGCAAATCCCAACAAGATTACAGCGCCACTCACTATAAACGTCTTTAAGGATGCTAGACACATCACCAAGACGAGCAACAGTACTGGGGGCAAACAGAGCATTGCTGCACCAAATGTATTCAAGGGGACTCTATAAGGCCTGTTTAGTTCTGGCTTTTTAATTCGCAGTTTGATGAAGGCTGCAAACTCAAACAGCATGCCGACAGCATAGAGGAAGTTTAGGAATTCCAGAATCTCTTGAAAACTCATCCATGACAAGAATATGACACCACTAGCAGAACACAGAATGCTGACCGTGGGTGTCCCGTATTTTGATCTGTGAAACATGGAGTTCTTATTTATGAATTTCGCACAGAAGAAGTCGAGCATTTCAAGTTGGATTTCGTACTATAGATGCCAATAGAAGTAGAAGTATACAAAAACAAAGTAAAATAGCAATTTTTCTCTAAAATTACTAAAAAAGCTCAGAATAGCATTCCCATATAAACAAATGCTTACTACAAAACCAGTGTTGCAGATATATATGTAGCA
This sequence comes from Schizonepeta tenuifolia, assembly GCA_029490685.1. Classification (NCBI taxonomy): domain Eukaryota; kingdom Viridiplantae; phylum Streptophyta; class Magnoliopsida; order Lamiales; family Lamiaceae; genus Schizonepeta; species Schizonepeta tenuifolia. The sequence continues at coordinate 16,865,272 of CM055960.1, read as the reverse complement.
AACCTATACATGCAGCAAACAATTGTCGTGTTATTGCCAAAAGCATCAACTTCATGATCGCATAACAACTATTAATGCTACAAAATAATGAAAAACAAACCCCTCAAAACAACCAAATATGCATCCAGTGCAGCTGTATCAGCATTAACAATCTCAAACCAAATAAAGCAACAAGCAAGAAACCAAAGGAAAAAGTCCAACAACAAACGAACCTCGTAGAGAAAAAAGAAGGGAGCATCCCTATCTGGCTCATTCCCATCAGCTGGTATGCGTCGCTGCTCATCTCAGCCTCAAACAACCCCATATTAGACAATGCAGCCGCAGCTTGGATCCACCACTTCAACCAAGATCCACCAATCAACATTCCTATCTGCGCGAAATAACCATCACTCCACTCACTCGGATCCGTCTCCACGGCCCCAGTGCCCGCGAGCAGAGGGACCAAATACGAGCCGATGACCACCACCACCGCCCCCAACAACGCCCTAGGAAATGTCTTACTCGGATTGTCAACCTCCCCAGCCAATGTACTAGCATTATCCCAATAATTCAGATTCCAAAACAAACTATTAAAGAAACCCCTCCACTCCACCTTCCTAAAATCCACAGCGAGCCATCTCCTAGGTTTAAGACGTGGAATCGACAAAAAGCCCATAACAACAAATGGCAGAAGCGAAAAACAAGCAAGCAAAACAGCTGACAATCCTACAATATGCAATCCTTTGTAATTCAAGTATGTCAACGACACAGTAATCCCCAACAATGCAGGAATTCTCGCAATCGTATCATTAAAAATCGGAAATGAGTGCTTCAGGTAATCAAGAAACAGTACCGGATAAAGGGCGTTATCCATAACCCCACTAAACCATTTCCAAAACCCTTCTTGAAATCCCCAAAAAGGGCCGAACGCCGACGATATCCAGAGCACATAGCCGCCGTTTTCCGGGAAACTGGTGGCGAGTTCGGCGGTGACTAGGGCTTCCGGGATGCTCCAGAAGAGAGGGAAAATCAGGAAACCTAGGAGAGAGAGAAGAGGGCCGCCGCCTGCTCTGACCGAGTCTTCAACTCCGAAGGGGCCGCCGGAAACCTCGTAGAAAATCAAGGCAATCAGAGGTAGTATTGTTAGCTTTGGGTTTGCTGCCTTGGTAGTATTCGCCATTCCCTCCTCCCTCTCCTCCTCCTCACCCATAGAGAGAGAAGAAGAAGAGAATAGGATTGAGGGGCAAAATCAGATAGCAATCACGACATGGAACGAGTAAGAAGACTGTAATGGTGCAAATAATTAATGAGAAAAGATTTGTGAAACCAGTTATGGTTGTTTGACTTGCGGTGTAAATGGTGATGGAGAGAGAGAGAGAGCGAGAGGGAAGGGGAAGGAGGAGAGAGAGAGCACATTTAACGACTATTCTACCTCTACGCCGCGCACGTGTGACGCTGAGCTTACACGTGCCGAGAGGAGAGAAATTCTATACATACGATAATAAAGTTCGTTTTTTGTCGATCTCAACTCAACGTGCACACTGCATAGATCCGACTAGAAATCCGAATAATTGAATCGAATTATTATTATTATTATTATTATTATTATTATTATTATTATTTTTGATCGGTTAGAACATTCACTGCGCGGGGGTTGATCCCCGGGGTCTAGAGTCGATCGACTCTCGTGATAAACTCAGCTGGGGTCGATCCCCCATTGGAAGAGAAGTCGTTCGCCCGGGTCAAGGGAGAGAGTCGATGAGGGTGTCGATGGAGAGACACCGCTCTCGACTCTACTTTTGCATTAATAGATTTTCATTTCGTATATACAGACTCCAACTGTATAAACTGTATATACGAAGTAAAAATATATTAATGAAAAATAGAAGATCTGTTCTATGTATTTATAAAATAGGGAGTACAAATAATTTAGAAAAGGATTTAGGAGCACTTTTAGGAGTAAAAATTCAAAAGATATGTCGTGAATGCTCTAAAAATATATACAAACTTATATTTATGGATAGATGTTTGATGTTTGGATCTGACTGTCTCATACGAGACTTTCCCTATTCCTTTACTTTTTAAAAAATATTTTTGACCCATTATTTAATGAAGTTCGCATTTGTCGAAAGGTTATATTTAATAATAAAGATATTTAGACAACAGTTGTACGGACAACGATATAATATTCATAAATTAAATAATCCGTTAAAATTTTTGTCTAATACTCTTTTCCGTTTAATTATATGTTAATTTTTATACTTAATTAATATTTCAAATTTTAAAAATTTGTGTATGATATTAATTTATTTTAATTAATATTAAAAATTAACATACAATCACGTGGAAAAGAGTGTTATTAATAAAACACTAATTATATTAATTATTGAAAAAAATTGAAAGAGTATTTAATTACGAATATACCACCGTTGTCCGGACAACTGTTGTCCAAATATCAATACTCTATATTTAAACTTTGTGTTTGTTTTAATCTTATAACATTTTAATGTTTTTTTAAATAAATTATTAATTGAATAAATTAATAATCCACAATTATAGAGATTAAGAGTAGTTGATCAGCCCCAAAAGAAGTCCAATTGATATTATCTAGCGAACAACCTAGGACACATTCAATGGGAAATTAAGACGAAATATTAGAAGGTAATTTTACTATGTATGGAAAAAAGGGTAATCCTCCATATATTTAAATAATGAAAATTTGTAAATGAAGCCTAATTCAATTAGTAAAGTTAAGGTATCACAAACAAGACTCACATTTTATAATGCCCTAACAGGCCTCATTTTTGTTTTTACCAAAATCAGGCCCAAAATCAGAAAAAATGATTCAATAATTTTTATATATTTTTACTTTGTTTTAGCAGGATTCAATAATTTATGTTTGAAAAAATTGGATATCAAAAGATAAATAAAAAATATTTCACTAAATACTTGAGCAGTGATTGCAATTTACTTTCGTCATGAATAAAAAAATTATATGACAAGACCGACGTTTCTCTCGACTAAAATTTGACTAGTCAAGTTCAACAATTGTACGTGCCCTTTTCTCATAACCACCGTGGCTAATAATATATTACAGTTTTCTTTTGTTTATATGACATTGCATTAAGTAATACACGTATTATTATCTTGTTTATTACAAATCCTTAGGCCCTTTCTTTTAAAATTTTAACTAGAAGAGAAATATATCTAGGTTGAGCCCATAATTATAAATTTATGATGCACAGATTCTTCTAAATATACCATGTAGCCGTATCAAATTTTCATTAGAGTGCGATTGTCATTGGATTATCGTGCTATTCACACCTCACTCATCACATGGTGTATCCTTCCAAATAAAAAATAAAAAAACAATCTCAGATTCACGAATCCCATAGATGATGATAGATGAAGGGGTTATATGAGTTGATTTTGAGATTATATTTGAATGATGACTTATGTAGTGAGGTAATGATATTTGAATTGTTATTATATAGCTCAATTAAATTACATAATTAAAATTCTTAAGTTTTGAGTTAGAGAAAAAGTGATTTACATATATTTAATTTATAAAAAACTTAAATTTCTATGCATTTTATCAGTGTTATAGTTGTTGGAAATAATGGTTTATAAATCATTATTTATGTCGGTTTATTATTTAATTGTTGAGAATTAAATAATGAAGGATTATTTACTTGTCGAGTAAATAATCAAAATATATTCATGTTCTTAAAACCATTATTTGGTGAGTAAGAAATGATTTGCGTTGTGTATTGAAGATGAATTTGTTGTCGACAAATTCATTTATCCACAATGAAGGAACGAGCTCAAGCTTGAACCGTTGACATTGGTTTATAATTGGATTTTGTATTTGATTATATTGGGCTTGTTTTTTATTAGCCAATTAATCAAGCTAATTAACAATTGGGCTTACCCGATTGTCGAAATGGAAATTGCAATTTCTAATTGTGAAGGCCCAATTAATTAACAATGCCAATATAATATTCAACTAATGTTGTGGTGAATATGCCGTTTGAAATTGGTAACAACAGCAATTGAATTAATAGATTCAATGGCTTTAAATCCAATAATGGTGAAACCGACGTAACATTGTGAATGCACTTTAAGTGCTATAATTCCCATATGTGTGAGATTACCCTATAAATAGAGGTTAGAACCATGGCATTTGCACTTGAAAAAATCACTCGGCATATCTCTCTCTAAAGATAAAAAAATCTGCAAATTTCATTCCACGATAGAAATCAGCATACGCATTTTCATAAGTTTGCTCAGTTCTTGATCCTAATTCCGTTCGCCGGAGCTCGCCGGACTTGTGGTGCTACATCCGTCGAGACGAATCCGTTTTACCTTTGGGGAAGGATCGCCAAACCGAGAGCACTACCGGGGCGAATTTCTTCTTGCGGGCAGAGATTCTATCTCGACTCGGCTATTGAGTTTGTTTTTTATTTCGTGTAATTTTAGTTTATTGTTTTGTTGTTCTAATTACTTTATTTCTAGTCCAGTTTTTCCTGTTATTTCCTTTGTAAAAGTTTGGACGAGCACACGGTTTGTTACAATCGCAAGAAGAAATTCCGTTGCTGCCCGTTCGAGTTTGGAGATCGATTCTGGATTTTAATATTGACTTAAAACTATCGAAACTTTAATACCTTTGCTGTGAGGATGTCTAGCACCAACGGCTTCACCGCTTCCGCCACCATTGGCTTCACCGCCTCCGCCACCATTGGCTCCACTGCTTCCGCCACCATTGGCTCTACCACCTCTGCAACGATTGGATCAACCGTGTCTTCCACGATTGGGTCCTCCTCTGCCCATATGTTTGGGCAAACAGGCGGTCAGTCCTCTACCATGGCCCTGCTGCACATGTCAAGGACATTGGGGCTAGTCGAGAAGCCTCCTATCTTCTCGGGCAAAGGCTTCAAGTATTGGCAAGAGAAGATGCTGTTCTACCTTACCACGGTGGAGTTTGCTGGCTTCTTGACTCAAGATAAGTCGGCGACACCAAGCGAAGAGGAGACGAACTTTGAAGTTCGTTCCGGCTTTGATAATTGGTGCCAAGGAGATTACCTTTGTCGTAACACTGTCCTAACGTACTTGGATAGTAGTCTCTACAAGGTGTTCCGTGTTCACACGACTTCTAAAGAGTTGCGGGAGGCTCTTGGTAAGAAGTACCAAGCTGATGAGGCGAGCACTAAAAAGTTCGTCGTAGCCAAATGGTTGGACCACAAGATTGTTGATTCTCGACCTGTGATGGAGCAAGTGGAAGAGTTTCAAACTCTTGCACACGATGTTCAAGCCGAAGGGATGCCCTTGGCCGATGCGCTCTCCGTAGCGGTGATGATTGAGAAGTTGCCTCCAAGTTGGAGGGACTTTCAAAGTCACTTGAGCATAAGCGCTCAGAAATGTCCGTGGAGACCTTGGTGTCAAAGCTTCAAGTGGAGGCTCTTGTGAGGAGTCGTGATCAAAAGGCGAAAGCTCCTATGGAGGGGAAGGCCAATTTGACCGAACAAGGTGGTGGTCAGTCTCACAAGCGCCCTCGTCCAAATGCTAATTACAAGGGCAAGGGAAAACAAGTTGCTCAACCGTCAAAGTTCAATGACAATTGCTACAACTGTGACAAACCTGGCCATATGGCTAAGGATTGTAAGAAGCCGAAGAGGAAGAAGGCTAAGAGCAACGTCAACAATGTCGAGAAGGACTTCGACAAGTGGGATAAGGAGGACTTTGTGGCTATGATCACCGAAGTGAATCACGTGGCTACCCCGAAAGCTTGGTTCGTGGACACCGGTGCTATTGTGCACATTTGTGTTGACCGAGACTTGTTCTACACTTACAAAGAGGTTGATGACAAATCAATCACCGAGGCTAGTGGACGAACTTCTCAAGTTGTTGGAATGGGCGTTGTGGTTCTCCAACTAACCTCGGGCGTGGAGATTACCTTGAAGGATGTGTTGCATGTCCCAACAGTCCAAAAGAATCTTATTTCTGGCATTAGGTTGACTAGAAAAGATTTTAATTTGAACTTTCATGGTGATCATGTTGTAATTCGTAAGTGGGGAAAGACTCTTGGCAGGGGTTATGCCTGTGAGGATCTTTTCAAACTTAGTGTTAGAGCTTGTAAGCCTCCTAAGGCAGTTGCTAATAAAAATGCTTCTACTTCTGCTTACTTGCTTGAGTGCTCCGATTTATAGCATTGTAGACTTGGACATGTGAATCTAAATGCTATAAAAAGATTAGTAAATATGAATTTACTAAATGTAAGCAAATACAATTCACAAGATAAGTGTGAAGTTTGTATTGAAGCTAAAATGACTAAGTTACCGTTTAAGTCGGTAGAACGGAGCACTACATCTCTATAATTAATTCACACCGATTTATGTGACTTAAAATTTGTGCAAACTAGAGGTGGTAAAAAGTATTTTATTACTTTTATTGATGACTGCACAAGATATTGTTATCTTTACTTGTTGAGAAGTAAAGAGGAGGCTATTGAAGCTTTTAGAAACTTCAAGAATGAAGCCGAGAATCAACTTGGTTGTCGAATTAAGATTGTTCGAAGTGATAGAGGTGGAGAATATGTAGCTCCGTTTGCCGAATTATGCAACGAATGTGGTATAATTCATCAAACGACGGCACCTTATTCACCATAATCAAACGGCGTTGCCGAAAGAAAAAATCGAACACTTAAGGAGATGATGCATGCCTTGTTGATTAGTTCGGGATTACCCCAAAACATGTGGGAGGAAGCTGTTTTAACAGCTAACTATATCTTGAACAAAATTCTACTCAAAGGGAAAGATGTGACTCCCTATGAGCTATGGAAAGGAAGGAAACCTTCGTACAAATACCTCAAAGTGTGGGGGTGTTTAGATAAGGTTGAAGTGCATTTACCAAAACAAGTTACAATTGGACCTAAAAAGGTAGATTGTATCTTTATTGGTTACGCACTTAATAGCAGTGCATATCGTTTCCTAGTGCACAAATCAGAAATACCCGATATACATGTGGGAACAACGATTGAGTCAAGGAATGCTATATTCTTTGAGAATATCTATCCTAATAAGGATAAGGTTGTGTCTAACTCTAGTAAAAGAGTTGAAGATGAATCTACAAGTTCTAAACATGTAGACGAAGCTACAAGTTCTAGAGTTGTAGATGTAACCACGAGTTCTAATCCGGTGTTTTATGGACCACCGAATAGGAAAAGGCCAAGGTCTAAACTTGTGGATGTAGAATCGAGACGTGGTAATCGAGTTAGAAAAGTTAAAATCTATGAACTGGATTACGTTGTCTTAATGTTAGATGGCGAACCGGTGACGATCAAAGAAGCCTTATCTGGTTCGGATGCGGCTCTTTGGAAAGAAGCAATTGATATTGAGATTGATTCTATTATGCAGATGCATACTTGGGTGTTAGTGGATCTTCCACCTGGTTGCAAAGCTTTAGGATGTAAGTGGATCCTAAAGAAGAAATACAAGTCTGACGGTACTATTGACAAATATAAAGCCCGACTTGTGGTTCAAGGTTTTAGACAAAGAGAAGGATATGATTTCTTCGATACCTACTCGCCAGTTACTAGGCTTACTTCCATTAGGTTGCTTCTCGCGATTGCTGCTTTGTACAATCTTGAGATTCATCAAATGGATGTTAAGACTGCGTTTCTTAATGGTGAGCTAGAGGAGGAGATCTATATGAAACAACCGGAAGGATTTGTAGTACCTGGACAAGAACACAAGGTCTGCAAACTTCAACGGTCTTTGTATGGGTTGAAGCAAGCGCCGCTTCAATGACATTTGAAATTTGACGAAGTAATGCTGTCAAATGGTTTTAGAATCAACGAGTGTGACAAATGTGTCTACATTAAGGAGTCTGATAACGATTATGTTATAGTCTGTCTTTATGTAGATGACATGTTGATCATGGGGAGTAATTCTCGTGTGATTCAAGAAACGAAACAGATGTTAAATAGAAACTTTAGCATGAAAGATATGGGCTTAGCTGATGTGATTCTTGGAATTAAGATTCTAAGAACACCTAATGGAATTTCTATAACACAATCTCACTATGTTGAGAAAGTGTTAAAGAAATTTAACGCGTTTGACAAACCAATAGCTAAGACGCCTTGGGAACCCGGTGTACACTTGAGTGTACATAAGGGAGAGCCTGTTAATGCAACAGAATATGCTAAGATCATTGGGAGTTTGATGTATTTAACAAACTGTACCCGTCCTGATATAGCATGCTCGGTGAACAAGTTGAGTAGCTTTACGACTAATCCAAGTGTGGAACATTGGAAAGCCCTTGAACGAGTTTTGAGATATTTAAAATATACTCAGAATTTTGCAATCCACTATACTAGAGAACCTCTTGTACTTGAAGGGTACTGTGATGCAAATTAGATATCCGACTCAAAAGACTCGTTTTCAACGAGCGGTTATGTATTCACTGTGGGGGTGGTGTTGTATCTTGGAAATCCAAGAAACAAAGTTGTATTGCTAGGTCCACAATGGAATCTAAGTTCATAGCTTTGGATAAAGATGGTGAAGAAGCCGAGTGACTTAAAAATTTCCTCGAGGATATTCCTTGTTGGACGAAACCTGTGTCTTCAGTGTTAATACACTGCAATAGTCAGTCAGCTATCGGACGAGCACAAAATCATGTGTATAACTGTAAATCTCGACATATTCGTCGACGACACAATACCGTGAGACATTTGATCACTAGTGGAGTTATCTCAATTGACTATGTAAAATAGATAATTTGGCAGATCCACTAACTAAGAGTATTAATCGTGATCAAATGTATAAACTGTTAGAGGGAATGGGTTTAAAATCCACGAATTAAGGATGATTATAGTGGTAACCCAATCATGATGACTGGAGGATCCCAAGAACTTGGTTCAATGGGACAACTAAGCTATAAGAGTCCGAGAGGTAAACACTCGAACTTACCTATTCTCTGTAGAATAATGAATGTTTGGAAACCTGCACGTGGTGAGGTTAAGTCTTTGACTTTTAATGATTCTTGGATACCTCGAAGAGGACAAGTATAGCAGGATACTTGAAAATAAGAATCACCTATGTAAGTGTGAAGTGTGGCCGCTTCAAAAGATGCACTTATGAATCTAAAGGGTGTTCCAGGGCCTATAATGGACACAAACGTGAGAACGAATGAGGGTTGAGACAATATTGTGTCAATATTGTAGTCTTAGCATACACTAAGGAGGACTAGTTCAAGGTGTAATAAGTCCACTAGGCCGCCGGTATACTCGATGATGTTGACTATGGTAGGTTCAAGGCCACAAACCACTTTTCCAAATGCAATAGTGTCTCTTAGAAGGACTGAGCTAAGCGTCTGCATACATGTGCATATGGCTTTCTTACTCATGTGGGGGATTGTTGGAAATAATGGTTTATAAATCATTATTTATGTCGGTTTATTATTTAATTGTTGAGAATTAAATAATGAAGGATTATTTACTTGTCGAGTAAATAATCAAAATATATTCATGTTCTTAAAACCATTATTTGGTGAGTAAGAAATGATGTATTTGCGTTGTGTATTGAAGATGAATTTGTTGTCGACAAATTCATTAATCCACAATGAAGGAACGAGCTCGAGCTTAAACCGTTGACATTGGTTTATAATTGGATTTTGTATTTGATTATATTGGGCTTGTTTTTTATTAGCCAATTAATCAAGCTAATTAACAATTGGGCTTACCCGATTGTCGAAATGAAAATTGCAATTTCTAATTGTGAAGGCCCAATTAATTAACAATGCCAATATAATATTCAACTAATGTTGTGGTGAATATGCCGTTTGAAATTGGTAACAACAGCAATTGAATTAATAGATTCAATGGCTTTAAATCCAATAATGGTGAAACCGACGTAACATTGTGAATGCACTTTAAGTGCTATAATTCCCATATGTGTGAGATTACCCTATAAATAGAGGTTAGAACCATGGCATTTTGCACTTGAAAAAATCACTCGGCATATGTCTCTCTAAAGATAAAAAAATCTGCAAATTTCATTCCACGATAGAAATCAGCATACGCATTTTCATAAGTTTGCTCAGTTCTTGATCCTAATTCCGTTCGCCGGAGCTCGCCGGACTTGTGGTGCTACCTCCGTCGAGACGAAGCCGTTTTACCTTTGGGGAAGGATCGCCAAACCGAGAGCACTACCGGAGCGAATTTCTTCTTGCGGGCAGAGATTCTATCTCGACTCGGCTATTGAGTTTGTTTCTTATTTCATGTAATTTTAGTTTATTGTTTTGTTGTTATAATTACTTTATTTCTAGTCCAGTTTTTCCTGTTATTTCCTTTGTTAAAGTTTGGACGAACACACGGTTTGTTACAATAGTATATAATTAAATATAGCAGTATTAACTAGATGTATTATTATCGAATCGCAACCTAACAATTTCAAAATTTTGTATCCCCGTATCAGTATTATATCGCTCCCCAACCGCTCTCATTCACCCGTGCAACATAGCTATAAATCAAAGCTAAGAGAAGGCAAAGTAAACTAAAAACAGAACAATGCTAGCGTGCAAACGATAATCAAGTATAGCAAGCACCAATCACAAATTACGGAAGCAGGATAAGAATTTTTCTCTTACTAAACTTTCAAGAATATATTGAGTTGCTAGGGGATAGGATGTGTGACCACTCACTCCATTTTACTGAAACTGAGGTTCACGATTTGAATGTCGACATCGAAAAATAAATAAAACGTCGAATTTAGTATTTTACAACAATCACATATTTGGTCCACTAAAAAATCATCGCATTTTTGACATCCTATTACTATATATGTTTAATCTGTTATCAATTTTGGTAGTAAGTCCACTTGTAGTTTTTCTACAATTTCATGAAATTTAAGGGACCAAAACTAATTTTCAAAATTATTCAGAAGCTTACTTAACAAACATCCTCATTCCTCCTTTCAAAAAAAAAAAAATCCCCATTCCTCATTAAAAGATATTAGTACTAAAGAATACTCCGTCCGTTCACGAAATAAAATCCTACTTATCTCAAAAAAATTGTCCAAGAAATAAATTTTCATTCTACTTTTTGTACAATTATACTCTCCCTTCTTTCCTATATTTACTACCCTTTACCACTAATGGACCCACCTATTTCAATTAACCCAACCTAATTAACTTACTAATTATCTCACTAAGACTACCTGCAGTGGTAGTGTCTCTAAGGAGTGTCTCTAAGAATTTTTTTGAGATAGAGACAGTGAGCTGCAGTGGGACTGTCTCTAAGGGACGTCTCTTTCTAATTTCTGTATTTGTATTTTGCATTAATTTTAATAAGAAAATTTGAAAATTTCATTAATTTAAATAAAAATACATTACTAGAAATAAAAAAATTACATTACTAGAAAAAAAAAACAATACTAGAATATTTGAAAAAAACATAGCCGTTTTAGGGGAAAAAATAACTAAGCCCATCCGCGACGTCGCTTGATGTCGGCAACCATCATCATATGGAGCTGGAACTGCTCCAGTGTCATATGTGACGTATTCGTGTTGATGATCCTTGCATCGGTGGCGTCTTGTTTCGCCCGAGCACGCTCTCTCATTGCCTCGGCGAGGTTGTTCTTCGCCGCGATGATGCTGCTTAGCCTTTCATTTGTTGAGTCGACCATCGACCCGAACTCCGCCTCCTCGCTCACCTTTTTTTTCCCCTTTCCTCTGGCCGTTCTCGCCTCCGCCTTTTCCGCGTCTTGTCCTTGTGGGCGGGGGGAGCCGTGCTTTTCTCTTCTGTTGCCTCGCTCGATCCGTGCGGTGTTCCAGATGAGGTGTAGGCACTTTCTGCCGTATTCTTCGTCCTTTTCATGGACGGAATGTCGGGAAATTCTTGGTGGAGGAATTTGGGGTAGTCCTGCAAAATTTCCCAGGCACCAAAATGCTTGAAGCGGCTCCCTTCTTGGGCGTTGTATATCTGCTGGGCTTGCTCGATGACCATGTCGTCGGAGGCGCCGCTGAGCCTTTTCTTCGTCGCCTTGTCGTAGGCGATCATCCACTCCTTCACCCAGTGGGAGATCCGCCCGAAGAAACTCTTCACTGTCTTTGTGTTGAGGTCGTCGTCGAATATGGCATTGTACCTCTTCGCCACACGCCCCCAGTACTTGTCGCCACTTTGATCACTGCCGAGGATGGAGTTGCACGTCTCCTCTTTCCAGATTTGGGCGATGGCGGTCCCTTGTTCCACCATGTAACTGCGCCTCTTTGGTTTGGCGTCGACGGACGGAAGAGGAGATGGAGGGACATTTCCGACAGTGAGATCGGCCCGTGCCTTGCCCTTGCCATTGGTGCTACGGGCAATGAACATACGGAAGCAAACCCACGAACACAAAACGAACCCCAAACCTACACGAATCTGAAACGCGTCTAAGGAGTAATCTTCGGTGGCTTGATTAACCCGGATACTACTGGATATCACGAACCAATCAATTGATTTCAAGCTTGAAGGTGCCGCCAACAAACTCTACGAAGAACTGTATTTTCGTGAGACAAATGAATTAGCATAAATTGCTTTTTGATTCAAACAAGTCTGCATGAATAGTGTTTTTCAAAGCCTTAAATACTAGAGCTAGGGTTCAAAATACTGGGCCAATCTCTCTCCTAACATGTTGTGACAATTGTGCTTCTAATTAAAATTGAATAAAACATAAAACAAAGTCTGAGCCCAATAAAAATAAAAACATAAAACAACTAAATAAACAGAAGCCCAGTTTCGAACTAAAAAGACTTGCTTGAAACTTGGCTCATCATAATCACAAGTCTTGGATACTGATCAAGTTCACCAACTTGGGCTGCTTAACTCCAACATCTTCATCTTCCAGTTTCTTTCGAACAATGTACTGGAAATAGCCTTGCAGCTTCTTGGCTCTAAATCTTGTAACTGGACCTCTCAGTTGCAATTTCGGGTTTGATTCATCTGTTCTGGACCCCGGCTCATCATTCCCCCCCCTCCCCGCTAAAAAGAATTCTTCCTCGAATTCAGCTCCTCCTCAGCATCGAAATCATCTACAGGAAAAGGAGATAAGTCAGAAACATTGAATGTATTGGAACACTTATACTCACCTGGAAGATCAATGCGGTAAGCATTGTCATTGACTCGAGCAACCACAATAAACGGTCCATCTCCACGAGGCATTAACTTTGACTTCCTCAAGTTTGGAAAACGTCCCGAGCTGAAGTGAAGCCAAACCTTATCACCGGGCTTGAATATCACTTGCTTGCGATGTGCATTGGCCCTGGTTGCCTTTTTCTCGCCTTGGAGCTCTATCCTTCACTTAACCTTCGTATGCATCTCTTTAACATGTTCAGCTCTACGAGAACCTTGCAAACTCGAAAGATGATCAATAAGGTAAAGGAATAAGATCTGTAGGAGTAAGAGGATTAAAATCATACACAACTTCAAATGGAGACATATTAGTGGAAGAATGCGCAACACGGTTATAAGCAAACTCAGCAAAAGGTAAGCAATCTTCCCATAACTTCAAATTATTCTTCACTAATGCACGAAGTAAAGTACCTAAAGTCCTATTAACTACTTCAGTCTGACCATCAGTCTGAGGATGACATCAGTCTAAGGATGACATACAGTAAAGTACCTAAAGTCCTATTAACTACTTCAGTCTGACCATCAGTCTGATTAACCCGGATACTACTGGATATCACGAACGAATCAATTGATTTCAAGCTTGAAGGTGCCGTCAACAAACTCTACCAAGAACTGTATTTTCGTGAGACAAGTGAAAATTAGCGTAAATTGCTTTTTGATTCAAACAAGTCTGCGTGAATAGTGTTTTTCAAAGCCTTAAATACTAGAGCTAGGGTTCGAAAATACTAGGCCAATCAGTCACCTAACATGTTGTGACAATTGGGCTTCTAATTAAAATTGAATAAAACATAAAACAAAGTCTGAGCCCAATAAAAATAAAAACATAAAACAACTAAATAAACAGAAGCCCAGTTTCGAACCCAAAGGACTTGTTTGAAACTTGGCTCATCATAATCACAAGTCTTGGATACTGATCAAGTTCACCAACTTGGGCTGCTTAACTCCAACATCTTCATCTTCCAGTTTCTTTCGAACAATGCACTGGAAATAGCCTTGCAGCTTCTTGGCTCTAAATCTTGTAACTGGACCTCTCAGCTGTAATTCCGGATTTGATTCATCTGTTCTGGACCCCGGCTCATCATTCCCTCCCTGCTGAAAAGAATTCGTCCTCGAATTCAGCTCCTCCTCAGCATCGAAATCATCTACAGGAAAATGAGATAAGTCAGAAACATTGAATGTATTGGAACACTTATACTCACTTGGAAGATCAATGCGGTAAGCATTGTCATTGACTCGAGCAACCACAATAAACGGCTCAAGTTTGGAAAACGTCCCGAGCTGAAGTGAAGCCAAACCTTATCATCGGACTTGAATATCACTTGCTTGCGATGTGCATTTTGCCTTTTTCTCGCCTTGGAGCTCTATCCTTTGCTTAACCTTCGTATGCATCTCTTTAACCTGTTCAGCTCTACGAGAACCTTGCAAACTCGAAAGATGATCAATAAGGCAAAGGAATAAGATCTGTAGATGTAAGAGGATTAAAATCATACACAACTTCAAATGGAGACATATTAGTGGAAGAATGCACAACACGGTTATAAGCAAACTCAACAAAAGGTAAGCAATCTTCCCATAACTTCAAATTATTCTTCACTAATGCACGAAGTAAAGTACCTAAAGTCCTATTAACTACTTCAATCTGACCATCAGTCTGAGGATGACATGCAGTAAAATACCTAAAGTCCTATTAACTACTTCAGTCTGACCATCAGTCTGATTAACCCGGATACTACTGGATATCACGAACGAATCAATTGATTTCAAGCTTGAAGGTGCTGCCAACAAACTCTACCAAGAACTGTATTTTCGTGAGACAAGTGAATTAGCGTAAATTGCTTTTTGATTCAAACAAGTCTGCGTGAATAGTATTTTTCAAAGCCTTAAATACTAGAGTTAGGGTTCGAAAATACTGGGCCAATCTGTCACCTAACATGTTGTGACAATTGGGCTTCTAATTAAAATTGAATAAAACATAAAACAAAGTCTGAGCCCAGTAAAAATAAAAACATAAAACAACTAAATAAAAAGAAGTCCTGTTTCGAACCAAAAAGACTTGTTCAAAACTTGGCTCATCATAATCACGAGTCTTGGATACTGATCAAGTTCACCAACTTGGGCTGCTTAACTCCAACATCTTCATCTTTCATTTCTTTCGAACAATGCACTGGAAATAGCTTTGCAGCTTCTTGGCTCTTAATCTTGTAACTGGACCTCTCAGCTGCAACTCCGGGTTTAATTCATCTGTTCTGGTCCCCACCTCATCATTTGGCCCGTGCCTTCCCCTTGCCTTTGGCTTGTGCCACTTGAACGAGGGACTGTCTTCGTCGCCGAACACAGTGTGAAAGGACTCGTCGACGGACGAGTTAAGGTTGATAGAATCAAGCCCCGTCGGCGTATATCCTCCGTATGCATCGTCGTCCGCCATTTCAAGGGGACACCACGACGACGATCATGGATTATTTGGATCCATTTGAGAGATGATTATGTGAAATAGATGTGGAAAAAAGATGGAATTGTATGAGAAAAATGGAGATAAATGGTGTGAATGTGGTGTGAATGTAGTGTGAAATGTGGTATTTATAGGTAAAAAAATGAGAAAAAAATAAATATATATAAATCGGCTGATTTGTAGCTGTTTTGTGCCGTTGGGTCGAGTTAGCCGTTGCCAGAATTTTTAATTTTTTTTTCGGTATGGCGCTTATAATGCACGCGCCGAATTAAAAAAAAAAAAAACTCCGGCGCGTGTAATACACGCGCCTGCTCGAGACGATCTCGTCACCACGGGACGGGCTCGAGACACCGACAGCTGCAGCGGCGTGTCTCGTCGCCGTGGGTGTCTCGAGATACCCGATGCGGGTAGTCTAATGACCCAACCCAATTAACTCCCCCAACCCACAACCTAATTCTGGACCAACCCATTTGCATCCCTACATTCGATATTTCCCCCAAATTTCTCCCAAACCTTAGATGCACTCTCTCTTCTTCCCGATTCGACTACGCCGCTCACTTTCTATTCTCCCCGATTCCACCACGCCGATCACTCTCTCATTCTTCCCTAGCGTGTTATCTCTAATATGATCAGATGATTACGTTCTTATTATTGGCTTTCTACCCTTTGGATGCATGTGGGCTGGTGATGCATTTGCAATACTCCTCAAACTCTACTTTTATCTCACCCACTACTGTTTTATCAGTTTTCTTAATTTCCGTGTCCAGCCTTAAATGAGACTTTATTTCATGGATGGAGGGAGTAACATTAAAATTAAATTGCAGATAGAGAAATCTAGGGCAAATTAATAATCATAAAATCTCCAAAACTTGAATGCGACCGGTCGCTTGGCATGTGACCAGCGCGTGGCTCGTGTAATACACGCGCCAGTCGCCCACATGCGCCAGTATTTTTTTTTATATATTTCCGATTTTCTTTAAACTTGTTTTTCTTAATTTCTGTTTTTTTTTTCAGTTTTTTTTTCTTTTTCTATTTCAATTTTTTTTTAAATTCCACATTTTTTTCCCACCTTTTTTTCTTTGGCTCTTCTTTTTTTTTGCCGCTTTTTCTCTGGTCAAAATTCAAGCGAAGGTAGCCGAAAAAATCTAAATTATTGTCCGACGATTATCCTTATATTAGTAATCGGAGCGAATACGGAACCGTAAAATCGAAACTGAAAGTAGAGCCGAAAAAATAATCTAAAAATTAAAAAAAATTAGAAAAAAAAAATTAAATTTTGACTGGGTCAACAGGTCCACCCGGATTGATCGAGTCAATCCGACCCGACCCGATCGCATTTCAACTGCAACAGGTCGCACACAAGTCTTATTCTCATAAAATAATCGAGGCAGCAGTGGTGGAAAATCATTTGCAATGGAATTTCCACGTCGTCATCTTACCGTTTCCGGCTCAAGGCCACATCAAGCCGATGCTGATGTTAGCCGAGCCCCTGAGCCAAGCCGGCTTCACCGTCTCCTTCGTCAACAATGAGCACAGCCACCGCCGCCTCCTCAACAATACCGAAGGAGCCGCCTTCCGCCGCCGCTGCCCGGGGATTAATTTTCTGTCCATCCCCGACGGACTGCCGTCGGACCACCCGCGCAGCGGTCCTTCTCTTGTCGATCTGTCGTTCTCCACAAGTACTGCCTGCGAACCGATTTTCAAAGACTTGGTCGCGTCTGTGAGCCACGCGCCGTCGTGTATAATTGCCGACGGGATCATGTCGTTTGCCATCGACGTGGCGGCGGAGCTCGGGATTCCAGCGATTGCTTTTAGGACTTACAATGCTACTTCGACTTACTTACTTTCATCTCGAGAAGCTCATCCAAGAGGGCGAAATCCCTGTTGTTCAAGGTAATGTATAAATTTCAGATCCTAAACTACTTTATTTTCGATTGATCATAGGAGTGCTAAATTACTAATTGCCTCGATAAATGTCATATTGTTGTGTTGTGTATATGAAAGAATAACGAATTGAATTTAAACAGCAAGTTAAGATGAATGCAAACGGAGATTAGGATTGTTTAAGAGGAGATATTACTGAGTGACACATTTGGGTGCAAACAGTGATGGACCTATAAATGTTAATATTGGGGGCTCAAAATTAATTACTATAACTTTAAATATTATAAGTAAATTTGAAAAAAAGAATAGAACAATTAGTACGATTAAAATATCTTAATATGATGTAGCGTTTTTTAAAAAAGTAATAATTTAATATGATATCTCAAATTTTTTTTCTATTGTTTCTATTATAAACTAGATAGACTAGAGAGAGAGATAAGAGAAGAGAGTAGAGAGAAGATTGTGAGAATGGTGTGATCTTCATTTGAGGACTAAACCTCTATTTATAGGGATATAGGAGCATGTTTAAGGTACGTTGCTTGCACGACAAGCAACTCGAGTCTTGACCATCAAGCAACTAACTACTTGGTCACCAAACAACTATTGTTTGGGTGTCACTCATATATTTATAACACTCCCCCTTGAGTGACACATCCCTAAACAGATGTTGCATCATTAAAACTTTGTTAGTAAAACCCAATGAGACAAAACCTAGTCGAAGGAAAAAGAGTACAACTGCTCCTCCTGATCTTGATATCACTGTAGATCTTTGAGTCGACGCATGCCGATCTTATATATCAATTTTCTGAATGTTGATGTTGGTAATGCCTTCGTGAATAAGTCCGCCAAATTGTCACTTGAGCATATTTGTTGAACGTTGATATCACCACTCTTTTGGAGATCGTGAGTGTAGAAAAACTTGGGAGAAATGTGCTTCGTCCTATCGCCTTTGATGTAACCTTCCTTGAGTTGTGCGATACAAGCAGCATTGTCTTCATACAAAATAGTTGGGTTGGCCTTTGAGGAAGCTAGCCCGCACGACTCTTGAATATGACTTGTCATATTTCTCAACCATACACACTCTCGACTTGCTTCATGGATTGCAATAATCTCATAATGATTTGAGGATGTTACTGTCAAGGTTTGCTTCACAGACTTCCATCATATAGCAGTTCCACCAATGGTGAAAACGTAGCCAGTTTGAGACTTAGCTTGATGTGGATCAGATAGATAACCTGCATCTGAATACCCTACAAGAGATTGATCTGAACTTTCCAAATAAAATAATCCAAAGTCAATCGTACCTTTTAGATACAGTAGAATGTGCTTAACACCATTCCAATGTCTCAAAGTGGGCGCAGAGCTATATCTTGCGAGAAGATTTATAGAAAAAGCTATATCAGGTCTAGTGTTATTAGCCAGATAAGTTAATGCTCTAATTGCGCTTAGATACGGTACTTCAGGACCAAGTATCTTTTCACCATCTTCAACAGGTCGAAATGGATCTTTCTTTATAGCAAGAGATCTAACGACCATTGGTGATGCTAATGGATGAGCATTATCCATGTAAAAGCGCTTTAACACTTTTTCTGTATATGTGGATTGATGAATAAACGTTCCTCCTCGGACACGTTCGACTTGCAATACAAAACAAAATTTTGTCTTTCCCAAATCTTTCATCTCAAATTCTTTCATTAAATATTCAGCAGTTTTATTGAGCTCTTCAGGAGTCTCAATTAAATTTAAATCATCAGCATAAACTGCTATGATTGCAAATCCATTTTCGGTTTTCTTTATGAAAACACAAGGGCATATATTATCATTTTTGTATCCTTCTTTCAAAAGATACTCACTCAATCTATTATACCACATACGCCCAGACTGTTTCAACCCATATAACGATTTTTGCAGTTTAATCGAAAACATGCTTTTGGATTGTGATTTTAATGCTTCAGGCATTTTAAATCCTTCAGGAATTTTCATGTATATGTCATTATCCAATGACCCATGTAAATATGCAGTTACTACATCCATAAGGCGCATATCAAGCCTTTGTGACAGCCAGACTAATCAAAAATCTGAAAGTAATTGCATCCATTACTGGAGAGTATGTTTCCTCATAATCAATTCCTGGTCTTTGAGAGAAACCTTGTGCTACGGGTCTTGCTCTATATCTCGTAACTTCATTTTTCTCGTTTCTCTTTCTAACAAAGACCCATCTGTGTCCAACATGGATTTCAGATGCCGGAGTTAGGACTATAGGTCCAAATACTTTCCGGTTATCACAGGAATTCAATTCCCTTTCTATAGCTCCTTTCCACATTGGCCAATCATTTCTCTGTTTACATTCAGTAACAGATTGTGGTTCAGGATTCGGATCCTCATTTAAAATTTGATGAGCTATATGAAAGACGAATATATCATCCACGATGATATTTTCTCTCTCCAGTATCTGAGTAGAAGATGCATAATTTATTGAGATCTCATGATTTTCAAATACTTGTAATTCTTCAGGAATTACATCACTTTCATGTGATTGATTAGTCACTTGTAATTCTTCAGGAATTACATTGCTTTGATGAGTCACTTGTAATTCTTCAGGAATTACATTGTTCATTTTCGTCATTGCTTGGTTTCCATCTTGCCCCTTTTTTTTTCTGGGCACAGAATCTTTGGAACCAAGTGGTCGACTACGTTTTTGACGAATTTTAGACTCATTTGCTGCCAAAGCTATTTGTCCTTCAGGGACATCAATTTTAGCTGGAGTATTAGCAGCATGTATATAAGATTGTGTCACTTTTCTTGTATCTACAAAGGCATCAGGGATTTGATTTGCAATTCTTTGCAAATGAATGATCTTTTCAACTTCTTGTTCACATTGATTACTTCTGGAATCAAAATGTGACAAGTTTTTCTCATTCCATGATATTTCCCTGTGCTTTTCAGGATGTAGATTTGTTCCCCCTAATGTTGGAAATGTCATTTCATCAAAATGACAATCTGCAAACCGTGCAGTAAATAAATCACCCGTCAAAGGTTCAATATACCTTATAATCGAGGGTGAATCAAATCCAACATATATCCCAAGCCTTCGTTGGGGACCCAATTTTTGTTCTTTGTGGGGGTGCAATTGGGACATAAACCGCGCAACCAAAAGTTCATAAGTGAGACACATCAGATTCTCGACCAAGAATAATTTGCATCGGAGAGTAATCATGATTACCCGATGGTCTTATTCGAACTAATGTTGCGGCATGTAATATGGCATGACCCCAAGCAGTAGTTGGGAGTTTCGACTTCATAAGCAAAGGTCTAGCAATTAATTGAAGTCGTTTAATAAATGACTCTGCCAAGCCATTTTGAGTATGGACATGAGCTACTGAATGTTCAATCTCAATTCCAATTGCCATACAATAATTTTCAAATGCTTGAGACCTGAACTCACTAGCATTATCAAGACGAATTCTCTTAATAGAATTGTCTGAGAATTGAGCTCTTAACTTTATAATTTGGGCAAGTAGTCTAGCAAATGCTGCATTTCTCGTAGAAAGCAAGCATACATGTGACCATCTAGAAGAAGCATCAATCAATACCATAAAGTATCGAAATGGTCCACATGGTGGATGTATAGGTCCACAAATATCTCTGTGAATTCTTTCTAAGAAAGATGGAGATTCCACATTAACCTTCGTATATGAAGGTCTAATGACTAACTTGCCTTGCGCACAAGCATCACATGGCAATTCATTTGTCATAAGAATCCTTTGATTCTTCATATTGTGCCCATGTGAATAATTAATTATCCGGCACATCATAGTAGCTCCAAGATGTCCAAATCTATCATGCCAAAGCATAAAACTTTTTGTGTTAATGAACTTCAGGTTCATGACATGATTTGTCTCAATTGTCTTTATGAATGTATAATATATTCCAGAAGGTAGCGTTGACAATTTTTCTTTTGTCTGCTTACCACCAGACGCAAAAGAATTTATACAAAGATATTCATTGCCACCTTCTGCTATAGTTTCAATATGGTATCCATTACCGCGGATATCCTTGAAACTTAGTAAGTTCCTTTTAGACTTACTAGAATACAGGACATTTTCAATATCTAATTTAGTATCATTTGACAAAATGATACAAGCTCTTCCGGAGCATTCAATGATGTTTGATGCACCTGTTATCGTGTTAACATTATCCTCAGCTAATGTTAACTTAATGAAATACTTCTTCTTTTGAAGAATGGTGTGTGTGGTGGCACTATCAGCAAGACAAATATCACAAGATTCCATTTGAATTTCTGAAAATATTTTAAAGGAAGATCAATTATTTTGAAATAAGCAATTGATTTAACGAAAAATAATGACTGAAATAAACAAAACATTTTATTAACTTCAAATTCATGATAAAGGACTAAAAAATGTTCATATTATTGTCTTCTAATGCACCACCAGACACATCCAAATTATCTATTATTGGATCAACAAAGAAGTCGGAGACATCTAAATGAGTAGTATCAATTGAACTGTCAAAGTCAACGACATTAGTTTCTTTATCTTTTCCCTTAATTAAATCTTGATATAGATTCACAAGGTATTTTGCCGTACGACAGGTACGTGCCCAATGTCCGGTCATGCCACATCTATGACATGCACCTTCCTTTTTAGATGAATTAAGCTCGTAGGATGTTCTCTACCTTTTGTTGCTAGAGGTTGCATCATTTGGTTTACCGCGTCCACGACCGCGACCATATCCACGTCCTCTCCCACGCCCTCTTCCACGTTGGTTCCCACGACCATTTTCATGGTGAAAAGTTACATTGGCTTCAGGCAATGCAGCGGAACCAGTGGGACGGAGCTCGTGGTTTTTCATGAGCAATTCATTATTTTGCTCGGCAACCAACAAGCAAGATATTAATTCAGAGTACTTTTTGAACCTCGCTCTCTATATTGTTGTTGTAACAACACATTAGAGGCGTGAAAAGTGGAGAATGTTTTCTCAAGCATATCAGCATCAGTGATATGTTCTCCACATAATTTCAACTTTGAAACAATTCTGAACAATTCAGAATTATAAATACTCACAGACTTAAAGTCTTGCAGTCTAAGATGCATCCACTCATAACGAGCTTTAGGAAGAACAACCGTCCTTTGATGATCAAACCTTTCTTTCAGGTTTGTCCACAATTCTTTTGGATCTTTGACAGTCAGATACTCAATCTTTAAGTCATCATGAAGATGATGACGAAGGAAAATTAATGCCTTAGCGCGATCCTGTTCGGATGCGTTATTTCCTTCTTTTATTGTCTCGCCCAGACCCTTTGAGATCAGGTGAACATCAGCATCAAGAGCCCATGACATATAATTCTTGCCCGAGATATCAAAAGCAATGAACTCAAGTTTGGCTATATTTGTCATCCGTGCAATTCTGCACAAAAGAATCAAGGATAAATACATTATCCAAATATTTGCTCTTCGGGGCTTGTAATATTCTTCAGGAATATTACTTGGGCTATTTTGAGTGTAATATTCTTTAGGAATATTACTTGTGCTATTTCCATAGCATCAATAAGATTGAGTGTAATATTCTTCAGGAATATTACTTGTGGTATTTCCATAGCATCAATAAATTTTCAAGATTATTCGTGTTTCCTCATGGAATCACGATTCAAGATTAAAAACGAAGCATATATAAATGAAAAGTACTTGAGATTTTCAAACTAAAAATAAATTTGTACCTCGTTGGAAAGACACGATTCTTTCCTATAACATACCTTCAATTTAGTTTGTGGTTGGAGACTCGTGGCTAGAGATCCATACTTCAACGATCGTGAAGAGAGGTAGAGCTTCGGACTTCTAGGATTGAAAGAACTTCTATCGGTGAAGGAGAGGATCGAGAGAGGTAGAGCTTCGTGCTGATAACGTGTTATAGACTAGATAGACTAGAGAGAGAGATAAGAGAAGAGAGTAGAGAGAAGATTGTGAGAATGGTGTGATCTTCATTTGAGGACTAAGCCTCTATTTATAGGGATACAGGGAGCATGTTTAGGGTACGTTGCTTGCACGACAAGCAACTCGAGTCTTTGGCCATCAAGCAACTAACTACTTGGTCACCAAGCAACTATTGCTTGGGTGTCACTCATATATTTATAACAATTTCCATGTTTTTAAATTATCTTTCTATTATCATGGTGAGAAATAAATAAATCAAATAGAACTACATTAATACCAAGCAATAAATTTCGTACACTAATTTTCAATTTATAGGATTTTTTTATATTTATAAGAATAATATAAAAAATAAAAATGAAAAAAGCTTAAAATTTAACACGTTATATAATTTTTATAAACATAATTAAAAATATAAAAATACAAAAACATATACTATATGGTGGTAGGGGGCCCAAGGACCACCATGCCCCAATCCGACCTGACCCGATCCGGATCCGACCCATCAATCCGAGTTCTTGTTTTCAACTGTCTCTCAAATGATCAATCTTTCTTCTCCACATCGTCATTGCTTTCAACTTCTTCATTTTGCTCTCCCATTTTCTCAGGAGAGTAAAATATCTCTTCTTCTTCTATGTCGTCGTCTTCTTCGATTTTGGATTGTGATTTTTTAATAATTAGAGTGTGTTCAATTAGAAGTATAAATTTATACCTTCATTTAGAGATAAATGGAGGGATAAACAAAAATCTTACCATTTAAATAATCTCTTCTTTTTTAAATCTCTCTTTTCCACCACCACAAATAGGTATAATATTATCCCATCTCTCATTTCCACCACCACAAGCAGGGATAATATTATCACTCTAAGGAATAATTTAAAGTAGTAACAGAATGGCATATTTTTTTGTTTTTGAGGTATGTAAAATAAGAATTAGAATTAGTAGTATGTGGTAAACCTTGGGTTAGATGCAAATTTAAGAGTTAAATTCTAAAAATTATGGTAGAAACAACATTAGTTCAGCTGCTTATGTCTCAAACTCCAAATATTTGTAACAATTAATTAAGTGCTTGGAGTGATGATGTTCCAACTGATAGTTTTGCGATTTGTGGTGTGAATTGCGAGCAAAGAGTTGGACAAGCAGGTGTGGTGCATTCCGGGCTTGGAAGGCATGCTGAGATCTTCCCAGTATTTCCCCACCTCATTCTCAACACCTTCGAGGATCTCGAAGCTCCCATGTTTCCCCACCTCCGCTCAATCTTCCCAACAGTTTATGCCGTTGGCCCGCTTCACCTCCACTCCGCCGCTCCCGATTCTTCCAGTTCCAGCCTGCTGCAGATCGACGCATCGTGCATTGACTGGCTCGATTCTCAGCCCTCCAGATCAGTGCTGTACGTCAGCTTCGGCAGTGTGGCCGTGCTGACGCGTGATGAGTTGATGGAGTTTTGGTACGGCTTGGTCAACAGTCACAAGCCCTTTTTGTGGGCCATACGCCCCGACTTAATGTGGGATGACAATGGATCGGGTACCATCCCGGATGAGCTGCGGGCGAGCACCATGGAGCAGGGCCGCAGGAGGAGGTCCTGGCCCATGATGCCGTGGGCTGGTTCCTCACGCACTGTGGGTGGAACTCGATCTTGGAGAGTATTTGCGCGGGAAAGCCGATGATTTGTCGCCCCTTGGTGGCGGAGCAACAAGTGAATGGTAGGTGTGTGAGTGAGGTGTGGAAATTGGGGGTGGATATGAACCGCATTTGTGACCGATCGACGGTGGAGAAAGTGGTGAGAGAGTTGATGGAGGGTAGGAAAGAGGAGATGTTGCGATCGACGGCTGAGATTGCAAGATTGGCCCGTGATAGCGTTCGTGATGGTGGGTCGTCAAATAACAACTTGAAGAAGCTAATTGCAGATATCAAGATACTGCACTCAAAACCTCTAATTTAAGCTCTGAATTTACATTTTCTCTCTTTGTTTGGTGGTAAGCTTTAAATAAATATAGGCTGATTATTGTCGTTATAGTAATAACGTACCATAATTTAGAATTTACAATTCATGTACTGTAGTAAACATGGTTATATCATTTTGCTAAGACTAGGAGATCTGTATATATACCGAATCTCAATAATGATATTAATAATGATCCTGTAGTATGATCATACAATCTAGACATTATGGAGACGCGAGACATGAGATTGAAGGATTAATCCTACACTAATAAATTATAAATACTACTGTTGATATCAACAAAAATTACATGAGTTACTCTCTGGTGCAATGCGTCTCATACTATGAGACGGGCGCCGATATTTTTTATTTCGATCTTTTTTAATAATAAAAAAATGGTACATTTTAATACACCATAGTGATGCAGGCTGTCAATAGATGGATCTAACTTCACCTCAAAATCATGGTTATAAGAGAATGATTGTCCATGCTATTTAAATCTCAACAACTTTGCATATTTAACCGATGTGGGACGCCCTCCCCAGGCTTACCGTAACCAAGTGAGTCCTCCTCACTTGCCTAGGGGTTAGATCGATACAGTGTGGTGCATATGATCTGACTGAAAAAAAAAAAAAAAAAAAAAAAAAAAAAGTTGATCCGGGAACAATGATGAACATTTATTTCGTTTACAACCACACCAAGACTACATAACAACATGATATTTAAAATACTCCAAGGCAGAAGCAACAAAACAATTTTCTCATTTGCAAGTATATGCAAGAATCCCAATTTGGTTGACGTCGCGCTTCTTGATTTATACTAAGAGAATCATTCCTAATCCAATCATCTTAGAATGCGGTCCAAAATTGACTTAAACACTTATAATGAAAAATGGACCAAATTAAATTATACTTGAATTAATCATCGTTATTGTATTTCGGTGTTCAGTAATTTAAGACTTCACTCTACAACTCCACAAGATGGTATGGAATGTACTCAAAAATTTCATGTTCTTTCCATTGCTTAAACATGATTAATTTACCATCACATTTTTTTTTTCATCTTTTCGTTTAAATTAAAATGATATGATATTACGTGATATATAGGGTCATTTTCCTGCTTTTTATTAATGCATTAATATCCATATATGTGCATCAATAGGGAAAGAAAAAAGAAGGTTTGTACGTATAGTGAAATAAAATACTCCATAAAAGAAAGATAAAAACTCTTTGGTCTCTGCTAAGATTGCTTGCTGCATACAATATTCGCTTAACATAACAGAAAAGGAATGAGAATGCTTCAGCTTTTGCTTTTTTCCTCAAACAAGTTAGAATAAAAATCTTGAGAAAGTACAGCTTTCATCACTTATTTAAACCAAAATTTTCTCACTAACTAAAATCAGCTAAAACCAATCAGTTTAAATTTCAGCATGGAGTTAAAAGCTCTTGACCCCAACACCAAGTGGTCCATGTCCTCCGCTCCGCCGCCGCCGCCTGCCGCCCATACCCACCGCCACCCATTTCACGTGGCCTTTTACTGGGGCAAAGAAGCCCAGTTTCTGTTCCCGAGTTGGCCTGATAACCAGCCGGCTATGTATGGGGTCTCACTGGTTTTTGTATTCGCCCTGGCCATTTTCGCGGAGTTTCTGTCCAACCTCAATCTCGTCAAACCGGGTTCGAACCGGCTGGCGGCCGTTTTCTTTCAGACGGGATTCCACGCTGTCTGGGCCGGCTTTTCGTACTTGGTGATGTTGGCCGTGATGTCATACAACGGCGGTGTGTTTATTGCGGCCGTTTTGGGCCATGCTGTGGGCCATGTTATGTTTGGAAGTGGGCTTAGAAAAGGAGAAAGGTCCAATTGAATTATTTAAAGCATTTCTTTTTTTTTTAATTTCACGCTTACTACTCACCCTGTATCATTTCATTATACCTATTTTGTCTTATTTGAATGTATCATTTCATTAAGTTCATTTTCAAAAAAAAATGCAACATATGATAATACCCCACTATAACTCATAAATTACAATATATGCGACTAAAAAACTACTAACTCTCGATGTGACAAAAATACCCCTAAAAAGTTATTTTTTCAACTTTATTGTAAATAACTTATTTTCTTAATATGTGTGACCAATCAAATGAGTATAATAAAATGATACTGAGGGAGTAGAATATTTTTTTAGGTACATTATTATTATTCAATTCCTTATGAGTCCACGTCGGCCACTTCACATTTAGAAATGGCTTTTCACCCTTTTGATGTTGTTATTTATTTTGTATTGATGATTGACCATGCGGGTCCAAGTTTAAAATAATAGTGTAAAATTTACTTTTCATGTCATTATAAAAGTTAGCTTTTCATGTAGTTTTCCCTTGTGCTGATTTGATATTAAGATGTCAATTGTGATAAAGGTAAAAAATATCATTGATTTAGTTTCAACTGAACGTTGCAGTACAAGTTGTTTATGTCGTTTTCATATTTGAATATAAAATAGTTACAAAGTCATAAATTAATTCAACTTGAAACGAGGAGTGGGTTGGTTGATGACTGTCCAATCCCTACCATCTTGTATATCAACCTTTTTTTTTGGGGGGGGGGGGGGGGGGTGTCAAGATCAATAAACAATAATGACAATCCTAATTTAAGAATTTACTATCAAAATGTAACAAACAATAATATCATAATCGATTACAGGAGTATTTGTTTCTGATTTTCTACCACGAAAACTCAATCACTCATTTCTAAATTAACCTAATTACGTACCTATTAGGTTAATACATACCTATCAAATAGTATTGATATGGGATTATTTAGCATGGGTCGAATATCGACCCAAATAGCAAAGAGAAGATGGGCCTACGGTCTAAAACATATTATCAAATGAAGACGGACAATATGTAGACTAAAGTAGATATGGAGGACAACGTTTCAAACCTGACATTCTCAACCTTGACGTTCCGTTTCAAATGTGGCATTGGGCCTTGACGTTTCGTTTCTGAGGTGACTCTCAAGATGTGACCCTTCGGAGCTGATATTTGAGCCTCAGAGCTAACATCGAGCTTTGGCCCTTCAGAGCTGAAGGAGAGCATCATCCGAGTCCTGAAAATCGAGCATTGACACTTCAGAGCTGACGTAGCTGAAGGAGAGCATCTTCCAAGTCTTGAAAATCGAGCATTGACACTTCAGAGCTGACGTTTGAGCTCTGACGCTTCAGAGATAACATCGGAGCCTTGGGACCTGGCATGCTTCAGACCTGACACTGTGGACTTGACAGAGTTCAAATCTGAAAGTTAGTATTATTCGACCCCTTACAATTGAAGAGACAAAAATACCCCTCACTGTGGTAAGCCTTTAAGTACTCATATTTCCTAATTTGAGGTATTATTATCATCTTCTTCTTCTTTACTGTTTTCCTTTTTCTCTATTTTAATTCTCTTGAATCAACGGCTGACCTACGCGTCGAAGGGCCGACGCAGGAGAAAACCTCAGGTGTTTCAGGCTTATGTGCAGGATCCTCGGTGAAGAGAAGGTGGAAAAAGATCAGGAAGACAGATCAAGATCGAGCGATGCTTTTTTCTTCTCTTTTCTTACTAAAACGATGGGTTACTTTTTTCTCTCTTCTGTACCAATACTCTCCATTTCACATTGTTGATAGATGTTCTTCTTTCTCTACTTTCTTTCAGCTTCGCGACATCTCGGAATGATTTTTCCTTTGTCGATAGAGTTTTAACCGAACTCTATCAAGTATTAATTTCTTTAATATTCAAATTAGTGAGTTGCCCATCGAAATTCGACGGGATTAAATGTTATTATAGATTTTATGAGTTTATTTTGTATAATATTTTATTCACCAAATGTGTCACATTAAAGACGGACATTAAAGATAGAGAACTAAGAAAAATGATTAAAAATATATTTTTATTATTATTGCCTTGAAGCGTGCGGCATCTTTTGTAGAGTCTCAAATTCTATATTTCTCAAATCATTTACCCAACATCACTTTCAATAAAATTTCACTATTTTATTAAATAAAAACCTAAATCGATGTGTTTGATATACTCATTGGCATAACACGTTTCCTTGAAACACGCTGCACCTGTGACGTGATTCAATACTATTCTAACACAATACATTTACAACAAATAAAAGTACGTGAAATATGCGTTCTATAGCAAAGTCTCTTGCTTGCTTTGTCCATTTCTTGTCTTGTGGATTTCAAATTTAATGTTGGTAAAACTGTTATACAACCATTGTCAAACTTTCTCACTTTGTTTTTTTCTATAACCCACTATAGGAATTGTCATTTAACAATTGTACTATTGATCAATATAATTCTAGAAATTATATGCAGTTTACAAAACTCGTTTAGAATTTATCTATGAAAACCAACTAAAATAATGATTTCACTATTTATTCTCGTCTCAAACCCGTATAATTTTTTTTTGATAAATTATACTCGTGAACCCATTTAATATTTTGAAATATCTAGTGTGTTGCCCGTCGAACATCAACAGGGTTTCTCACATTTTATATAATATTTATAAAAATATTAGTTGTATATTCAAGTTGTTCTAAAGTCCGTATAGGAATATATACTCCTTAATAATTCAAATATGTATATTTATATATGCATACTCATACATATCTCCGATTAAAAATTTTCAGATTATTCACATCTTATGCATGTATTGTAATATATGATAATATATAATTAAGTACTACTATCATAAATTAAACATTAATAATATATTCTATAAATACACATTTACATCTAGTTATCATCCCAATAGGGATGCAAACGGGTCGGGACGGGGTGGGATATTGCTTCCCTATCTCCATACCCACCCCAAACTTTTACACCCGTCTCCGTCTCCATACCCATTTAAATTAGGGTCTGGGGCGGGGAGGGGATTACCCGATGGGGAGCGGGTACCCGTTGGTACCCGTTACATAATTTATTATATATTAAATAATTTTTTTACAAGCAAAAAAAATAAAAAATTAACACCATAAAAAATTTATTTAAACAACAAACATATTAAATTCATTGTATCAAACATAAATTCCATATCCCTTAAAACAAATAATATAGTTAATATATTTATTAAATAAATTCAGAGGAATCATTAAATATATATAGAGATAGAATATTAATCGGGGCGAGGATCTATACCCCGGGACCCGCCCCGAACCCTAAACAAGTTTTCATGCTCAAACCCACCCTCGGCCCCGACAACAAAATTTGCACCCATACCCACCCCATTAGGGGAGGGTACCAATGAGAATACGAACCCATGAGTAAAATTTTCATACATAGTCCCAAACTCGTATAACACGATAAAATCATGAATATTATAAAGGGAACATTAAAATAATAATAAATAAATAAGTTTTAAGTATGAATGTGAAAATTATACTTGAGTCTTAATCTTGATTAAGAAGTAATTTTACTATTCGATGCCGCCACAACATGTATAGTAATGTCCGTTATGATCTGAACATGTTTATTAATTTATACACATGTACCCATTTCTATAAGATTTTAAAAATTACAACTTCTTCAAGTCTTAAACCTGAATAGTTATACTCGTTGTATATTAAGAACAATCATTAATATATACTCCCCCATCACATAAAAACATGCACAAAGAATATTTTTCTTTAAATTACTTTATACTATAAATTTTAAATAAATTTAAAAAATAATTCAATATATATACATGTATACAAAAAGCAGATACACCCAAAAGCCTTGTAGCCTTTTATTTTCTAGCTAGTTAAGGTGTGCATATTATATAAATCAATGAATTAGAAATCAATATTGGTGGGGCTTTTGATCATGCATCTTAATGTGAGCTACTATATGTTATCAACTTTCTGAATTGAATTCAATTGCTTTTTAACTTTGGCCTTTTTTTCACCCCTATATTAGTATAATATGAATACTGTCAGTTTCATTGTAAGAGTCTATTAGTAAAATATATTATTGTGCATATAATTCAATTGAATATGTGTTTAACCGTATGGAAATTAGAGCAAAATATTATAGATATATAATTGAAATTCTTAAAAGTATATTAATTATTAAGTTTAAGGGAAATCTACAGTTTCACAATTTGTTGGACCATACCTTCAATTTGCATACTTTGATATTTAAAACTGAATATACAATAATCCTAATATAAAAGCGATACAAAATAAAAAATGGAACGACTACTATAGAGTGGGGGTGTAAAATTAAAGAATTGCATAACAAAGTTACATAGAAAAGAATAAAAGAATAAAAGAAAAAGACAAAATTCTTCTCTAATCACACATAAGAATAAAAGAAATAGGCAAAGATTTTCACTAATCACACATCTCAAATGTTCGGAATGCATGATTATACATTTTCATTTTGGCATTGGATATCATCCTCCAACATAGATCTTATGTCCAACACTTGATCCATACTTGGCAGAATCAATCGCTCTGCCGCAAGAGAGGTACATATACAACTCATTTCTCTTTCTACTGCTATTAGTTTCGTATTGATTGTTTGAATTTAGTTTGGCCTTATAATTTAAGCTCAATCATTTAAAGGGATGCTAACTAATGGGATGTTAATGACTTATTATTACACATCTTATTGACAGAATTGACATTTATTTCCTTGACGTTAATTTTTTAACTGCAAGTTTATTTTTTTTTAACATATATGGAAGGTGGATCCACATATTTGTAAATTTTAGATAAATGTTAAAGAAAAATCCTAAAAATGCATCTAAGCATAACCATATTCTGCCACTTTTACAAGTCCTTAATTTCAAACTCACCTTTTGAAATACATTCAATTTATCGCACCTACCTTTGCTTCAAAGTCATACAAGAAATTATAACAAATGAATATCAACAAAAATGTCACTTGAGATAGATCAATAATTATCCCCACCCTTTTTTAGACCTCAAGCAACTTATGCAATCATTCCAATCAATTCCACCAAATCTCATCAATTAATCACTCACAAAGCAACTAATCCTTGACTTCATTTTCACAACAATATAAGCATAAATATTTATGTGTGTATGCGAGTGATCTCCTACGTTTTGGTATGGACGTCTTCACATTTAGCAGCTTTTGGAGATGGTATGTGATGAGACTCTTGCCAGGGTGGCCGGACCACCAATCTCTATACGACTATTGTTTCTCTCTCTTGTTGGTGTTTCTGCTCACATTCACGGCTGAATTCTGCTCTAACTATCCAATCAGCCGCCGGAGTAATCGGAGGCTGGCGGCACTGAACGTCGCCGCCTTGCGGGCACTTCAGATGTTCATGACTTACTTGGCCATCATAGCCATAATGGCGACTGATTTTGTGTTTTTTGCAGCGGCGGTGTGCGGCCATGCCATCGGAAATATTGTTGCCGGGATCTATCAGTTTCAGATTGAAGAGGTGGAGTCTACGTTGTATGACTCTAGCTGCGGAAGTTATTATAGTGTGTAGTTACTTTTTCCTTGACAACAAGATAATCCAGTTAGCTCTGAAATTCCTCTTCTAAAATTTTGTTTTACCATCAGTTCTTGGTACCTTGTTGCTTGTCCTTAATCCAGTTAAACAGCATAATTTTTTTCTACTTTATTGCATGTAGTCCAACTATGTGATGTAATATGTAAAACCCTGTACACATGATATATGAAATGCAACAATAATAATTTTCTTTAAAATGATGAGTTCCTTCAACTTTATTAGATAACATCGTAACGTTTTATTCGAAGTTATTCTTCTCCATCAGAAAACGAAGAGTACAAGATGGGAACTGACCTCAATTATCATGTCACAAATCACAATATGGTACATCTATCCAATCCAAGAGTTGTAAAAAGTTGTCTGCCACTAGGCCATAATCTGGACCATATGGTCGAACGCGGAGGAGCAGAGGCCTCAAGAAGATGTTCCTTACTGCCATCGAGAGCATCATGATCATCAGCACCAAGGCTTACACCGGGAGCCTCTTCCTGGAGATCCGTATCACCAGCCTCTGAGATCTCCCCAGGTTTCTTGTCAAATAATCCCTTGAATTGCTTACGAGCTCGTTTATGAATTTCCTGCATGACCCAGAAGTGCACATTACTTAGAATTGGCGAATGTGATTGTGGGAAGTATAATACAGAGAATTCTGATACTTCAGCCATGATACGTGTGTGCTTCCGTGATGAGCAAGGTTTAATCTGTTAATGCTAACCTGCTCCTCCTTTTTCAGTTTAAGAAGAGCTGCATTGGCGGCTGCTTCTGATGATTTGTCGACGCTCATCATCTGCAAGCATGAAGAGTGATTAAGATGAAAGATAACAAGTGAATGATTGCTTGACCACAAGAAAAGACTGAATGACCTTATACCTTATTGAAATCTGCTTTAGCTTCTTCAAAATTACCCAAGGCCATGTATGCCATTCCACGTCGGTATAGAGCTTTGACATGAACTGGGTTGGCGTCCAATACCTTGTAAATGCACAAGCACGTTTAATCAGCCATTCATGAGGCTCCCATTTCAAGTTCATGAAAAGTTCAATAACAAAGGTCCACCAAATAAAAGACTTCGAGGGATACTTTCTCAACTTCGACTGTAAGCACATATATGTATCTCAAGATTGTTCTCAAACTCATCCACAATCATTCGAGACTTCAAGGTTCAAAACGCACACATGTAGGGGAAGTAGATGTTTTAAAGGAAATAAAACCCGAATTAAAAAATTAAATTCAAAAGAAAATAAACAGATAACAAAGGCAATGTTTGTCAATAATTAGTTAAAATTAACAAGGTCTAATTCAAATAGAATATCATATACATGTGTTACAATTGCATACAAACCAATCAAGCTACTTTCTTCATAAGAATCTAAATCTGGAAAGACAGCAAGCTATAATAGAGTAATATATCCACCAGATAATAGAATTGTCAAAAGATTCTCTTTTCCTTAAGAGTAGAACATTTCCACCATAAAGTTTGTAGGAATACCTTGTTGCAACTTTCGACTGACTTTCTGTATTCACCCATTTTCAGCAAGCAGGCAGCCATGTTCAGGTGCAATAAATTCTTCAACCATTTGAAATATGTACACAAATTAACTCCTTTAAATAGATAATATTGCTTATACTATGTGTAATGATAATAAATCAACTTTATTTTACAATACGTACTCTTGTGTCTGAAAACTCTTTTCCCTCATCATCATCTTGAGGATTGACATGATTAAATTCACGAAGCACCTGCATAGCAATTGGAGTAAAGAAAGGCAATCCAAATCACTCAAGTACAACTAACTCGAGGGCTTGAACATGCTCAAGTACAACAAAACTGAAAGTGAATATTGTTAGTATAGGACATTACTTCTTTAGTTCCATCCATGAATATCTCAAGATTTAACCCTTCCAATAGGAAAGCAAACAAATATCTATTATCCTCCTTCACTCTCTCTAATTGCCATTTCTGCCTTTTGGTTCCCTATCAAACAAAGAAATGACAACCAACCCTCATCACCCCCACACCACCAACCATGAATAAACCACCAATTTGTTCCTAAAAATAAACTCTGAGTGGGATTAAGATAGTTCTCTTTGGGCTTAACACTTATCAGAATAGTGAAAAGAAGAGCTTAATCTAAATGCATAAAAGCGAGCTAGATTTAGAACGATTAATCTCCAGAATGCTGAAATAGAACTGAGCTCAAGATAAAAAAAGAAGTTACATGTTCATATTTTGCCTTGGCAAGTTCATATTTGCCTTCTTTGAATAGCCTGTTACCCTGAAATAAATAGAGGACAACAATTCTATCTCAGTAAGACAAAATATCAAATATTTAAAACTTTCAAACAAAAGCATAAGCCTGATATGGAATTTCATGCTCAGACTATAATTTTCTTCTCTTGTCGCCTACTTCAATTGGTCTTTCTTACTGTTTTGGGCACAATTAATCAATGACATGTTATCACTAAGTAGTTAAGTAGCATATACCGTGCCTTTGATCTTCTCAACGTCATCCATTATTTCTCTAAAGTTGAAACCGGTCCAGTCCTGCAGCAAGGATTCAATTAGCAACAGTGCAAATGATTAGACAGGAATAAATTCAGCCAACAAGACTATTAAAATTGGGCCTGCACAACTTCAACAAAGACAGACGAGAAAGCAAACTGAGGATTCAATACCAAAAAAGACTTTAGTCTTAGCAGGATACTATACTAAACAATAAATATATTAGGGCTCATAATTTTCAGATTCAGTTCCTTGGTTCATGCCACTAATTTAACGCTAGACATCTATGATACAGATTAGTTATCCATTTCTCACTATATTAATTAACAAAAGAGGAAAACAGAATCATTTCCACAAGCTATTGCATAAGTACTTTCACTAGGATATTTTACTAAGTGAAGTATCTGAACTTCCCAAATGTTCCTTGAGCCATTCAATATTCATGATTCGAAGACGGCATTTCAATATCAATGCATGGGGCTCATGTAAGATTACATACCTTTTGTTTCTCATAATCAAGAAGCTCAATCTCCCACTGGACATAAGCACCTTGAGGAACTTCGGCTGGCCTGTTTATATTAAAGAACAAAAGAAAACATGTAAATAAAATAATTTTGTGTGCAGAATAGACCATGAAACAGTAAAATAGCAAGTTCATTCTAAAATTTCCTAGCAAGATAAGATTTAAGACTCAGTGTAATATCTATGTATGAGCACTGGTATGCGGAAGTTAACCTCGGAAACTTGTCGTAAGCATAATCAGGAGGGCATGTGACCGAAGCTATCTCTCCGGGTAACATCAATCTTGTGCACATTTCAAACCCTTCTGGCACCTAATAAAATCAGAAGTAGATCATAAATCATCTACACAAGATTTGAAGAACCTTTACATATATAAGTTTAGCTCTTAAATGTGGCTTACAAGGCCTTCCCCTGATCTGAATTCTAAAGGCTGACCATTGTTATTTACTCTTGTATCATAGAAAACGGTCTTTTCCTCATTGAGAAGCATCCCCTTGTAGTGGACACATAATAGGCTGTCATGAAGAGGGCAATCCATAGGAAATTCACCTGATTATTTGGAAAATCAAAGAAAATATAAGGATAAAAATTTAGCATATTGAAATGCAAAGGCAATACTCAATCAGCAGAAAGTACATTTATAAAGAAGTTGGTGCATTGACTTTATCAAGTGAACTGCAAAACATGCATCTGTACAATTATAGATCAAGGGAAGTACAGATTACAAATGAACAACACCTCTTCCATCATGCAAACGGCGTTTTATCAAGCGCCCATCTCCAAGGACATCACGAACCTGCAAATCCAAGCATCTCTCGGTTTAATTCTTTTGTAGCAACATGAAAAAAAAAAAAAAAAAAAAAAAAAAACCTTAATTTGTCAATTTTACCTGAACGAAATGCAACAACTCCACTTCAAAGTGGACTTCAGCAACACCTTCAATAGATGGAATCAGAGGACTTTGAGTTAAGTACTCCTTAGTTACATAAATTACTGCCTTTTCTCCTCGTGTCATTGCTCCAATTCCAATCTCAAGACCCTTTGGTATCTAAGCACAAGGAAGAACAATAACGAAAGAACTTAAACGTGTATAATTATCTTTCTCATTTTGGATGCATATCTTCACAAGAAAAACATTAGCAAGGTTTCATGTGAACATACGTCATATATAAATAAAGAAATATGCTGCTTACTTGAGATTTTCCAAAGGTGAAAAAAAATGGTTCCCCGTTTGTATGAGAAAATATCACATTTCCATCTCCAGACTTCGCTGATAACCTACACGCAATCAAATGCAAGGTAAATTTCTAGTAAAGCCAAACATACGAACACAAAAAACCAAATAAGAAAAGCAAAAATGAAAGAAAAAATAGAGAGCTATGCTTCGTATCTTCCAAATCTGAAATGGATTAAAGAAGCAATTGCCGTACCAAGCTTTAACTTCATAGGGTTCTCTAGGCTGTTCCCAACCTTGTCCTTCTTCCTCAACCTATTAGATGGATTAAAATCAAAACAAACGGGCATTCAACTTCTCTCCTCATAATTTTGATATAAAAGTCTTAAACAACTCCAAGTTTGCCAAGATAATCCCAATCCTCATGTAAGTTTTGCTCTAATAATATTATCTTTGTTGTATGATTGTGAAAGTAAACATTTTTCTGTATAATGCTCAGATGCCATATAGTAAGAAGTAAAAGGATTATCTATTAGTAGTATATATAATCAAGTAATGGCAAATACAGGTGAAGTGGGTTGGAACCTCCTAAACAAGTATCTAAGAAACACAGCCATGAACAACCAGAATTTCATATAATTACCTTCTTCAAGACACCTAAATCTTCAGTAATAACCTGAGGAGAAAAAAATCAAAAACATCCAAAATTAGTAGATATCGGGAGATTGAAATTCTCCACATTGAGTATCACATGACAACACTCTAGGAAATATTAAATCAAAAGGCATCTAGTGAGATAAAACCTTAATGGGACAACATTGAAAATCTCACTGAGAATTTATAACGTGACAAAGTCAGTTCCCAGGCAAACAAACTCATTAGCTTGAAAATTGTTATAACATAAATTAGTATGTCGACAACATTAACTGACAAGAGTTATTTAAGATCTTTGAAAAACTTAGTGCAGTTACAGAGCATATACCTTCCAGATTAGAATATAATACACCAGACATTAGCAATATTTGTACGGAAGCATAGGGTACAACGTTCTAATTCTACAAGTCTTAACTCTTAACAAATTGTGAGATGCCATTATTGAGAAGCCTTGAGCAGGAAAACTAAATCAATGCTTAAAACTAATAACAAAATAAGGCAGTTGGAGACAACTTGTGACCCATAAGAGATGGTAAAAAACTAATCCACTCAGTAAGAACAAACAGGACATTCTAACCTTGACTTTAGAGAATTCAATCATCTCTATCTCAAAATGAAGTTCATCATCCTTGGGAAAGCCATCAGCAACAGAAACAGGGCAATCCTCCTCACCATAATGCAGCTCAGGTTTTACCTTGAACTGCAATCAAAGATATGTCATGACCAAAGTGCAACCAAAGCAAAGAATTCAGGTTTACTCCACCCACCAGAAGTGCATAACTAGTAGTAAGTTTTCTCTGCTTTAACTTTGCCTAATTTATTCAGATCCCCAAGTTTAAACGTGTTTAGTCTCCTTAAATATACTCATCAGACAAGTCTCACTGAGAGGAGGGACTGTCATTACAATCAGGTGACGGTTGGTTTGTAGGATAGGATAGATAGGATAAATGAGATTGATAGGTTTATATGAGTGATTAATAATCCAACCAAATTTAGAATGATAAATTATCACTCAATTGGTGGATAAGAGCAGGGGCCAAGTTTCCCATCACGGGCCTAATCATTCAAACCAAACATGTGATTAGGTTGAATTATTTTATTGGTCAAATCTTGCTATGCCCAATCAAGCAAACCAAACAACCCCTCAGTGTAAAACCAGAAAAATAACCAAAAAAGAGTGATAGATTTTCAGTTCACTGTACACATGAAAGTGAAATGATGCACATTATGTTTGAAATGTAACAAACACTTAAAAAACCTACCATTGCAACTTCACCTTTCAGCATTGTAGGAAAGCCTTCTAGCAATCCCAATATGATCTTGCTTTTGCCCAATACTTGTCTTTTTGGAATATCATTGCCTGTATTTGAAAAGAAGTGACAAGTGAGCCAGTCTCTTGCCATGTAAACAAAAAAAATGAATGTTAAGCAAATACTACTCCCCCTGTATCTTTTCAGTAAGCCCATTTGGTTGGCAACGCATATTAAGAAAATGAGTTGTTTATAATAAAATTGAAAAGTTATAGTAACTTTTTAGGGGTATTTTTGTAACATCAAGTAGGAGAGAGAATGAAGTTAGTAGCTTTTTTGTGGCATATATGGTAATTTATGAGTTATAATGGGCTATATATCTTATGGTGCATTTCCATTTTAGGAAATGAACTTAATGAAATGATACGTCCAAATAAGGTAAAATGGGCTTAATGAAAAAATACGCAGGGAGTACTAAGTTTAGCTAGAATAAATTGCTCCTCTGATCAAAGAGTCAATGCAATGTAACCCTAAGCCACACCGAACGAACTATGTGACAAATGCTAAACAAAAGAAGCAAAGATAGCCATAGCATGAATAATAAGGCCCTAAGTTTATTCAGAGCAAACTCGGATCCATGGCCGTCTAATTCATCTTTTTACACCTTTAGATTGTATAATAGTAAAAGTTCCACACAGGTACCTAGTTGGAACATACTCATATTACTGGAATACAACAATACATAAGAATCAATCAATTGAGGAAGAGCTGATCTACCACCTTTTATGCCCACAGTTCTATTACAGGTAAGTAACTCACCTCCAAATTTTGCTCTAGTCGACTCAACAACAACTCCGTCTAGTGTCCGTATTGTACAGTGATATATAACCTGCAGTAAGCATTAATGTTTATTTCATCACTTCCATTTCTCCACAGAACAACTTCACGAGCTAACCCTGCCTACCTGATCACCCTCCGTTGGTGTCCTTTCACCAGCTCCGGGCCTTATCAAAGCTTTCATCAAGCTACCCGGAGGCATTTTCTTTCTCCTGCATATAATTAATACTAGTTTCAGTCCAAAAACAGAAATTTGAGAAAAATTAAACAATAAAAGAAAAACAGTGCTCTTGCCTTTTGTCATCTTCAGAAACTGGTTTTTTCTTTTGCGGTTTGAATTCTTGCGCTGATTCTTCTACCACGGCCATGTTGTCACTTTACCAAAAGCAGGAGATTTCAAGTTGAACTCGCAAATTAGACACTTATTTGAGCTCAATTTCTGATTCAAGAACACAAGTGAATGGCGATGAATCCTAGGGCACTCGGAACAATTCAGGCCATTAATTAATTAAAAAATTAGGTTATGGTAGTTGAACAAAATTGCAGTTTTCCGGTTCTGGACTAACAAAATTGCATCGGTCCAACCTGGGCCGACCCGGACATTTTTTCAAGATGGGACCGATTCGGACCGCATGAATTGTCAGACCCGGACCGACTCAAGTCGGTTACTGCATCCATCGTAGTGGGTGCTTTTATTTCAAATAATTTAATGCAAAAACTCATGTATCCCATTGTATTCTTTAATAAATTCAGGTGTGGGTTTAGCAGTCACCTATTTGTTTTTCAATAATTTATTAATTAATTAAACACAATTAAGAATCAATAAATCTATGTAGCCATATTATGGCTAATCATAATTTATTTAAATAAGAGAAAAAATTAATTTATTTATAATTTTAAATTCTAAATGACTTATAATAGTTCAAATATTCAGTTTATATAAATTTATACTGATAGTATTTGAATTTGGAGACAACAAAAATCTCGATATAGATAATAGAGTGAATACAAATCTTTTTGTCGAAAGAATGAAAGAGTTATATATTTACACCAATGATGACAAAATTTAAGTCAAGAATATGATAATAACATAAAATATATGTGTATACTTCTTTAAATCTAAATCGATTTATTTTCACATAATTGTTGAATTATGGCTAGCCATATTATGGCTAAATAGCATCAGTCAGAAAGAATATCTAAAGCTCAATTGCCGCCACACTTGAGTGCCACTAACATAGTGTTAATCCCAAAAGTGGAGAATCCAAGTAACATGAAAAGCTTCGGCTGATTGCACTGTGTAACGTGATTTACAAGATTCTTTCGAAGGTGCTTTGTAACCAGCTTAAAAAGGTTTTGCCAGAACTCATGACAAGGCTCAGTCAGCATTTGTTGAAGGAAGACATATTCAGGATAATATTATAATAGCCTTTGAGGCTATTCACTCCATAAAAAAGAAGTCAAGAGGAAAATTTGGGGAGATTGCCATGAAAATTGATATAAGCAAAGCTTATGATCGAGTAGACTGGAATTTTTTGAACGCTATTCTGTTAAGACTTGGCTTTTGTGATCAATGGAGAGGCTGGATACGTATGTGTGTGGAATTTGTCTCGTATAAAATTTTGGTCAATGGTGATTTGATAGGGCCTATAATTCCGGGACGTGGACTCAGGCAAGGGGATCCGTTATCCCCTTATTTGTTTATTTTATGTTCTGAGGGGTTGTCGGCTATTCTAAACTATGAGACTGCATGGGAAAATTTTTACATGGAATTCGTATGGGGCGTTCGGGGCCCCCAATATCTCATCTAATGTTCGCCGATGATTGCATGATCTTTTGTGGGGCCACACAAAATGAATGTAGCTTGTTAAGAAACCTCCTAGATATGTACGAGCAAGCATCGGGGCAGGCCATTAATTATCAAAAATTTGGGATATTCTTTAGCAAAAATGTTATAGGAGTAGACAAGGTAACTCTTTCTAATATTCTTGGGGTGTCCCAACCTTTAAACACAGAGGTATTTGGGATTGCCATCACTTATTGGGAAGAATAAACGTTCCATTTTTACTTATTTGCGGGACAGATTTGGAGAAGAGTTCAGTGCTGGAGTGGCAAAAAATTATCTAAGGCTGGAAAGGAAACAATGATTAAAGTTGTGGCGCAGGCTATCCCAACATACTGCATGACGTGTTTCTTGTTACCAGTTCAACTGGCAGACGAGTTGGAAAAGATGATGAACTCTTTTTGGTGGGGTAATAAGGGAGATGCTAGCAGAAGTATTAATTGGATGAAGTGGGACAAATTATGTGTGAAGAAAGACAACGGAGGGCTCGGTTTTCGTAATCTTCAGCTATTCAATATTGCTATGCTTGGGAAGACAGGTTGGTGGCTTATTGCTGACCCAAATGCGATGATTAGTAGGGTGTTTAAAGCTAAATATTTCCCACACGGGGATTTTTTGGAAGCTACTGTTGGGCATAGTCCAAGCTTCACGTGGCGAAGCATTTGCTTTTCTCAAGATCTGGTTAGGAGTGGCATACGATGGAGAATCAGAAATGGAGTTAATATCCGAGTTTTTCACGATCCATGGTTAAGGAAAGAAGGTTGTTTCTATGTTTCAACCCCTTGCCCGGCTGATATGTATGATTTAAGGGTGAATGATCTCATTATTCCAGGCAATTGTGAGTGGGATGTTGAGCTTATTCAAGATATTTTTACAGAAGCAGATAGGAAAGAAATTGTGAGTATTCATCTTCCTCTGACCTTTGTATGTGATACAAAGATTTGGCATTATTCTAAGAACGGTTTTTACACCGTTAAATCTGCTTATAAAATGGCATGTTCCTTCACTATTGAGAATGAGCTCAGTGTTGTGGGTAATTGGAAGTATATATGGAAATTTCAAGTTCCACCAAAAGTCAAGGTATTCTTATGGAGAGCTGCACATAATGTTCTTCCCACGAAGGAGAATCTGCTTAAGCGAGGTGTTGCAAGTGGAGGAGAATGTGGAATTTGTTTAAGGGAGTTTGAGACAGTTTGGCACACTTTATTCTTTGCCCTTTTGCAAGAAGTTGCTGGAGACATTTAGGGCTTGAGGCATCGATTTTAACATATGCTGACACGTGCGATTCATTTGCTGATTTATGTTCGACATGCTTCATCATGGTGAGAAATCAGTCGAATTAAGGTGGGCATGATGATGTGGCAGCTGTGGAAAGATATGAATGCAGCTATATGGAAAGGAATTTACCCCATTCCGGTACGTTCTTGTGACTTTACTCGTGGTGTTCATGAGGAATGGTTATCAGCGCAACAACGCACTAATCAACATCTTTTGAACAGAAGAAATCAGAATGAGTGCAAAGGGTGGTACGATATGGAAGAAGGATGGGTGTATAGGGTTCATGCTGCTTTCTGTGAAGAAAATAATTCTACTGGTTTTGGCATGATTTTGCAGAACTGGAGAGGCAAGTTTATTGCTGCCAAAAGCTTTACGATGCCTGGAAGGATCAGAATTGAAGAGGGGGAGATTATGGGAATTCACGGAGCTCTATCCTGGGTAAAGCAGAAGGGCTACATCAATGTCCAGATTGTAAGTGATTGTAAGGTGGCATGTGACGCCATTTTTTCAAAGGAAGAAGACAACACAGAATTTGGTGTCATGGCTATGTCTTGTCGACAGATTTTGGCGAACCGCCCAAGCTTCAATCTCAGACATATTCGGCGAGAACGGAATGTAAGTGCTCATAGACTAGCAAGATTAGCTTTAGAATCTGATACACAACATGTTTTGGTTGAACCCCGCATTGTATGGAGGATCTTCTCCGTTTTCCATGTTCGTGTCCGTAATAAAATTTTATTTATTTTCAAAAAAAAAATCAAACCTTTACAAGTTGAGTAGGTTGAGTGATCGACACGATTCCTAATTTTCCTTCCTTAAATCAAAGAAAATGATAAATAAATCATTATATCCCAAATGAGGTATAATTTTTTATTTTATTCGGAATTTCTAAGCATTTTTAGGTAATTTCTAGGCATTAGGAGCTGCAAAGATAAAAGTGTTATTTGGACACACTATATTCAGTCATACAATGGTAAAATTAGGGATTTGACAGAATTTGTTAATTTATAATTTAGTTGCATAGTTTCGACTGTTTGGTATTAATAAACATATACTTT
Source organism: Schizonepeta tenuifolia (assembly GCA_029490685.1). Classification (NCBI taxonomy): domain Eukaryota; kingdom Viridiplantae; phylum Streptophyta; class Magnoliopsida; order Lamiales; family Lamiaceae; genus Schizonepeta; species Schizonepeta tenuifolia. The sequence continues at coordinate 16,821,278 of CM055960.1, read as the reverse complement.
TTAAATTTAATTATAAAGTTTCATCCCAATTTAAATTCACAAGTTTAGGAGCTGAGTGTGGATGAGAGTAAAATTTGGAAAAGGATGTGCATAAGATCGATATTTCAAAAAAAAAAATCGAACAATTTTTTTCTATTTCAAACATGTGTATCCAGACATAGCATTTGAATAGAATTATTGTTTAAAAATATTTATATTGCATTCGAATATGAGAAGTAAGTAATTCTAAATTGGGCTTCGTACATAATTGCCCAGCAAAATCATATTACTAACATCTAAAGAAAGAGGCCCAGTTAATATGTTGAGGGTTGTTAAGTAAATGATGAACTAAGCCCAATATTCCACCACAATGCATGAATATACTTTAATTTCTAAACTTTTTTGTCAACTTCATCATATTAGTTTTCTGGACCTGTAAGATTGTAGATCTAATTTGGAAAAATTGCTTATTTATAATGGACATCCTTACAATTTTTTTTAATAATATTATAAAGAAATTTAAATAATACGTGACGGAAGACTCGAACCCGTGACCCTTAGCCCGGACATTAACCTCAATATTGCATTTTTGTTGACCTTTTCAGCTCCTAATAGTTTTTAGCTCTTTTTTGAAGAACTAATCTAACAGTGAACAATTTTAAAAGCTTTTGAATGTCTTGTATTCTATATACCGAGAAATATATTTAAAATATATACTGAGAATCTTACAAAGATCCTCCATTCATTCAAACATCAAATAAAATAAAGTTTGCAACTAGTGTATCTATCTATATATGTTTAAAACGATTAAGTATTTTAGGTCCCATGTGTGCCAACCTCCATTAATATTTCTATTTGTGGTAAATCCTAATTTTATGTATTTTTAATTCAAGATTTTTTAATTATATATTTAATATTATCAAATTGTTAATCATATATATCTTAAATCTCATTTCAAATTGTTTTTATTCAATATATTCTATTACATAATGATTTAATTCTCAACATTTCATAATCAAATATGGAATTAAAATCTTCACACTTAGTCTCTCAATTAAGACTACACAAATAATTAAACCCATTAACCTATTCGAATGCAATAATATATCTATCATCTGTGTATATTTTTCATATTCCACATTGCATTTCAATACAACTTCATTTTTAGAGAATCTTTATAAATACTGAAAATAATTTGTATTTTTTCATCTTGCAAAACCAATTATTAACTTGTTAATGTTAATTTGTTAATTTGACAATTATTAAGTTGGCTTAAATAGAAAAATGATACGATCCTCGATCCTCTTGAAGGAATTGTCGGGAAACGCAGTCCAGAATCTACACGAATTGATGGATTGCATCATTCTCCTCCTCTTGAAATGGATTTGTCCCAAATCCATGTCGTCAATCGAAATGTCATAATCAAAAACCAAATTCTTTCTCCTTGCAAAAGAAACGAATGTTGGACCAACTCTGTTCTCCCTCGTGCCACCTTCTTCTTCTTCTTCTTCTTCTTCTTTGATTTCAACTCCTCGTGATCCTTGAACATGAAGAAATTCTTGTTTAAACTATCATAGTGCTTCACTTCTCTAGCTGATAGCCAAGATTACTCCAATCGTATATATGTAGCTTGTATTGGCACAACCATACTATGTACTTCATCATTCTACCATGGTACCTTATTATCATTGACGTTGCAACCCATGAAGGCCTTCTCTTGCTGCACCTCGTCAACGCACTTAGCTTGTGTCGAAGTTTTTGCCTCCAAAGTAGTTGGACTAGATACTTCAAGCACATCATCACATGAATTCTCCAATTTTGGTTTCTCATAATCAGCCTCATCATCTTTCACATCAACTTCGAGCACCAACTCCCATGTGTCAGAACCGGTGTACTAGCTCGTGGAAATTACAATGAAAAAGCAATGCAAACTGAACTAACAAGTAAGAATATCAATAATACAAGGAAATAAACGAAACAACAAACTAGAAATAAAACCAGATTGTTGTAGAAGTCGCCCGAAGATGCCTTCTGCCCGTAAGACGAGAAACACCCTGGTAGTGCTCTCGGATTGGTGGCTCGTCCCCAAAGGTAAACGACTTCACGTCTCTACAATAGCAGCACCGCAAACTGGAGAGCTCCGGCAAACTAGATGAGGATGAGAGTTGAGCCTGATTATGAAATTATGCAACTTTTCGTATGCAATGGTAGATAGATTTCTCGTATCCCCAAAAAACATGCAAAGATGATACTATATATATAGCCATCTCACTCCAAAGGGATTTAATATACCCTTAATGGGCATTTACAAGCCACTCTTGGCTGTTTCATACGTTGGAGCCCATAACCATAGAAAATGACTATTATAAATTATATAAAATAATTTACATCAATTCGTATTTAACTTATTTCAATTCCAGCGGTTTCATGAATCAAATCAATTAAATCATTTAATTGAAATCTATGTATTGGAAAATATATGGGCTGTAACTTACAAATACAATTATAACAAATATAATATTTAATTGATTTGTAAATTTGATAAGTGGGCTAAGCCCCAAACCTTAAGTATTTGATTATTGGACTAGCAACCATCAAGTCCAAAACATCAAATTCAAAGCTCACAGTTCAAGTCCAAGCTCTCGATCTTTCAACGTTCGAATTTGCCTACAACAAATTCGTTTCCAATACACAACTCAAATATATTATTTCTCACTCACCAAATAATGGTTTTAAGAATATGAATATATTTCCGATTATTTACTCGACAAGTAAAATAATCCTTAATTATTTAATTCTCAATAATTAAATAATTAACCGCCACAAATAATAATTTTCAAACCATTATTTCCAACAATCCCCCACATGAGTGAGAAAGCCTTATGCAAATATATGCAGACACTTAGCTCGGTCCTCAAGAGATTCTATTGCATTTGGTTAGGTGGCTTGTGGTCTTGAACCTTTCCATAATCAACATCATCGAGTATACCGGCGGTCTAGTGGTCATATTGCCTTGAACTAGTCCTCCTTGGTATATATTGAGTCAACCACATTGACACAAAATTGTCTCGATCCTCATCCATTCTCACGTTTGTGTCCATACGGCCTTGGAACACTCTTTGGATTCATAAGTGCGTCATTTGAAGCGGCCCCACTTCACACTTACATAGGTGATTCTTACTCCCAAGTATCCTGCTATACTTAACCTCATCGAGGTATCCAAAAATCATTAAAAGTCAAAGACTTAACCTCACCGCGTGCAAGTTAAACACTCAACGCTTTCCAGGGAATAGGTGAAGATAAAATCTTCCGAGTGTTTTACACGGATTCTTATAGATTAGTTATCCCATTGAACCAAGTTCTTGGGATCCTCCAGTCATAATGGTTGAGTTACCACTATAATCATCCTTAAGTCGTGGATTTAAAATTCCGTTCTCCTAGCAAATTAGACCATTTGATCTCCATTTAACCTTTTGGTTAGCGGATCTACTAGGTTATCTATTGACTTTGCACAATCAATATGACTAACCTCATTAAGAGATCAAATGTTTCGTGATATGATATCAACGACAAACATGTTAACCCCCACAATTAGAGGTATTCAAGTAAACATTAAATGTCAAACCCCCACATTCCTAAATTGTTTGGATAAATACTTCTCCCGAAATAATCCTTAGGAACACATTTCCACTCCATACACCTTCACACGAAGTATGATTATGCATGTGGAATTTACAACTTTGTAAAAATACTTCCTTACAAAGCACACGCGTCATATGACATCCATATCAACAACAAATAAATTTGTTTACATGGTTTAATTCAAAACCAATGATGATCTCATGATTCCCATGAGGTTTTACAACAGATTGATCAATATTGTTAGCAATGTTATATAAGTGCAAAGATTGTTCAACAAGAACATTTTTTTTTTTGGAAAATACCACCACAACCAAGTCATCCTCATCTTAAGAGGATATTCAAAACATGTTTTACAACATGTAAACACAACTTGGTCATCTATCTTGCACACCAACACCGACAAGTTATTTTTGATCACTTGTGAAATCACAACTCAATAAGATAGTCTAGTCCTCAATCTGACCTACGGTCTAGAATTAGCCCTCTTTTGTATCTTTTCTCAAAAAAGAGCTTGACAACAAAACTTTCAAGATTCATCACATTTAACCTACGCAAATGTGACTCTTGACCCCTTCCAACAAGGAAGTACCTTCTCAATCACCATTCAACATAGTGAGAGATACACGAATAAACTCTTTAGTATGAAATATACACGATTATAAACTCATGTACTAATTCCATCACCAAAAAAGTTTCCATCGATCAACAACTTTAGCTACAAATAGCTAGAAGTTCATTCAGTTGCACGGCTCGTCTGTTTGCCCAAACGGAGCCTTCACAGTCTGAGATGTCCGTTTGTTTGCCCAAACGGATGAACATTAAAGGTAGCAGTGGAGGCAGCGATGAGGTCACCTGTTTGCCCAAACAGATGAACGAAACCAATGGTGCTTGACTCGTCGGCCAGAATAGTGCACGTCATCTCCTAGCAAAGGATTAAAAGTTTCGATATTCTTAAGGTCACAATTATAGTCTAGAACTCGATCTCCTTCACAACACGAACAAGTAACTTACTCGTTATTTGTCTTGCGATTGTCAGAACTGGTGTACTAGCTCGTGGAAATTACAATGAAAAAGCAATGCAAACTGAACTAACAAGTAAGAATATCAATAATACAAGAAAATAAACGAAACAACAAACTAGAAACAAAACCAGATTGTTGTAGAAGTCGTCCGAAAATGTCTTCTGCTCGCAAGACGAGAAACGTCCCGGTAGTGCTATCGGATTGGCCCAAAGGTAAACGACTTCACGTCTTTACAGTAGCAGCACCGCAAACTGGAGAGCTTTGGCAAACTAGATGAGGATGAGAGCGGAGCTTGATTATGAAATTATGCAACTTTTCGTATGCAATGGTAGATAGATTTCTCATATCCCCAAAAAACATGCAAAGATGATACTATATATATAGTCATCTCACTCCAAAGGGATTTAATATACTCTTAATGGGCATTTACAAGCCACTCTTGGCTGTTTCATACCTTGGAGCCCATAACCATAGAAAACGGCTGTTATAAATTATATAAAATAATTTACATCAATTCATATTGAATTGATTTCAATTCCAGCAGTTTCATGAATCAAATCAATTAAATCATTTAATTGAAATCTATGTATTGGAAAATATATGGGCCGTAACTTACAAATACAATTATAACAAATATAATGTTTAATTGATTTGTAAATTTGATAAGTGGGCTAAGCCCCAAACCTTAAGTATTTGATTATTGGACTAGCCACCATCAAGTTCAAAACATCAAATTCAAAGCCCACGGTTCAAGTCTAAGCTCTCGATCTTTCAACGTTCGAATTTGCCTACGACAAATTCGTTTCCAATACACCACTCAAATATATTATTTCTCACTCACCAAATAATAGTTTTAAGGACATGAATATATTTCCGATTATTTAATCGACAAGTAAAATAATCCTTAATTATTTAATTCTCAATAATTAAATAATTAACTGCCACAAATAATGATTTTCAAACCATTATTTCCAACACCTTGGACATTCCTCATATTTGGGATCAACCACGACTTCAACTTCAACCACCATCTCTTTTTGATTAAGACATTCCTCATCTATGGGATTAACCACGCCATCAACTTCAATCACTGTCTCACTTTGATTTGGACAACGAGCTCTTCGATTGGAATTGGACATGTGTGCGGATATCTACTTTGGCAATGACTGATTCTCTTTAATGATCCACTTATCCCACTTCCTTCCAAGATATGATTTATGGTCGTGTTTCTTTTGGATTGATGGTATATTTTGCAACTTGATATTCTCACGAGCACTTGCTTCACCCCGCTTTCTACTGCTGCTACAAAATTGTCGATACGCGTTCTTGCACTCTTCCACATAAAACTTTGTCTCTTCTTTTACCAAACTCGTGTGAGGATGCCTACGTGGATGAAGCAACTTCTCACCTTCGCTCTTCTAAGATTGCTCTATTCGATTTAACCTCTCATGAAAAGGCTTAATTTCATTCTTTACAAATCTCCACATCTCTTCCACCATATATGACGTCAAATCGAATCCAGCGATACTCATAATGGTTAATCAAAAGAGAAACCATCAATCGAACTTGAGTTGGAATAAGATTCACAACGAATAACAAATAAAAAAGGATCAAAATAAATTCGAACGGATCTAAAACGAATCTAAACTGAAATTTTTTTGATTTGAATCTGAACGGATCTAAAAAGAATCCAAACTCAAAATTTTCTGATTCTTTTGGAATTTTTTTAAAGAATTGAACAGATCTGATTTGAACAAAAAAAAAACTAAAAAAAAATTCAAATGGGAAGAACCTGGTTGAAAAGACTGGCTCTAGATACCAACTTATATGATCCTCGACCTTCTTGAAGGAATTGTCGAGAAACACAACTCAGAATCTACACGAACCGATGGATTGCATCAAAGAAAATATATAATAGTAGAGAATATTTGCCAATTTAATTTAAATTATATATTTCAAAAAAAATTGACTTCGTGAACAATTTGGCCTCATCAGAGAGATGATCTTTCACATGACACTTATTTGAAATAATTTGAGCTTTTTTGGCCCCAACAAAATGATTCATATAACACTTATTTATAATAATTTATCAAAATATATCTCTTCGAAATAAAGTATTGAATTATAATAATTTTTTACATTTATATGAGTAAATTGCAATATAAAGTGCCAATTTTTTTGAAGGATGGTGCTATTTTGGCCTCAACAACAACATCATTGTTCATGTGACACTTAGTTGTGATAATTTATCCAAATACTCATATGATTTCAAAATAAAGTATTAAAACTTTATAAACTTTATCTGTAAATTACAATTCAAAATGATTTCCCATTAAATCTTGATTGTTAACACACTAATCGATATATTTAAACGCAAACACTATTATCTGATGAAGATAGAATCATATAATATATTTTATCTTTAATTATTGATTTGTATTGTTGGTCAAGTTATTTTTTTTTCTTTTAGATGTTTAGAGTTTTATTATAAATGAGAGTTTTAATTTATATTTAATGGGAGTTGAATTTTAGTTGAAATGTAGTGTGGGATTGATCCCTTCTCGTGGTGTTCTTCCGGCATTTATGTGTGAATCAACGGATTAACCTTATCGTACGTATTTCGATATAAATTGATTATCAACGAAGTTCGTATATTTTATTATTATTGAATATATTTCACGCTTCTTTCTGCATCGTTATCCCTTTCTATAATTCTTTACTACTTCATCCATTTCGAAGCATCGATTTCCTTATGTAGCGGTTTTAAGTACTAAGTTCTGACAAATTAGTTTTATACTAAGTTAAAATAGAAACTACGGTACCCACAATACATAATGAATATATTCCACATAACTCTTAACTTATACACTATGTCATGCAACAAAAATGTTTTCTCCCTTAATGATAATAATTATTATTTCCTTTCTCTTACATTACTTGTCTCATTTACTCTCGGTATAGAGATTAAGGAAAAAGAGATTAGATATAAATGATGTGGTTAGTGTAATTAATAAAGTGATATAAAATATTTTTTAATTGATAAAGTGATATAAAGTGTTTTTGATATGATATAAAATGATTTTGAAGTGATATAAAGTGAATAAAGTGATTTCTTAAATGGAAAGTAAAATAAGTAGAGTGAAATGATCAAAATAAAAAGTAAGATAAATAAAGTGGGACAGAGGAAGTATAATGTTTGAAACGCTAAACCCGTTCACTTTAAACATAAAATCTTTGGGACTCATTGGGGTGCGGTCGACCAGGCAGTCCCATAAGTTTTAATTTTCATTAATTTAACCAATATTCAATTTTAACTAATTGGTGAAAAATAAAGTTTGATGGGAAACCAATAAATTCTAATAGAGAATTACAAAAATCTAATTAAAATTACCAAATACGAATATTGGAGATTGACAAACTTTAATTAAACCTAAAGATTAATCTTATTAATAATAGGAAAATAAGTGGTGCTCCCTCCACGGTGTTCTGTTTCAGTTTTCCTTGATTCTTGTAATTTTGGCATTAGTAATTCATAATAATACACATATAGTACTTATTATATTCATATAATAATTTCTCATGCCTCACATGTATATCTATTATTATTATTATTATTATTATTATTATTATTATTATTATTATTATTATTATTATTATTATTCACACTTTTTTAAAGCTTTGTGTATTATTAATTCATAATATTAATATTATATACTATGTCTCAATTCTTAATAGATACATATCCTCATTTTTTAAATACAAATTATATAATTCATTTTCATTCTTAATTATTTGTTTAATAATTATGAAAAATATAAATTATTTTTTAAGTTAGTCTAAAAATAGCAATTAAATTTAAAACAATAAAATAAACAAATTAGCATTTAAGATGCTAATAGAAATTTTGTAACCGAAAATCTCTATTAAAACTAAATAAATATATCTAATCAACATATCGAAATGAAATTCTATGCATCTTTCATTCATATTTTCCTAAACACTTCGATTATTGCCTGCTAAAAATACTACTTATATCACATTAAATCCAATGTATGAATAAATAATAAAGAAGAAAAAATAATCTTGAAAATGTAAATATATTTTTATCAGCCTTTGGCTACGATTAGAGATATCAATTTACCATAAACCAACGAGACGATTCAAATAGATATAAAAAGAATATTTTTTACTAATTTTAGTTAATATTAACTTTGTGAAGTTCAGATTTCTGTTGAGTACTATTAGTCAACAGGTTTGCGACGGTTATATACAATAAAGTGTCGAAAATCTTTAAACAAATTTAGATTTGAAAATGCATAAATTCAAACCAACGAAACGATTCAAACCAGCGAGATAATTCAAATATACATAATTTTTTTGTTTTGCAATGTAAATATATATTTCTCGGTCTTTGGCTAAGATTATAGATATCACTTTATCATCAACCAACAAGATGATTCAAATAGACATAAAAAGAACTATTTTTACTAATTTTGGTTGATATTATCTTTGTAGTGTTCAGATTTTTATCGAGTACTCCCCAACAGGTCTGTGACGGGTATATAAAATAAAATCACAAATTTAATGGAGATGTAGCAAAATTCTAAACAAATTTATATTTGAAAAATAAAGAATGAAAATGCAAATTAAATATATTTATCTCGGACTTGGGCTAAGATTAGAAATATCAATGTACTATAACCAACGAGACGATTCAAACCAACGAGACTGTCACAGCCCCGAATCCCGAGGGACGGCAAAGTCGGGGTGCGACTGGGATTGGATTAAAGAAGCGGGGAAGAAATGAGATGAATGAATAAACATAACATTAAAGACAGAATAATTTCTATGAACAAGACTTCATTAACAAAAGAAAGAGTTGATCTCGAAGGATCACTCGAACAAGATCTCAAAAGATTCTAAGTTATAAGTACAGAACTTAAACCAAAAGTGATATTCATATTTACATAAGTGAGTCTAGAGTTTGGCAGCGGAATTGTAAACTACATACTAAAGTCTTCCCTATTGACAACATTTACTCAACCGTCGCCGCTCCGTCTCTCAACTTGCACATTTAGAAAACATATGCAAGGTTAAGTACTAAAGCACTTAATGGGCACATTGCCGAAAACATAATCACAAGTATAGATAATCAGGCATTTCATTTCTGTAGCACATCGGGGTTTTTCAACAAATTCCCGTGTCTACTAAACATTTTCTTTCTCATTTTCATAACTTAGCTTGTACAAGCATTTTTCATAGATGTTACGTTCAATCTTGACCATTCATTATCACCGTGGCTGGCTACCCCTCAACAGGATACCACATACACCACAGACTACAGTGTACACTAAACTTTGGAAAGTCCCTTTTGACTAACTCAAAGTCGATCGTTTAGTTAACCCCTTTTGGCTAACTCATAAGGTACAAGAGAACTCACATAAAACAAATAGTTCATGCCATGATTATCACTTTGAAAATACGATTATCAAATCGATAAAGAAAGGTTTTCGAGCATTGCTCATTTTGTTTCATATATAAAAGTCCACCTCGATAGAATACAGAACTAAGACACGTGCTTCCGTCTTCTGATCTTCCGTCCTATCCTTGGTGCTGACTCCCTCCTTCATCGTAAATAATCATACTTTAAAACTCGGTCGCAAACGATAAACGAATATGGAGAATCGAATTAAGTTTTAGTCCTTTAGACTTTTTAGGCATTTGCACGTTAAACTAAACTCTTTTAATTAAACAGAAACGAGATACGAACCCATATCGTTAACTATATATTCAAATTAAAATTAGGGGTGCGTACGATGCAATCTACTCAAGGAAAACAATTATATCAGTGGGTGTGGATTCGCGTACTTTGCCCCTAATAGGGGTGGAGACAAGGTCAGTACTTTAGAGGCGGGGTTGGGATAGTGTGGTCGGGTTCGGGGCGGAGGTAGGGTTATATTTTTCCAAATTATACTTATATAACTAAAAAAATTATTAATTTATTAAAATCAATTTCACCAAATTCCAAAATTTATATAAGTAGTTAGATGCATCCACATTATTTCCTTTCATTCTTTCTCTCCCTTCTATTCTTCCATCAATTTTCAATACAAGACAACTTGTTTCTTTTCATTTCTTCCTACCATTTCTCTATTTTTTTCGTTCTACATTGAACATGAAGAGGAAGAGAATAGGAGAGTTAGCAGCTTGTAAATAGGATTGTCCTTCAAATTCTAATAAATGTTAAAATTTTACCTCTAAACGGGTATGTGACAAATACTCTTCCTCTACCGTTATTCTCCATCTCGAACTAAGTCCCATTTAAACGAGTATACAGGCAGGTATGTGTACTCTCTAAGGGGTCGTTTGGTATCCATATATGTATATCAGGTATGGGTATCAATATGACCCATATCCATACCTTGTGTTTGGTATATCAGTATATGGGTATCAAATTGATATATTTGATATACTTGATATGTTGTTTTTCAATATTTTCATATACCAATTTTTACTAGTATATGACTCATACATCTACTTTTATTTTCACTTGATTTCAATCGATATCTTCAACATATCAAACACGAATATCAAATATAAATCTGATACTGATCATACCTGATATTTAATACCCATAACAGTACTTGATATCTGATATACTAGTATATGAATACCAAACGGACTCTAACTAGTTAAAATATCAAATAATAATTATTAAAAAGTTAAGATTTTGATCAAACAAATACTATAACAATTCAAATCCAAACGCACTGAGTCCTCCTCAAAATAAATATTAGTACTAAATCTCAACTACTATCTTTTTTCTAAGCTTTTAGATATTACTGTCAGCAGCTTAATTAGTGGTAGTCAAGTCCGTCTCATTTCCAAATTTATGAAATTTTAATTTATTTGACAGGGTATTTGTAAATTTAGATCTGGGTCACTATGAATTAAAAAGTTATAGTTGAAGTCATTTAAAAAACAAAAAGGTTGTTGAAATATTTTGGTTGACAAAAGATTGATTTCAATATTTCACACTGGCGCAAAATAATACTATATCGAACTCTTTTTTATGAATGCTTGCTTATCTACAAGACTACAACTTTTTTGGTGCAACTCCACCATATATCTTTGACTATGCAATTGCTTTTCAATTGGTGGTACATGTTAATCAAAATTATATGGTGCAACTCCATCATATATTTTTTATATCTATTTGTAATTTCTTTTTGTACTATTGTCTTTATAGATATTTAGTACTGATATTCGCAAATTTCTATACGTGTGTATTTGTAACACCCCAATTTTCTATAAGCATAATTAGACTTTATTATTCTAAGTTAAATTAGACCTCAATCGATTTATGAGCTATAATATGTTCATAATTAATTTATAAAAGCCAAGAGATATTCATAAGTTATTTTCTTACACGAAAGCTTAAATTTTAGTTAGCAACTTTCTTTTACTATTTATTTATTACTATTATTGTAGGAAAAGTAATGACGAAGTTATTTTTCGTCTCTTACATTTAAGTAGAATTAGAACTCTTGAGTAGTTATTTTAATCAAATACTTATGGCTTGTTTAATGGTTAAACAATAAGATATATATCTTGTCAAATTGATTTCACCAAGAGTTTTAATATTTTTCTTCAAAAGTAGATATATGACAAGAATTTGCAAGTAAAGTGTACTTCTTTTTCGGCTAATAGAGCATTCGTGGTATGTTCTATTTTCTGCTGCAAAATATCATTACAGTTAATTAAGAAAATATAGGGTGTTACAATATTTATTTGGATTTTAAATTTATCAGAAAAAAATGGAAAAGAAAAAATTGGAAGATATTAGTATTCACATTTTTAATCACATGCATATTTACTAGGGTGAAATAGAAAATTATTATATCATATGATTCTCTCCTCCCCCACTCCCCCCACATTTTTATGTCTTTTGTTTCACGATAAATATTTTCACACGTATACTTTATGTTAATATTTCCACTGTTGGAGTTAAAAGGAAGGAAAATGGGTTGCTCACTTGCTCGGGAAAAATTAACCACCCCTGGTTAAGAAAAATTAACAACAATAGTAAATGTGTGAAAAAAAATGGAAAGAATGTGAAAATATTTGTATTCCACAATTTTCCATCAAAGTAACACACCATTAGATATTGAATCACCGGTAGAAAGCTAAGTATTTTTGAAAAATTAAATAGACTGAATTACACACATTAAGATTTTAGTATATCTAAAAGACAAAAAATATTACTCCTTCTGTTTCAGGTTAATTAACATGGTCTTTTTCTATTTTTATCTGTCTCAAGTTAGTACGGTGCTTCCTTTTTAGGACATATTTTTTATCCATTTATCCCTAAAAAGTTTCATATATTTACTCTCAAAAGTTCCTTCCTCATCTATTAGGAAATTAACACCACATCTTAATTGGGTCTCTTTCTCTACAAAACATATCTCTACCAAACATTTACTCCCTCCATCTCGTTCAACATAACATATTTTCTTTTTGGATTGTCACATTCAATATGGGTTGTTTCCTTTTATGAAAAGAATAAGAGCTTACTTTAGGCAAGAAAATGTATTTTATTAGTAATTTATTGATTAAAAAAAATACTTTATTAACACTTTATTATACTTGACTCATTTCTTCTTAGTCTCATGCCGAAAAAAACTAGATCATATTGAACAGAATATAATGAGTATTGTACTTACTTTTTCTTCAAAATTGTGCTACCCTCCCACACCATACTATCGCAGGACTGAAGAAAACATTCTAAAGTTGTATGATAATAATATCTTCGATTCATGCACCTCTTAAAAGATGAAACGATACACGCTCAATTCATGCATCAATGCATTTACATTTGATCACACGTTTACTATAGCATGGTCACTGCATTTTCTTTGTTTAACTAGTAGTATGTTGCAGTACATGTGTAATGTGGTTTTAATTTAAAACTTTTTAATCATCAGAGATGAAACAGACCCCCACAATACGGCCTACTTTTGTTTAATATTTAATTAATTTAATTCTTCTTTACATAATCAACTAAATTAATCTTTAGCATAACCGATCAATTTCATCCTGTCCTTATCAAATGTCAATTTTATTACCGGAACATTAATGGAAGAAATAGAAAACTCAAAATTGACTTAGAGCTTTTGAAATCCATCGGCCAGGTTGTCTGCCAGTGTATTAAATTGAACTCCTTTGCCTCAAAATCCAATTCAATTACTCTGCCACAATATGATCAGTGATAAACATCATGACGATCAATTACTCAATTTCAATTTTATTTTATTTTGTCTCTTTCTTAATGTTGAAGAATTGACAGAATCGTAGCATGTTTTAGTGTTATTTTAAGATTCAATGTGACTCAGCGGATTATTACTATTATTGTAACACTGCATTTCAATGCTTATCATAATAGCGTTTAATAAAAATATAAGCTGTTAGGTGAATTTTTCAGCCATCCACATCATACTCGAATTAGCTTGAAAATTTATTTCGGGAATCCTATTTACAATTTTCCAAATATGAGAATATTGTTAAAGATTGAGTCATTTTTACAAGGCCGTCACTCTATATTGTAGCTATAAGAGTATTCGCAACCACGCAACAAGCCGCTGGCGCTCACTGCGGGCATGCTTATTTTGACTAGCACTGCGAATCCACTAGCGAAGCAGAGTGCTCATTTGCGCCATTTTGGAGCGTCCAGATGGAGGAAGAGAGGGATGAGATCATGGGCGGATCTATGTATTGGCTGCATTGGGCTGGAGCCTAGTGCAATGCCCAATGCTTTCTTTATTGTCTAGGTATTAATATTAGAACAAGCCCAAAATTAGTCCAGTTCAACATAATTAACAATCTTTGTCTATCAATCTTTATCTGTCGTCAAGAAACCCGTTAACATTAATACTATGAAATATTGTATATTTCTATATAAAGGTTGAATATGTGCTCTTAATTCTTAATATTTTTATTTTTTATTTTTTATTCCTTTGCACTATCCACCAATTAATGATTATTTAGTGAATAATTTGACCGAATTTTTAACTCAATTTTTTTCAGGGGATTTCTATTTTCTAATTAGCCTTTATCTATATATGGACAGAGGAGTAGGATTTTTTTTTTTAATTTTTTCTATCTTTTAGAATAAGAATATTTTTACTTTTTAATCTTTTATTAAAAATCCTATTGATTTTTGGTTGTCTTGGAGTAATCAAATCATTTAAATGAGCTCCAACGTATTCCAAAGAAAGGAAATGGACTTATATCATCTTATTTAAGAAACATTATAAAGAAGGTAGCTCACCCTCATGAGTCATGATCAAACTATCAAAATATTTTGATATGTATAAATTTAATGCGCAAAAATAGTTAGTTTTCAGTCCACCCCATAACTAGATCCTGGATCCGCCCCTGGATGAGATAGCGGCGTGACATTGGGTGAATAAATAAAAGTATTTACAAAAATAAAACAAAAATAGGGAGAGAGCTATTGACAAGCCCACCGACACCATTGTGGGAAAATTGAAGCGCCAATGGGCAAGAGCGAAATTCCGACAACGCACTTCAAAATCATAGGCATTGTTGTAGATGCTCTATAACAAGAAGTTTGGTAGTATTCAAATTTAAGGAATTTTAACAACGAGCGCCCAACTCCCATGCAGCAAAAAAAATCTTAAACCTTTTTTCAGATAAAAGTCGTCGTGAAATTTTGTCACATGCTCCAACCACTCACCTAACTCTAATCTCATTATCTGCAAAAAAATAAACCACACTTTTCTTAACAATAAAAAATTCCAACTAGAGATTTCCCCACTCAATCCTAGTATATAATAATAAAAAAAAAAAAAACAGCCTCCTTCACTTCACCAACCCCAAATCCCCCTACCCCACCACTCCCCCACCACTCTCATTCCTCTATATATGTAAACACACACACCCACACACACACACAGCGGACACTCTCTCTCACAAAAAATGGACGGCAAGAGCGCAAACTCTCCCTCACAAAAAATGGACGGCAAGAGCTTCCTCCGCCGTCTCTTCTTCATCTCCGCCGTCGTATCCGTCGTGCTCCTAACAGTCATCACCCTCCCCTCCCGCCCCAACAAATCCGACCTCCTCGAGTGCACCACCAACTCCGCATGGTGCACCGCCAAGAACCGCCTCCTCCGCCACCCCACCGCCCTCAGCCACGACCACGCCGCCGACGTCCCTCACCACCCCCTGGACCCGTTGACCATCCAGGAGATGAGCCGGGTCCACAAGGCTGTCAAGTCGTTCTTTGACGGCAAGGTCTACTCCGTCCACTCGCTGGTCCTGGAAGAGCCCGACAAGGAGGTGGTGCTGACGTGGCAGAAGGGGGAGCCGCTCCCGCGGCGGGAGGCCTCCGTCATCGCACGCGCCGCCAAGAAGAACTACATCATGACGGTGGACGTGGAGAGCGGCGAGATCACGCAGCACGATGCAGCCCACATCTCCGGCTACCCCTACGTGACGTTGGAGGATATGCAGACGGTGATGACGGCGCCGTTTGCCAACGCCGATTTCAACCGTACGATTCGCGCGAGGGGCGTTGATCTTGCGGACGTCGCTTGCTTGCCGTTTTCTCCTGGCTGGTTTGGTATGAAACCACTACTTCATTTTCTTTCCATTACTTTTAATTTATTGACTTTTTCTTCTTATTATTATTATTATTATTATTATTATTAGTGGGTGATGATTACGTGCAACCAAAGTGATTATAGTATGGTTAGGACCATATCTATATTATTAATTGATGAATTAAATTTAGTTATAATAGGAGTATGACATGTTATTAATTGTGTGATCACTATGTAATCCATCGAATATCGACGGAAAATCATTATATGTTATAGTTTGTATATATAAATTTAGAGAGTAATTAAACTAAACATATTTATGAAAAAATAATTTGTAATTTGTATTTTCATTTATAATGTAAGTACTCGTACATCTTGAAAACTGATTTCACTACTCGTTCTTTTCTCAAACTTGTATAGTATAAATAACTATTCAATCTATTTAATGTTTAGTTATAATCTAAGTGGGACTATTATTAATTTATTAACTTTGTGATAAATTTAATATAAATTTATACTAGTATTATTTTTAAAGTAAATATAATAATAAAAATATATTAGATGAATTATATTTTGTAAGAATTCGTTCCTTTATAACAAGCAATAGTAATTTTATTTCATATTGTTTTCCGGAATTTTTTATTTGTTTAAAATAATCTTCTACTAATATAAAATTGGGTTGGCAAAATTAATTTGAGTGCCACCTTAAAGTTGGAGCTTCTTTTTATATTTGATACTACTATAAGTACAAAGTTGAGCTAGCTTTTCACAACTTTGTTTTTGTTTACTCGAGATAAGAATACATTTATGTGACTTAGCTGTTTTTGTTTTTCATTTGGGATAGGCTCATTTGGATTTATGTGTTACAGATGTCAATGCATACTTCAAGACTGAATAAATAAATACTATTTGTATTGGAAAAATTAATGTTAAATGTGGTCGTGACCAACTTCAGAGTTAGTCTTTTCAATAGAAATTTATTAAAGAGAACCATAATAAACCTGGTTTTTAATGCACCTTGCCTATGAAATTTGTATTTACTGTATGGCATGTTCGTTTTCAGTCATGACTCTATTTCTATATTTGTTGTTTTCTTCTTTTTGGATTTAACCTTTCTTTTCCTTTTAAAAAGGACTGAATAGTGAATACCGAATTTTTCATTTAGAGTGCGTTTACTTTGATAGAAATATTTACATTGAAAAATGATGGATAAGAAAAGATGAGGAAATATTAATATTTTCATCCTTTTATTATTACATATTTACTATGATGGAAAATAAAATTGTCCCCCACCCCTTTCCCATTTTTATGCCTTTTATCTATTGAAAAATATTATCACACCCCTCCCCCATATTGATATTATCCACAATTGAGAGAAAAGGATGGAAAATGGACTGCTCGGAAAGGTTATCCATCCTACCCGAGAAAAATTAACCAACGTAGTAAACGTGTAAAAATGATAGAAAAAGAGTGAAAATATTCTTTTTCCACCATTTTCCATCAAAGTAAACGCATCCTTAACATTTATAGAGTGTGAAAACTTGTCATGTTCCCATCCCTAAAAAGAAATGTATTATTGTTCGGTAAACATAAGATAATCAATTATAGTTGACTATTATGATTGGTTGAGTTCATTACTAATTAAGTGGATTAGGGGATAATTAGGGAGATTGGAGACAATTAGGGAGTAATTAATGCTAATTCAAATATATTAATCTCAATTAAGATTTATTAATTCTATAATTTATTAAGCCTCAGTTAGGATTAATTAAATATTAATTAATTAAAAATTAAAAACTTAAAAACATGATGCACCGTATTTGAGTTTGCAACTCGAAGCTTCTACCCTCTATGGTGTTTCATCATCTATTTCATTATTTTTTACATTTGGTGATTTGAAGATAATTATATACTCCTATTTGGATGGAATAAACATTTGTTAATGCCACATGTCGTTCAATAAATGGAAGGAGTAGATAATGAAACACGAATAGAAAATCCAATTTGGTGAGCTTGCCTAATTTATTAATGTATGTTTCCGTACGAAATGATCAGGTGAGGCTGAGGATGGAAGAAGAATGGTAAAACTAGAATGCTTCTCAACGAAGGACACTGCAAACTTCTACATGAGGCCTATTGAAGGCATCATCGTGGTCACTGATTTGGACACACTGCAAGTGGTTGAAATCATAGACAAAGGAAAACACATTCCAATCCCCAAAGCCGACGGCACCGATTACCGACTAGAGGTCGAAAACGGACCTATTATCAAGCTCGCCAATCCCGTTTCCATGGAGCAGCCCGGCGGCCCCAACTTTGTGATAGAGGATGAGCATTTGGTGAAGTGGGCTAACTGGGAGTTCCACTTGAAGCCCGACCCTAGGGCCGGAGTGATGATATCACGGGCCAGGACCCGTGATCCGGAGACCGGAGTGATGAGGGATGTGATGTATCAAGGATTCTCGTCGGAGTTGTTTGTGCCGTACATGGACCCCGAGGAAGCATGGTACTTCAAGACGTACATGGATGCAGGGGAATACGGGTTCGGGCTTCAGGCGCTGGCGCTCGAGCCCTTGAATGATTGCCCCAGAAATGCTAGGTATATGGATGCAGTATTTGCTGCTTCGGATGGCACACCGTATGTAAGATCGAACATGATTTGCATATTCGAGCGATATGCTGGGGATGCTGCGTGGCGACATACTGAGAACCCCATCACTGGCAAATTGGTAACATACACACACACTTTCTCTCTCTCGTCTCTCTCTAAATACGTTTGTGATTGTGAATATTAATTGTGTGATATTTTTGTTGATACACATTTAGATTCGGGAAGCTAGGCCAAAGATTTCACTTGTTGTAAGAATGGTTGCATCCCTCGCCAACTATGACTACGTTATGGATTGGGAGTTTCATGCCGACGGACTAATTCATGCGAAGGTTAGTTCATATACCTTTGGTTACTACTCTCGACCGGTGCTTCTGTAGTTGTTCGCTTTGATAAAATAGTAAAAAGTTATGAATTTATATTATCAGCCTATCAAAAATAGATAAATTTTATATGAATTTACTTGCAGAAGGATTCTTATCTTATACACAAACTATTATAATAGTAGTAACAGATAAATAAATTAAATACTACTATGTTCTATTCTTGTTGACTGTTGTACTAAGAAATACACGATGATTAATCCAAATAAATTGCCTAAAACAGTCAGCATTTATTCACCCACTTCCATTATATTTGATCGTTCTAGTAGTAATCATCAAGTTTTATAACTGTTTATTGCTTCCTCGTTGCTAATCAAATTCATAGTCGTAAATATAAGTCTCTTAGATTTGATAAATATGCAGAGTTTATTGTAATCAAACAATAATTGGCAACTCTCTCTCTCTCTAGGTGTCGCTGACCGGAATAGTGATCGTGAAAGGAACTACCTATGTGAACATGAACCAAGTCAACCAAAACGAAGATCTGTACGGCACCCTCTTGTCTGACAACATAGTCGGAGTCGTCCACGACCACTACATTAATTACTACCTCGACATGGACATCGACGGCGCCAACAACTCATTTCTTAACGTCCATCTCCAAAGGGAGTACACCAACGGAAAGTCTCCGAGGAAGAGTTACATGAAAGTCAACAAAACCGTCGCCAAAACCGAGAAAGAGGCGCAGATCCAGATGAAGCTGACGGATCCGTCTGAATACCATGTCATCAATCCCAACAAGAAGTCGAAAGTCGGTAACCCCGCCGGATACAAGATAGTTGCGGCCGGGACTGCCGCCAGCTTGCTCGATCCGACCGACGCTCCTCAGAAGAGAAGCGCGTTCACGAATAATCAGATATGGGTGACGCCTTACAACAAGAGCGAGCGGTGGGCGGGAGGCCTGTTCGCCTACCAGAGCCACGGCGAGGACACTCTTCAAGTGTGGTCCGATAGGTAAACACGCGCCCTTCCACCACACGCTCCGTTATTATGAAAATGTAATAGAGAATCTCGTACTGATGCTCGACTTTTTTGCAGGGACCGATCCATCGAGAACAAGGACATTGTGATGTGGTACACATTGGGATTCCATCATGTGCCTTGCCAGGAAGATTATCCCATCATGCCTACCATATCGTCGGGGTTCGACCTCAAGCCGGTGAATTTCTTCTCGAGGAATCCGGTGCTGAGAATTGCACCGTATGTCGAAAGCGAGCTGCCAGTTTGCTGCAAAGCTGCTGCTTCAGCTTGAGAGCCTGCACATGTAAAGAGAGAATGGAGGCATGGATGAAGCAATCGAGTGTTTTGGCTTTGAGAATCTAGGCCTATTTTTTCATTTGGATGATGAGGAGGAGTTAGGGAGATAGAGAAGAGTTAGAATTTACTATGCATGTCTAATGACATGGAATTTTTAATCTTGAGTATTTTGAGATTACAACATCGTATACATTGGTTGAAGGAGAGTTGAAACTGGTACTTCCTCCTTGAAAATAATTTCCTATGTTGTGGTGTGTTGCTTCTAAAATACTACTCCCTCCTTCAAGGGCGAACCCAGAAAAAATCATTGGTGGAAGTTATATTCTCTATGTTTCAAACAAAAACATGGAACCAATTTTGCAAGCAATTTAATTTGGTAAGGGGGCTTTTGCACAATGATTCAAACAGAGTATTGGTATTTTTGATAATTTCACAATTATTTAAAAAAAAAATTGTTTGGTGGGGGCTGGAGCCCCCCCTTGCCTCCATCTAGGTCCGCCCCTGCCCTTCGTCTCAATAACAAGGTCTCAATTTCTTTTTTCGTATGTTCCATTAGCATAGTCTTATACAAAAAATGAAAATAATTAATCCTTTAAAAATATAAGACCCACCACTTTCTATCTTTTTACTCTTGTTTCTTAATAATCGTGTCCAAAGCAAGTGAGACTTGCTATTGAGACCGAGGGAGTACTATATGTTGCAAACTGAAGTGACGTGTGACATCTTATATGGCTTTTTTGCTGTTGATGTGGCTTATATTACAACAATTATACACAAATACACCATAATACCAAAGTTGACATATTAAATTGTTCCTTTTTTTTCATATCGTTCACTTTGCAAACCATATAAGACGGGTTGGGATCTTCTGTCCCAGAATCTCTCTCACCTATCAAAACGCCACCGTTCTGGCCTTAAAAATCTCTCTCATAAGATTGGTTCGGCTCAGCCGCTGATAAACATCATTTCATTTCTTGTAATCTTTCCTTACCAGAAATTAGGAAATCTATGCAAATCTTTTCGGGAAACAATTAGAAGAAAATTTCCATTTGCACAAAAAAACTTGCTTTAGATTTTTTTCGTTTGCACAATTCATGGACGGTATCGATGTAAGATTTGTTTACTTGGTTCAGTGAATTTTATATTTGAATCCTGATTCGTTTGTTTCATTTTTTGTTTTTACTGGGTTCTGAAGATCTAGCTAGTTGGAGAAAAGACCTCTATCGATATCTTCATTTTGTTGTTGGAGAAAGAACATGGAGACGGAAGAAAAAAATTGTCTGAGAAGCACACTTCTGTAGTTGGAAACGATTTTGTTCTGATTCTTTCTATTGTGTAAGGAAACAATTCGAAGAATAAAAATGCATCCGAGGTGTATTTCCTCAACCGAGAAGAAAGGGAAAAGAGATGGAAGAATTGAAAATCTATATATACTTAAAAGCTGAGTTTTTCATTATTTACAACATTGTCATTTTCCTGTCTAAAATGTGAAGGCTCACAATACAGTTGTCACTTTCTCAATTTATTTATGTGCAAAAAGACGCAGGTTTTTTTTTCTTTAAAAAGCTGTTAAAACTTTTTGCTTCTTTCTTTCAGTCAAACATTTTTTCTTTCAAAAGCTGTTACAAACTTTTGCTTCTCCCTTTTAGTCAGTCTTTTTTTTCCTTAAGCTGTTCAAAATTTGTCAGATTTTTTCTTTTAGCTCTTTGAGTCAGATTTTTTCTTTTACTCATACAACTTTTAGAATATAAATTTGAAGCTAGGCAAATTCTTCTATAAATAGTGTTGAGTAATTCATTTGTCAACACACCACTCTCTTCTCCTCATACTTACTCCTCTCTTCTTCTCCTTCATAAGGCATGTTAAGTTTCAACAGTTTACCTACTTTGTTTTCCAGGTAATAGAAACTGCATTTATTTTCCAGAAAGTAAAAACTTCAAAGCTATTTACTATTACAAATTATTTTTCAGAAAATAGAAACTGCAAAACTATTTACTATTACAAATTATTTCCTCATGTAGTTACTATTACAAATAATTACCTCAACACCATTTATTTACAGTGATTACTGTCTACCTTTGTGCAGTTGCTCAAGGAATTGTACCTGTGACAATGTTTTTCATCACCCCTCTATCGAACCTGTCAACATCAAGAGTGGACCACGTCATAAAAGTGCGATGTGTTCATGCTTACAAAGTTAAATTCAATGGCAACGGAAATGACATCATGACCATTGAAGTCTTACTTCATAATTCAACGGTATTTTTCTTTAAAAAATAATTACATACTTTTTTACATTAAAAAAAGGAAATACAAATATGACAGTATGTAATGACATTTTTCTTATATATTAGGGTCCAAGAATTCACATGTCCATTCCTCGCTCTTGTGTGAGATCTATTGGTCATCGAATTAAGGAAGGCCGGATTTATTATATTCGGAATTTTTTCGTAAAGGCTAATCAAATGCACTATAAAACTATTGAGCATATGTATCGTTTGAATGCTTATCCAAAAACTGAAATCAAGGAAGCTAGAGAATGTCTTGCAACCAATTTTCCTAAGCAAATGTTTGCCTTCAAGTCATTTTCTGCTATTGAGAGCATTGAGGACCTAAGCTCTACTGCTATGTTTGGTAACTAAAGTTTTTTTACATTACAATGTATATATATACATCAATCATTTCATATTTTCTAATGTAAATTTCTTAAATGTGCAGACATAATTGGAGTAGTTAAATAGATTGGAAGTATCAATAATGAAAACAACAGCTAGCAAGTTGGTTGAACTAATAATAGAAGATGAGATGTGAGGCTTCCAGTATCAATATTCTATTATATTACTTATGGTGTAAATTTTATGTTTAATATATTTCTTTCACAGTTACAGGAAAGTTTATTGCACTTTATGGGAGGAACTGGTGGATGAATTTGTAGAGAAAATGGATAACAAATGCAAGAGAATGCCAATAATTGTTGTGCAATTCTGTAGGCCGTATCTTTTCAAAGGTAAGTTTGTTGTTTATCAAATATGTTCTGATTTTGGTGATAGAATATATGTAATAATCTCCTGATTTCTAAAATTAGGTGAAGTGAGAACCCAAACTTCTTACAAAAGTTCCAGGATCTTTGTCAATGAAGACATAAAGAAAATAAGTGATTTTCAAGAAAGGTAATAATGCACTTACTAAACCTGCTCATTAGTTATTACTAGAAAGAGAACATTATATTTTTATCTTAGGTCTCCTAACAGTTTCAATTAACCTTAATTCGTAGGATATTTGGGGATGAGTCTTTTATCCCAGATCTGCCACTTCAATTTCCGGTGAAAGAAGTGAAAGTGGAAGATGTATCCTCTGAGCTGGCAATCTGAAGCAGTTAACCGATATATTTCTTACGGAGGTGATTGTTTCAACCATGCATGATTAATTATGTTTTTTATCTTAATAAAATTTTCTAATATTGTCACAGTTATTGTTGAATTTTTATGGGCAGACTGGTTCCTTTTGGATATGTGCAAGAATAGAAAATGTGGAAAATAATGGGGCTTGGTTCTATATGAGCTGCAAGAAATGCAGCAAGAAAGTTGCTAAGATGAAGTGCAAGTTCTATTGTGTTAGGTGCACCAAATATGATAGTTCTGCCAATCAGAAGTAAGCCAATTTACTATAGTTCATGGATGTTATTATAAACTTTATTATCTCTTCCCTAACTATGTTTGTTAATTCCAGGTACATGCTTAAGGTGGAGGTGTTTGATGGAAGTTTTACTAGACAAATTTCACTATGGGACAAGGAGGTGGTAGAGTTGACTGAAAAACTGCTGAAATTAAGATGGCTAATGAGGTTAATTTCTTAATTTTAGATCATTTTATTAACTAATTGAACCACGGTTGATGAGGTCTTTAATGTCTTTATATTGTTTTAGGATGCCAATGATATGCCTATTGAAATTCTGGAGAAATTGCTTGGGAAGATTGCCCTATTTAGAATTGAGATAAGGAAAGAGCCAACATTTTACTGGTGGAGTTGCTTACAATTGCAACAAAGTGTGTGTTGATCCTAACATTGTTCAGATGTTTTCTAAAGAGAGTTTGTAGCCTGTTGTGCTTGGTTCCATGGCAGACATAGATGAGAAAGAATTCTATGAGACCTGCCAAAATTTGGACCAAATCATCAATTTGGGTAGTCCGCACAATATGTCTAAGGTATATTTATTTTGATAGAAATCTATGGTTCTTTCTACACAGAGTTAAAAGTTCATTGTTTCATTTTGTTTTAGGATTTTGATGGCAGCCTTTTATCCCCCGAGGCTTATTTATCCCCCAAGGAAATAAGCCTTGGGTTTGCTGGAAATGAGGATTGGCTGAATCCAGTGACACCCAAGAGAAAGCTAGAGGATGAGTTTCTTATTGCTGAAACAGAAGTGAACAAGAAGGGCAAATCTGTGGTGAAGGAAGACGATAAAAATTGACTATGGATTTGGACTTATCTTATTATTTTAGTATTTATGGTCGCTACTTAATTGGATGCCAATTATAGTAGGCATCTTAATATAAGTAGTTAGGTTATTAAGAATGAGTGGTCTTATTGTGTTAGGTATGCGTGTGGTGTTTAATTATGTTGGTAGTAACTATAGTGTTGGGAAATTTATTAAAGTTTTGATTGATTCCAAAACCAACTGACCCCAACCGAGTAAGATGTTGCCAGATCCTAATGTTAGTAGTTAGGCTCGCTGTTTGAACATTGTTAAGATTTTATCTTTACAGGACTCCAGCTGAAGACGGCAACAAAGCTTCACTCTGATAGAACATCAGTTGTGAGGAAGACAACTGAGCGTTCCTCAGATGAGCATTCAAGGGGGAAGATGCAAAAGTCAGCTAAGTATTCAAAAGGGAAAGATGCAAGAGAACATCAGTTGTAAGAAAGACAACTGAGCGTTCAAAAGATAGAACATCAGTTGTAAGGAAGACAACTGAGTGTTCATCAGATGAGAATTAAAAAGAAGGAAGTTGTAAGAGAACATCAGATAGAAGAAAGTCATCTGAGCGTTTGAACCCAACTGATCAGATACAACAAAGACAACTGAGCGTTCAGATTCAGAACATCAGTTGTAGGACTCGAACCAAGAAGATCAACAGCATGAAGTTCAAGTCAGCTGAGAGTTCAACTGTTAGCATTCAGATAGAACATCAGCTGAAGAACAAGTCAGATGAAGATCGAAACTCTCAACCGACCACCCCTGTTGAAAGTCTAAAGTTGAGATTTGAATTTCAAATCAGGAAGTCACGTGAAGGTTTGACTCTCTTTCATTACCTCATTTGGCCCAACACAAGGCTGTCTCAGATGGAAAGCAGAAGCATGCAGTTGCCAAATCCGGAAAGCCTGCAGAGATGAGAGACAAGCCATCGCTTTCAAAGAACAGAGATCAACAGCTCTTCCAACGGCTAGTTGATTCTCTCCGCCTATAAATAGAGGCCTTCATTCATTCACCAGATGAGATGAGACAAGACAGACAAATGTCAGAAGAGATATACAATTAAAGAACAACTTCATTCTGCCCTCAAGCAAAACCTCTGAGAACATCATTAGTTGAGAGTTCTAGAGTGTTAGATTCTGTCTGAGTGTCTTTTTGATCCAACCTTGAGAACATCACTTGTTGAGAGTTCGTAGAGTGTTAGATCATAGCTCACTTCTTGTTCGAGCTATTAGTTGGAACCCCAATCTTTTACACACCTGAAAAGGTTATGAGGACCCTACTCTTCCCGTAACTGAGTAGATAGGTTGATTAGTACCCGTAAACTAATCTGTAAGGTTGATAAGTACCCGTAAACTTATCTCAACGGTTACAAAGCCCGCGTAAGCTTTGTGGTTTGTCTAGAAGAACTTGGACTGAGTTGTGTGGACTCACAACTCCCCGTGGACGTAGGAGTTATCTCCGAACCACGTAAATTCTTGTGTGTTGTGTTTATTTTTTCAGTTACTTATTGCATATTCAACTGACTTACTAACCTGCATACAAACTGCATTTTTCCATATCAACTGTTTTGGTTATTGACCAACCTTGCATAAAAGCGTGAGTTGATTTTATACGAGTTAATCTCCACCACATTCCGCACAACACTTCACTTCCAGCTGAGTATCCTTACTCAATTGTGATTCCAACCGAGATTTCTTACTCGGTTGTGATAATTTTCAGGGGGTTGTTTTAAAAAGTTTGATCTGGTGTATTCCCCCTCCCCCCATACACCAGAACTCGTATCGGGACCATCAAGTGGTATCAGAGCGGTGGTTCAAAAGACTGCTGACTCTGTTTCACAAGGTGTGAATTCGAGGCATTTTCTTCAGTGGTCAACTGAACAGATCTCTTTATCACGCTAGTGCATATCTGCTTGCATCTTTCTTTTGTTGTTGTGTGCAGATGGACGTCAAAGACAAGATCGTGGTCATGTTCTCGGTTGTGAACTATACATCCTGGAGAACACGGATGAAGAAGATCTTACTGTCAAAGCATCATTGGATGCAACAAGTACTCACATCCAGACCGATCATCATAAGAGAGAGAATCACTAGCACTCCTACAAATCCCAACGATGGGGATGCAACTGTGGAGTTAGTAGAGAAGAAGCCAGAAGACTTCACTCCAGAGGAAGCCAAAGTGAGCCAGTTGGACATCTGGGCTCAGAGCACGATCATGTTTACTGTTGGACAAGATTATCTTCCTTGGATAGAAGAGTGCGAGACCGCCAAAGAGATGTGGGATATCTTGGCATCGCTGAGTGAAGGAAGTGACGAGACAAAGGAGAACAAGTTCTCACATGCCTGTCAAGACTTTGACAACTTCTGTCTGAGAACTGATGAAACAGTTGATCAGCCGGCTGGCTTTATTTCTGTCTACATTCTTCTCAATCTTGGCCAGTTCCTTCTCGAACTTGGCCACCTTCTTGGCCTGATCAGCAGCGAACTTCTTGATCCAAGAGGGATTCAAGTACTTCTCCTTGGACTCCCCCATAGCTTTTGCAGCTTCAATGCAATCTTCAACAGAGATCCTGTCAAGATCGGCATCGAGCTCGGCTGTAAGCTCGGCTACGAGGTCGTGGGAGATTTCAAGTTCATGCTCAGACTCCTTCAGCTGCGACCCTTCAGCTCTTTCTTTTTCAGTTTCAGCTGGCACTCCTTCTTCCCCCTGCTGAACTCCTTCTTCCCCCTGCTGAAGAACACCTTTCCCCTGTCCAGCAACAGCTGCTGGCTCCTTTTCTTCCCCCTTTTTGGCATCATCCAAAAGGATGGCAACAGTGCCATCCAGGGAGGTCAGCTTGGCCTCAGCTTGTTGAACTCGGGAGAAGAGTTCATCCACAACATCCTTCTCTTCCACCTTCTTTGCCAGCTCCAGGTCCTGGCGTTCCTGCTCGGCTCTCTTCAAGGTTGCAAAGGTCGCAGAGACATCTTTGTGAAGGGTGACGAACTCAGCTCGAAAATTGGCGAACTGAGACATCCACTCCTGGTCCTGTGTCTGCTGAGACTTTTCCAGATTAGATTCAACAACGGACTTGAAGACGTTGAAGTCCGAGCTGAGTCCCTGAACCGCCTTCTTCAGATCTTTGACCTCCGAGCTGGTAGAAGTGGAGAGGCCTTCCAGCTTTTGTTGAAGGGAGGAGGAGAGTTGTTCCAGCTGATTCTTCAAGCTCGTATTTTCTTCCATCAGTTGGTTCCTCTTAACAGCTTCTTCTTCCTTGTTGTGCTCAAGTTTGGACAACAGCTCTTGCCTCAGCTGGTTGACTCTTTCAGTGATCAGCTCACAGATATCATCAGTTGAGTGTGCTGGCTGATCAGAGGGTACAAGCAGTTGTTGCTGTTGTGTCTGAGCTGTTGGGTCCATGACAACCAGGGTTGTTCGGCTGGCCAGGTATTGTTTCAGCTTGTCTTCTTCCCTCTTGGCCGCCTCTTCAGCTGCGTCGACATCCTCCATGTGGTTGGCATTTTTGGCCAACATATGGTTAAGAAATTGAACAACTCCAGGATTGTCGCACAGCTCTCTGGTGTCTGTCCCTTCTTGTTGGCTCTTATCCAGACGACGACGGAGCACAGCCACCTTCTGGTTGTAGGCCACCTCCAGGTTCTGGTAGTCGAAGTACACCCTAAGGTTGGATTCGTCAATCTTCAACCTATCCCATCCATGGATCCTCAGGGTTTCCTCCTTGACGTACCAGTAGCTGAATATGACGCTGAACTGATAGAGCAGTTCCGTTCCGAACATGGCAAAAATAGGCATCGAGCTGGCCTCTAGGAACATGCCAATCAGCTTGCGAAAGCAGTCGTCCAGTCTGCCTTCATACTCAGCCAAGATCGCCTGGCGGTTGGCTTCTTCATCAATTGGGGGTGGGTCAATTTCGAAGGCGATGGGTTCGAGGGTGTCATCAACATTAGCCAAAGAAACGGTCTCAACGTTGGCATCGAGCGAGAGGCTCGGAATTTCTAACTGAGGATCAGTTGAGAGAACTGAATCCTCTTTGGGGAGAGACTGGGCTGGCTCAATTGTTTCCTCAGACGCATGTGGGTTTTCCTGGCTGGCATCAACTCGAGTTGGACTGTCATGGGACTCCTCAGATGAAGAAGAGTCATCTGAGGACGAGCTGGATTCCTCCACGTTAATCTCCACCCCTTCAGCCTGTGCATCCTGTTGGCGGGGTTGAATGACGAACGCAGCTGCATCAACCGACTGGCTAGATTCGGTTGACTTCTCAGCTGGTGTCTCCACCACGGGGCCCGTTGCAGCCGGTTGAGCTGTTGGCTGGATGATTCTGATTCTGGGCCTTTTCTGGAGGGGTTCCACCTCTTCTTCTTCAGCCACCTCCTCCAGCTGGCGCTTCGCAGGCTTGGACCTTGATGGGCGGCGAGCTGCTGGGGCTGTCTCCATAGCTGGCTTCGATGCTCCCTTGGGAGTGTATACTGCTTCCACAACATCCTTAGCCTTTTTGGCTGTTGGGAACACCATCAGCTTGCTGAAAGGAGGGTCCTCACTCCCTTCCCAGGTCAGCTTCTGTCCCTTGGTTGCTTGAAGGATCAGGGCTGAAATTTTTGTGCCGAAGTTGAGTGTGCCCTTGACACTCAACAGCTGCTCTCCGGACTCAGCTACCGTCTCGGAGATTTTCAGCTTCTCCGCTCACAGCTGGCTTTCAAGGTAGCCCAGCCAGTCAATCTTGTGCTGTTCTTCCAGGGCCTTCTGCTGCTTGAGCTTCGGTCTGCTAATATCACCGAAAGCTCCTCCGTATGCGAAGGCGCATTTTGAAATTACGTCAAAAAGAAGTCGGTGCTCCGGCTTCAGTTTTGTCCTCTGCATACTTCCCTTCAAAGGTTCGGGGACAAGGAGGATCGTTTGCAGAAATGCATCTGCATCCTTGTCTGAGAAGTTCCCCATCACGTCTATGGCCTCCCGATTTCTGGGAATGATCTTCTTCAGTTCCTTGGATACTTCGATCTGGACGACGGTTTCTTCCATTGAACGAGAAGTGTTGTTTCGTTGCTTGCACGGGATGGTCGTGACAAGGCCTAGTTCTGTATCTCTTTGCAGATTCCGGTAGAAATGGGCGACCTGCTTTCTCAGCAGCTTGGAAGGAGAGAGGGTTGCCTAATTGAGCAAACCGTGGTCGGAAAGAATGGTGGCGACAGGAGCGAGTTCCGGCGAGGTCAGAGCTTCTCTGGATAGAATTTGTTCAAAATGAATCTTCGACATCATCATGTCGAAGGATTCCTGGAATGTAGCTGGTTCTGCGGAGACCATCTTCTTTGAAGCTTTTGATTTAGGTGCCATCTCAGAATATATATATGCAAAGAAGGAAGAAATATGTTACTGAAAATGGTGAGACAAATTCGGAGGGGATGATGAACAGTTAATAAAGATATGCACGAATAGGGAAGGTAAGGATCACTTCCTGATTTGCCGCCTTATATAGGTCTTTGACTCGGATGAGATCAACGGCTGGGGTTAATTGGCACGAATCTATCAACGGCTGAGATTACGCGACTGTTGGGTAATTTTGACTGACGCTCCACGCGCGCGAGTGAGAAGGTGAATAGTTTAATGTGTCAGCCCAGTCGCACTATAAAGTAAGGCTATAGGAGTTCAGCCAGACTTTACATTAAATGCGACATGATGGCTTGTTTAGTTTAGCTGACATGTTTCAGGAATGTTTGAATTTATTTCAAACATTCTCATTTAAGAACATAACACCTTCAGTCATAAATGTTACCTGCCAGCTGATGTCGAGATCAGCTGTATACCTCAGTGGAGTTCCTCAGTTGCCGTATACCATCAGCTGACTCGAGTTCGTCTGTTCAGCTGACGTCTGATCCAATTTTGCAGCATACCATCAGCTGACTCGAGTTCATCTGTTTAGCTGACGTTTGATGTCTTCAGTTGGCGCTCCGTATCTGAGATTCCCCCTTCATCTGAGCTTCCCCCTCAGATGGATATCTGACTCTTCAGCTTGGTTGACTCCTCATCTGATGGATCCAACAGTCCAAGTAGATCACATAGCATTTTGAACTGCGCTTCGGCTAGAGGTTTGGTGAATATATCAGCTCTCTGGATCTCAGTTGGAATCTTCTCCATGGACACATCCTTCTTCTCAATATGATCTCGGATGAAATGATGACGAATGTCGATATGCTTTGTCCGAGAATGGTGAACAGGATTTAGAGAGATAGCTATGGCACTTGAGCTATCACAATGAATGGGAACCTGTCCAGTTGTGACTTCATAATCTCTCAGCTGTTGCTTCAGCCACAACACTTGCATGCAACAGCTTCCAACAGCCATATATTCTGACTCGGTTGTAGAAGTAGCAACACATACTTGTTTCTTGGAGAACCATGAAACTAGCTTGCTTCCCATGAACTGATAGTGTCCAGAAGTAGACTTCCTGTCCAACCGATCTCCTGCTAGATCCGCATCTGAGTATCCGGTCAACTGGATATTGTCGTCAGTTGGATACCATAATCCAACATTAACAGTTCCCTTCAGATACTTGATGATGTTCTTCGCTGCCAACATGTGTGCTTCTCTTGGTTGGACTTGAAACCAAGCACACACTCCAACTGCGTATGATATGTCTGGCCGGCTTGCAGTTAGATATAGCAAAGAACCGATGATCCCTCTATACTTGCTGGCATCCACGAGCTTTCCCTCAGCTCCGGGTTCGATCTTCCAGTTAGTATTCATCGGGATCCTTGTTGTCTTACTTGTTTGCAATCCGAACTTGGTGATGAGCTCCTTTGTATACTTAGACTGATTGATGAAAATCCCTTCTGGTGACTGCTTCACTTGTAACCCAAGGAAATAATTCATCTAGCCCATCATTGACATCTCGAACTTCTCCTTCATGAGAGCTGAGAATTTCTTGCACAGCTCCTCCGACTTGGAACCGAATATGATGTCATCCACGTAGATTTGCACTACAAGTATATCATCTCCAACTTTAATGGTGAACAGGGTTTTGTCAACTGATCCTCGTTTGAATCTCGAGTTCAGTAGAAAACCACAAAGAGTGTCATACCAGGCTCTTGGCGCTTGCTTTAGTCCATAGATAGCTTTCTTCAACTTGTACACTCTTCCATCTCCAGTCTCAAAACCAGGAGGCTGTTCAACATACACATCTTCCTTGATATCTCCGTTGAGGAATGCACACTTCACATCCATCTGATACACTTTGAACTTGTGATGTGCGGCATAAGCTAGAAAGATTCGGATGGCTTCCACCTTGCAACTGGCGCGAAAGAGTCTTCAAAGTCGATTCCTTCTTGTTGGCAGTATCCTTGAGCTACCAACCTAGCTTTATTCCTCACAATGAATCCAATGGCGTCTCTCTTGTTTTTGAAGATCCACTTCAATCCAATCACCTTGATACCATTTGGTCTTTCTACCAACTCCCATACACAGTTGCGTATAAACTCATTCAGTTCTTCTTGCATGGCGGTTGTCCAGTGGACACAGTTGAGAGCTTCCCCAACATTCTTCAGTTCTGGCACATCAGCTACAAAGCAAGAAATCATGGCAACATCTCCAGCTTGCTCGAACTCCTCTAGAACTGCCAACTCCTCAGCATATTGGGCATAAGTGTTGGAGTTTTCTTCGGTTGATTCTGGATTTGCAACTCGGCTCCTTGTACGCACACCCTCGGTTGGATCGCCGATGATGTTGTCAGTGGAATGGACTTCATACCATCTTCGGTTGCGTCTTCCTTCTTCTTCCAACTGTGGATGTTCCGAAATCTGAGTTGGAGTCTTCAGAGCTGGTGATTGATCAGCTGTTGAGTCTGGATCCTCAACATTGACATTTGTTTGAACCGGACTTGGTTGAGCTTCAGATACTGATGCAGTTGGAGGGGCATCAACTGGAGTTCCCCCTTGAGATGAGCTGGGGTCTCCGCATTCATCTTCAGAGGAGTATGGATCCTCATCCTCAGTTGCCCAAACCAGTGGTTCAGCTAGGTTCTTTTCCCTTAGAGCTTGCGATCTGGTGAGAACTGGTGGTACAACTGGATCTGCTTGTTGTCCTTTAGCCTGTTCCCTGCACTCAAAGGTAGATTCATCAAAACTAACAAGAGGTGTTATTTCCACAACACGAGAGCTGTTGTTGAAAACTCTGTATGCCTTGATCCGAACAACATATCCAAGAAATATGCCCTTCGAAGCTTTGGCATCAAAAGTTTTCAACTGAGTCTTCCTATTGTTGTGAATATAATACTTAGAACCAAAGACGCGAAAATAAGAAATATCTGGCTTCTTGCGTCTCCATAGCTCATATGGTGTCTTTCCCAACCGCTTGGTTAGAAGAGACCGGTTCTGAGTGTAGCATGCAGTGTTGATCGCTTCAGCCCAAAATCTCTTTGGCAGAGCTGAGCTGGCTAACATGGATGTGGCTGCATCCTTCAGCGTTCTGTTCCTTCGCTCAGCTACTCCATTCTGTTGCGGAGTACGCGTGGCTGATGTCTGATGGGTAATTCCATTCTTCTCGCAATACTCGATGATGGTTTCATTTAGAAATTCGGTTTCACGATCTGATCGGATAGAAATGATCTTCATCTCTTGTTGGTTCGATATCCGATCCATTAGCTTGGGCAGCTCATCTCGGGTTTCACTCTTGTGGCGCATGAAGATGGTCCACATGTACCTTGAGTAATCATCAGTTACAACCAGTGTATATTCATTGCCATTTATGCTCTTTGGTGTAACTGGCCCGAAGAGATCCATATGGATCAGCTGTAACACTCGGTCGGTTGAGGGAGTTGACTACAACCGGAAGGAGGATCTAGCGAGCTTTCCCAGCTGGCATGCACTGCAGATGTGTGTTGTTGAAAACACTCGGTTAGGTATGCCTCTTGCATGTTCTTGTCTGGCGAGTCGGTTCATCGTCTTGAAGTTTAGATGGTTGAGCCTTTTATGCCACAACCAGCTCACATCAGAACTGCTCTTTGATAACAGGCAGGTGTCAGGGAGGCTGCTGTTCCAGTCAGCGTAGTAGACATTCCCTATTGGTGATCGATTTCCCAACAATATCACCTGCTTTGATCCGACATCTTTAACCCTGCAACCCTGTGCATCAAACTTGACAGAGAAACCATTATCATAGAATTGGCTGATGGAGAGCAAGTTATGCTTCAATCCAACAACATAAGAGACATTAGAAATTGAAACATGATTGGTTTCAAGGGTACCGTAACCTCTGGTATAACCTTTTGAGTTATCACCAAAAGTAACTGAGGGTCCTTCTTTCTCCACGAAACTTCCAAGCAAATCCTTCAGATTTATCATGTGTTTCGAGCATCCACTATCCATCACCCACATTGTAGCAGATGCCTTCTTCTTCCTCAGCTGTTTCTCCTGTACCTGCAAAGAGAAACTCGCTTAGGTCCCCAATTTCACTTGGGTCCTGAAGGGTTAGAACCAGTTCCCCCTGGAACTGTGCATCGCTTTTCCCTGTAAACTCGGATGGATTTATCATTCCAGATCACTCTTCCTTGATCATCAACTATAACAACACCTCAGTTATTCTTAGGCTTGTTGTTAGTAGTGATGTTCTGTTTCTTGGGAGGAGTTGGGTTTCTCCCATGTTGAGCTTTAGGAGGTGAGGCTTTCCCCCTGTTTTGATGGCGATTTTTATCTTGTTGAATTTGTCTGTGAGGTCGGACGCCTTGTTGGAATCTTTGTGGCTGATTCTGATTCCAACTCCTTGAGGGATGAATATAACTATTCATGCCCTGTTGATGATTCATATTATGGCATGAATATCTCCAGTTGTTCGACCTGTTCCTTATCGGTTGACTTGGTTGGAACCTTTGGTTGAACTGGGGATGGAACCACTGTTGATTCAGATGATTGAACCCTTGTCGGTTCTGAGATCGGTTCCATTCTTTCTGTTGTTGACTCTGAGGTTGATGCAGAGGTCGGTTCTGATTCTGAGATCGGTTGCGATTGTGTCTTCGACGCCTCTGATTCCTCTTCTGACTTTTGGAACATTCCCCCTCGGTTGATATCCCAACCGATGGAACATTCTGTCCTTCATCTGCTACTCCTTTTCCCTTCTCAGTTGTAATTCTATTGGTCGGTTGAACTTGCTGAGAGGTGGAGGTTGAATTTGCTTCTGGAGACTCAGCTGTGTATGGCTCGACAGCTGTGACTTCTACGGCTTTTATGAAGGTTGCTGGTGGGATTCCAGTATCCTTGACAACATCATAACCAAGTCCTGACACGTCATCCATCTGTCTACTATAACTGATAAGATTCTCTATGATCTTG
The DNA here is from genome assembly GCA_029490685.1 of Schizonepeta tenuifolia. NCBI lineage: Eukaryota > Viridiplantae > Streptophyta > Magnoliopsida > Lamiales > Lamiaceae > Schizonepeta > Schizonepeta tenuifolia. Next base: position 16,785,970 of record CM055960.1, on the reverse strand, counting down.
GATGACTGATACAGCTTGATTAGATTGTCCTTCTCAGTTTGCAACTCCTTGACCAGGACAGTTATCTGCTCGGTTTGTCCATCTGACTTCTTTATCAGCTGTTCGATCTGAGCCTCTTGATTTTTCAACTGATCTTGCTGTTCCTTGTTCTGCTTTGTCAACTCCTCATCAAATGGAGCCTTAGCCTCGTTCAGTTGACTCTTGAGATTCTCAATCTCCTCAGTTTGGCTCTTGATCAGATCGTCCTTTTCGGTTAAGGAATCTTCAAGTTTGGCGAACTGAGCTTGAAGACTCTTAAACTCAACCGATTGGTGATGCAGCTCCTCACTGAGTTCTTGAAAATCACTCCAGGAGGGTTCCAACTCATCATTCAGAGATTCCTGCATGTTAGAAGTATTGGAAGAATTTAACTGAGCAGGATTAGATTGTACCTCAACATCATCTTGGTCGGTTCCAAGTGCCATGAGGCATTGATCCTGACTGATGACGTTGTTGGTAGAAGTCAGCTCATCTTCATCTTCAGTGTCAGTGAAGATATCCATATCGTCAGCTGCTTCTTCTGCAACCATGGCCTTGTTCTTTCCAGCTTGTTTGGCCCTTAACGCATCTCTCTCTTTCTTCGATAGATCTGGGCAGTCAGCCTTGAAATGGCCTTCCTTTCCGCATTCAAAGCAACCGTTGGTGACAGGCTTTGAACTGTCTCGAGTTCGGTTTGATTTGTAAAATCTTTTGTATTTCCCGAACCGAGTGTCCATGTCGGCTAGTTTCTTCGACAGGGCTGCAATGTTCTGTTGCAGTTCCTCTCTGCTTGGCTCCTTTGCAGTGGTGTCAGCCGATCTGGTTGGCCTCGATGTTCTCGATTTTGAGTAGTCAGCTCGGAGAGCAACTGACTTTGAGGCTGAACCAACATCCTCAAGTCGACTCGTCTGAACCGAGGACTGAGATCTTCTTCGGTTCACCTTATACTCATTTCCCTTTAATATTGAGAACAGTCTTTCAGTTCCCATTTCACCAAGGTCAGCTCGGCTCTCGTGGATATTGGTGAAAGTATCCCACTCAGTCGGTAGAGCTTGTAACACTTTGAGATTGATTTCTCTTAGTGTGTATTTTCCTCTTCGGATGGATTGGATTCTTTTGAGGATGTCCATAAACCGGAGCTCTAGCTGATCAATTGTTTCATCTGTCTTCAGACAAAAATTGTCGAAGTCTTGGCATGCATGTGAGAACTTGTTTTCCTTCGTCTCGTCGCTTCCTTCACTCAGCGATGCCAGGATGTCCCACATCTCTTTAGCAGTCTCACACTCCTCTATCCAAGGCAGATAATCTTGTCCAACTGTGGACATTATTGTGCTCTGAGCCCAGATGTCTAACTGGCTCACCTTGGCTTCTTCTGGAGTATAATCTTCCGGCTGCTTTTCCACAAACTCCATAACAGTATCCCCATCGTTTGGATTTGTGGGAGTGCGAGCTATTCTTTCTTTAATGACGATCGGTCCAGAAGAGAGAACTTGTTGCATCCTGTGATGCTTTGACAGAAGGATCTTCTTCATCTGCATTCTCCATGATGTATAATTGACTACTGAGAACATGACTACTATCTTGTCCTTGACGTCCATCTGTACACAACAACAAAACAAATATGCAAGCAAAAATGCACTAGCGTGAAAAGATCTGTTCAGTTGACCACTGAAGAAGATTTCTCGAATTCACACCTTGTAAAACAGAGTCAGCAGTCTTTTGAACCACTGCTCTAATACCACTTGATGGTCCCGAAACGAGTTACTGGTGTATGGGGGGGAAGGGAATACACCAGTTAGGATTTTAAAACTTAACCCTGGAAAAATACTTCAATCGAGTAAAATGACTCAGTTGGAATCTCACAGCTGAGTAAGCAACCTCAGCTGAAAGAGTTGTGCGGTGCGGAATGTGGTGGAAAATAAACTCATTATAACAACTCACGCTTTTATGCTTGGTTGGTCAAGAACCAAAACAGTTGAATATGCAAATATGCAGTTTGTATGCCGGTTAGTTTGGTCAGTTGAAAATGCAATAAGTAACTGAACAGAAATAAACACAGACACACAGAAATTAACGTGGTTCGGAGATAACCCTCCTACGTCCACGGGAAGTTGTGAGTCCACACAACTCTGTCCAAGTTCTTCTGGACAAACCACTCAGCTTACGCGGGCTGAGCAACTGTTATGGATAAGTTTGCGGGTACTTATCAACCTTACAGTTTAGTTTACGGGTACTAAACGACCTAACTACTCAGTTTCAGGAAGAGTAGGATCCTAAACCTTTGCAGGTGAAAGAAAAATGTGTTTCCAACTAAAAGCTCGAACGGAAGGTGAGCTATGATCTAACTCTCTATGAACTCTCACTAAGTGATGTTCTTTAAGGTTCGATCTAAAGACACAAAAACTATCTAACTCTAGAACTCTCAACAAGTGATGTTCTAAGAGATTCAGTTCAGCTCGTGAAGAATATTTCTCTTTCTTTTTGCTCTCTGGTTTCTTCTCGCGTGTGTGTCTTGTATCCTCTTCGAATGAATGAGGGCCTCTATTTATAGGCGGAGAGTATCAACTAGCCGTTGGAGGAGCTGTTGATCTCTGATCGTTGAAAGCGATGGCTTGTCTCTCATCTCTGCAGACTTTCCCGATATGGCATCTGAGTTCTTCTGCTTTCCATCTGAGACAGCCTTGTGTTGGGCCAAATGGAGTAATGACTGAACGGTCAAACCCTCACGTGACTTCCTTTTGAAATTCAAATTCAAACCTTTCTGACAGTCAACCTCGGTTAGTCGGTTGAAAATCTTGATCTTTATCTGAGTGGTCTTCAGCTGATGTTCTGACTGAACCGTTGAATTCTCAGCTACCTTTGAACTTCATGTTGAGACTTTTTTATAACTTCCCCCTTCTTGAATCATTCTCTTTATCGGATGGCATTTTATAGCTGATGTTCCAACTGAATAGTTGGCTTGAACTCTCAGCTGTCAACAAGCATTCCCCTTTTTGACATAGCTCTCTCATCAGGCAATCTTGTAACTAATGTTCCTCATCTGATCTTTCATCCGGGGTTATATCCGAGTGTTGCTATGTTGCCGTCTTCAGCTGGAGATCTGTAAAGATAAAATCTAAACATTGCTCAAACAGCAAGCCTAACAGCTAACATTAGGAACTGGCAATATCTACTCGGTTGGGGTCAGTTGGTTTTGGAATTCATCAAAACTCATACTTATAAATTTCCCAATACGCTCTTACTGGACCTTGATAATCTGGGCCAAACATATTGAATGTAAAGTGATTGGATTTGGGCCTGTTGTCTAAATTTTAATGATAGGCCCAAACTACTGAAATAAATGCTGAAGAACATAATGAAAGGTTACGAACTAGGTGAAAATATATTTTATGCTCGTGCAATAATTTTAGGCCTGACTTATGAGACTTAACATTATTGCTTAAAAATAATATAAATAAATATTTTAAAATAAAATGTAAGAAAGATTTTATGGGTTGTTACAATCCACATAAGTCAATAGAGGATAATTAATCTCACCGATGATCTAATTCAATATATACAAAATACACTAAACATAAGCTAAAAGCCAAGACAAGCTAATTCAAGCTTAGTCTATCAAATAAGTGTCCATTAATTATTTTGAACACTTGTATTACATTATAAACATTACAATAATATGATATTACATGTGACATTACCATACTATCCATAATATAAAGTAATTGGACTTTATTTACATAATATAACGAGAATGATATCTAAATCATGTGACAATAACATTCTCCTTAAATAGGAAATAATAGTCACTATACAGGCACTAATAAAAGCATGTTTTTCACTATATAACTCTTAACACCCCTAAATTTACCGAACGAGATTACCATTTTATGTATCGTTTACTTAGCTTATATTATGTTTATATTTTGTGCTAAGTATTGTCACGACATATTCAATTTATATGCGCATATCAAATTATAGGTGGGTCGGTAAGGTACTTTACAAAAATCCTCATACCTTATCTTTATCTTACCTCTATTCGGTATATCTTAGATCGGTAAAGGTTTATACAATATATTTTTGTTCTTTTATACTAATACTATTGATATAGGCCATACAAAATTATTTATATTAATCAATTCATTTTATTTGTATATTTTTGTGCTATGATATAGACTGTTATATACCTTTAACTACATGTATGAATCCAGTCGTATTGTTCTCATATACCTCCAACTCTCATCCACTTTCAAGTGAAGCGAGAGTCTGACAAGAAGATCACTCAAATGATTCTCAGAGCCTTTATTTAGCTCGAGCCTACTATGTAGTCCTATTGGGATGCTCTGGAGGAGATCAACAACACTATCATATGTAGCTACCCTTTTTTGGAAAACATCCTCTTCTTCATCCCTTTTCTTCTCTGGGAACGTCGGTAGGCATCGATTTTTCAAGCACGCCCTCAATTTGTCTACAACTACTTTGGAGTCCGACACCAAGATGACCTCGTTGGAGACTTTAGCAGCATCTATAACGCCAACTTTAATGGCATCGTATACGCACATTGCAGTGTTTAAAAGTTTCTGGTTCTTACTTGAATGACATAAGTATGCTTCCATATACTGATGCGAGGTCTCACAACGGATCCAATACCCCACTCCACCTAAATCACTCGTCCATCTATATGATCCATCACAAACTAGCCTCACCATTTGCTGCATAACAAAGATAATTCATCTCTAGCTCACATGGACTGTAACAAGCACATAATAAACAATTGTGTGTGTGTGTTGGGGGGGGATTGTACCTTAGGTTTAGGGTTGCCAGTGCACAAGTGTCGATTAAGTTTCTCAAAACTAATTTTCAAAGTATCATGAATTTTCCCCTTCCCAAATAATATAAATATTATTTCCCCCTGCCTTTCTTATGAGACTTAACATTATTGCTTAAAAACAATATAAATAAATATTTTAAAATAAAATGTAAGAAAGATTTTATGGGTTGTTACAATCCACATAAGTCAATAGAGGATAATTAATCTCACCGATGATCTAATTCAATGAATACAAAATACACTAAACATAAGCTAAAAGCCAAGACAAGCTAATTCAAGCTTAGTCTATCAAATAAGTGTCCATTAATTATTTTGAACACTTGTATTACATTATAAATATTACAATAATATGATATTACATGTGACACTACCATACTATTCATAATATAAAGTAATTGGACTTTATTTACATAATATAACGAGAATGATATCTAAATCATGTGAAGATAATTACATTCTCCTTAAATAGGAAATAATAGTCACTATACAGGCACTAATAAAAGTATTTTTTTCACTATATAACTCTTAACACCCCTAAATTTACCGAACGAGATTACCATTTTGTGTATCGTTTACTTAACTCAGTTGTTATATTATGTTTATATTTTGTGCAAAGTTTTGTCACGACATATTCAATTTATATGCGCGTATCAAATTATAGGTGGTTCGGTAAGGTACCTTACAAAAATCCTCATACCTTATCTTTATCTTACCTTTATTCGGTATATCTTAGATCGGTAAAGGTTTATACAATATATTTTTGTTCTTTTATACTAATACTATTGATATAGGCCATACAACATTATTTATATTAATCAATTCATTTTATTTGTATATTTTTGTGCTATGATATAGACTGTTATATACCTTTAACTACATGTATGAATCCAGTCGTATTGTTCTCATATACCTCCTGCTCTCATCCACTTTCAAGTGAAGCGAGAGTCTAGCAAGAAGATCACTCAAATGATTCTCAGAGCCTTTAATTAGCTCGAGCCTAATATGTAGTCCTATTGGGATGCTTTGGAGGAGATCAACAACACTATCATATGTAGCTATCCTTTTTTGGAAAGCATCATCTTCTTCATCCCTTTTCTTTTCTGGGAACGTCGGTAGGCATCGGTTTTCCAAACACGCCCTCAATTTGTCTACAACTACTTTGGAGTCCGACACCAAGATGACCTTGTTGGAGACTTTAGCAGCATCTATAATGCCAACTTTAATGGCATCGTATTCGCACATTGCAGTGTTTAGAAGTTTCTGGTTCTTACTTGAACGACATAAGTATGCTTCCATAAACTGATGCGAGGTCTCACAACGGATCCAATACCCCACTCCACCTAAATCACCCGTCCATCTATATGATCCATCACAAACTAGCCTCACCATTTGCTGTATAACAAAGATAATTCATCTCTAGCTCACATGGACTGTAACAAGCACATAATAAACAATTGTGAGTGTGTGTTGGGGGGGATTGTACCTTAGGTTTAGGGTTGCCAGTGCACAAGTGTCAATTAAGTTTCCCAAAACCAATTTTCAAAGCATCATGAATTTCCCCCTGCCCAAAAAAAGAAGCATAACAGTTCCAGTTTTAGTAATAACAATCAGAAAAGTGGCAACTAAGCAACTAAAAATGGGAGTGAGGTAAGAATAAATTACTTACCAGCAGACGAATAGCAGTATGTTCTAGTTGAATAAAGTTCCATTTCATAACATCGAGGATTGTGTTGTTATTGCTTAGTGTAATATTAGCAGCCTCATCTGCAACAGAAATCAAATGAGTACTATTAGTTAACTTTTAACAACAAGATTACAGGGAATGAAATGAAGGTTACGAGCAATTCAAATTGCTGGAAAAAAAAAAAAACATCTCCGAAAACAAAATAAATAGCAATAAAGTGAAACTCACCAACTTACATCTGACAATGAACAATGAAGATAGAAAAAAAAGTAATTACTCCGTCCACGATAACTGTGATCTTATTTCATTTTTCGGTCGTCCATAATAAGTATGATGTTTTCATAAATAGAATACTTTTATCTTTTCCTCTCATCCAATCTCCTTCATTCCACTAAAATTAACATATTTTCCTTCTCCACTCTCATTTTTCTTAAACCTGTGTCACTACGTGCATGTCACACTTATCATGTACGGAAAGAGTATCATACATAAATTTATAATAAAATTAAGGACCCGTTTGGTATTCATATACCACTATATCAGATATCCAGTATGGGTATCAGATTAATATTTGATTTTCGTGTTTGATATGTTGAAGTTATTGATTGATATCAAGTGGGAAGGAAAGTAGAAACATAAGTCATATATTAGCAAAAATTAGTATATAAAAATATTGAAACTAAGTATATCAAGTGTATATCCATATACTGATATGCCAAACACACGATATAGATACTGATTATTATACCTGATATACGTATATGGATACCAAACGACCCCTAACTAAACGAGCCGTAGCCCCCAAGTTTATCAATAAAACTTGGCTGCCAAGGATCTGCTACAGTAACTCCATGTACTGTATATATACTACCATATCTCTCGCTTTTCCTTTCAAAATGACCACACCAAAAATATACAGAAGAAGGCTACTACAGAGTTGAACATCAACCAAATAAACACAAGGTAATATTTAATCCAGTTTAAATAGCTTTCCCATACTATACTAGTAATTTTCAGATTTCTTTAATCTATTACTTTAAAATAAGCATAAGCCACATAGATTCCCAGCACTGCATAATTGATTTAAAACTCTAGGTCACCAGTTCCGAGCAAGCATAAAATACATTGTTTATTGAAGTATTAACATTGTTTACGAGTAGATTGCAATTTATTATATTTTGAATCCCCATTTTGAAATTCTGGCTAAGAATCCATTTTTTTTTTTTTTTTCTTTTTCATGCGTGGGAGCCGTTTATCCCCATCCCCCCAAAATTACGTTGTATATGTGTTGGTTATGTTGTGATTTATTTAGCAATGGCTAGGTAGTGGGTGTATTAACAATATTATCCAGTAGATTGCATTTTCATACATGTTGCTACCAAAGCCCCTCATTTTGTTACGAATGTGTTGCTTCCCCTTAATGTTTGTTAGTTGTCTGTAACCTATTGAAATTATGTTTGTGGTTTAAGAAAGCACTGCGAACATGTTGGCCAGCATAGTTAAGTTGTACGAAACATAATCTCTTGTAGTTGTTGTTAAAATGCGAGTGAATTGGTAACATTTTAATTATGATGTACAGATTACTGAGCAACATATCTGATTGGTATTCGTACTCACAATGCAACCGAGAAAATCTGTTATTGAGTACGGTCTGAACGCAGAAACAGGTAGTTTTCCATGTATATCATGTAGCTGTAATGTATTTTCATCATTCTTCTTCACTGATGATTCGTATTTTTGGTGTTGTTCATATTCTACTTGTTAACCATCACAATGGTTTTATTATTTCAGCGGCTATTGCCTCTGCTCGATGTGGCCTTGCACATGCTGTGAAGCTGATAAAGTCCTCGTTGAATGGTCCTAATCTGAAAAAGTTCAGAGCCTCATGTTTCGAACACCTTCTTGATGTACCTCACCTCGAGTTTAGGGGTGTGTTATGTCATTTGATGTTGCTTCATATATGTGATGAGGATCGTGGTTCGGTTTGGTTTAAAATTAGGAATCAAGTGGTGGAGTTTGGTCCTCGGGAGTATTATCTCTGCACTGGTCTGAAATTTGGCCCCCCTAAGATGCTCCCCCGTAACTCTGATATCCATTCTCGCGTATTTGGCGGTCGCAAGACTCTGTACGTGAAAGACATCGAGGAGGCACTTAGAGAAGCCAGTTTCAAGGATAAAGGTAGCGACGATACATTGAAACTTGCTTTGCTATATTTTCTGTATGCGGTTGTTTTTGGACAGGATATGGGGAGAAAATTTAGTTTCAAGCTCATGGACCTGCATGTTGTAGATGATGTAGCGGCCTTCAATTCATATCCTTGGGGTCTTGTTTCGTTCAATCTTCTTATTCAGAACTTGTTCTCTTCTTTTGATTCCCTATGCCAGCAAGCTAATAGTGAACAAAGAATAAGATACGATGTGTATGGGTTCTCCCATGCCTTTCTTTGTTGGGTTTATGAAAGCTTCCCGAGCATTGCATCGCTCTGTACAGAGACTGTTGCGGTTCACGAATCTCTGTTTCCTCGTCTACTCCGCCGTCAGTCTCTGTCGAGGAAATCGTGGAAGGAGTTTCGGGACTTTTTCTTGCAGGGTGAAGACAATCTAAGATTCGTAAGTTGTCAATTTTAGTTTACTTTGGCCCAGTACATTTATTATTTTGGTTTTGGAGTAGCTACTAATTGTTTGTTGGGGATGAGTTAGGCATGCAGATGAAGCTTTCTACATTTTGTGAAATGAAACATTTTCTAAACTAGCCTTCCATCCAAGACTCTTCTGTTGTATTGCTATGTCTACACATAAAATATGGTATAAAGTGCCCCTTTTAGATCAACAATAATGTAGTTTTAGTGGAGCGGTTGATCCCTGCCAGCAACAATTTTGATCAAATTTGTATTTAATTTTTCTAATCAGTTCTACTGGCCAGCTTGATGAGCATTTGGTAACTTCAGTTTTGTAAAAATGGCTGTGTCATCTCCATTTCGGTCTCTTTTTCTCTCTCAATTGCAACAGTGCGCCTCTCACTCTCTCTACCGTCTAAAAATTAACGTGATAGTATAACAAAAATTGATTTGCATGCAACGACGAGGTTAGTTAAAAAACAAAAAGAGGTTCATTTGTTTGTGGGATTGTGCACAAAAGAGGTTGGTTAAAAAACAAAAATTGGTTGATGCTCTAGTTTGAATTTAAATTTTAATCTCAGCAATAATAAAATGTGCAAGTTACTTTTCATTTTTTGTTTTTTTACCTTAGAGGACATATTAGTACTGAAGAAGGACGAGAGGGTGGGGGATGGAGAAGTGAGGTGTGCAGTGCAGAGGCAGTTCCAAGTTCAAGCACAATTGCTGCAATTGTGACTTCGTTGGGTGGGCCGCCCGGTGCGGTTGGCATTGTCTGGTTCAAAGGCTTATTTCTCAGCAATTAGCTAATATCGTGAAAGAGTTCAAGTTCCTTAGGTTCGTCTTCAAAATATGTTAATTCTAACATATATTTATATAAATAATAATTTATAAATATGGTTGAACTACGTAGTTTGTTTAGAGCATCCACTACGGGGTCGATCCACCGGGATTGATCCCCCGCTCGACCTCCCTCCCTCAACACCAAGGGGTCGAGCGCCGGTGTCGTAGGGGGTGTCGATATTTAGGCACCGGCTGACCCCGTGACGCAGCTCCTTGGGGACACATGGCGTGTCCCTATTGGTTTGAACATTTTTTTTTCTGATAATAAAAAAATAAAATTCATTCAATCATTGCCAATGATTATAGACTCGGGGTTCATATATCAATCCCATTTCAGAATTTTCTACCGTCATCTATCCAATCATTAGGATTCCACCAAAATTACACTTTCCGACAATAGACCCGTGGTCTAAGTTTCTACTGTAGTGAATGCTCTTATTTGTATAAGAATGAAATAAAGGAAAATTTCATTCTATGAAAAAATTTAATGAGCTCACCATTAGAATGTGGCGCAAGGCACTTGATAATATGCAGCCAGCGACCCAACCTAATAGCATGGGGAAGATAGCAAGAATTAATTAGTTTTAGAAGGCCAGAAATTTAAAACTCTACTATACAGAGAGGCCTAACTTAGCAGAGTACCATTCAGAGGGTAATTCATAGTAGACGTTACTAAATCCCTAGAAATATCATACTTCCTAAGTCCACGAAAAAAAATGCTTGTTTTGTCATTTTCGTATGTCCACGAAAAAGCGGTTGTTCTATATTTGGTAAGTTTTCTCCTAACATTTATGCTATGATCCACTTTATCACTTATTAATTCATTTGTCACTGTTGGCCCCACACAGTTTACTTTACTTTAATTTTCCACTCAACTCAAGCGAGACCTCAATTCCACTCACTTCACACACAAGTCATTATTTAAACCCTTTAAAGACAATTAAAAACTACTCCCTACGTATTTTTATAAATGTCTCTTCACTCATTTCTACTGTATTTCTATAAAAGTCCTACTCTATTTTTTTTACCATCATACCCTTCTTACTTTTGAGAATTATTACCCTTTGTCATTTAGTTTACCCCAACTCACATCAACTTTATTTCTATTTTTTTATCATCCCAACAATTTTATTCTTACTTTTTGGTCAATACCACCTCTTTTTTGTCATTACCACTGTTTTTTTGTCATAATCTTACTACCCCTATTTTCTAGTAACTTTTACCCACTTTTCAATATTTTACTAGCTTTCTTAATTCTCGTGTCAGGTCAAACTAGGACATTTATATAAATATGGAGGGAGTATATGGTAAGTGGGACCCTTACTCTACTCATACCATATTTCACCAAAATTATTAAATTCCGTGCCAGAATGAAATAGACGTATTTTTGATGGACAAAGGTATCTAGAAGTTTTGGTAAAATACTATTTTATTTATGCTAAAGTTTCCAGAGGTGGAGTTGATTCGGGTAGGAAAGTCATGCTTAAATATTTAGTTGCCAAACTCCAGCGCTATGCACCATAAAGTTGAGTATGACATAAACTCCAAAGAATAATGTTATTGAGCAGATCAAGGTCAGTTCATCTGATCTCATTACCTCAATGCATACATCTCAGTAGAAAACACAATTATTTATCAAATCGTATATTTTTTACTTTGGGAGGATCTGTGCAGAAACGACCTAAAGGTATCTTATTCATCGACACAATAGAATGTCGTTCGCTTCGGCATGAGTTACCTACTTCGGATTGGATGTCTCCTTGAGGGCTCACTCGCTACTCTTTTCCCATATCTCACGAACAGGAATATTACTACGTTTTGAAACGCTTAGCTCCACAGATCGAATGAACTCCTAAGGAGAAACCGCCATATCGAGTTAGCTTCTTTTAAAGAAAGACTCTTCTCCACTTCTCTCTTTATAGTAGTCCTTCTTTACTATGTATTTAGACAAAGTGTTAAGCAAGCACCCTTAAAACCACTCCTACGGAATCGTTCACTGAGGAGCAGCACCATAACGTTAGAGCAACACCGTTCGGCTATCCTTTCTTTTTCATTCAAAGTTCGCATCAGCTCCTTCTATATATTCCCCCTCATAACCAGACACATAAATAGATTGATATACTCGGAACGTAAATCTCAACTCCTTCTGTAGCCCAACCTCTTTTCTCAGTCATGTGACATTTTATTAGGGAAAGGATGTATCATAAACTTCTTATCACCACGTTAAGTGTTTTCAGACCTTGACCTTGATAACAGTATTGAAAAGTTAGGGAAACTTGACGAAAGTACTAGGAACCAAGCCAATTGCATGACATAGCATCCATAGTTGAAGTTGAAACCAGCAGCACTCAGTCAAAGATAAAATAACTAGGAACGGATACTTCAAAAGCAGAAGGTTAGTGCTCCTAAGCATGGGATAGCTTTATCAAACATTAAGAACTACATTGATGTAACAACTAACAAGCATGCATAGTGTGGACAAACCGATTCCCATTCCTACAAGAAAAATCCCAAATCCCAGAGAAGGGAAAGAAAACACAAACACTAATACTATATCAATAACCCTATTCAATGTTTCCCTCCTTCACTGCAACCGGACGTCAATCTCTCTCCTCAGTCCTGAATGAAACAAAGAACCAAGATATGAATGTAACTTCTTTAACATAAAATGTGGGACTAAGATATTTTAAGCACCTAAATTATTACTTTGGTTTGTCAGTTAAGTTCACCAATGATTTCAGCACACCAGGACCGATCTTGTCAGAAAGAGCGCCTTTGTCTGAAATAATTAATGATTGCTCTTTCACGAAGCTCTGGAGCTTTTTGGAATCAAAATCAAGGTGTGCTTGATCTGCAATAAGCAAATGAAAGAACCCCATCAGCTAGTTAATCCAATGCTCAATATATCAAATAAGACTATGAAGAGACTTCAGTATTATCCGACACGAGAGGACAGGAAGCCTTGAAGCTCCTCCCTCATCCATAACATCAAACAGATAAGGACTATCAACACAGATATACTCATTTATGGATTTAGAACAAATTGATCTATTGTGAAGCATACGACGTATATGTGATAGCAATTACATTCCAGAAGAGGATACAATGTCAAAGTATATCCACTAAATGGACTGGAATATCCACTGATATTCAAAATATCACATGTTATATTTATTTTGACATTAGGGGAACAAGTTGATAAGGTCAATGATTTAATCAATTATCATATTCGCAACCGTATGTATGCAGCATTTCTGTTCAACCATATGTATGCAACAATCTTTTTGTTCATACAGCACACATTTCTAGTTCCTATTGACTACTTGCCCTATGCTTTAGTAATGACAAATGAAACTATCATTCAAGTTCAACAGATAATTAATGCCTCTACGACACAATTGTGATAACCGTCTTTCATAGAACATTACTTTGATATATTCTACATTCCTGAGTTACCACCAAACAAAATGCAACTTGAATTTCCATGTGAGTTTTTTCTGTAGCATCTTACAACATAAGCAGAGATCCTCCAACTAGCAATATGATACTACACGTACTGTAGGAAAACATTTAATTATTCTCAAACATAAAACGAGCTACCTTCTTCCAAAATGGTATGAGCAGCATGAAATGGTATAGTTGCAAAGATGTCGGTTCCAGGGAACATTAGCAATATGTTCTCCCTCGCATTATGGTGACCACATGTCGTGCATACCTCTTTCACCAGTGGCCTTGGGTCAATATCCCTCATTAGCAATTCAAAAGGCAAAGAGACACTGGTTCGTGTTGTTTTAGCCCTCTTCCTTAGTGCCGTTAAAGCTTCCCTGTTTCCATTCCTCATTCTATCAATTTCAACCAACTGCAGTCACAAATACCAACACATCAAATATGAAAATAACAACTCCAACTGCAACCTTACAACAACAACAATAACAACAACAACAAGAAGCCATTACCTCATGGCGTCCCAATAAGAGTTTTTCAGCTTCGATCTCAACGTCAATGAATTGTTCCAGGAATGTATTGTCATCCATTAAGCTCCAGATCAAGTTAAGTGCTTGTGAGGTAATGCCCTATTTATGATTTAAATTGAAAAAACTAATCAAAAAATCTAAATGTAAATTGTATAAACATACACAATTATTGATTCTCATGTATTATTAGTATGATTCGGCTACTTCAGTATTACAAATAGAACTTGATAATAGGTTGGGTCGGGCTGACTCGAGCCAACTAGGACAAACATTATAACGGGTCAATTCTTAAAAGCTCATTTAAATTGTAAAAAACTGTATTTTTATCTCCAACTTGTATTGACTTCCTATTGAAGCTTATTTTAAATGGGCGATGTGATGGCAGAGACCGGGGAGGTGGTCTTGCCGTGTCTAGAGAGAGATAGGAGAGAGTTACGGCTGTGAGATTAAGGCAAGAGAAGAGTTTAGAGAGGAACTTACAGAGGCAGCGCGGTGGAGACGAACCACGGCGGCGCTCTTCGAACCGGCGACAACGCTTGTGGCGCGAGTCAAAGGCGGCAGTGGCGGTGACTCCTCTGTCGCTGCCTTTTCTAGCTGATACACAGCAGTTGTGGCAATTCAGACGGCGACAAGGTCGCCGGGATCTTTTAGAGAGAACAAAGGGGTTTTTGATTTTGGAGTTAAGGGTTTCGAATTGGGGATTTTGTGAATTGCAGAGCGTTAGAGAGAATAGAAGGTTGGGGAGTGAGCGGAGACGACACGGCGTTGGTCTCACCGGAGAAGAAGAGAGAGAGGAGGCCGCACTGCTGCGTTTTAGGGAGCGAGTCAGAGAGAAGAAGGGCCTGTGTGTTCAGTTTTTGCAAGGTTATTATTTAAAAAAGGAGGGAGTAGTTTAAAACTTTGTGATTCAAATAAAAGAGCAATTTCATTAAATATTGTTTTTTCTTTCTCAAAACGATTCTCTAAATAATGCGCCTAAAAGAAACATTTTCTAATTTTTTGCCTTTTCTTACGGATTAGGGCTATCTAATCCGTTATAATAAATCAGTTTTTAACCGATATATATAATAATTAATTAGTTATTGGTAACCTAAAACTAATTTTATTGATTATTAGTGCGGTTATCGGTTTGAATTTTTTAAGTCAATCGGTTTGAATTGAGAATTTTATGAAATTGTAGAGCGTTAGAGAGAATAGAAGGTCCAGCCGAGAGGGAGAGTGAGTGGAGACGACGGCGGCGTTGGCCTCGCCGGAGAAGGGAGAAGAGAGAGAGGAGACAATGCTGCTGAATTTTAGAGAGCGAGTCAGAGAGAAGAAGAGTAAGTTATTTAAAAAAGGAGGGAGTAGTAAAGAACTTTGTGATTCAAATGAAAAAGCAATTTTATTAAATAGTTCCTCTGTCCATAAAGAAGTGTCTCATTTGAGTATCAGCGTATATTTTAAGAAAGCTGGTAGAGTTGTTATGAGTGAAGTAGGGTCTAACTTGTTGTGAGTGAAAAATATAAAATAAAGTTAAAATTATTATGAGTGGAATAAGCGTTTTATTCATTGTGAGTTTAAAAAATAAATGAGAGTGGAAGTCGTGTTCCAGTTGATGTGGGTGGAAAAAGTGAAGTAGAACTCTTTTTTATGGACAATAAAAATGTGATAAGTAAGTCTCTTTTTCGTGGATAGAGAGTGTATTATTTTTTTATTTTATTTTTTTGTGGTTTGCAGGCTACTGCAAAAGGGACGGGGGTTTACCCAGTGCGCACCGAAGGTAGCGGCTGCGGGTTCCCACGACAAAAAGAAAATTGTGTATTATTTTTTCTTTGTAAAACACCATCCTCTAAATAATGCGTTTAAAAAAACATTTTCTACATTTTTTTTTTCTTTTCTTCTGACGGATTATGTTTTCTTTCATAAATTTCAAAACATAAATACATCAACAAATTTAAGAGGCAAAATTTTCATAGCAACAAATTTCAACATTTCTTTTTGGGCAACTACATCATCATATGTAAATTAAATAAATTGAAGCAGATGTACAGATGTGGACCGTATGCGAAGCTAGAGCCATAAACTCCTGAAGCAGCAGATGTACAAGGTCCTCAGCTCCTCCTACGTACATTTATTTTCCACCTATTTGTACAAGACAAAAACTTGGGTGCAACTGTTCCACCGTAAAATACCCATACATTTGACCCGACCCGACCCGCCCAGATCCGCCTCGACCAATTTGACCCGGGTTTGATCCGGTCGCCCTTTGACCAGTTTTTTATTTTAATTTTTTTTTTCAGTTTTTTTTTTCCAATTTTTTTTTATTGTTTGCTGATTCTTTTATGGTCAAGATTCGAGCGAGGGGAGTCGAAGGCCTCGGAGCGAGCCGAAAAAGTCCAAATTGTTGCCCGCCGATTATCCTTATTTTAGTAATCGGAGCGAAGGCGGAGCCGTAAAATCAGAGCTGAAGGCGGAGCCGGGGAAAATAATCTGGAAATTATAAAAAAAAAAACAAGAAATTAAATTTAAATTTAAAAAAAAAAAAACGGGCGCTTGAGACCCACGCGCGGCACGTGGATCTCACGCGCCGGGTCGAAATGGCGCGTGGCGGGTCGGGGCAGGTCAGGTTGTGTGCAAATAGGTGCAGACTTATGCACCAAGTCCTTCTCTTTGTACAAAGGCAAACACTCATGTACGCGCGATATCCGCATCGTACAGTATAACATATTCAATATGTAATAAACTAAGAAAAACATTATTTGTTTATTATTTTAGGGTTAATCATGCAATCTACTAAACTCGTTGAGAATTTATATGTCTTTAAACATATCTGAACGGATAACAAATGAACTGGTGTATCGGAGGGGGGTAATACACCAGTAGTGATTTTTCTAAAACTTTTTCTAAGTGAATGAACTTGGACACTTCGTGTGGCTCCACGACTAAGTAGGTTAGTCGGAGCTGTCATTCAGCTGGGTGCACAGTTGACTTCTTGGACTGACGGTCAACTGTGTACTCCGAACTAAGATTTTAGAAAGAGTTGCAATGCGGAAGTTGGTGGAAATTTAACTCGTTACTTAAACTGAAATCTTTAAAGGGAAAGGTCAAGTTCCCAAAAACTTAGTGCAATTTGTAAAGGAGTTTGTAGGCAATGTCTGTTGATTAGGAAACTGAATATAAATACTGAAAATAAAGAACTCAATATTTTACGTGGTTCGGAGATTGACCTCTTACGTCCATGACTTCCTTTTCAAGGAAGTAATTCACTAGATAAGCTTATGCGTGCTTATCAAATGTTCAGCTTGGTTTACGAGCACCAAATAGCCTAACCAGTTCGATTGTGGGTTCGAACAAAGTCTTACAACACTTTTACAGGCAAGTGAACAGCCTATGTTAGATTGCAGGTTCTAAGGGACCTAAACTCTTTGATTATGGGTTCAAAGAAAATTCAAATGGTGGGGTTGGTGGTTTTTCCAACTATGAAGTATTCTACACTTAGAACAGTGGAGGCTTCTTCCTAAGGCTTAGAGACTCAATCTTTTCAGAGAGTCTGCTTAGACAATATTTAAGAACCTATGAATCTAGACTCAAACAAAGAATGAGAATTCTGATAGGCTAGAAGGAAGAACAGGAGGAAGAATGGACTTCTCGACTGCTACTCGTTCTTCGACAGAATCTTGTTCTTGCTTGGCGAGAGAGAATGCTTCAATCTGCTGGGATGCTTTTTCCGTGAGATTTTTCTTTGCTTCTCTCAATGTAGAGACCTCTATTTATAGAGAAGGAGATCAATTAGCCGTTGGAAAGAGCCGTTTGACATTTGCCAAAAAGCATGGCACTCCATCTACTCTTCTGCATACTTTTCTAAAATGATAACTGCAATCCTTACTTTATGCAAGTCTATATGGTCGGTCAATTTATGGAAAATTATAGACTGTCTTGTACTTCAAGTAGATTGGAATTTGAAATCGAACTCTTCTGCTTTCAATGTCTTCCAAGTCTTTTCTTCTGGACTTTGGGACGTCTGACTTCAACATACCTACTCGACATGCATGAACTGCATGGATCAATTCTGGAGCCAGTCGAGCTCTAGTTAGACTGATTCTCTCGATCACGAACTGCCTTCTTCGGTCTGGCTGACTTCTTCAGTCTAGCTGACTTTTTCTGCTTGAACGCTGTAAATATAAAATTCCCACACTCAAACAGTGAGTTGTAGCTAAGTTTAGGCTGATGGCTTCATCTACTCGGTTGGGTGAGTTGAATTTTGGGATAAATCAAAACCTTTACTAATTTTCCCAATAATATCTCAAATAATTCAATTAAAAAGTACTTTTACCACATGTTTACGTCTCAAACCCATATACTCCCTCCGTCAACGAAATGGTTGCCACATTGTGAACGACACGAATTTTAAGAAAATGGTAGGTAGTAGTGAATTATAACGAGTATTATTGTGAGTGGAGTAAAGGTCCCACGATAAATGTGAGTGGAGTAGCAAAAGTGGCAACCATTTTGTGGACAAATTTAAGTAGCAAAAGTGGCAACCATTTCATGAACGGAGGGAGTAGTTATTTATGTTAAAAATTCTAGTCTAAAGAGATTGTCGAAGCTCTATTTTTCTCTAAAATCGACGCAGGCAAAAATATATTTTTCTCTCAAATAGATTGTCCCACGTCGATTTTGTATGAAAATTGAGATAGATCGTTTTCATTGCAAATACTCCTTGTCCTACACATTGATTTAGAAAAGAAAAATAATTTTGAAGATTGTTAATAAGATGAGAGTGACCCTAAATACCCTACATTATAACATAAAATTAAGAAAAAAAAAATAAGTTGAACAACCATTTCTCAATCATCCTCGGAAATGTGTCATTGACTACAATACTGATTTTATATTATATAAATAATCATCCTCTAAATATATAAATAGAAAAATTAATGATGATGTTTTTTTATTAAATGATGACATTTATTTTTCTTTTTACCTGAAATTAATATTTAATTATATAAATAACGATCTTCTAAAAATATTTTTACAATATTTAATAAATAAAAATATATATTATAAATTATAGTTTTATATAAATAATTTGATCAATTAATTAACTGATCAAATTAAAATGGTGGTGTAAAGGATGGAAAAAAGAAACATTGGGTCTAAGTATTTATAGGAATTCTAATAGGAGGGGTTTCATTTAAATAGCGACGTGGGATAAAGAATTATAGGGATTATAGTAGAAATATAAAATAAAAGAATATAAATATGATGGATCTTGATTTTAAATTTAAAAAAATTAAATTTCCAAATAAAAATTATGATGAATATTGATTTTTAAATATAAAAATTATATTTGAAAGATGATTATTTATATTGAATTATATGGTGTGCTTAGGATTATTGAAACATGTTTGAAATTTATATACTCGTACTTATTTCAAACCCGATTAAAAAATTAGTCATTTGTATTCCCTTCCAAAAAAATCCGTATATCAATATCCATCGATTGAAAATTGGCACGTCTACTGCCACAGTTCCGCGCGGAACCAGACCGTTGACCACGACTCTGATTTATAAGTGTGTAATTTATAATACTCTGTTGGAAAAATTAGTAAAGGTTTTGAATTATTCCAAAACCCAAGTGACCCCAATTGAGTAGATAAGCCATCAGTCTGACTTTAGTTAGAGCTAACTGTTTGAGTGTAGGAATTTTATATTTACAGGATCAAACTGAAGAAGACAGCTCAAGAGTGGTAGGCAGTTCAAGTTCGAGTTGATCAGTCAGGTCACCACTCAACTGACTCCGGGACTGAACCTTGCAGTTCATGCATGTCGAGCAGATCTGTCGAAATCAGACGTCCAAAAGTCGAAGAAAGAAGACTTGAAAGACGGAGAAATAAGAAGAACTTGAATTCAAAATTCAAATTTGCTCAGAAGTACAAGACATGCTAGAAATTTTCTTAAATGGTCTGACCGCAGAGACATGCATAAAGCAAGGCTTGCAGGTGCCATTTCTGGAAAGTTTGAAGAGGAGTAGGTGAAGTGTCATGCTTTATAGCAGAGGTCAAACGGCTCTTTCCAACAGCTCTTTGATCTCCCTCTCTATAAATAGAGGTCTTCACTATTGCGAGAAGACACTTGAAACCACGCTCAAACATTCAAGCATTCAAACATTCGAAGACTTGAAAGATGGAGAAAGAAGAAGAACTTGAATTCAAAATTCAAATTTGCTTAGAAGTACAAGACAGACTGGAAATTTTCTTAAATGGTCCGACCACAGAGACATGCATAAAGCAAGGCTCGCAGGTGCCATTTCGGGAAAGTTTGAAGAGGAGTAGGTGAAGTGTCATGCTTTATGGCAGAGATCAAACGGCTCTTTGATCCCCCTCTCTATAAATAGAGGTATTCACCATTTCGAGAAGACACTTGAAACCACGCTCAAACATTCAAAGCATTCAAGCATTCGAAGTGTTCTCTCACAAAAGCAAGGAAAAGTTTCAGTTGAAGAACAAGTAGTATTCGAGTGTCCTCACCTCCTCTTAATCTTCTTTTTAGCCTCTCAGAATCCCCTTTCTTGATCGAGTCTAGAATACCATTTCCTTGTAGTTTCTAAGTAGATTCACGGTTATAGTTCGAGTTTGTAAATCTTAGAAGGAAGCCTCCACTGCAAAGTGTTGAAGGCTTCATTAGTTGGAAAAACCACCAACCCCACTCTCTAGGTCTTTTATGAACCCATAATCAAAGAATTTAGATCCCAAATCAAAAATAGGCTTTACACTTACCCGTAAAAGTGTTATAAGTTCTTGTTCGAACCCGTAATCGAACTGTCTCGGCAGTTTGGTGCCCGTAAATCAAAACTAACGTTTGACAAGTACGCGTAAACTTATCTAGTGGATTGTTAGTCCGAAAAGCTAGTCGTGGGCGTAGGAGTTCATCTCTGAACCACATAAAAATACTTGTGTCGTTTATTTTCAAGTATTTACATTTCTCGGTTCACCAACCAATTGACCAGCATAAAACTGCTATTGATAAATGGCACCAAGTGTTTGCGAACTTGACCTTTGCACTTAAAGTATTTTTCAGTAAAGTAACGATACTAAATTCCACCACATTTCGCATTGCAAAACTCTTTCAAAACCTCAATCAGGATAACACAGTTGACTCTCAGTCCAAGAAGTCAATTGTGCACCGAACTGAGTGACAACTCCGACTGACTTTCTCGATTGTCGAGCAATACGAACTAAGTAATTCGAACTGAATGAAAAGTTTTAAAAGAAAAATCATTACCGGTGTATTCACCCCCATATATCAATTCACTCGTCACGGGACCTTCAAACTCATTTAGAATTTATATAAACCCAAAATTTAATAATAAATTTTTTTTGTACTATTCATTCTTTGTCCTTAACTGTATAGTAATATTCACTAATTACAATTATAGATTATACAAAGTTGAAAACTCAACTACAAATTATGTAAAAATTTATTCATTGACGACAATAAAGAATGAAAATGTGTCACGTAGGATCCCGAGTTGAGGTACCCATTAAATTAAAATAAATTAAATTAAAATATAGTTATTTATTCGATCAACTAATAAATAAATTAGTCAAATAAAACTGGTGGAGCAAAAGATAAAAAAATATACATTGATTCTAAGTATATGTAGGTTTTTCAATAGATGAAGTTTTATTAAAAAACCTTGTGGGATACAAGATTTTAGTAAATATTTAAAATTTTAAAAATTTGAGAATTAGATAAATAGGAATGGACAATTAAGAGGGGTGCCACGTGTAGAACTTTTTCAAAGCAAGACAAATTATTTTAGAACCATTTATTCGGTCACTATAAATTAGTTCCCTACAAAAAATAATTAATTATTCGGCCAACTAATAAATTGATCAAATTAAATTAAAATAAATTATAAAAATATAGTTATTTATTCGACTGACTAATAAATAAACTAGCGAAATAAAATTGGTGGAGCAAAAGATGAGAAAATACACATTATATTGATTCAATATCTACCATATATATATATCTTCAAATTTGTTGCTAAATAAATATGGTATTAAAAAGATGAGAAAATTATAAAGTGGACGTGAGTAATTCGGTCGAGCCTTGATAATCGTGTAATTTTTTTTCACCATACACATATTTTTTTGAGAATATCATATCATATGGCCATAATAAACACTGAAATATAAATTTTAGCCCACCCTCTTTATTAATATAAATTATGGCCATTTTTTTGAACTTGAGACTTAAATATCCCTTATTTAGGTCTCCATTTCCTAAATAAGGCGAATCCATTTCCTAAATTTATCCTACCCGCCCACCTCCACTCTCACCCATTTTTCTCTTATCCACACCCCTCTCTCTCTAATTCTTCTCTCTTCTCTCTCTCTCTCTAATTCTATCTCTTCTCTCTCTGCCCTTTTCTGCATCTATCCTTCAACACACCCGATTCCCAATCTCAGATCCGAACTCGCGCCGCCGCACGGACCACCTGCCGCCTCTCCCCTGCTACCGCCACCCCGACGATCCAATCACTGGCATCTCCGCCTCCTGCCTCCGCGAACGCCTCTCCGGCCTCAACTCCTCCGCCACCCCCAATGCCGGCTCACCGATGCTCCGCCGCTGCAGGTCAGTGGTTTCAACATCCAAATGCGAAGCTTCTTCTGAGTAGCCTAATGAGCCGAAGCACAAATCCTGCGACGTCATTTCATCTCGTTTCCATCGACAGCAGCTTCTCCATCTCCTCTCATCTCTCCCGGTGGAATTTGTTGGGGGTCGACCATATATATATGGTGGAAATCGACGAATTGGGATCGCCGAGCAGATTCGATATCTCATGTTCCTTCTTCTGATCCTCAAACAGCTAGTGCCTCAGATCTGGATACTTATCACCATCATCATCATCATCATCCCCGCCGCCGCCGTCGAATCCTCGAACATTGTCGATCGATTCAGATCCACCGCTAACTTTGTCGCAGCAGGCGGCGGTGGCGTTTCTGCTGCTGTAGAGGACGATTGCCTTAGTGAAATCATCGGCGCCGCCATCGAGTTGGTCGGCGTGATTGTAGTGCACGTTGATGAGGATCAGCAGAAGGGCCGAGAAATCAATGACGGGGAGCGAGTTGCAGCTTGGTTTCGAGGTTAAGTTGAGAAGGGAAAGCTTAGAGATTACCTTTTGCGGGACTGCTTGGTGTAAGCATTCATAGTCTGGTAGTTTAGCTTCTTTGCTTTCTTGAGCATTGTCCAGGGATTCTCTTTCATAGCTGGAAGCTTAATACGTGTAGGGAATTGTTAATTGTAGAAAATTTCCTAATGCATTTTTTTTTGTGATTTTGTGGATGAAGAATATGATTGAATCTAGATTCAGATCTATTTTCGCCTTAATATTTTCTGATGTAAATTACATGTTGCACGGATCATTGAATTCATCCTTTTGTAACTAAAGAATGTCGGGGATTTTGCTTCGTCTGTTGTTCTTGTTTTGTTATGTCGCAAGTGGTATGTTGTTGAAACAAATTGGAACAATTGAAATAAATTAGAATATTCGTTCCAATAGTACAACGTCATAACTTGAAACATCTAGAACTAATTTGATAATTCGTTCCAATTATATCAAATCCGGAACAGTTGTTACTAATAAGGCTAAATTTGTACCAGATGTACTAGAACAATTGGTACTAATAAAACTAAATTTGTACCAAAAGTACCAGAACAATTGGTACTATTAAAACTAAATTTGTACCAAAAGTATCATATGCCTGATACCCAACCCGATCCGACCCGCGCCCGCCCGCGTCTGACCCGACCCGCTCCGCATTTCAGTAAGGGTATTTTTGTCCCAAATTGAAAAAAATGGCCAAAATTTATATTTTTGAAGGAGGTGGGCTATAATTTATATTGTAATGCACATTATGGCTATTTCATAATATCACTCTATTTTTTTGTTGATTAACTAATGTGATGGAAAAAATTCTACTGATATAAATATCATCATTATAGAGTGTGATTTTCTTTATAAGGAGTCACTTTATTCAATGTGAATCATCATTTTTAATTTTTATTTAAAGGAGTGTTATTTTTATTCATTAATAAATTTTAATTAGAATAATTTGAAAACGAGAGGGAAAAATAATAAATTAACAAAAAGAATGAATTCATAAAAACTGTAACACTCCGTAAAAACCGGTCTAAGAAAAATCCGAGTAAATTAATACTTTTAAGAAAGGTCCTTATTCCCGGAGTTTTAAAAGAAAATAATATTTCTTTTATTGATAAGATAAAGACTTTGTTTATAAAGTGAAAAGAGTTTTCGATTTGCAATTTCAAATAAATGCATTCCTCACATTTACAAACGAGCACAAGCATAAGCATGAGTACGAGTATGATAACATTTCTTTTTTTAATGTGAATTTCATTTCATATGTTGCATTGATTTATTCATGCATGAGTATTTTGCAAGTTAATATCTTATCTCGGCTAATAAAAGACGAGTCTATCAAGAGCATTCGTACCCGGATAAATAATACGAGTAAAATGGGTGTACCTAAGCATGTGAGTGAGATATGTGTATGCAATTGCTTGGTCACTACTTCTCTTACCATCCAATGAGACACATTATATAGATGATAACAAGTGGGAATAAAAATATTAAGGGAGATGAATGAGAGAGAGAGGGAGAAAATAAATTATGTGAATAAGAGAAGAGAATAGACAGAGAGATAGATGTCATCCAAATTCAAACTTCACATGGGAAAGTCCTCATAGGACCCATATTTTCTCTTCCCAAGCCTATTTGGCCAATGCATGCAAACTCTTCTCTTACACACTCTTTTCTCAAGCAAGCAACCATTATTTCAACAACTCACCCCTCCCTTATTATTCCCTTTTTGCAGCCACACAATCATCCACAAATCATTCATCATATTCATCTCTTTATCCACCATTATCTCTTCCATCCAAGCTTTCATCTTCTTCCATCCCACTTCCTTCCACCTCTTGCCATCACTACCGCCACTTTTACACCATTAATGAGAGCTCAAGGTGAGGAATACGAGCTCCATCAAGGATCTAGAAGGGTACAAACAAAAGAGACCGAAAATAAGAGAGAGAAAGGGGGAAACCTAGGTATCTGCTTAATCTTCAATTTTATGTTTTCTTCTTTGAACTTCTCCTAGGAAAAACATGTTAGATGGTGTAGAAGTGTTTGCATGTTGGTTTTGAAACATGATTAAGGTTGAAAGAGAGCCTTAGCTCTCAATTGTTTATGGAGTTTGATGATTCTTGCTTGATTTCTTGAGATCTAAGCATTTCTATGCTCTACATGTGTTCTAGACAAATTGCATGTTAGGATTTCTCTCTAGACTTGAAGAATCTATGTTATTATCATGATATATGTGTAGATCTAGGGTTTATGTGGCTGATTTGTGGATCCTTATGTGTGTTTATGCTAGATCCTTAAGTGTTAGAAATTTTCTGCACAAATACCTTGTCATCTTCAAAGAAATGCAGCCCTGAAAACCATAGCAAAGGATCTTTGATTCAGCTGAAATTTCAATATGTTGTAGCCCTATATGTCTTCTATAACATATCCAAAAATCAGAATTTTTCTTTGAGCCAAACTCCTTCCACACATCCAACTATCCACTGACCTCTTCAACTGGACAGTTTCTCTTGTTTGGCCATTATCTCATTGATCCCTTGTGATATGAACGTTTGGCTTTTTAGAATCATACAGTAGACATTCCAAGATTTCCAAAGGTATAAATAAGTCATTTTTTTCCATCAAGAGATGTGTTCTCTGATCACTAAATTTACTTAGCAATATAAAGCACAATTCTCACGGGCTATTGTAGCATTAGCAATCGGATATCGTATCTACAAGGACCATTTGGCCGACCTTATAGGGAAAACAAAATTCATGCGCTTTCCTACTAGTCAAACTCTAGATTCATCATGATTTTGGTTGTTTCAAATACTCAAATATAAAATTAAAGCAAACAAGACAATAATAAATAATTAAGCAAATAAGAATTGATCAAACAACAATATGAGATAAATGTTGGTTCTAGGAATTCGATTTGATTCTAGATAATATGACAATGACTTCCTAATTCACATAACCATGTTTAATCATCTAGTTGAGAAGCATTCACAAAACTAATCACTACCCTCTCTCGAAAGATAGCAAAAGTATATCAAATCATCGACTCTCTCGACTAAGACTCAAGACGACTATTCGACTCCCAAAGGCATAAAGAATTCAAGCTCCCATGCATGCATTCATCACTTACTAAGTTTCAAAACCATGCATGTTGTGATAATTTGATTTTCATGAATGCAAAATCCTATTAAGAAATTCCACAAACACTTGGCATGCAAGAAAATTAATCAATAATTCTCACATGAAAACAAGATCCAAATCCAAAATCAAATAGATGAAGGCAATTAGAATTAGAAAGCTAAGATCAAGATCACCATTAAATCATCTCAAATCCCCACAACCAATAAAAAGGAAATTAGCTAGACATAAATGAAGAAATAACACAAGAAATGAGAATTAAATGCATAATTAGAGATACTAAGAACCCAAATGGAGAAATCTTCAAATAAATCTTCAAATCCAACCTTCTATTGTAATACAATGACTAAAAACTAAATCAAACCCTAAATGAAAACTTTGGGAAGAGGAAACTAAACTAGGATGAGAGTTGTCACGTTTTGGGGCTAGTTTCCCCTTTTAAATAGGGTACAAGAAATGCTAAAAGGGTACTAAAAACGTAAAAAGTGTAAAATCGGAATTTCTGGTGCATAAACCGCCGAATCGGCGATCTGAGTCTCCAAACCGGCAGTTTAGCAAGCTAAACCGGCGGTCTGGGTCTTGGGCGCCGGGTAGACCACCGGTTGGCATTAAAACATGACTTCCAATACAACAACTTTCGGCGGTCTGACCGGCGGTTCAGGGCTGAACTGCAGATTTGGGCAGTAAGACCGTCGGTTCTTCATCTTGGAGCGTTAGTTTGTATTTTTGCTCCATTTCGTCCGGTTTTTCACTTCTCCGTCCCGATTCTTCGATTTTGCTCTTCTTTGAACCTTTTATTCCAACTTAAAAAACCTCGATCTACCTACACAAATGCACAAACTTCACCAAACTTGATACAAATCTAAAATAACAAAATCTATGCAAAGCACGTCACATTAAAAGGCTAAAGCTTGGAAAAAGTGAAGATAAACAAGCTTAGTTGCTAATAAAATTAATGCTTATCATTCTCCATGAATTTTCTTATGAAACCCCTGTGCAGAAATTTCCAGAAAAAATTCTAGAAAATGTTTATTATTTAATCTGCCCAAAAACGTATTTTTGATGAAGTTAGGAGTTTTTAAAATGATTTCCATTACCTTGAAATGTTATTTTGGTCAGTTAGGAGTGTTGTTAAAAGGCCAAGTCGACTGAAGATCGTTAGCTATTTTTACGAAGCTTGTTAATATTTTCGTGCAATAAAATAATTTCCAGAAATTATTTTTATTATTTTTATGACTTAAAAACGTTTTTATGAATTAAAATTTGTATTTTTCAAGAAAATAATTATTTATAAGTTAAGGAGCTGATTTATGATTTATTGAATTGATTAAAAGTACATTTCTATGTATAAATGTGATTAATTTCGAAAATGAGCTCTTATGCCAAATTGTTTGGGCTTAAATAATTATTTACTTGTAGACTAAAGGTGTTGGACCCAACTTCTATGAATTTTATTATACTTACATGTAGACTTATTTCAATTGTTAAGTGTTTGGGCATTGTTCAGATTTTGCTAAGTGGGTCAAATTAAGTGTTGGGTTGTCTTGTGATTATTTGTAGATAAATTGTTAAAGCCCAAAACAAGAAAAGGAAAAGGTTACATGAATCATCTCGTTGTTGGGGCAAAAAAAATTTCTCGATAAAAACAAGAAAAGGAAAAGGTTTTGACGAGCTCGATAAAAACAAAATATTAAAATAAAAAAAAAACGAGGACAAACTAAAAAAAAACCAGAAAAGCTTAAGACTCTATATGCAAGACTTTCTGCTTATACGAAGAATCTCTTTAGGTGGGCAATGTGCCACGTTCTAGGGACCAGGTCGCCCGAAAGGTAGGCGATCTTGTAGGCTCCTTTGCCGAGAACTTCGTGCACTTTGTAGGGCCCTTCCCATGTGGCTTCAAGTTTGCCGAGCTTCTCCGCATGACTTACTTCGTTGTTTCTAAGCACAAGATCGCCGACCTGGAACTGTTGAGGTTTGACCCTTTGGTTGTAATACCGGGTCATCTGCTGCTTATACCGAGCTTCTTTTATGCTGGCTAGTTCCCGCTTTTCCTCCAGTAAGTTCAGGTCGGTTCGGCGTTGTTCTTCATTGACTTCAGTTGAGAAATTGATGGTGCGGGGGCTCGGTGCTCCGATCTCGACGGGTATGACCGCTTCGGAACCGTATACTAAACTGTACGGGGTTTCTCCCGTTGAAGTTCTGGGTGTAGTCCGATATGACCACAAGACGTTGTGGAGGTTGTCGACCCATTCCATTTTTTGCTACTCTAGGCGGGCCTTGAGTCCGTTCACTATTGTCCTGTTGGTGACTTCGGTCTGGCCACTAGCTTGAGGTCGGTGTACCGAGGTGAAGTTTTGCTGGATATTAAGTCCTTCACACCATTCTTAGAATATTCTGCTTGTAAATTGCGTCCCATTGTCCGAGACGATGATCCTTGGTATTTCGAACCGGCACACGATGTTCTTCCAGACGAAGTTCCGGGCTTTCTCACTTGTGACTTTTGTGGAAGGTTCGGCTTCAACCCATTTGGTAAAGTAGTCAATTGCGACTATTAGAAATCGTTTTTGTTTAGGAGCCGGGTAAAAGGGGCCTACGATGTCAATGCTCCACTGCATGAATGGCCACGGACTCTGCATAGTAGAGAGGTCGGTTTGGGGTAACCTCATCACCTTGGCGTGTAGCTGGCATTTTAGGCATTTTTTCACAAACTCTTCTGCATCTTTTGCCATTGTTGGCCAGTAGTATCCCCATCGCATGATCTTCTGGGCTAGCATCTGAGCTCCAATGTGGCTTCCGCACGATCCCGTGTGTACTTCATTTAATACGTAGGAGGGGCTGTAAATATGACTTTCGATAAAGGACTCCTCCCTCGAGGATGTACTGCGTGGATCTGGCTATAATTTTTCTAGCTTCCGCCTTGTCCTGGGGAATTTCCCCGCTCTCCAGATATCTTATGAGGGGGGTCATCCAGTTCGGATCGTCATCTACTATTACATTGATTTCTGCCTCTTCTATACTCCGGCTTTGGACTTCTTCTACTAGCGTCGAGCTAGTTGGCGAGTTCGCCAGCTTGCTCAGCTTGTCAGCTCGGGTATTCTGGCTTCGGGGAATGCGAATTATTCTGAAGAACGGGAAGGATTGTTCTAGGAGCTTGACCTTCTCTATGTATTTCTTCAATTTCTCGCTTTTCACCTCGTACTTCTCCAGCACGTGGTTGATCACGACTTGGGAATCACAGTGAGCTTGGATAGATCGTACCTGAAGGCTTTGGGCGAGATGTAGTCCGGCAATAAGGGCTTCATATTCCACTTCATTGTTCGTAGTTGGAAACATGAATCGCAGTGAGTATTTCAACTCCTTTTTCTCTGGGCTGATGAGGAGTATGCCAGCTCCGCTTCCCTTCTTTCCCGAGGCCCCGTCCACGTACATCTCCCAGCAGTCTGGGGGTGCCTTCTCAGGAATTTCTTAGAGTTCGGCTTTGGCTTTGAGCTTTTTTGGCTCGTCGATGTTCTCATATTGAGCTTCTACGAGGAAGTCTGCCAGAGCTTGCCCTTTTATGGCTCGGCGGGGCCCGAACGATATGCAGTGCTCTCCTAGCTCGATTGCCCATTTCGCGATTCTTCCTAAAGCCTCTGGCTTAGTGAGGACTTGCCGGAGTGGTAGGTCGATTAAGACTTGTATTGAATGGGCTTGGAAGTAGGGTTTCAGGCGTCGGGCTGCATTCACTAGGGCTAGAGCGACCTTCTCCAGAGGCTGGTACCTTGTCTCTGGGTCTTTTAGAACCCTGCTGACGAAGTACACAGGTAACTGTCGGTCCTCTTCGTCTCGGACCAACACCGCACTTATTGCTTCATCCGACGCTGCGAGGTATAGGGAAAGGGTTTCTTCCTTTTTGGGGACTGACAAAGTTGGCAAGTCATCGAGGTGCCGCTTGAGCTCCTCAAAGGCTAGCTCGTGCTCTGGTCCCCACCCAAATACCGGTGCCTTTTTGAGAATTTTGAAGAACGGGAGCTGCTTCTCGGCGGCTTTGGAGAGGAAACGACTTAGTGTGGTTATGCAGCCTGTCAACCTATGCACATCGCGAATATTTCGGGGTACCTTCATTTCTTGCACGGTTCTGACTTTCAACGGGTTGGCTTTGAGACCCTCCGGTGAGATCCAGCATCCTAAGAATTTTCCAGATCGTACGTTGAAAGTGCACTTCTTTGGGTTCAGCTTGAGGTTCGCTTCCCTGAGTACGTCAAGTGTCAATCGTAGGTCGTCAACTGTTGAAGCCTTTTCCTTGCTTTTGACGACAATGTCGTCTACGTATACTTCGACAGTCTTGCCGATGTGATACAGAAAAGGAAGTCGACCATTCGCTGGTACGTCACTCCGGCGTTCTTTAACTCAAAGGGCATGTATTTGAATGCGAAGACACCGAAACTTGTGGCAAAAGCTGTCATGATCGCATCTTTTTCATCCATTAGAACTTGATAGTACCCTTTGTAGAGATCAAGAAAGCAGAAGACCTCGAATCCCACTAAAGATTTAATCTTCTCGTCAATGTTGGGGAGAGGATAGAAGTCCTTTGGGCAAGCTTTATTGAGGTCAGTGTAATCCACACACATCCTCCACTCCCCTCCTTCTGCTTTCTTCACTGCTACCGGATTAGATAGCTAAACTGGGTATTTGACTTCGAATAGGAGCCCTGCCTTCAACCATTGCTGCACCTCATTGTAGATGACTTGATTTCATTCGGCAGCAAATGTTCTCTTTTTCTGCTTAACCGGGGTGGAGCTCGGGTTGATGTTGAGTTTGTGCGTAATGATATCTGATGATACCCCTGTCATGTCTGCGGACGACCATGCGAAGACGTCCTGATATTCCCTAAGGAGCTGGATTACCTGCAGGTGGGTTTGAGGTCCCCCTGCAAAGCCGACCTTGACGATTTTTGCAGGGTCTATTTCGGATAAGGGAACATGTTCCACCGAGGTGTCTGGGATCGACGTCGTTTCTTCCAACTCCTTGGGGTACTTTGATTGCTATGCTTGTGGTTGGCCTCGGAAAGCAATCTGCATGCATTCCTTAGCCTTTTTCTGGTCGCCTCGGACAGTCAGGATTCCGCCCGAGGTGGGGATCTTCAGCAACAAATGATAGGGCGAGATAATGGCCCTGACTGCATTCAGCCAATCCCGACCTAGTATGATGTTGTAGGGGGAGTTCGCTTTAACCACATAGAGCTGGATTAGCTTGTTGATGCTGGCTGGCGGGGTGCCAATGGCAACATCAAGTGCAATGATCCCTTCGGGTTGAGTCTCATGCTGCGTAAAGCTCTTGAGAGGCAGTGGTGTGGGGTTAACCCTAGCTGGGTCAAGTCCCATCCTATCCAGGCAATGTTGGAAGATGATACTTACGCCGGCCCCATCATCGATAAATACGCGGTGGACCATCTTATTGGCCACTCCGATTTGTATCACCAGGGCGTCATTATGGGGCGTAGCTGTAGGTACGGGATCATCCTCGGAGAATATCACGGTTTCACTTTTCTTGAACCTCTTTTTTATTTGTTCCTCTGCTGGCGGAACTGGCGGCCTGCGGGCTTCTGTCCTTAGCTTGGTTTTCGTCATGCCTGGGGGCAGCCCGGAGATGGTTGATACCATCCCGTCGTATTGTGGCACGCCGCACTGAGGGTCGTCATCCTCTTCGTCATGATTGATCTTAGCTCGCTTATTGTCTGGAGCACAACGACCCTGTCCTCCTTTCCGCTTCCCCCTTTTGCTTTTCCTTCCCCCGGCTTCGTATTTCTTTAGGGCGCCTTCCTGGGCTAACCTCTCTATCTCTTCCGCGAGGTCGCGGCAGTCTTCCGTGTGGTGCCCGAGGTCGTCGTGGAAGGAGCAGTGCTTGTTTCTATCTTGAGGTTTAGACCCCGACATAGGGCGTGGTTTGGTGAACCAGTTCGCGTGAAGCGCGAAGATCTCAGCGTTTGTTTTTACAAAAGGAGGACGCTGAGGTCGCTCCGGTCCCATCCGAGGTCCGAGTCGAGACTGGATGGGTCCTCGTTGGAGACGTTCGTGAGCGCTTCTCCGCTCACGATCATTCCGACCTCGATCAACTTCAGTCATCTTCTTCTCGGTTTCTTCAGGCCGGGAGAGGTCTCGTTTCAACCGGTCTGCGTCTTGGCCATCCGTGAACTGGTATACAATCCTCCACATTTCCTGAGCTGTTTCGGGCTTCTGTTTAGCAAGCTCCTGGTTTAGGGACCCAGCAGCGACAGCATTTCGGAAAGCCGAGATGAGGAAGACGTCGTCGATTTTATCGACTTTCAGGCTTTCTTGCATTAATCGGGAGGCGTACTCCCTTATAGACTCTTTATCCTTTTGCTTTATCGATAGGAGATAGGCTGTGTCTCGGCGAGCCTGGACCTTTATATGGAAAGATTCCTTCAAGGTAGGCCCGGGACCCTACACTGCCAGTTGGTAAGCTGTCAAACCAAGCTCGGGCGTAGTCGACCAGCATCTCGGGGAACAACTTGCACATGTGTTCCTCTTTAAGGCCCTGATTGTGCATGCTGTACTTGAAACGCGTCAAAAAATTGAGGGGATCCTCCAACCCATTGTAGGGTGGTATGTTCGGCAACTTATATGCCACAGGAAGCTTGGCGTCAAGCAGTTCGTCGGTGAATGGGCTGACAAGTCGGGTTGGTCTCCTTTCACGTCGGTGTCGATCTTCTCGGGAACTGTGACTCCTGCAATAACTCGGGCTTCGGCACCTGCTGGGGCTCCGATGTCGCCTTGGGAGGTGGTGTCGCCCGGGACTCCGTTGGGGGCTAGGACTCCGGCGGGTGTCGTGCTTTCCCCTCGGCTCAGGCTCCTGCATCTTGGTGTGGTGAGGAGTTTTAGATATGGACTTCCGCGTGGAACTCTCCCTAGCTTCGGGCGTTGGGGACGTCCGAGCTGTCGTGAGGAAGCGTTTGAAACTCTCTTTGTTTGCTCTAGCGAATTCAGCTGCGACATAGGCGGTAGCGAGGTCGAAGTCATTGAGGAAATCATCTCCCTTCTTCGACTTGGGTTTCTTTTGTTCGGATTCGTCGTTTACTTCCTCGACAAACCCTTCTGGAGTCTCGTTCATGTTGAAGGATCGTCCGTTATGTGTCCTCCGACGCGGGTTTTTTGGTGGATCCCTCTTAGGGATGTCTTCTAGTTCGGGCATCCCTTCGTATGGATCCTCTTCCGAGTGGTTATTATTACGTCCCTCCTTTGGGGTCGAACCGCCTTTCTGGTGATTATCTTTGTTTGAGGGGTGACTTTCCCCTTCGTCGGGATTCCCGTATCGGCTTTGGGTATCCTTCTCTCTTGCCATCGCACTTTGTGATCGCGTTACCATCGTTAATTAGCCACAAAAGAACCGTCGATTTAAAGAGGTGTTCCCACAGACGGCGCCAATGATAAATCTAGGGTTTGCAAGAGTAGCTAAAAATAATAGTAATACGATGACACAGGTATTTACGTGGTTCGATCAATGAGTTCTACGTCCACGGGAGAGAATATCGAGCTTTTATTATATTTGACAGTACAATGAATGTTTGATCGTCTAATCTACCAACTATATATAGGCCTTGAATCGAGCCCTAATCCTCCTAGGACTCCTCATACATATCTTGTTTCTTTGTACATATCCAAATCTCCTTCATAGTCGGATTCCTTCTTCTCCTAGGTAGGGCTTCATTACTTGGTCTTCAAGACAGGCGGTAGTCTCGTCTGGGCCGAGCTCTGTGGGCCGAGCTTAATGTATAGGCTCAATTGGATTGGGCCTTAGGTCAAGCCCAAGATGAGGCCGGTCCTATCAAGAATATATATACCCTACATTTGCGCAAACCAGAAATCATAGAATGCTTATAAACAAAATGAATCTACTCCACCAGTTAATGGATGAAGGCTACCTTCTTCCCATACTGGCTGCCCTAATCTTCCTCTCTCTTTCTAAAACTTCTGTCAAACAACACCTCCAAATTATCCACAACCGGAAAAACCCTATCGGACCCACCAAAGCTGCCCATCATCGGCAACCTCCACCAGCTCGGCAAGCATCCCCACCTCTTTCTCTTCTCTCTAGCCCAGAAATACGGCCCCATCTTCCACCTCCAGCTCGGCGAGATCTCCACCGTCTTTCTCTCGTCAGCAGCAACCGCAAAGGAAGCCCTGAAAACCCACAACCTCGCCCTCGCGACCCGGCCCGAAATCTTCGCGGCGAAGAAGCTCTTCTACGACTGCACCGACGTCGCGTTCGCACCGTACGGCCCGCACTGGCGGAACGTGCGGAAGCTCTGCACGCTTGAGCTGATGAGTGCGAGAAGAGTCGATTTGTTCGCCTTCGTTAGGAAAGAAGAAGCTTCTAGACTCGTTGACCGCGTCGCGGAGCTGTCGGGCTCCGTCGTCAACTTGTCGAAGCTGCTCATGCTCTACGCCAACGGCATCCTCTGCCGTAGTGTCTTCGGCAAGGATTTCTCCGGCGGCGGCGGCGAGGATGAGGAGTTTGGATTGAAGAAGTTGCTTGAAGAGTATCAGCACTTGCTGGGAGGATTTGCGGTTGGAGATTTCTTTCCATCAATGGAGTTTCTGCACGTACTCACGGGGCATAAGGCGCGACTCGATCGAGCTTTCAAGCGCTTCGATAAGCTTTTCAGTGATGTGATTGAGGAGAGGATGAGTTTGAGTGGTTGCAGAGAAGGGCAAAATAGGGATTTTGTGGATATATTGCTTGAGTTGCATAAGGATGGAAGAGATGGACAAGTGCCCCTCACCATCGACAATGTCAAAGCAATCCTCTTGGTAAGTTATTACTCCCTTCGTCCCAGTATTGATGACATGTTTTCTCTTGGGGTGCCTCGCTATTAATGGAATGTTTTTTTTTTTGGATTTAATTAGAATCTAATTAAATTTCTTAAACATCTTACATTTTTACCTTACCTAACCTCTAAACTATTCACTCTCTCTCTTCCTACATTCTTACCTAAAACTCGTAAAAAAACATTCATACCTAAAACCATTTTATTGACTTATAAAACACTTTATTAATAAAAATTAAACGAATATATATAAGAAAATTATATTTCCTAAATCTTGAACCGGTAAACCTCACTTAATTTTTGTCAATATTTAGGTCCACTGGGTGCCATGGACCCGTCAAATAATGTAGTGTAGATTTCTTCATCATAGCTAAGTCTACTGCACGACACTCTTCTATAAGTTTTCACTTTGTGATTATTATTATTATTATTATTATTATTATTATTATTATTATTATTAGATATTTATTCTTTTGTAATTACATGATATATATAGTTCCCAAATATATACCTGGTAAGTGAAATAAAATACTCCCTCCGTCCCGTACAAGAAGTCCCATTTGAGAATCGCACGTAGATTAAGAAAAATAGAGTTAGAGTGTGATTAAGGTAGTATTTTATTGTTAATGTGTGCTGAGTGTGACATAAAGTGTGCTGAGTGTGACATAAAGTAGATTTTAGTGTGTTATTTTTGCCTAAAAAGGAAATGAGACTTCTTCAATGGGACACTCGAAATGGCAAAATGAGACTTCTTGAACGGGACGGAGGGAGTATAAAATTGTAATATGAGAAGTGAATCAATGTTTTAGATCAAGAATAATGAATTATTATTTGGGTCATAGAACAAATTTTGGCAGAATTCTTAATAAAATGCACGTGATTGACAAATCAATCCCCAAGTCCGCCACCATCACCCTCTCCTCACCCTGGCCTCTCTTTAATTATATCATATCGAAAATGCCCATAAATTATTTTTTTTCCCAAATTGAAGATCGCTAGATCTGAAATAAAGGGCAACACAGAAAAAATAAAACTACAGTAATAAACCTTACATCATATCGGAGCACTAATTAAACTACAAAAAGAAAAAAAGAAAAAAAAAAAAAAAGGCCTGCATAATTCATTCTCACTGGTATCGGCAACTGAAAAGCCTCTTCCCCGGATTGGAATCCTTCCATGTTGTGCCAAGCAAGCTCTTTGCGCCTCTTGACATAAGCAAACGACATTTATATTTCCTTGACCTTGCATTCTCAAAAACATTTTTAGATCTAGGGTTCTTCAATTTGAGGGGAAATGGTTTATGGATGTTTTCGATGTGATAAAAAGAAAGGGCAGGGCGAGGGGAGGGTGATGTGGACACGTTCGTGTTTGGGCTCAATTTGTCAATCAAGTGTGTTTAATTAAGTTTCGGACCAAAATTTAGCCTACGACCTAACTAAGTAATACTATATTGTACTCAAATTGCAACCCGCAAGTTAAATGTCCTGAAATGGAACTGAACCCTAAATTATTTTTCTGCAAAAATCTCTATCTCTATTGAAGTATCCAATATACATAATTATATACGAGACTATGACACATATCTTGTAACTTTTTATTCTTTTTAATTCGTCCGAAATTTAAAGTTCAATACGACAAAAAAATAAGATTAAATACAAACATGTTACTACATATGAATTTAAATTATAATATAAGAGCATTCCTAGCACATCACTCAAAATCAATTTCAATTCTAAATTTAGGCTAAAATAATACTCCCTCTGTCCATGAATCATATCCCCATTTAGGTTCCGACACGGAAAATAAGAAAGCTGATAAAGTTGTTTTGATTGGAGTAAAAGTTAAAATGTAGGGATAGTAGGATAATGACAAAAAACAGTGGTAACGACAAAAAAGATGTGGTATTGACCAAAAAGTGGAAATAAAGTTATTGTGATGACCAAAAAGTAGGAATAAAGTTGTTGTGAGGTGGGACCACCAATGGCAAAGGATAGTAAATAAATGAAAAATAGAAGGGTATGGTTGTATAAAAAGGTAAGTAGGAATTTGATTCATGGAAAAAAAAAATGTGGGTAAGTAGGGATTTGATTCGTAGACGGAGGGAGTAAAAACTATGCTAAAATATTCATCCAACACATCTCTCAAATTGTGTACGCCCCACAAAAATATTTACACTTCCTTATAATCCTCTTCAAATTTACAATTCCCTAAATAATTTTTAGCTCACAAATTTAATTGAACCCACAATTTTATAAAACAACTAGTACAACATAGGAAACTTATTGTATTCATTCGTAAAATAGGCAACTACAAATAATATAAAAGAAGCTTTAGAAATTAATTTAAAATTAAATATTTAATAATTCTGCTGTGAGTGCTCTATGTACCGTTTCGTCAACAGTAACTTATAAAGAAGGTCACCCAAATATTTGTGAAACCAAAAGTGTAGAATAGTCACTTATGGGGAACATAACTTCCCCAACAAGGTGAGATTAGGGGTGCTCGGGTTGTTTCTCGGGTTGCTCTCGAGTTGCTTCACCACCACGTCAACTTTTTAATTATTTTATCTTTTATCTATTACTCCCTCTGACCCTTAACTTAAAATTATGGATAGTTTTTTAGGCATGAATTTTAAGAAAATCCTTGAAAAGTGAGATGTAAGAGAATGAACTATGCATAATTTTTAGGGATACGAAAAAGGAAAACTATGTACTCCCTCCGTCCCGCTCATTTTACTAGTAGACACGGAGATTAAGGAAAGTTGTTTGTTTAATAAACTAGTGGATGAGATTGGAAAGGGATGAGAGAAAAACTCTTACAACCATTCATTATGTCTATATTTGGATGTAGACAAAATGAGTGGGACGTCCATTTAAGGAAAGGGAGACAAAATGAGTAGGACTGAGAGAGTATAATTTATGTATAGTATCTAATTACTTCATCAATTAATTTATACGAAAGCACATTTCCTTGTTAGAAATTTCAACTTTAGCACCCCGACCTATTATTCTGTGTCCGGCCCTACTTCCCGACCGATGTCGTAAACCTAGTCGGGCCGATGACCGGACCTTTTTATTTTGAGTGCAGGACATGTTTGCAACCGGAACAGACACAACGTTCATCGCGCTAGACTGGGCCATGACGGAGCTCGTAACCCATCCCCAAAGCCTCGAAAAAGTCCAGTCCGAGGTAAGAAAAGTCGTCGGAGTAAAAAAAAATGGTATCCGAAACCGATCTTCCTCACCTACACTACATGGAAGCCGTCATCAAAGAAGTCTACAGATTACACCCTCCGGCGCCGGTCCTTCTCCCGCGCGAATCCATGCAAGAAATCTCCATCAACGGCTACACGGTTCCCGCCAAAACTTGTGTTTTCATCAACGCTTGGGCCATCGGCAGGGACAAAGAGTGCTGAAAGTTAGTATCTTTCTACTTTATGAAAGGAAGTCAACAAACTGCTGCCCATATTGGTGATATTTGTCTCAGATTTCCTATTCTTACTTTGAGAGGAGCTAATCTGCTTCGCTTTGTGATTATTGGGGTGCTATAGTGTCTTTGCCTCCTCTACTGAGATAAAGTTGCTAAATATTAGTAGATGCTGAAATCGAAGCCAAAAGAGGAGTTAGAAATGTCCCAATAAATTCTATTTATTTTAAACGAAGAAAACCATCCATTCATAAGATGGCATTACCGAATACCTGTTTAGATAAAGAGGAAGAAGACTTAGAATTAGAAGAGGAGGTGGCATTGGAATTGGAAGCATTGGAGTTGGAGTCTTCCGATTCCTCTGCTGCCGATTCTTCTTCTTCCGAGGACGAGGACGAGGACGAGGACGAGGAGGAACCCTAGGGTTCTCTACTCTCCTACCCGTCTATACGAACTATTCTTTATTCAAAGCTAGGCGAGTGGAACCACTTCGACACGTCTTCGCTCGTGAGCGCTTAGAGCCCCTCTTCCATCAATAGGTACTCCCAAGGGGTCGACCACACGCCCTAGCATAGCCTTTCCAGCAGGGAGGGAGTAACGGAAGATGTTGGCGTACTGGAAGGAGAGCGTCCTGCCTTTAAGTAACGGCTTGCCATCGTTGACGATGTTGTCGTTGAAGCTGAGGCGCTTGAAGAGGGGGGGGAGAGACCAGGTGGGCAGAGCTGAACCAGCCGCAGCTGAGGTGGATGGCGGTGATGTCGCAGCCTTGGCTGATTACTATGTCCGACTTCGAGCATTTGTCGCTCCATATTCTGTTTGGCTCCCCCTTTTCATTATCATCTACCTTTCGCTTTCAATGTTTCCCTCCTGCCTGCTTTCAAGATTCAGTGTAAAGCAACAATTTGACCTATTGAATGTACCTATTTTAATGTTTGTTTTTAGGGGTTCTTGTCATGCGTTTTGCTCCATTTGTAATATGTAGAAGACAAATAAATCAAACCATAAAAATTGAAGCTATTAAATCTTCTAACTTGGACTATACGAGAGAGATAGAGGCATTTTTGGGTCTACAAAGTGTTCATTGAAATGTCACTTTTGATGGCAAATAATGGAAACATTGAATTTTGGGGAACACAAGCGAGGGCAATTAGAAAGGGACATTTGAAAGAAAAAATACTGAGCTTCCCCTTTTTCTTAATCACCGAAACGGCTTTCATTAAAGATTCCCGACATTTGTTTAGATCCTGCTGCCGGATTTAATAGGTCTAGGCTTTAGTTTATTGATTGCTTACATAATCGAATAAATAGATCATAGGCATGAGCTACATAGGAACAGAACAATTAATTACATAAGAAAGGAATAGATTAGATAAAGAAACAGATTTGATTAATTGATTAATAGAAGGATTTAATTCGATTATATGCGATAGATAAGGCAACAATTGATTAATAACTCCATATATGATGTCTAGGCTTAAGATAAATATCCTTATTAGATGGCTACAGATAGAGCTAATAACTCTAGTTAAATGGTTTTTGCGCTTTGGATGCGTGTCAAAGCGATCGAAGAGATCGTCGAAAACGACATCCGTTGCTCTATCAATATCCGTGGGGTCTTCAATAGTCAGCCCCAACATCCATCCTTTTCTCCTTCAAGACTTCAGCAATCGACTTGATCATTGATTCGTATTGTTCTCTCTGGCGTTCCACCAATTTGTATTTCCGCGAGTTGGAGAGCTCTTTCCAGTTTTCCTACTCGAGAGCATCCCACAGGTCATCCTGAGGGATTGTATCCGAAACAACAATCAAATTCAATTTGCATCTATGGGAATATCCATACCACTAGTGGATGTAAGAGCCTGTATAGAGTCTAAAAAAGGTAAGACAACCTCCATTAGTTCATTATTCATCTCGGTTTATTTGGTTCATTCTTTGACTGCTCTGCTCCCCCAAAGAATGAAGAGAGACCTCTTTCATAATCCAGACGAAATGTTGGTTGTTGACCAACGGGGATGGAACCTTTCGAACCGGGGAAGCGCTCTTGAAGCTACCTTCTCCTCGAGGTATGGTTTGAGCCCTGGTGCGGAACTCCGTTAGAAAAGAAAGAAGTGAGTTCTCTCTTTATTTATGATAATTGGGGTGACGCTCTCTATTCCTTCCCCATCCACGAGGGAAATTTTCATAGTTCAAACCTTTCACGCAATGCGTATTCAGATTTGAATCTGAAAAGGGCCATTTAAAACCGAAGAACCGAAACAGATGCTGGTATAATATTGGGTCTCCCCCTCCAGCAGGATCAAAAAAGGTTGTATTAAAGTTTCGATCGTGGCAACTCAAAGTGATGTCAATTAACATTGCCTCATTTCGTAAAGTCTTGTCGTACTACGTGAGTCCTCTCAAACGCCGAGGGCTTAGTACCCTCCAGCTCATCAATCTAATTATGCTCTTTGAGATAACAATCCTGGAAGCAAAAAGAAAGAGTCTGCCTCGGGCTTTGTCTTTCGTAGTAGTTCTGAGCTATGAGTTATTTGTTCGGATTGAGCTAAGAGCTAGGATTTGAATCGCTCCTATAGATCAATGGAGATCCTGGAATACTTCAATGGTGGGCTCATCGGTTGGATGCGTCGTGAGCTTTCAATAGCTCCCGTCAATGGACAGCTTTGAGTGACCTGTTAACAACCACATGTATACCCCCCTACATCTATCGTTCCGGCATCTCACCCGATCTTGTTCTTGCTTGAGTTAGTGCTGGAGTTACTGTAGCTTCAGCAGCTGCGTTCAAGTCAGGTATCCAGGAGGAAAAGTAGAGTGAAGCGGAGGCCCTCGCTACTGACAAAACGTTGGAGCTCATTGGCTTTGTGTTCCGTACCGGGGGGAAATACTATAAACAATAAAACAAAGGCTCCTAAAGGAAGCTAAAACGCGTAGCAGCATAAACTCAATACAGTTTAATGAATCTTCCACTTATTTGATGGGCTGGCTAAGAGATTATTTATGGTTAAACTCTTCACAACTTATCAATGTCAGCCTGTTATCCCCGGCGTACCTTTGATCCGTTGAGCGAGAGCCTTTCCACACGGGACTCCCGGATCACTATGGCTGACTTTCGTCTCTGTTCGACCAGTCGGTCTCACAGTCAGGCAGGCTTATACCATTACGCTCACGAGCAGAATCTTAGCTTGAGCCTAGCTTCGCACACCTCCGTTACTCTTTAGGAGGCATCCGCCCCAGATAAACTACCCACCTCGCAGCTCCTCCTATTTCTTCGAAGATGCTGCTATGAGTTCCTTGTTCTCTTCTGTCTTGTCTTGTTTTATATGTCTTTTTTTCTTCTTCGGTTAAAGAGAGCCTTCGGGCGGTATTAATAGATCATCATATCGGAATAGCTAGACATCCCTTCCTAACAAAGGATTGCTAGTAATCTTCTTGTCTAACAAGAAACCGGGAAAAAGGAGCTCTTCTCTGAGTTAGCTGCTGTTTGGATATATCCAACTTTTTCAGGGTCCACAGAGACTCTACTTGCAAAGCCCTCCGAGGCCTGCATGCGAGCTTCCTTGACCTATAGCCCTAGCTATACCACCACTTTCTGGCCTAAAATCTCAAGTTAACTGCTCTCAAGGAATGGGACTACTGGTACCAAAACTTCTACACTCTTATGAAGACTCCAACTCAAAACGAATTGCATCCTGGCGTTCTATCACTAGGATCCCTATCCCTATCTCTAGCTCTATTCCCTGGTGGCTTTCTTTTGCCAACTTAAAAGGGGACTGGACTGCAGGAAAGTAAAATCACCCCAATGGGCAAAGCCTATTTTTATGAGTTCTTGTCTTTCTCTCCTTGGTCGCCAATCTTGTCATTTCCTATGACAAAGCAGTATGGTATGGAATTTGCCCTATCTCACCTTTTAGGTGCTACTAAAAAAACGATAAGCTTTGCAAAGAAACAAATATCCACAGGAAGTAAGAACGATAAAGTTATCAACTTTTTAATTCTGTCAAAAGCCACGCGAATCAACACTTTTCTTCGCGTTACCGCGGCCTCTTTGAATCCACACCTAAAGGTGAATGGGATTGAGAAGGAGCTCCAGCCAAAAGCGATATAAACCAGTTAAGAGAAGACCTTTCAGATACAGTTAAAAGAGCATATCCGAATAAAGAAAGAATAAGAGGGATACTGCTTTACTGCCTTCCCGAACACGTGCTTTAGCAATAGTAGCTCTTTCTTGGTCCCAGGTAGTTTGATAAAAGGGCAACTAAGACAAGGAAGACAAGACCCGAAGGGATCAATTCCCACGGTTGTTGGAGAAATAGATGCCTGTTTTAGCTCATAACTAGGAAGAAAAGAACTCCTTTCGGCTCTAGTTCCAATATCTTGACTAAAAGGCAAGGAAGACAACTACTCCGAAAGAAGGACTTTTGGGCTCTCTCTATTCCCAAGTAAGGGGTGAGTCCCATGCTTTGTGGATCGCGGTCTCACACACTAATCCCTACAGGTGCCCGTAGTAGGCCGGCCGCCCCGTATTGAGCTGAGGTGCTAATGCTTCCCGCAGGGAGAAACTATCTTAGTCATACTTCCTTGATAGGTGAGACATCCACCTGCTTTTAGGGCTTAGTTTAGTACATCGATGTACCAGAAATTGATAATTACTATATTAATATGTTGTTCTTCTTAGTTGAGTTAAGGAAGTAACTATGGAGTCTTTTACAGTCTCGATCCGCTGGCCACGATGAAATACTTTTCCAGTGGCCGGTGGATCTACCTTAGACAGAGCTTTATCTGTATTTTATCCGGCCATTGTTAGATTGAGTGTCAAGGGATAAGACTTCCAAATCGCGGGAAGGCAAAGTCGAGTTATCCAGGAATAAAAGATAGGATAGTTCGCTGACTTTCACTAGTTCGCTTCGGAGCCCCTTGTCTCTAGTATTCCCCATACTTAGGATGTTAATCGTCTACGAGGTAAAGAAAAGCTTAGCCTCTGGAGCTTGTTCTAATTCTAGTTATTGGTTTATTGGTTCTAGCATCTATCCTATTATCGTACAAGCCGTATTTGTAGTTAGCATCGATTCGTTAGATCGGTATTTTTGGTTATAGCAGCTAAGCGGGACTCCTGGCCCAGCTGCTCTAGGCTTCCCAAGCATTCTTCTTTTTTCCTTGTTGAATCAGCCAAGTCAGTAGCCTTTCTTTTATGCGGGATTGCCTGTTGATGCAATAAGGGCTGGCTTGATGCCAAGAAGAAGCTGGTGGAGGAATAACGGCAGCTAAATCATCTGCTGCACAGTAGTACGTATTAGGCAAATGGGATTTCTCTTTCCTAGGCTCAGGAGCGTAGTAAGAGGTCTTTGGTGCGTGAATGCTTGACTTAGAGCTTAAACTAGGGGCATCAACCATTTTAACTGGATACCGGAAAGAGAGGAGGAGCCGATGAAATTCTTTCGGAGGGGCCCTCTGAGCATCCATTGGGAAAGCCTTTTCGTTGAGGAAAGAAGACAAACAAGGACATATTGATTTAGAAAGAGAGAAGACTCCTCTAGCCTGTACTTGCCTTTGAACAGGTTTACCCTGCACGT
This sequence comes from Schizonepeta tenuifolia, assembly GCA_029490685.1. Taxonomy (NCBI): domain Eukaryota; kingdom Viridiplantae; phylum Streptophyta; class Magnoliopsida; order Lamiales; family Lamiaceae; genus Schizonepeta; species Schizonepeta tenuifolia. The sequence goes on along the minus strand of CM055960.1, from coordinate 16,741,897 downwards.
TTCATTGAGCTCTAAGGAGCAGCTTGAAGCAGCGTTCCTCCTGCGAAGCAGAACTCCGAAGGAGAACATCAAGACGGGCCTTAGCAGCACATATTGGTATGAAAGAAAGAAATTGGTATCCGCCTTCAAGAGGTCAAGAACATAGTACTTTGACTTTTAGGGCTAGATTGAGTCTCTCCTTTAAACGCCCGTAAATGGCCTCTCTGGTCATATTTCAAAACTACGTATCCCCTCCAGTAGATCAGGAAAGTGTGATATAACGCAGAAAAATACCATTTTTTAAGGTTTATCCAAAAAAGACCAGAACCGACAGGAGAGAATCTCATTGACCAAAGAAAGCTAATCAAGCAAATCCAAAGAATGTTGGCTACTTTAAGGTACAAACACTCGAAGACCCTTCGAAACGTGGCTGCCTTTTCTTTAGGTCCGTTTTTCCAGGCTTACCAATTAAAGAATAGGGGCAGGGGGCTACAGAGCTCTTTGGCTACACCAGCTACAAGGGAGTAACAAGAAAGAAACAACCGTTGGGAGACATTTCTCTCTATATTATATAGTCAACTCGTAGATAAAATATCAAATCACGAATTTGCAAAAAATCCATTTTTTTCATTCAACTGCTACAAGATCAACAATTCCATAAGCCTGGGCTTCTGTTGCTGACATAAAAACATTACTTTCCATGTCTTCAGATACAACCCATAAAGGTTTGCCCGTCCTTTGTACATAAACCTTTGTGAGGGTTTCGCGTAGTTTCAGGAGTTCTTCCGCTTCCAGGATAAATTCTCCCGTTTGTGCTTCATAAAAAGAACTAGCAAGTTGATGGATCATTACCCTGATAATAGTTCTGTCCGGTGTGATGACAGAAAAGAAAGATAAAGAATAATAAGAAAAAGGATAGAATTGAAACAACCGTACAGGCATTATCTTTTATGCATTGCATACGGCTCTATAATCAAATTGACCCCTCGCGTTCAAGAAAGATAAAATAGAATCTATCAACCCCAGGTGGGCCTCTTCTTTTGTTTTCAAATCAACAGGTAAAAAAGCACCTTCAGGGCAGGAAGGCAATCCCGGAATAGTAACAATTGAGTTAAATCAGAGGAAATTCTACTGATTTTGTTTAAAAGCAGATTCCTCTTTGTTACCAGAGATGTACGGAAAAGAAGGCTAGTTAGGGTTCCTCTTTTGCTGCCGTTGTTGCTTGATTTGTTGTTAACTTGGACTGGCAATTCCTTATCGGCTCATACCAGAGCTAGCTTAATTCGTATTAAATGTCTTACTTATAAGAGCTTCGTCCCCAAAGATTTCATAAACCAGACGTAAAACTCTATCTATATGAGGTATTGGTTCCTTCTTCAGATTTAACAAACAAGACGTAAATAACAACCACTTTGGTTGGAGTGTCCGAGTTAATAAAGAAAGGAACAGCAGAAGAAGCCTAAACAAATTGGCTTTGGAAATGTATTAAGTAAATTGAAAAATCTCTTCATATGATATTCTGATTCGTCTTCCATTTCCGACTTATACTGTAAATAAGCTATTTACAGAGAGACCTAATCAAAACAAGAGTTACCTCCCCCTACCATTGCTTTCAGGGCTTTGTCCCAGGTTGTTAACTGAAGAGCTCCCCTGAGACCTAGATTAGCGAGAAAAGGAGGATCTCCCGTTGGTTAATAGAATTGGTCATTCCTCTGTTTTAATTCTCTTGTACCACAGGTGGTGGTAAGCTCGGGGAAGGTAGAAATTGAGTGCGCCCCTTAGTTAGTCTTTAGGAAGAAATACCGTTTTTTTCAATTGAGTCTGTGATACCCCGAGTTTTTATCCCTTTAGAGAGCGTCTAATTAACTGAGTAAAGTCCAAAGATGAGAATTTAGGAGTAAAATTTTTCTTTTCTAATCAATGAGTTTTGAATAAAACGTTTAAATTGCCTTGTGAATCTTGTGTGAATTTATCTGTTCTAATTATCTGAGATAATGATGATGTGATATGTTTGTTGAGTTGTTTATATGAAAATGAGTATGAGATTAAATTCCGGAAAAATCCCGAGAAGTTTGTTTAATTAAGATAACATAACGTTAATCGCCGAGAAATATGTTTACGCCGATGAACCTAGAATAGAATTAAATTAGAACCTTCGAACTTAGAATTTCTTTTAAGATCACTGAGATAGGGTAAGAACTTATCCGAGAATTGAGAAGAGAAATGAGGCGTTAGTCTTGAAAAGGATTAATAAACGGATTAAAAAGCCGATTAATTTCTTTTAAGAATTAAAGGACTAAAATGATCGAAGCCTTTAATCTTTTAATTTGAGACGTGACATAGGATTGGGATGAGTTAGTATCAAAAGTGAAACGAAAAGAGGTTAGACCCGTTAATAGAACAAAACGGAATTAATACGAATCGTTTTGCCCGAAAAACCTTTACGACCGAATAATTAATACCCGTAACGACACGTGTCATCCACCTCTCTCCCTCTCTCGCCACCTCACAACTCCTCTCCCATCACCCCTCAATTTCCAAGACCAACACCATGATGATGTCTTATGCATGGATTGCTTAAAATGTGCATACAAGTTAAGTTCACATCAACCATCAAGTCTTGTCTTTTGCAATTTCCAACAAGTATTTCTTTTTCTCTTTGTTGGATGCACATGCAAGCTCCATACACTCTCTCTCTCGATTTCTCTCTATGATTCAAGAGTGAGAATTCCATTTTATTCATTCATTTCCATCCAACACCAAAACAAAGAAAAACAAAACTCTCTCCCTCTCTACTCTCTCACTCTCACGGCAAACACACACACTACACACACACATTGATTTTTCTTCCATGCAACCTTGGATTCAAGCTTATCATCCATGGAAATGAAGTAAAGAACACCATCCTCCATCCATTCCATCCATATTTTCAAAGAAAGGTAAGAATTTTCCAAGTTCTTGAAGTTGAATTCAAGAATTATCCAACACTTTTCTTTATTTTCATTCTCAAACCCTATGGATGATTAATCCTATATTCTTTCTTTTTCTTTGAGGATTCAAGAAGACATCCTTCTTTCTTTCAAGATTTAAGCTTTGAAGCTACCATTTCCATCCATTTCAATCCCAAGAGCCAAGAGAAGGATTTCCATTTAATTAAGTATGAATTCATTTGATTAGTTGTAAAAATGTATGTCTATAAGTCCTAAAGGAAAGATCTATGCATGCATGTTATTTAATTTATGTTTAGGCAAACTTAGGATATGCATGTGCTAATCGAGTGAGAAGAATTCGTTAGGAGAATCGAGCATTAGATATTAATCGGTGAATTAAGAGAAGAGAAAGAATTTAAAACCCTAAAAATTTAATAAGTGCTGAAAATTTTAGTAAAAATAGGAAAAATATAAATTCTTGGAGTTATTATTATTATTATGCTTGATTTGTTATTTCTATCATGTTGAGAATGAGATTATATGCATGAAAAATTGAGGAATAAATTGCACAAAATGTGCACATGTGTGCCGTGATTTTTAAGGAAAAATGGAGAATTTATTTTGTTGATTTTGTTGATGTATTGAGTGATGTTTTGATCAATGAGATGATTGTATGTTATGTTAGTATAATCATGCATGTGTTTAAGTGAAGAAAATGAATTTGCATGTTGAAATCTTTTTGAAAGAAATTAAGTGTAGAAATAATAAAAAAAGGATTGGATGTTTAAGTAAGTATTAATGTTAATTTGAAGATGGAATAAAGATAGAAGTTTTGATAAAAAGACTTAAAATTTAAAAGCTTTTAATTAATTAAAAGATGAAATATGTATAAAAGATTTATTAATTAGATACCTTGTATTAAAATTTAAAGACTTGAAATTTTTACAAAAAAATACAACAAAAAGATCTTTTATAATGTGATTAATAAAATGAGCTAATCCATAAAAATGTTTATCAAAAGATAAAGAAATTATTAAGTAAGAAATAGCTTAAAGGTTTAAAACAAATAAAGGAGAAATTATTAAAGAAATAAACAAAACCGAGTGAAGAAGAATTAATCGATAAGAAATAAAAAGGAAGTTAATTTGAGTAAAGAAAAGATGCTAGACGAGTTAAGATAGATACTCGTATAAGTTAACCGAGAAAACAAGAATAAAATAAGATGTCAAGATTTAAAAAGAAAGAAAATTAATTAAATAATTAATTTAGGGACGTTATTTCCAACCGAGCGAAGAAAAAATAAACCGAGATAATAATTAAAGGAATAATATTCAAGTTAAGAAATGAGAATCAAGTTAGAATTGAACAAGAAATTATAATTTCAAAATAGTTTATTAAGAGCTAAGAGAATTTTTGTTAAATAAATAAAAGTTATAAAATACCTTATAAGATAGCGGATGTAGAACGAAGCGTTGTCTATATAAATAAGAAAGATAGAATTAATAGTTTAAGCCTCCATAAAAGGAAATGCATAATCGAGTTAGATTTTAAGATCTAAATAGAATACATGTTAATGTGTCTTGAAGTATGTTTGATTTATTTGAAGTTATTATATGTTTGAATAAGTGTTTAAATGCATGATAGTATTATAATGTGAAAGATGATTGAATTTGTATGCTAGTTATTGATTGTTAAATTAAGAATGAACTAAAGTCTTTGAAAGAAAGCTCAAGTAATAGAATTATAACAATGAAGTTATTAATTAGAACGAGAAAAGTGTACGATGTTAAGTAGTAAAGTTAACCTTTTCGAATAGAGTTAATAAAATAAAGTCGAGAACGTGAGATCTTTTAGAAAAGTTAGAACGAAGAGAGCGACGACTCAAATAGAAGTCCGTCAGTTAAAGTCCAACGCCTTTGTGTCCGTCTTTCATATATCTTACCTATCGATGTCGAACTATGAAGGATCGAGCCGGACGGATCGTTAAGCGAGGACAAATAGCCCTAGACTACCTAGCTAGTTCTTCGGAAGTCAGGTGGGCTTTTCTGAACCAAAACTATCGATGAAAATTAGTTATGCTATTGAATATTATGTTATGTTTTCAAATGTGATTGACTTGCCATTTTATTGAAGTTAGTATGTGTTATCATCTATTTATATGAAGATGTGATTATCCTGTGAAAGCAGGAACCCACGTGTGGTATATGTTGAGGTGACTGTGAGCCTTGCTTCGGTTGGGCCGGTCACAGTGTTTGAGAAGGAGGCTTACTTCTCGGCACAGTGAAGTTATTTGTGATAGATGATACATACTGTTATATTATATGATATTTGACTGCGCAGTCCGTTTTAAATAAAAATGTTTTGACATGCACAAGTAAAACCGTTTTTAAAACTGCTTATATACTTGTGATGTTTGGCAAGGCAAGTTCAATTCATATAGCTTTAAGAAACATCTTTATTCAAATGTTTTGGCTTGTGTTCACTGAGTACGAAGTACTCAGCCCTGCGTGTGTTTCTAAACATGCAGGTTGACTGGATGACGATGGCGTGGATACTTGGTGGTGTGGTTTGGTTTTGTTGGTTAAGTTTGGTAGAATTTCGGACTGGCATTTGTACGTCTTCATACGTGCAAGTGTTGGGAGTTGATGCTAATTTCCGCTGCAATCTTTTTGATCTAATATCTGTTGATGCCAGTACTCTAATATTCATGTTTTTGATTTCGAGCGTTGTGCTCGAAGACTTTGAATGCTTGTTGAATTCGTAACCCCTTTATCTTGTAATCCCGAGCGATGGGCTCGTAACGTGACTTGTCGTTGAACATGATCCCTTATCTTGATGTATATAATCGCATGCTTCCTCTTTTTGTTGGAATTCCTTTCCCATCAGCATGATTTACTTGTTTGAATTCCCGTTTAAAGTGAAGTTAAGATGCTCGGTTATTATTTCTTTATGCTTTTGAAAACTAAATTCGATTGCCTTATATTCCGCCTTTGATTTCCCCGAGCATGTCCCCTTTATTTGAGTTAGTTGTTAGTTGTTTAGGTTTGTTGTTGTTCGTAAGTCGCACCTCGAGAGTCGGGGCGTGACAGGTTGGTATCAGAGCAAGGCTCTTATTTGTTCTAAAGTCTGTTATTCTTTGATGAGTCGAGTCTAGATTTAATTCCTAGACTTATTTGAGTCAGTAAACCACACCAAGTTATCCTCCATCTCATCCGGCAATCAGGTATGTCTTTTTCTAAAAGTTTTCTTCTCAAGTTAAAATGATGTTTGAGTTATTAAAATGTTGAGAATTTTCTTTAAAGTTATTTTGTTGAGCTATGATGTTTTAAGATGAATTTGTTAAGTTGTTTAATAACTAGATTGCTTTAGAATGTCTACCCCTTTGCGAGTGCGTGTGAAAAGATCGGAAAGAATAAGGCGTGTGTGCGATTGGTTACGTGATTTGGAATTGCCCAAAAATCCCTCTTTGGAACGCAGAAATGAGTATGTAGTAGAATTCGTAATATGTTCGATAATTTGTTAAGTATGCTTATGCGTTTAAAATTCGTATAGGATGGACAACGTTGATTGGATGCAAGAGTATTTGCACGCGAGAATGGAAAATAACGAATCTTTAGCAGAATTCTTAGCACGATACCATACGATTTGGGGAAAAGTTCAATATATGGACGTAGGACCGCTAGAAGGCATGACGCACCTGATTCAAGCGCTACCACAAGAATGGAAGGACTGGGCAGCATCTTTTGTCTCTCGATTTCTAGGCTACCGTTACTTCGACCGAACCCTATACGGTGACGTAAATGCTTTTATCTCCGCGATTTCAGCCCGTTTTATGTCCTATGGTGCTCCTCCGCCCGAACCTTATGAAAATGATACCCCAAGCTTGTTGAATGACTTTGTTCGTAATCCTTCACCAATTCCTCCAAGTGGAACTGTTTCTCTCCACATCAATTCGCCGCCACGAACTAATCTTCAACCTCAGAATCCTCTTGCAGATTACCCATTTGTAAGTGGTGTGCTTTTTAACTTAATTTTCTTGATTCCTTTGTTTTTCTGACTTATCAACATTGCAGCCGAATGGATGTGATGAAAATTCTTCTTCAAATGAAAACCAAATAGCTGCTTATATGAATCATCCGCAAGCAAACCTTTGTAAGCCATCCTAGAGCAGAATCCTCTAGCCAAACCCGCTCAAGCGACGACAAAGAGAATGGAAGCGAGCCAGTTGATGCAGCGACTGTAGGAACCGGATATCAGGTTGAGTTTCTTCTTTCCGTATTACCTTCTTCAGATAAGATTCTTCATTGCACGAACGAACTAAGAAATCCGTTCGTTCCTTCTAAAGACTAGGCTTTTGGGGCGGTTCCTTCTTCCATAACCTGAGCTCGGAGAACGAAGAGATAAGAGGGCCCTATAGAGAATGTGGTCAGAAATCCATAATAGAGTCCGACCACAACGACCGAATTGATTAGCTTCATGCATAAGGATACTAGATTACCTAGTAGAAAAGATTGAAAAATCATCAGCGGTAAAACCGAATATGTGTAGCTAACGCGTTTGCATTCCTCATAACCAATAGGGAAGAAAAAGTCTTTTTGGAACGAGCAAAGGGATCCCCGTAGCGATCCAAAGGATCAAGAAAATCATTCTCTTAACAGTCTACTGATTATACAGGTTCGGTACTATGGTTTGTCTCCAGGGTTAGTAAAGACAACCAACTACCGATATTCCTTCGAGAAAGCAAAGACTAAACTACTCCTAGTCCAGGAACTCAGCAATTGATGCACCTTCTGCTACACTTGCTGATAACTCTGCTGATGCTCTTTGCGATGATAGGGTTGACTCTTCCACTGATGGTCAAAGAGCAAATACCGACAATCAAGAGCGAGATGCCTTAGTAGAAGCTGTTTCTATCAATGACATATTTATATTCTTAACTCATAACTCATAGCTGAGCGAAGCCCTTTCAGTAGATACCAGTCTAACAAGGAGCAACATTAACTCCTGAACCCCAGGTGGTCAGATTGGTCGGCAACAAATAAATAAAATCACTCTTAGATTCATTAACTCAAACAACTAACAATTGAATATAAATCAGAAAAGACAACTTATGAATAACATCCCAAGCACCGGTATCTTTTCTCTATATCTATATACCTTTTCGACCTAGATTCCATGTCTAGTAAATTAGTATTAAATGTATAAGTTGCTTACTCTTTGTTTGTTTGTTTTTTATAATATTTCTTATAATGATGTTATTAATTACATTTAAACAAATATTCTAAATCTTAATATTTATGAATTTAATATTATTTGTTGTTTCTATGAGTTATATTGAATGTATTATTTGTTGTTTATTTGTTTCTCTTTTCCGTTCACGTAATCTCCTATGAGAGAGAAAAAGCCGAAGGCGCTTTAAGTCACAATTGCTTGACTTAGATCATCAGGAAATCGATCTTTAAGTGAAGTGGTAGTTCGCCTGTGACGAGAAAGATTCCTTTAATGAGTCGTTAGCGTGCGAGATCACATCCTCTTGGGTCCTATATTTATTCGCTCTGCATTACAGTCAGCTTCCTGTTTCCGAGCTATCGTCGAGTAGAGTTCCGTATTTGCTCATTTATTATGAGTTGTTAGGGGATTCATTGAGTATTGTATTTCGATGCTGACTTTAGCTCAGCTTCGTTCGGCTAAGGCAAGTAAAGAAGAAGAAAGCGGTAAGCCGGAGCTAAAGCTCTCCTACGCAACATTTCCCCTCCTCACTATGGACTCTAAGGAACGACGCCCTACTTTTTTTTGTTTAGCCTCTTCCTATCGATTCGATCGGTGGGACTTACTATCTTTATTCTTTCAGACTTCATCTTTCATTTCTGGTCAGCTCTCTCGTCTTTCCAACAAATTAAAGGAATCGCGTCTACGAATAGCAAAGTTCCCACGGAGCACTAACTAGAAATATCATAAGAGAAGAGAGCAATGCCCTTCGACTCCCCAATATGAGATAGGTTGCAGCTATAGTCCTTCTTCTTTTGATTAAGGGGACTCATTCCTATATCTTTACCCACATCATAATCCCTTCTTCATTGAGCTATCCTTTCATGTCTGATAATTGCACTTTTTTCAACTGTTGAAACCTTCTGTTCTTCAGCTTTCTGTCCCATCCCACCAATATTCCAAACTGCTCCCAATTAACCAGCACCTCTATTTTTCACACCTTTTCTTCATCATTTAATTTCTTAATTCTATGGTAAAACTTACTAAAACGATATAAAATTATAGCAATGAGATGTAAATTCCCCACGTGGAAAAACTCACACTCATAATTATGCATGGGATGATCAAGAAGAAAAACTGAGTGGGTCGTCGGGGGGGTTCTATATGGTGTCACGACTTCCTCTCATCTTCTCCGGCGGCGGCGGCGGCGTTGGTTCCGCCCCAATCATATAAACTGAATGGATCCAAATTTAAACCCTTGCTTTCACGAGCATGATCAAATCCTTGCGTAAACATCAAATCCAAAGAATCTGCCTCGATCTCGCCCAGACCGGCGAAGAAGCTGTCTTCCGATTGGTTGGATTCCGGCAACGTGGGCTTGTAGCTCTGCGAAAACCCGTCTTCGAATTCTAGAGCATTGATATTGTCGAGATCTTGATCCACCTCCTCCTTCACGGCGGCGGCGTTATCGGCGCTGGTGGTGGCTTCCTCTTTAGGGTGGGTGGATTTGGGCGAAGTCTTTCCGGTCTTGGAGGGCTGAGCTCGCGTGGAGCCGGCGAGGGCGTTTCTCTGAGTGGGCCATGGATGATTATGCTCCGACGTGTAGGTAATCACCAGCATATTCGGGTCGGTTCGGCTCCGCTCCACTTGCTTCCTCGCCGAACATCCCTTGGAGCTACTACATCTGTAGTAACCCCTACATTACAAAACCATTAATTAAGTAATCTTCTCCATAATTATGTAATGACTACTGCTTCTATCTTTACGATCTACCAACTCTAGTGCGTGCGTGTGTGTGTGTGTGTCAGTGATAATAATTCAGACAAGGGTTTTTTTTTTGGTTTCCATACCATTACAGGAAAAATATAGAAGCTAGCTCGGATAAATTCGCTGCTGCGGTCGGTTGAAATGAATAGAATGAATTGAATGATTACCTGGGATAAGGCGAACCTTTAATAGGTTTTTGGCCGTATTTTCTCCACGCCCAAAGATCGGAGGGAACAATCTCGCCACTGGGCCTACTGTTTGCAGGCGCTGGAGCTGGTATACAAACTACCTTCTTTGCCTGACTTTTTCTGATCATCAAAATCAGATTTTTTATCAAACAAATATACTTCTATTAATTTTCAGACACGATCACTGCCCTTTTCATGAATTTCTTCTTTATTAACCAAAAAAAAAAGCCGAAAGTGGTGGAAATTTTCAAAGACTTGACAGAACTATCTCTGTTGTTGTGGGATATGGACTACAGTAGCATGTAAGAAAAAGTCAGATTTTTCATGGCATTCATTAACTTTTCGTTAAAAGTTTTAAGAGATTTTAATGATGGAAAAAGAAAAAATAAAAAAACACAAAACTTTTCTTTGAGATCCTCAACATGTGATAGTCAGAGTTAAATACAAGCTAGAGAGCTAATGACTCCAAGACTCAATAAATATAACATTTAATTAATTAATCAAAGTCTCCCTGATTTCAATGTCAATTTGCAGTTTCTCATTAAATGTAAACTCTATCTAATTTGATTGTGACCTTGATACGGAGCTGGAACTGCTAACTATGATGAATGCGCTAACTATGGATATGATGCCGGAAATAGACCGATTTTATATCATCCTTCAATTCGAATTGGCAAAAGCAATGTCTCCCTGCATAATATGGATTCCAAACATTCATGATCTGGATGTGAATGAGTCGAATTACTTATCCCTCGGTCTATTAGCGAACCATCTCTCTGAAAGATGTTCCACTAGAAATATTCTTGTTATTGCTTCGACTCATATTCCCCAAAAAGTGGATCCCGCTCTAATAGCTCCGAATAAATTAAATATGTGCATTAAGATACGAAGGCTTCTTATTCCACAACAACGAAAGCACTTTTTCACTCTTTCATATACTAGGGCCTTTTCCGCCTCTCTTCCTAGCCTAATCCTTAACATCAAAGCTAGCAATCATAGAACGAATGCCTGGGAATCTTAGCGTCGAAGCCAAGAGGAATCCTTCTTTACTGCCTAGAGGGAGAGGTACATCTTCCGTAGTCTCTATCTCTGGATCTAAATATAGAAGGCTAAATCTTTCCATTGAAATCTCTAAAGGCAGATACCAGGCTATGGTTTGGCTTAGCAAGACCCTAGAAAGGCGAAACGGGGCACCGGTTGAGAAGCCGATTGAGGTATACTCCGTCCTGCATCATGAAATCGTAGCAATTCTCAACAGGCTATTGAAGTCCCCAACAAGCAGCCACGGGGTAGAATGCAATTCCCTCATATTGATAAAAAGTCCAGAGAACAATTTGAAATGAAAATAAAGAGGTCATAAAAACAGAAAGGCATGAATTGCGCAAGAAGTTCTTTCAGTTAAAACGCAAAGACAAGGAAGACATTAGCTGCACTTGAGCCTTGACATGAGTGAAAGACTAGACCGAAGGTCATCTAGTAGCGAGGATGCCTTCATATAAGATAGAAATCAGGAAGCAAGAGAAGCAGAATGTGCAGCCTAAACTTCCATCAAATGGAAGTAGTAAGTCTCTAGCTAGGGATTTGGAATATGGAATCCGGGGCTCTGGCAGTATTAGCGGTAGAAGAGTGAAATCATGCTCAAGTGTAGACAAGGAGGGCTGGTCGATAGAAAGCAGACCTGCGCAGTCGGCTAGTTGAATGGATCTTGATTCAGCCTAGTTCATTGGATGCACTAACGCCGTATGCAGCTAAGCGGTGTTTAATCAGGTTATGCCTTCCTTTTCTTTAACAAACCACCAAGCAGCCAAAGAAGCCTAAGCAGAAGAAAACAGCTGCCTGTGTTTAGCAGCTTGATTAACTGACCCCTCTTCTTCCTACTTGCCCTCCTCTTATTCTTTTTAGAGATCGACCCTAAACAAGAGAACTCAAATCCCTGGAGTTCAGTTCTTTGGTTCACTGAGTTAGGAGTCGAGTAGAGAAGAAATCAGTGGTAATCATAGTTTAACTGGGCCGGCCTCCAAACGAGAGGAGATACAATAGCTACAATTCCTGATAGGTAGGTCAGCTTAGACCCTTAGCAGTAGCTAATTTCTTTCCTTGCTTAGCTATCACTTGATTTAGTTGATGTATACAGATCCAACAGTAGCTCTAGCAGGAGCAGTTGATGGGGCATTAGCAGCCTTAGGAGCAGTGCTTTATCAGTTCCCTTCTTGTTTTGTTTTATAGATGGGGAAGATAGACACCTTGTTCCCTTTGTTTCTACTTTATTATTGGATATAGAATTAGTTTAATTTCCTACGGTTTATCCCGAGGTTGCAGCACGTCCGGTCGTTAACTCCTCGCGCCGCTGCCGCCATTTCTAGGACCGACCGACGCCTCACCTGCACAGGTACCTACGTAGTGTCAGTCGCACATTCAACATAGCGTTCGGACTCATGTGCCTTCCAGAACTTATTGTAAAGGTCTTTGAGCCTGCTGCGTACGATTAGCCAGCCTTGCGGCGGCAAAAGAATGCAAAAATAGTAGCTGGCCTTGCAATGGTGGTATCGAACTGATGAGTAAGATCGGCAAGGGAATTAGCTAGCAAGAAGTCAAAGCAACTAGGCAACTAGGGCAGTAGAAGAGGAAAGACCAAAAGTAAGGTTAAGATAAGACCTGGAAGTCATAGTCAAATTCAATCTAGGAAAGGATTTACAATAAGGTAAGACCGGACTTCGAATCTAGCTATTGACTTCTTCACCTAAAGGGAATTAAACGACGTCTTAGGTACAAAAAGTCAAAGCATAGCTCTATCAGGAATCGATAGTGGGATTATATGCGAGGATTGAAAGAAATATGGTCTAGGATTAATTAAATATAGTTTTGGATATATATTAATTAATTAATAGTTGGACTATTAGATTAATTAATTGGAGACAAAAGAAATGTCCGGCCCATATTACCTAGGGTAATAAGCGCGGTCATTATTCCTATAAGTATAGGAATTCTGTTTTCTTTTACGTGTGATTTACGTATTATCATTCTCCACTCCAAAAACTAGGGTTTAGTTCTTAGAGAAATATTAGGAGCACTACGTGATTTGATTTGGAGAATTCCTAGCGTTCTTGAATCAAATCTGCACCGTGGAATTGTTCCTGCATCAGTTCAACACTACACGTGGATACCATAGTAGCGGATTCAGTTACAACAATTGGAATGAGTTGATAATCTACACAACAAGTAAGTTTTCCTTCTATTGTGTTAATAGAAATCTCCACACACGAAATTAATTGTAAATCTTGATCTGTTTCTTGACAATTAATTCCGCTGCGTATCATTAGATGATGTCAAGAAATCCCAACAGTGGTATCAGAGCCAAGGGCTCGATTTATAATTATTTTCGTTTTCTAATTATAATATGGGTTGAACAATTTAATAATTTGATTATTAATTGGGTTGCTTTTCGGAAACAAGTCTGCAACTATTGTTAAATTGAAACAACAATTCAAAATTGAAGTTTTGGTCAAAATTGGCTGCAAGTTTTTGCTGACAATGCGTTGTTCTTCAATTTATTGGAATTGGGCGTATTTTGCTCGTGGTTTCACAACGTTGGGACGTAATCTGTAAAATAGGCAAATAGAGGGGAGCGTTTAACGCTGCTGGTTTTCTTTTCTCTCTGTTTGCTGCTGCCTATTGACGATGAAGACAACGACGGGTTGCTTGAGGCTTGCCTCTGTGCTGCGCTCGACAGCCCGCATCGTCAAAGGTAGAAGGGCAGCCTTTACTGCCCGTATTTGTGACGCTAGGCGTCGTCGTTCTTCGACCACGAACACCTGCAAATTCCGGCGATTAGAGAGGCATTAGATGCTGCCATCTTCACCGGGATTTGCAGCAACAGCTCGATGCTAAAGGGACGGTAACGGGCTGCCGGGGCTTGCCTTTGTGCTGTGCCCGACAGCCCAACGCCATCGCCGGAGGCAGAGGGGCGGTCGGTGGTTGCTCCACCGTCCTTCCATTATGTTGCTGACTGCTGCTATTTCATCTTCTTTGAAGAAGGTGGGGTCAGCTGCCTAGGGCAGCAAATTGGACCGGGTTTGACTCGGTTCGACCGGGTCTAACCCGGTTTGACCAGAAAATTAAATAAGTTATTATTATTCTAAAATAATGATTATAAATTAATTTATATTAATTTAGAATTAATATAAAATCTTAAACTCAATTTCATTTAAAAGATAATTCTATTAATTAGATTAATAATTTTATCTTATACTTTTAATATATTATTTTTTGAAATAATAAGTATTAAATCTATATTAATTTAGAATTAATATAATCGCAACCCATATTTTAACTAGAGAATAAAATTTTAATTAGATTATTAAATTTTATTCGTGGAGATTTTATGTGCTACTTTGTGTGATGAGCATGATATTTAATTTTATGCTTTATTTTAACTATAGTAGTTAGAGTCCGCTATTATGTCTGGGTAGGCGGCACCCAGTATTTGTAGTCCGTATAATATGTCTGGGTAGACGGCGCCCAGTATATGTGGTCCGCATTTGTATGCCTGGGTAGGCGGCACCCAGTAATTGTTTGACAATTTGTATCACATAAAATATCCCCTTTTTAAAATACAAAGTCTTATTTGGAATAATACGCGTCGTCCATTATAATTGATTGAGTGCAAAAACCTTTTCGATCAAGAGTATTTACACCCAAGTGTTTGCTCTAGTCTACAAGGCTAAGACTCAATCATAGATGCATGGTGGCATCGTGTAATGGGGTTGACTTGCTTAGATCAGTTTTGACGCCAAAGTGTCCAAAATGATTTAAGGGCGCAGATTAATTGGATTAATCAACCAGGAATTGCAAAATTGTTGTTGCAATTGGCTTAGAGGCCTACTAGGTGATATTATTGCGGTCATCAGCCAAAGCAGAGGCCGTGATAATATAGACCTGGGTCTTGGTCCACTAAGATTTATATTGGATATATAAATCCGTACTTTGCGTTTGGGGTCGCAGGGTGTGTCAAAATTAGTGGGAGCTAATCAATACAAAAGGCCTTGTTTGATTATTGTGATATAAATGTGATCATTGTTTATTCTGTTCTAATTTGCTTTTCTATTTATTTATTGATCAGATAAGAATGTCGTCAAATTTGTCTTTGAAATGCTTGATGGAGACCAATAAGTTGACTGGGTCGAACTTTCCGGATTGGCTCCGATGCTTGCGTTTGGTACTAAGGCAAGATAGAATTGAGTATGTCTTGGACAAATCAATTAGTGTCATCCCTGATAAGGAATCTGAAGAGTATAAATCGTTTGACGAAAATGCTCATAAAAAACATGTGGATGATGCTACTACGGCTCAATGTGTTATGTTGTCATCGATGACTTTAGAGTTACACAGGCAGCATGAACACATGTTCCCTTATGAGATGCTTAAACACTTGCAGAGCTTGTATGCTTCACAAGCTCAAACTATGGAGTATGAGATTCTTAGAGATCTCTTCGAGTGTAAGCTCAAAGAAGGGGGAAAGGTTTCTGACCATGTTTTGAAGATGATCGGATTGATTGAGAGGTTAGCTGCGATTGGAACACAGCTACCCGTCAATATCTCAGTCAATATGATTTTGCATTCTCTGCCTGTGTCATTTGAAAACTTCATAGTGAATTTCAATATGAACAGTACAAAGGCAAGTCTGCCAGAGCTTCATAACATGTTGAAGACTTATGAGTCTTCTACCTCTAAGGGCAAATCTATACTCATGGTGAGCTCTTCTGCAAAATCTTCCAACTCAAAAGGGAAGAACAAGCAGAAGAAGAAGAAAGCAGTGAATGCTGCACCTTTGAAGCCTAAAGGGGGAACTCAGAAAAAGCCGAAATTTTCAAAGGATGAGTGTCTGTTCTGTCATGAAAAAGGACACTGGAAGAGAGACTGCCCGAAGTTCAAGGCACAAGGTGCCTCGGGTACTAGCTCAGGTATGTTTGTCATTGAGATAAACATGTCTATTAATAATTCACATTCCTGGGTATTAGATACAGCTTGTGGCTCACACATTTGTAATAATGTGCAGGGTCTAAGTGATAGCAGGATGGTGAGACCCGGGGAAGTCAATCTACGCGTGGGAAATGGAGCAAGAGTTGCTGCTGAACGTGTAGGGACTTATAGATTAGATCTTCCTTCGGGAAATAGACTAGTTTTATCAGATTGTTATTTTGTTCCTTCGATTTCGAAGAATATTATTTCCGTACCTATGTTAGACATTGAAGGTTTTGACTTCCATGTTGGAAACAGAAGTTGTTCGTTTTCATTTAATGGAATTGTTTATGGAAATGCCACTCTTATGAATGGTTTATATATGCTTGAATGCGAACAAAATATTCTCAATGTGCAAAACAAACGTCCTAAGCTAGGTAATGCGAATAACCATACTTATCTTTGGCATTGTAGACTTGGTCATATTAATGAGAAGAGAATTGCGAGATTAAGAAAATTAGATTATCTTACATCGTTTGACTTTGAGTCTTATGGTGCTTGCGAGTCTTGTCTCAAAGGGAAGATGACCAATAAACCACTTTCTGGGAAAGGACTACGAGCCAAAGAAGTGTTAGAGTTAGTCCACACAGATGTGTGCGGACAGCTTCCGATACAAGCACGAGGTGGATATTCGTACTTCATAACTTTTACTGATGATTTCTCAAGATATGGATATGTGTATCTTATGAAACACAAATCTGAGGCTTTTGAGAAATTTAAGGAGTTTAAGTTAGAAGTCGAGAAACAACTTGGCAAGAGCATTAAAACCCTTCGATCGGATCGAGGAGGAGAATACTTGAGTCAAGAATTTATCGATTACCTGAAGTCACATGGAATCCGTTTAGAATGGACCCCTCCTGGGACGCCTCAAATGAATGGGGTATCCGAAAGGAGAAATCGAACTTTATTGGATATGCTTCGATCCATGATGAGTTTTTCAAATCTTCCCACATTCCTTTGGGGTTATGCCTTACTTAGTGCTGCTTATATTCTGAATAGGGTTCCTTCTAAATCAGTTGAGAAAACACCATATGAGTTATGGTGCGGCAAGAAGCCGAGTCTTGGGCATATACGGACCTGGGGTTGTTCTGCATTTGTCAAGAAAATGATGACTGATAAGCTGGAATCCAAAAGTGAGAAATGTTATTTTGTGGGATATCCTAAGGAAACTAGAGGATATTATTTCTACCATCCCGGAGATCACAAGGTGATAGTCTCTAGGAATGCGATGTTCCTTGAAGACGATTACGTATATAAGGAACAAAATCATAATACGGTAGAACTTGAAGAAATTCGAGAACCACAAAATGACATAGAAGATGAAATCTTGCCTAATGGTATAGACAAGAATTCAGTGGGAGTCTTTGGTGGTCTATTGGATGGGGGATTGTCTCTTAGCAGACGACCTGAAAACAATGAGACTCATCAAAGTGAAGATGATGCACAGGGTGCACCACCTCCATCTCAGGAAGAACAAGAAAATAAAATTCCTGAAAACTCTCAAAGTGGTGGATCGTCCAACACACTAGAATCTTCTCACATTCAGAATGATAGGCCTAACCAAATGCAAGGCCAACTCGATAGGCCTCAAAGGAATCGTCGTCCACCTAATAGACTCAATCTCATGGTTGAGAACCAAAATGATGAAGATGAGTTAGAGGATGACGATCCTAAGACCTATACCGAAGCGGTGACTGCCACCGATTCGGAGATGTGGCTTGCTGCCTTAGAATCTGAAATGGACTCGATGGGTTTCAATCTAGTCTGGGAACTAGTTGATGACTTGCCAGATGGGGTTATACCCATAGGTTGCAAATGGATCTTCAAAAAGAAGAGAGATGCAAATGGCAACGTTCAAACCTACAAAGCTAGATTGGTAGCGAAGGGTTATAGTCAACGCGAGGGCATTGATTATGACGAAACCTTTTCACCAGTTGCTAAGATCAAGTCCATTAGGATTTTACTTGCTATAGCTGCATACTATGATTTTGATATTTGGCAAATGGATGTCAAAACCGCGTTTCTCAATGGAGAACTTGAGGAAGTTGTCTACATGAAACAGCCTGAAGGTTTTGTATCTAAGACTAGGCCAAATGCAGTATGCAGATTAAAGAAGTCCATTTATGGACTTAAGCAAGCATCTAGGAGTTGGAATATTTGCTTTGACAGAGCTATCAAAAAGTTTGATTTTGTCAGAAGCAAAGAGGATCCTTGTGTTTACAGTAAACGTGAGAATGGGAACATAGTTTTTCTCATCATATATGTTGATGACATATTGATTTTGGGAAACAATCGTCCTATGATGAAATCCGTGAAAGATTGGTTGTCTAGCTCTTTCATGATGAAGGACTTGGGTGAGGCCTGTTACATCCTTGGAATTAGGATCTATCGAGATAGACCTAATAGATTGTTGGGGTTGTCACAGTCCACTTACATAGACAAAGTACTAAAGCGTTTTTCCATGGAAAATTCCAAGAAAGGAAATCTTCCTATGGGACATGGCATCAAATTGTCTAAAAAGGATTGTCCTTCTAATGACAAGGAAATTCAATACATGAAAAGGGTCCCATATGCTTCAGCTATAGGATCAGTAATGTATGCCATGACATGTACTAGGCCAGATGTGGCTTATGCGCTTAGTGTAACTGGCAGATTTCAGCATAATCCTGGTGAGGAACATTGGAAGACTGTCAAAACTATTCTTAAGTACCTTAGAAGGACTAAAGAATACTTCTTAGTCTATGGTGGGCAGCAAGAGTTATCAGTTACTGGGTATAGTGATGCTAGCTTCCAAACAGACCACGACGACTATAAGTCTCAGTCTGGCTATGTCTTTGTTCTAAATGGTGGGGCAATAAGCTGGAATAGTTCCAAACAAGAGACACTTGCCGATTCATCCACCGAAGCTGAGTATATTGCTGCATCTGAAGCTGCCAAGGAAGCTGTTTATTTGTTAGAGTTCGTGAAGGAACTAGGTGTTGTTCCAAGTGCCAATAGTGCTATACATTTGTATTGTGACAATAATAGCACAATTGCGCAAGCAAATGAACCAAGAGCCACGAACAGAAACAAGCATGTTAGGAGAAAGTATCATCTGATCAGAGAAATAATAGAGAGGGGCGATGTGAAATTAGAACGAGTACACACTGACAATAACCTAGCCGATCCATTTACCAAGCCATTGTGTATAGCAAAACACAATGGACATTTTGAGAATTTGGGTATTAGATATGTTGGTAATTGGCTTTAAGTCAGTGGGAGTTTAAAAGTTAGTATGTCTTAGAAACAATATTGTATTGAGACATAAATACTTGATCACATTTATTTATAAATTTAATTTCTTTTGTGGGCTTGTGCATTTATTTGAATAATTATTTTGATTGTTTGTTATTATTCTTATATTTGTTCCCATGAGTTAGTACTGTCGTTAATGGTGTGAGACATTAATGATTTAGTTTAACTCTAAAATGCCCTAACCAATGATTATCAAGATTGGGATATTGATAATATGTTATAGGTTGGCATGTGGTCTGCATCACATTCTTTGAGAATATAGTTAGTCTCACAACTATGAGATATTAGATACTCGTGATGGACACATGGATACTTTGGAGAGTATTGGTATACCCTACTATTAAATCATTTGTTCTAGTGTCTATAATTTATTAGTATGTGGAGTATGTAATAGTCCTTTTACTTGAGGTCATTATTCATTTTATTTGTTAAGTGGTGTACTTTGACCAAGTACAAAGCTTGCACTCTGAAAAGGGTAGATACGGCTTGTGTTGGGTACATTATGAGGCAAATGAAAATGGTAGTTGAGCCAAGAATATGATTCATTCCTCGATTGAAAATTCGAGAAGAACACTCATTTTCTCTATATTATTTGACCATTAAGTCATTGGCCAATGCAAAAGATATATTCAATTAAAGTAATTGAATATGATCAAATGGGTCATATAATAAAGATGAGATAAATTGATTAAGCTATTTGGATAGACACATGGCAGATCCTAGGCTTAATCGAGTGGTTCGTGAATGAAGGGATATTACATAAACTTCATATAAAGGTAAAGTTTACAAAATCTGCGTAAACGTTCTTCATATATCGAGGTCGCTATGCAACGCCGTCTAGGAGTTTTGTATAGACTTTAATTTGATTATCGTCGATAATGGAGGCCTATAGGGTCACACAATATGTGTTTTGTTGATCTGCTCAAGGGTGCAAGATTAGTGCGTGATATTGATACCCAATGCTAGACCAAGTGGGAGATTGAAAGAAATATGGTCTAGGATTAATTAAATATAGTTTTGGATATATATTAATTAATTAATAGTTGGACTATTAGATTAATTAATTGGAGACAAAAGAAAAGTCCGGCCCATATTACCTAGGGTAATAAGCGCGGTCATTATTCCTATAAGTATAGGAATTCTGTTTTCTTTTACGTGTGATTTACGTATTATCATTCTCCACTCCAAAAACTAGGGTTTAGTTCTTAGAGAAATATTAGGAGCACTACGTGATTTGATTTGGAGAATTCCTAGCGTTCTTGAATCAAATCTGCACCGTAGAATTGTTCCTGCATCAGTTCAACACTACACGTGGATACCATAGTAGCGGATTCAGTTACAGCAATTGGAATGAGTTGATAATCTACACAACAAGTAAGTTTTCCTTCTGTTGTGTTAATAGAAATCTCCACACACGAAATTAATTATAAATCTTGATCTGTTTCTTGACAATTAATTCCGCTGCGTATCATTAGATGATGTCAAGAAATCCCAACAAGGATGAGAATTTAAACAATTTATCCGATAAAATCTCTTTCCGGATCTGCTTCTTTTTGTTGTTATCCGTTTGAACATCCCCGGATCCAATCAGCAGTGGTAGAGAGTCCTCTTCCCCCAAGCGTCTGAAGTCACTTCAACCCTTTTAGCCATTTGCTTCCTTGTTAAGTTCAGATTCTATCATTTGGGAGATCTCGTATGAGAATAAATACAGTTTTTGGGCAAGACAAGAAAAAAACAACCACTGAGTTCGGAAACTGAATTTAGGGCCGAGGGTCTTCTAGTGAGGGGGAGTCTTTTCAGCTTCAATCGACTGGAAGCACTTCCTTCCGCGCCTACCTCTCTTGGTTGCCGGCCGGCTAGCCACACCAACCCTAGTTCTCTTGCCCGCTTGTAAGACCGAGATCATTAAATAATGTAGATATTCCTCGTTCCCTTTCGTGTGAATTGAATTCAAAACTTGTGGGGCCCTTTCTATTCCATCTCTCGAGCCCCGAAGAAAACCCCCCTCCCCTTCGCGAACATAGGGCTACTTTATTTGTTTGCCATATCTTCGCTAGATGTTTATGGAATTATTATAGCAGGTCGGTCTAGTAATTAGGGGGCGGCCGTTCGGCTTGTTAGTAGCGGTAGTTAATAAAACAAATAGGAAAGCCGGGTGCTAGGAGCTAGAGGGGAAAATCCAGAAAAGTTTGAGCCTGAGCCTGAGAGATTCTTGAATTCGGAGATCGATTTTAGGGGACAAGATTTTGAGCTGATTCCGTTCGGAGCGGGGAGAAGAATCTGCCCGGCTATAACGTTTGGCTCCGCCGAAGTGGAGATTGGGTTGGCGCAGCTTCTTCACAGTTTTGATTGGGAGCTGCCGGCGGGAGTTCAGTCCGCCGATCTTGACATGACGGAAGTTTTTGGCATCACGATGCACCGGAAATCGCCGCTGATCGTCGTCGGAAAGCCGCATTTTTCTGGATTTGGGAACTAATGAGAGAGATTGGCATAGATACCCTAGCTAAACTATAGTTCACTCTCAGTCATAGGAATAATGCTTCGTCTCTTAATAATTGTATATTTTTTATTTTGTACAATAACATATTATATATAAATAAGAAATTATTTAAGTATGTGTAGCCCGTGGAAAAAATTGGCGAATAATTATTATTCAATAAATTTATTAGATGTAATGTGTGATATAGAGATATTGTTTGTCAATTATTTTTCTTATTTTTGAATTTTTCGAAAGAAAATCATTTCCGTAACTTATAGGTAAAAATACCTAAAGGTATACTAAAAGATTGGCTAGAGTTCAGCCTAGTTGAAAATAATCATTCTTTAATTTTTTTTTGTTAAAGAGAAATTTATAATTAAGAATAATAGTATTTGGATAGAGTTCAATCATGCATTGTTTAAACTCGTTTTGAATTTATATAGATATGAACATATATCATATTCGATTAAAAAGTAATTTTACTAAATGTTCTCTGTCCAAACCTATATATAAATATACGTTATAAATTCAAATTTAATTCATCCCCAATTCTATCGATAATTTTCATAGCTATATTTCTTCTAAAAATAGATGTAGACAAAGACATTATTAGCTCTCAGATTTTCTCACATCGATTTTATATGATTATTGAGGTGGATCCTTTTGATAATAAATATCTCTTTGTCCCATATTGGTTTAGAGAAGAAAAGTAATTTTGAAAATTGCTTATAAGAATGAAGGTGACCATAAGTATCCTACATTATGAGTTCAACAAAATAACAATTTAAAATAAATAAATAAGTTGAATCACCGGTTCGGAATTGACTCGTCTACCCCCACTATTCCAGGTCGAAATTGGTCTGTTGACCACGAATCTAATTTTTACGGGCACATCTAGCATAAATAATAATTAAAAAAACAAGTATGAATTCGAAAGTTTATGATTTATGAAACTCGTTTAAAATTTATATAGACCCAAATTTAATTAAAAAATAATTGTACTATTCGTTCTCGTCTTTAACACATATAACAGGAGCTAGAGACTTTTTTAGGACACTTAAATAGGGAGTAGTGTACATTCAGGACACTTTATTGCGGGCCCACAATTTGAGGACAGTAAAAAATTAGTAAGCCCTTCGTAGGACGAATTTTGATCCAAACGGGCTAAATCGCACGTGCTTAGCACGTGATGACACGAATGCCACTTGTCTGCACATGTCACCCACCTCACCATCCAATCACCCTCCACTAACCCCTCTCTCACCCCACCCGCCCCACCCACTCTATTAAAACCCACAACAGCCTTCTTCCCCAAAGCTGAAACACCAACACAGAAACCCCTTCAGCCTTTTATTTTTTTACCCAAAACTCGTCCAAGACCCTAAGAAATAAGTCACAATCTTCACAACAACTAAAATTCATCCAATTCTGCCGAATTTTATCACAATAAATAACACACATGGACTTTAGTAGTACCCCAGCCTTAAAACTCCTAGTATTAATCTTGATGATCCCTTTAAATTTATTAAAAAACTAATTCCTCTATGACTTATTTTAAACTATTCAATATTGTCCGTAATACAAAACTTCCTAATTCCTTCACTACATTCCTTTTTTGTATTGAAAGATGCTAGTAAATTGAAAACTGTAGTAGTGATTAAAATTCGACAACTGTTCATCTATAATAGAAGACCAAACATTTTAAAAGAATTTGAAACAAAAAATATTGTATTGAGCTAAGCTTCAAAAATGCATTTTTATTTTCACACTGCAGTAATCGAGTTCTTCTAAAATAGTCTATACACACACGCAAAATCAAAATTACCTAAGGATAGAAAGGGGATAAACTGAATTTCAAAGAAGAGTGATTAAAATAAAAACGAGAAGAGCAGCGACGATGGTATATTTGAGAGCGGCGAGGAGTATCGCTGCCGATATCACAAACAACTACCACAAAACCTGCACGCTCGCCCACGTCAGCAACCCCGTCAATCCGACGGCCACGAGGTCATCCGGATTCGGGTCAAGCACAAGGTCTGCCCTCCTCTGATTCAATCTCGCCCGCCCATTCTTCACCTTTTCTTCGTTGCCGTTATCTTTGGGCAGCTCCTTGTTTTTGTCATCGTTGCCATTTTCCGAGGGAATTTGGGATTTTTTTGGACGGTATTTTTGGGAGGAAATTGAGAGTGAAGGGAAATTAGGGTTCCGAAGGAGGAGATGAGTGAGGGGTATAGGTTTGAGGGCAGACACTACAAATAAATGCTAAAATACCGGCGAAAACATCGATGGAAAATTTTTCAGAATTCCGTCGGTAAAAAGACGGGTCGGCAAAAAAACATCTGACAAAACACCGACCGGATTTTTCGCGTCAGAATTATTCCGTCGGTAAATCCGTTAGTAATTTCAAAAATAAAAACTAATAAATCGAAAGAAAAACCGATTGTGTGTGTGTGTGTATGGTCAACATATGAATTAGGTGTTGATCACGTAGTGAGAGAGAGAGAGAGAGAGAGAGAGAGAGAGAGAGGCATTGGGAAGAGTTAGGAGGGTGAATGGATGGTGAGGTGGAAGACATGTGGCTGGCATGTGGCAGAGAAGTGGCATTCGGGCATCACATGCTAAGCACGTGCGATTTAGCCCATTCGGGGTGAAAATTATCTTATGGAGGGTTTACTAATTCTGTGTTGTCCTCAAATTGTAGGCCCGCAATAAAGTGTCATAAATGTGCACTACCCATTTTTTAAGTGTTCTAAAAAAGCCTCTAGCTCCATATATCAGTATTGGCAAATACTCATATGCGACCGGTCGCTTGCCATGCGACTGGGCGCATGGAGCGTGTAATACACGCGTGAGCCGCCCACGCATGGCGCGTGTATTACACGCGTCTGTATTTTTTCTTTTTTAGCTTTCTAATTACAGTTTCTTTTTTTTATTTTCAGTTTTTTTTTTCCTTTTTCTTAATTTCAATTTTTTTAAAAAAATTCTACTTATTTTTTTCCACCTTTTTTTTTTGTTTGCCTCTTCGATCTTTTTTTTTGTTTGCAACTTCTTCTTTGGTCAAGATTCGAGCGAGGGGAGCCGAAGGCTTCGGAGCGAACTGAAAAAGTTCAAATTGTTGCCCGCCGATTATCCTTATATTAGTAATCGCAGCGAAGGTGGAGCCATAAAATCGGAGCCGAAGACGGAGCCGAAAAAAAAAACTGAAATTAAAAAGAAAATGACGGGTCAACCAGGGTTGACCGGGTCAACCCGACCCGAATCCGATCGCAAGGATCTAATCACAGGGGATCCGGTTGCATAGGAGAGTGTCTCATCAGTATTCGCTAATTATCTGAACTCATTTAAATTCATAAAATATCTAAATAATCCAATATATACCTACAAATAGTTTGACACATTACCTAAAAAAAAAAAAGTTTGAAACACGTCCATTTGCGCAAACCAGAAATCATAAACAAAATGAATCTACTCCACCAGTTAATGGATGAAGACTACCTTCTTCCCATACTGGCTGCCCTAATCTTCCTCTCTCTCTCCTCTCTCTCTCTAAAACTTCTGTCAAACAACACCTCCAAATTATCCACAACCGGAAAAACCCTACCGGGCCCACTAAAACTGCCCATCATCGGCAACCTCCACCAGCTCGGCCAGCATCCCCACCTCTCTCTCTTCTCTCTAGCCCAGAAATACGGCCCCATCTTCCACCTCCAGCTCGGCGAGATCTCCACCGTCATCCTCTCGTCAGCAGCGACTGCCAAGGAAGCCCTGAAAACCCACGACCTCGCCCTCGCGACCCGGCCCGAAATCTTCGCGGCGAAGAAGCTCTTCTACGACTGCACCGACGTCGCGTTCGCACCGTACGGCCCGCACTGGCGGAACGTGCGGAAGCTCTGCACGCTTGAGCTGCTGAGCGCGCGAAGAGTCCAGTCGTTCGCCTTCGTTAGGGCAGAAGAAGCTTCTAGACTCGTTGACCGCATCGCGGAGCTGTCGGGCTCCGTCGTTGACTTGTCGAAGATGCTCATTCTCTACGCCAACGGTATCCTCTGCCGTATTGTCTTCGGCAGGGATTTCTCCGGCGGCGGCAGCGGCGAGTATGAGGAGTTTGGATTCAAGGAATTGCTTGAAGAGTATCAGCACTTGCTGGGGGGATTTTCTGTTGGAGATTTCTTTCCATCAATGGAGTTTCTGCACGTGCTGACGGGGCATAAGGCGGGAGTCGATCGAGCTTTCAAGCGCTTCGATAAGCTCTTTAGTGATGTGATTGAGGAAAGGATGAGTTTGAGTGGTTGCAGAGAAGGGCAAACTAGGGATTTTGTGGATATATTGCTTGAGTTGCATAAGGATGGAGGAGATGGACAAGTGCCCCTCACCATGGATAATGTCAAAGCAATCCTCTTGGTAAGTTATTACCCTCTCCTCATTATTGACGGCTTGTTTTCTCTTGGGTGTCTCACTGTTGATGGAGTATTTAAATTTCTTAATCATCCTACATCTTACCTAAACTCTAAACTATTCACTCCCCCTCTCTTCCAACATTCTTACTACATAAAATCACTTTATTAACCTATAAAATACTTTATTAACAAAAATTAAATAAATTTATATAAAGAAAATATATTCGCAAAATCTTGAACCTAGTACAATTCATTTAATTTTTTGTCAATATTTTGGTCCACTGAGTGTCATGGTCCCGTCCATAATGTAGTGTAATTTCTTCATCATAGCTAAGTCTACTGTGTCACGACTCTTCTATAAGTTTTCACTTTGTGATATTTCTTATTATACTTTGTATGCTATTATTATTATTATTATTATTATTATTATTATTATTATTATTATTATTATTATTATTATTATTACGTGCATCAAAATTATTAGATATTTATTCTTTTGTAATTATACATGATATAGTCCCCAAATATATACCTGATAAGTATTAGTAAAATAAAATATTAAATTGTAATATGAGAAGTGAATCAATTTTTTAGATTAAGAATAATGAATTATTATTTGGATGGTAGAACAAATTTTGGCAGAATCTTAATTAAATGCACCTAATTGACAAATCAAGCCCGAAGTCTGCCACATCACGCTCCCCTCACCCTGCCCTCTCTTTATGTCATATCGAAAACACCCAAAAATCATTTTTTCCCCCAAATTGAAGAATGCTTAATCTAAAATAAAGGGCAACATTGAAAAAATAAAACTACAATAAAACCAGCCTATATCATTATTGTACTCAAATTGCAACCCGCAAGTTAAGTGTCATTAAATCGAACTGGACCCTAAATTACGTTCCTAAAAAAACCTCTAACTCTATTGAGTTATCCAATATATATACATAATTATATACGAGACTGTGACACATATCTTGTAACTTTTTATTCTTTTAGATTCGTCCAAAATTTAAAGTTCAATACGACAAAAAATAATATTAAATGTAAACATGTTACTACGTATTTAAATTATAATTAGAGTATTTTCAATAGATCACTTAAAATTAATTTTAACTCTAAAGATAGGCTAAAATGATAAAAAGTATGCTAAAATATTCATCTAGTAAATTTCTTAAATGGTATTGGCCCCACAAAAATATTTACACCTTCCTATAATCTTTCTGAAATGTACAACTACCTAAATCTTTTTAGTTCACTGAGCCCACAATTTTATAAGATAATTAGTACAAAATAGGAGATTTATTGTATCCATTTGTAAGATAGAGACTACAAATAATATAGGGAAAACTTTATGAGCTAATTTAAAAAAAAAAATATTTAAAAATTATATTGTGAGTTCTCTAAGTACCTTTTCGTCAGGCATTAACTTGTAAAGATGGTCCCCAAATATTTGTTAAAGACCAAAAGTGTTGAATAGTCACTTGTAGGGGTAGAACATAACCTCTCCAACAGGGTGAGATTAGGCGGGTGCTCGGGTAACTTCACCGCCACACCAACTTTTTATTTTATTTTTAATCTAGAGGCGTATTTTAGTGCACCAGTTGTATAGTATATAATTGGGTCGGGTCGGCACACATAACAAATAAGTAAATACTTGTTAGACAAATAACAGTAGCAAGAGTGCTAGCCTAGTGGTGGCAGCATCTCTTTCAAATGCAAGCGACCCACGTCCGAATCCTAAGAGCTGCACTTCCCAACTTAACTCCCTAAATCTTTTTTAGTTCACTGGGCCCACAATTTTATAAGATAATTAATACAAAATAGGATATCTGTTGTACCCATTCGTAAAATAGAAGCTACAAATAATATAGGAAAAGCTTTATAAGCTAATTTAAAAGCAAATATTTGAAAATTATGTTGTTAATGCTCTAAGCAGTGGTTCGTCAACATTAAATTATAAATATGGTTACCCAAATATTTGTGAAAGACCCAAAGACGGGTGGTCGGGTTGCTTCACCACCACGCCAACTTTTTCTTTTATTTTTAATTTAGAGGCGTATTTTAGTGTATCAGTTATATAGTATACAATCGGATTGGGTAGGCCCGCATAATAAATAAGTAAATACTTGTTAGACAAATAATAGTAGCAAGAGCGCTAGTCTAGTGGTGGCGGCATCTCTTTTAAATGCAAGCCACCCACGTCTGAATCGTAAGAGCCGCACTTCTCAATTTTTATTTTTTTTTTCTTTTTTCCTTTGCGCTGCTCATCGCGAGTTTCGAACCGCTACCTCCTTGGTGTAGGAGAGCTCTAAGTCAAGCAAGAAGCCGATGGGCTAGTACTTCTTTTGTTTAATAATTGCATAGGTCTACTTATTTATACATACTTGTCTTTTATTTTTTAAAGCCTCATTCATTTTAGTTTTTTCTTTTATTTTTTTAATTTTTCTTTTTCATTATGTTGTTTCCTATCTTTTATTCATTTTTATTTTTTTGAATTGTTTATTCTTCATATTATTTTTTTTTTAAAGTAATTTTTGTTTTGTCTATTTTTCTTAATTTTTTTCTTTGATTATGTTGTGTCCTATTATTCATTTTATTTTATTTTTTATTTTTTCATTTGTTTAAAAATTATGTACTTTTGAAAGTAATATTTTTAAAATATTACCTTTGTTCATATCAATGATTATTTTTCATTACGATTAGGGGTGGGAATATGGGTTGTGATTTATGGGTATACCCGTCCCGTACTGGATAACTGGCGGGTAAATGGGACCCTAAACTCGGATTTTGCAGGTACGGGCCGGATGGGGGATAAATTCATTTATTTGTACGGTATCGAGTATACCCGATCCGTACTCGGGTACCTATCCAATTACCTGCCTAAATTAAAATAAGTTATAATATTAATATGATAGTATTTAATATTTTAAGTTCTCCTAAATTAGTCTTAATGTAACAAATAAGAAAATAGACTTATATACAGAGTTCATCTATTGCGATAAGTCCTATCCTAGTCTATGTAAAACAACACGACGAACTATAAACTTTTTTTTTTGTTGATGACTTGTTAGTGGTTATTTTGATACTTTTATTTCAATATTTGAATGTTATATGAGTTCAATTATTTAAATGCATGTTATTTGAATGTCTATTAGAGTTCAACTAATTTCCAATTTTTTCATTTCAATTTTTATTGGTAATGATGTTTACGTGCTAAGCGGTAAGTGTTAGAAATATAATTTTTTTTTTAAATTGAGTTTAGGGGTACCCGTATACCCGAATGTAAAACCCGAGCTGGGTTTTTGGATACCCGCTATAAAGAATGGGGCCGCGTGCGGGTAGCGTATTTAGGCAAAAAATGGGATCAGGTACCCGATTTTTCTGGTAGGGTACCCTACCCGACCCGTATTCCCACCCCTAATTACGATAATGATTACTTTACCAAATTATTAAAAGTACAAATTGTCGTGAATAAAAGTAAATATTGTCGTGAAGAAAAGTAATATTTTTGAAATATTACCTTTGTTCATATCAATGATTATTTTTCATTACGATAATAATTATTTGACCGAATTACTAAAAGTACAAGTTGTCGTGAATGAAAGTAAATATTGTCGTGAAGAAAAGTAATATTTTTAAAACATTACCTTTATTCATGTCAATGATTACTTTTAATCACGACAATAATTACTTTATCAAATAATTAAAAGTATACGTTGTCGTGAATAAAAGTAAATATTGTCGTCAAAAAAAGTAATGATTGTGAAACAATACCTTTCTTCATATCAATAGTTACTTTTTTAACGACAATAATTACTTAACTAAATAACTAAAAGTACAAGTTATCGTAAATAAAAGTAAACATTATCGTGAACAAAAGTAATAATTGTAAAAGTAACTAATAAATATTAATTTATAAATAAATGAAAGTAATTAAGAAAATTAATTAAGAAAAAAAAAACAAAGAAAGGAAATGAAACTAAAAATAAAGAGCAAAAAAATAAAAAAAGAATAAAGAAAGGTAAATGTAAAAAAAAATAAGTAACTAATAATTCTTATTACTTTATTAATAAGTGAAAATAATAAAAAAAAAAAAATTTAAGAATAAAGAAATAAAAAAGAAAGCAACGGAAAATTAAAAAAAATAAGAGAAGAAAGAAAGGAAGACACACAAAAAAATAAAAACAAAAATAAAAATAAAATAGGTGATTGCCTTGCTACCAACACCCTTCCTATTTGGCTAGCGGCCCATTACATATAATATATCGACAAATATATGAATATATATGATATTGTGTACCGAGAAAAAATAATTCAGGGTCTGTCCACGCCCCGTGAGGATACCCCACGCGCCCAATTTATGGGTGGGTTAGCAGGTCAGCAGGTCCAATAAAACCGATAGTATAGTATACAATCGGTGTATAAAAACATTTTTCTATAATCTAATATATCTAATTACTTCATCAATTATTATACTTTAGCACATTTCCTTGTTAGAAATTTCAACTTTAGCACCCCGACCTAAATATTCTGTTTCCGGCGCGCCATATAGTAAAACCGATGTCGTAAACCTAGTCGGGCCGATGACCGGACCTTTTCATTTTGAGTGCAGGACATGTTTGCAGCCGGAACAGACACAACGTTCATCGCGCTGGACTGGGCCATGACGGAGCTCGTAACCCATCCCCAAATCCTCAAAAAAGTCCAGTCCGAGGTAAGAAAAGTCGTCGGAGCAAAAAAAATGGTGTCCGAAACCGATCTTCCTCACCTACACTACATGAAAGCCGTCATCAAAGAAGTCTACAGATTACACCCTCCGGCGCCGGTCCTTCTCCCGCGCGAATCCATGCAAGAAATCTCCATCAACGGCTACACGATTCCCGCCAAAACGCGCGTTTTCATCAACGCTTGGGCCGTCGGCAGGGACAAAGAGTGCTGGAAAAATCCAGAAATGTTCGAGCCTGAGAGATTCTTGAATTCGGAGATCGATTTTAGGGGACAAGATTTTGAGCTGATTCCGTTCGGAGCGGGGAGAAGAAGCTGCCCGGCTATAACGTTTGGCTCCGCCGGAGTAGAGATTGGGTTGGCGCAGCTTCTTCACAGTTTTGATTGGGAGCTGCCGGCGGGAGTTCAGGCCGGCGATCTTGACATGACGGAAGTTTTTGGCATCACGATGCACCGGAAATCGCCGCTGATCGTCGTCGGAAAGCCGCATTTTTCTGGATTTGGTAACTGATGAGAGAGATTGGCATAGATATATATGCTAATATAGCTCCACTCTCAGTCATTTAGTCTCTTAATATTTGTATATCTTTATTTTGCACAATAACATAAATAGTATCCATGGAGAATTATTGTTCAATAAAATTATTAGATGTAGTGTACTAATGTGTGATATAGAGATATTGTTCGTCAAGTTTTTTTTTCTTCTTTTGACTTTTTCGAAGGAAAATTATTTACGTAATTTATAGGTAAAACCATGTACTATAAGATTTGACTAGAATTCAGCCACCCGAAGAAGTTGAAATAATTATTCTTTAATTTTTTTTTCCGTTAAAGGAGAAATTTATAATTAAGAATAATATTACTTGGATAGGGTTCAACCATTCAATGCGATTGACTAAACTCGTTTCGAATTTATATAGATATGAATATATATCAAATTCGATTAAAAAGTAATTTTACTAATATGTTTTCAGCCCAAACCCATATAGAAATATAAGTTATAAATTCAAACGTAATTCATCCCATTTCTATCAATAATTTTCATAGCTCCTGTTTCTTCTCAAAATCGATGTGGAACAGAGACATTATTAGCTCTCAAATTGTCTCGCATCGATTATGTATGATGATTGAGGTGGATCCTTTTGATATTAAATATCTCTTTGTCCCATATTGATTTAGAGAAAAAAATAATTTTGAGAATTGCGTATAAGAATGAAGGTAACCATAAATATCTTACATTATGAGTTCAACAAATAAATAAATTAAAATACATAAATAAGTTGAATCACTAATTCGGAATTGGCGTGTTAACCACGAATCTGATTTTTGTGGACACCTCTAGCATAAACAATAAAAAGATAAAAAAAAATGAATAACTTTCAAGTGTAAATTTGAAAGTTTATGATTTATGAAACTCATTTACAATTTATATAGACCCAAATTTAATTAAAAAATGATTGTACTATTCATTCTCGTCATTAACCCGTACAACAATATTCGCTATTATGTAAACTCGTTTAAATTTATAAAATATTAATATATGTTTAAGGCACTGGCAGCTGGTGTCTCGTCTGCTGTCTCGAGACAGTGGCGGCGACGAGATACGCCGTTGCAGCTCCGCCTGTCTCGAGGCTGTCCCGCGCTTGACTTTTTTTTTTTAAATCGGCGCGTGCATTGCACGCGCCATCCATAAAAAAAATAATAAAAAATCATACAACGGCTACAATTTCAAACGTTGCAAAACGGCTACTTTGTGCCGATTTTTATTATTATTATTATTTTTTTTTTTATTCTCACATTTTTTCCTATAAATACCACATTTCATCACACCACATTCACACCATATTCACACCTCAAATCTCCATTTTTTTCCTACAATTCCATCTTTTTTTCGCCTCAAAAACACATTTCATCTCGCAACTGGATCCTAATAGTCCATGGTCGTCGTCGTGGTGTCCGCCTAAAATGGCGGACGACGCGCAATACGGAGGATATACTGGGGCGGGGCTTGATTCTATCAATCTAAACTCGTCCGTCGGCGAGTCCTTCCACACTGTGTTGGGCGACGAAGACAGTCCGTCATCTGAGCCGGCACCTGCCAAAGGCAAGGGGAAGGTACGGGGCAAAGGCAAGGGGAAGGAACAGGCCGATCTCACCGTCGCAAATGTCCCTCCTCCAACGGCGCTTGCCCCCAACCGAAGAGGCGCAGTTACACGGTGGAACAAGGCACCGCCATCGCCCAAATCTAGAAAGAGGAGACGTGCAACTTCATCCTCGGACGAGATCAAAGTGGCGACAAGTACTGGGGGCGTGTGGCGGAGAGGTACAATGCCATGTTCAACGACGACCTCAACACAAAGATAGTGAAGAGCTTCTTCGGCCAGATCTCCCACTGTGTGAAGGAGTGGATGTTAGCCTTCGACAAGACGGAGAAAAAAAGACCCAGCGGCGCCTCCGACGACATGGTCAGGGACCAAGCCCAGGCGTTATACAGCGCCCATGAAGGGAGCACCTTCAAGCATTTTGGTGCCTGGAAAATTTTGGCGGACTACCTCAAATTCCTCCACCAAAAATTTCCCGACGTTCCGTCCATGAAGCGGACGAAGAATACGGCGGAAGGTGCCTACACCTCATCTGAAACGCTGCACAGATCGAGCGAGGCAACCGAAGAGGAAAGCACGGCTCCCCCTCGCCCACAAGGACGAGACACAGCAAAGGCTGCAGCGAGGGCGGCTAGAGGAAAGGGAAAGAAGAAGGTGAGCGAGAAGGCAGAGTTCGTTGGGATGGTCGACTCAACAAATGAATGGCTAAGCAAACATCATCGCGGCGAAGAACAACCTCGCGGAGGCAATGAGGGAGCGTGCTCGGGCGAAACAAGACGTCACCGATTTGAAAATCATCAACACGGATACGTCAAACTACACGCCGGAGCAGCTGCAGTTCCACCAGATGTTGCTCGACGACGTCAAGCGTCGCCACAAATGGACTTAGTTTTTTTTTTTTCAACGACTATGTTTTTAAATTGTAGTATTGTTTTTCCCAACGGCTATGTTTTTTAAATTGTAGTATTATTTGTAGTAATGTATTTCTATTTAAATTAATGAAATTTTCAAATTTTCAAATTTTCTTATTAAAATTAATACAAAATACTAATTCAGAAAATCCTTAGTGACACCCCTTAGAGACAGCCGCACTGCAGCTCACTGTCTCTATCTACAAAAAATCCTTAGAGACATCCCTTAGAGACACTACCATTGCACACAGTCTAATATCACTCTATACAACATTTCAAATGTGATCATTCACACAAACCTGTCCAAATGAAGAGAGACGAATTAACAAAAGCATCAACTCTAATCTATGCAGCAAGGTTACATTCTGGGATCTTGTTCTAAGGTTCAGGAGTGATGCTTGTTCTAAGCGTCGAAGAATAGTAGCGGTGCTCGAGCTCCTTCAGGCTAGCGGCCGTCTCTTCTCCAATTCTAGTCAATTTGCTATTTGTATCTTCTGTCAGTTTATTGAACTCCTCTGTTCTACGGTCTACATGATCGTTGAGAGATGCAAACCCCGAGAAAACTGCCGTCTGTTTCAGCTCCGACACCAGCTTCAGCAGTGAGTCTGCAGCTTGAACCTGGTTTTGAGCCCGAAATAGTCAAAATTAGAGCAGGCGAAAGAGAAAATCACAGACAAGGAATTTAATATAAATATGCATTTTCATATCGACTATCACAATACAAATTTAACGAGGTTATTTCATGGAAGAGTTGAAAAATGAACGTCTATATATAAACAATGGATAAGATGCACATTTAGAGAGAGAAGTATAACGATGTCTGAGGAATCTTGTTCCTTAGGTTTTGGCTTATGGCCATATGTCACTGTACCAGTACAGCAACGAAAAGCCATACAGATCCAAAATTTTCAATTTATCAAGTATCCTAGTGCTCTTACGTATACGTAACAGAAATTGAAAGAAGAAACATAGGATACTAAAATGAAGGGAAAAAAAAATAAAAATCCCTCACCATTCTGGCAGCACGCATCTCCATCATGAAAGATTCTTGGGAGTTTCGCACTGGTGGATCATTAACCTGCAATGCATGTATTCTCATAAACACATACATTCATCACAAAGGCTAATTCTATGACCAAATAAAATGCTCAAACTTCAAACGTAATTAAGCAACACGGATGCCTAAGATATAAAGTAAAAACTTAAAAATGGGGAAAGTTAAGTGTGCACAAACAATGTTATGGAGTCGGTCTGCATAAACCTCTTTTGAAAGTGTACGAAAGGAACTTCATTGTAGTTCCAACTTCCAAAAAACAAGATTCCAACAACTTTCCAGAGTGGGATTATTATTTTTCCCAGAAGTTTTCCAGACATAAGTCAATATTGTCCATTTACTACTTTAGAATCATCACAGAACGACCCATGATTTTTTTCTAAGGAAGATAAGAAAGTGATGCATCATAACATACATATGTTCATCCAGAAGATCTACCAACTGCATCATTCAACCCATATATATCGGCTTACAATATGGAAGACACTCGAGACTAAATTGGCTATCTATATTGAGAAGGAGTATTAGTTTCATATTCATTTTTAATAAAATTTGGCCTCCAAATCTAGAAGAAAAATTAACAGGCCTAAGAACCTGAGCCTTCAAAATCCACATCACATCAAAATGAACCTACCTAGTAGAGCTAAAATGGATGACAAAACATCAGTATACTACTAAAGTGTCTGTCCAAATCGATAACAGCTGACATATTCCTATTTACAAGAAACAATATCTACAACATCGATAACAATAACAATAATAATAATCATCAGCTCTACTTTCATAAATAAATAATAATCAGCTCTAGAGTGATATATTCTTTGTCTAGTTTCAAAAGAAGTCATTGCCATTTTGGATAGCAAGCACATTAAACTATAGTTCTACAATTCTAGCCCAACTTCTGCTCAATCTTTTCCTATTTACTCCGTCCTCGACTATTCAGCTCAATAGGATGCAATAAGCTGAAAACACATAGAGAGGGAGACCAAACATACCCGAGCTACATTAACTAGGAATCCAAAATTATCGACAAGACCTCCGACGTCCGCATCCACCCTTTGCAAAAGGGTTTTCTGTTTCTGCACTGCTGCAGCTGCGGCAGCTGCAGTCGGCCCAGCGGCGCCACCACCTCCACCTCCCATCCCCACTCCTCCTTTGTTCATTTTCAACAACTAAATACCAATTAATCTGTACATTTCAACCCGGATAAGAATTGTAAATCACAAAACATAATGTATCTAAATCAAAACTCGAGGAAAAGTTGCATCTCTAAGCATAAACTGAGTCCTAACAAATGAAATTAATTGGCTGAAATTATCTCAACAGCAATGATCTAACATGATAAGTCACGAACCAGAATTTTTCATATTAGGATCACTAGAATTCACGACATACAAAAATCATTTCATTAGCAATAAAGTTCACAGGAGCTTAATAACAAACAACTGCAGTGCACTATCCCTTTCAATTGATTATTATCGAATCCCAACCTAAATAAGGGGTTTCAAGCTTTGAGAGTATTCTAAAATCAAGTTCACTACATGGAAGCGAGAGAATAGGAGAAGGAAAGATCTCATTGATACCTCAGTTTGAAGATATCGGAAAAGGAGATAAAACCTGAAGTGAAACGTAGATGGGCGATTTGCAGTCTAAATCCTGGACATCAGCTCGCCGGAAAACGGAGTGGTCGGTATAATGTGACGGCGGCGGCAGTCTAGTGAGTTTGGCGGCCGCGGCGATAGAATTGCCGTTAGTTTCTGTTGAAAACTTTTGGTGAAGTAGTCAATTTCAGCTGTCACATACATTTAAGCTATATTTAATTCTAAAAAAAAAAGTATTACTCCCTCGCATTGCTAATAATGTCCGTTTTTCATTTTTTGGCCGTTTGATTGATAATGTCTCTTTTTTTATAAATAGAAATATTGAACTTTTCAAATATGATGGATTTATCATTCCCCATCCTTAATAACTATGCTTAAAAATAAGGAATATTATCAACAACACGGAGGATAATAAGTATACAAAAATTGGTTACGACCTTTTGCTAGTTAGCAACTACAAATTTAGTATACATTTTGTGTTGAAAATTTTCAATTTTAACATTCTGTTAGATATATTTTTCTGTATCGGTCCCTGTTTCCTAACTAGTATAACCGAGATGCCCTAAAGCTAGTTGGGCCAATGATCGGACCTTTTACTTTGAGTGCAAGATATGTTTGTAGTCGGAACAGACATAACGTTCCTCACGCTAGACTTGGGCTATGACAACAAAGCTCATAACCAGTGGCGGAACTAGACTTTTTGTAGTGGGGGTCGTACTTATCATAACATTATAATTTATAAAAGAAATTTGAAAAAATAGAAATGAATAAGTACCATTTAAAATTACAAAATCACTACCTTAAAATAATAAGTTAGCTTCGATAATTACAAGTTACCTTTGAAAGTAGAATCAATCATTAGCTTTGTCACATAACAATGTTTTCGTTTGCATAAAATGAATTCCACAAAACTTAGAAATGATCCAAACCAATTATTCAAAATGCCAAACAAATTATAAAAACACTAACAATGCAAGTTGAACTGTTGATCCTTGCAAAATAGTATTAAGTCTTTAAAATTTATTTCCCCTAATAAGCAACCAAGTTTCTCATAAACAAGTTGATTTGAATCAAAATTACAAATTCACTCCATAATAATATTTTTCTTTTCTAATTTAATTAAAATTACATATATATCCCTACTACTTTTATAATTTGGTGGAGGTCCAAAGACCTACCATGCCCCATGCTCCCTCCGCCATTGCTTGTAAGAAAAGTTATCGCGGCAAAAAATAGGTGTCCGAAACCAATCTTCCTAGCTCACTGATAGATCTAGGGTTTGTGGAGATAGCAGAAAATAACAATGATGCGACAACACAAGGATTTACGTGGTTCGATCGATGGGATCTACGTCCACGGGAGAGAATATAGAGAGCTTTTATTATACTTGAGAGTACAAAGAATATTGAATGAATCTAAACCTCTAATCTAGCATCTATTTATAAGCCTTGAATTGAGCCCTAATCTTTCTAGGATTTGGATTCCTTATATATATCTTGTTTCCTAGTACAAGCATATCCGATTCCCGTTCATAACAGGATTCTATCTTCTCCCAAAGTAGGGCTTCGTGACTTGGTCTTCAAGGTAGGCGTCGACTGTAATTGGGCCGAGTTCTATGGGCCGAGCTTGAATGTATAGGCCCACTTGGATTGGGCCTTAGGTCAGGCCCAAGAAGAGGCCGGTACTATCACATCCCCCCCCCCAAAAAAAGGGGAAAGGAGACGTGTAGACGTAGACTACGAGGTCGAATTGCCGAGGTGATTGATCGCGCAAATCACCGCTACGAGTTGAATTATCGCATCATTGTTATTTTCTGCTATCTCCACAAACCCTAGATCTATCATTAGCGCCGTTTGTGGGAAAGAAACGATCGACGGTTCTTTGGTAGCAGAACTATGACGGTAACGCGATCATAAAACGTGCGGGGAGACGAAAGCCAACGTGGGAACCCCGACGAAGCAGAAAGTCGCCCTACGAACAGGGGCAATCACCAGAAAGACAGCTCGGTCCCAAAGGAGGGGCACGGCAATAACCCTATAGAAGAGGACCCTTTCAAAGGGATGCCCGCGCTAGAGGGCAACCCTCAGAAGGGTCCACAGAAGTCCGGATCGAAAGGAGAGGATTTTCTCGACGACTTCGACCTCGCCACTGCATACGCCGCGACTGAATTCGCAAGAGCGAATAGGGAGAGTTTCAA
The DNA here is from genome assembly GCA_029490685.1 of Schizonepeta tenuifolia. Lineage (NCBI taxonomy): Eukaryota > Viridiplantae > Streptophyta > Magnoliopsida > Lamiales > Lamiaceae > Schizonepeta > Schizonepeta tenuifolia. The sequence continues at coordinate 16,703,047 of CM055960.1, read as the reverse complement.
GCGCTTCCTCACAACAGCTAGGATGCCCCCAATATCCGAAGCTAGGGAGAGTTCCACACGGAAGTCTATACCCAAAACTTCACATCATCCCAAAACGCAAGAGCCCGAGCTGAAAAGAAAGCACGATACTCGGCGAAGCCCATTCCGCCGCCGGAGCTCCAGCCCGCAGCGGAGTCCCAAGCAACACCATCTCCCAAGGCGACATCGTAGCCCAGGCAGGGACCGAAGTCCGAGCTATTCCAGAAGTTATAGCCCCAAGGTAAACCGACACCGACGGGAAGGAAGATCAGCCCGACTCGTCAGCCCGTTCACCGACGAGCTGCTCGATGCCATGCTTCCCGCGACGTACAAGTTGCCCAACATACCACCCTATAATGGGTTGGAGGATCCCCTCAATTTCTTGACGCAGTTCAAGTACAGCATGCACAATCAGGGCCTCACAGAAGAGCACATGTGCAAGCTATTCCCAGAGATGTTGGTCGACTACGCCCGAGCTTGGTTCGACGGCCTGCCGACTGGCAGCGTAGGATCTTGGGTCTACCTCGAAGGAATCTTTAAACAAAGATTCCTTATGAAAGTCCAAGCTCGCCGAGACACGGCCTACCTCCTGTCCGTGAAGCAAAAGGACAGAGAGACCATAAGGGAGTACGCCTCCCGATTTATGCAAGAAAGCTTGAAGGTCGATAAAATCAACGATGTTTTCCTCATCTCGGCTTTCCGAAATGGGGTCGCTCCTGGGTCCCTGAACCAGGAGCTCGCTAAGCAGAAACCCGAGACGGCCCAGGAGATGTGGAGAATCGTGTACCAGTTCGCAGACGGCCAAGATGCGGACCGGTTGAAGCGGGAAGAAACAGAGAAGAAGAGGCCTGAAGGTGATCGGGGCCGGAATGATCGTGATCGGAGAAGTGCCCACGAACGCCTTCAGCGGGGTCCTATCCAATCCCGGCTCGGACCTGGACCTATTCAGTCCCGGCTCGGTCCACGGCCGGGGTCGGAGCCCCCTCAGCGACCTCCCTTTGTGAAAACAAATCCGGAGATCTTCGCACTTCATGAGGACTGGTTCACAAGACCACGCCCTATGTCGGGGTCGAAACCTCGGGATAAAAACAAATACTGCTCCTTCCATGACGACCACGGGCACTACACAGAAGACTGCCGCGACCTCGCAGTGGAAATAGAGAGATTAGCCCAAGAAGGAGCTCTGAAGAAGTACGAGGTCGGGGGAAAGAAGAACAGAAGGGGGAAGCGAAAGGGCGGACAGGGCCGCTGCGCTCCCGATAATAAGCGAGCTAAAACCAGTCATGATGAGGAAGATGACGACCCTCAGAATGACGTGCCACAGTACGACGGAGTGGTGTCAACCATCTCCGGGCTAACCCCGGGCACAACAAAAACTAAGCTGAGGTCTGAAGCTCGCAGACCACAAATTCCATCGGAAGAGGAACAGACGAAAAAGAGGTTCAAGAAAGGCGAAACAGTCACCTTTTCCGAGGACGATCCTGTACCTACAGCAACGCCCCATAATGACGCCCTGGTAATACAGGTCGGAGTGGCCAATAAGATTGTCCACCGCGTATTTGTTGATAGTGGGGCCAGCGTCAGTATCATCTTCTAACATTGCTTGGATAGGATGGGACTCGACCCAGCTCGGGTAAACTCAGCGCCCCTGCCCCTCAAAAGTTTCACGCAGCATGAAATGCGGCCTGAAGGGATCATCGCGCTTGACGTCGCCATTGGCAGCCCGCCAACCAGCGTCAACAAGCTAATCCACTTCTACGTGGTCAAAGAGAACTCCCCGTACAACATCATATTGGGTCGGGATTGGCTGAATGCGGTCCGAGCCATTATCTCGCCATATCACTTGTTGCTGAAGATCCCGACCTCGGGTGGAATCCTGACTATCCGAGGCGACCAGAAAAAGGCCAAAGAGTGCATGCAAGTTGCCCTTCGAGGTCAACCGCAAGCATAGCAATCAAAGTATCCCGAGGAGTTAGAAGAGGCGACAACGATTCCTGACGCCTCGGCGGAACAAGTCCCCTTATCCGAAGAAGACCCTACCAAATTTGTCAAGGTCGGCTTTGCAGGGGGGCCCCAAACCCGCCTGCAGATAACCCAGCTCCTTAGGGAATATCAAGACGTCTTTGCTTGGTCGCCAACGGACATGACGGGGGTGTCCTCGGACATCATTACACATAAGCTCAACATCGACCCGAGCTCCACCCCAGTAAAGCAGAAGAGAAGAACATTTGCTGCCGAGCGGAACCAGGTCATCTATGATGAGGTGCCGCAATGGCTGAAAGCAGGGCTACTATTCGAGGTCAAATACCCAATTTGGCTATCTAATCCGGTGGTAGTCAAGAAAGAAGGAGGGGAGTGGAGGATGTGTGTGGATTATAGCGACCTCAATAAAGCTTGCCCAAAGGACTGCTATCCCCTCCCCAACATCGACGAGAAGATTGAATCCTTAGTGGGATACGAGGTATTCAGCTTTCTTGACCTTTACAAGGGGTACTATCAAGTCCTGATGGATGAGGAAGATGCGATCATGACAGCTTTCGCCACGAGCTTTGGGGTCTTCGCATTCAAATACATGCCCTTCGGGTTGAAGAACGCCGGAGCAACTTACCAACGAATGGTCGACTTCCTCTTCCGAGATTACATTGGCGAGATCGTCGAAGTATATGTAGACGACATTGTCGTCAAAAGCAAGGAAAAAGCTTCAGCGGTGGTTGATCTACGAACGACACTCGACGTGCTAAGGCAGGCCAACCTCAAGCTGAACCCCAAGAAGTGCATTTTCAACGTGCGATCTGGGAAATTCCTAGGGTGCTGGATCTCGCCGGAGGGACTCAAAGCCAACCCGTTGAAAATTAAAGCCGTCCAGGAAATGAAGGTACCCCGAACTATTCGCGACGTACATAAGTTGACAGGCTGCATAACCGCGCTAAGTCGTTTCCTCTCGAAAGCTGCCGAGAAACAACTTCCGTTCTTCAAAATCCTCAAGAAGGCACCGGAGTTTGGATGGGGACCAGAGCACGAACTAGCCTTCGACGAGCTAAAGCGCCACCTAAGAGACTTACCAACTCTGTCGGTCCCCAAAAAATAAGAATCCCTATCCCTATACCTCGCAGCGTCGGAGGAAGCAATTAGCGCAGTATTGGTCCGAGATGAAGGAGATCGGCAGCTACCGGTGTACTTCGTCAGCAGAGTCCTGAAAGATCCAGAGACAAGATATCAGCCCCTCGAGAAGTTCGCTCTAGCCTTGGTAAATGCAGCTCGACGCCTAAAACCTTATTTCCAAGCTCACCCAATACAAGTTTTGACCGACCTACCACTCCGGCAAGTCCTCACTAAACCGGAAGCTTCAGGAAGGATCGCAAAATGGGCAATCGAGCTCGGAGAGCATTCCATATCATTCGTTCCTCGCCGAGCTATAAAAGGCCAAGCTTTAGCAGACTTCCTCGTAGAAGCTCAGTACACGGTCGTGAATAAACCAAAAGAATCCGAGGCCAAGGCAAAACTCCAAGAAATACCAGAGAAGACTTCCCCAGACTGCTGGGAGATGTACGTGGATGGAGCCTCGGGGAAGAAAGGGAGCGGAGCTGGCATACTCCTGATCAGCCCGGAAAAAAAGGAGTTAACATACTCAGTGCGATTCGAGTTCCCCACTACGAACAACGAAGTGGAATATGAGGCCCTCATTGCCAGACTGCGTCTTGCCCAAACACTCCAGGTACGAGCTATCCAAACTTATTGTGATTCCCAAGTAGTGGTCAACCACGTGCTAGGAAAGTATGAAGCAAGGAGTGAGAAGCTGAAGAAATACCTGGAGAAAGTCAAGCTCCTAGAACAATCCTTCCAGTTCTTCAGGATAGTTCACATTCCTCGGAGCCAAAATACCCGAGCTGACGAGCTAAGTAAGCTGGTGAACTCAACCGGCTCAACTCTAATAGAAGAAGTTCGGAATCGAAGTATAGAAGAGGCGGAAGTCCACGCAATTGAGGAAGATGACCCGAACTGGATGACCCCCCTGAAGAAATATTTGGAGAGCGGGGAGATTCCTGAGGACAAAACAGAGGCCAGAAAAATCCTGGCTAAATCCACGCAGTACGTCCTCGAAGGAGGAATCCTTTATCGAAAGTCATACCTACAGCCTCTCCTAAAGTGTGTGGGACCAAGGGAAGCGGACTACGCGCTGAAAGAAGTGCACTCCGGGTCGTGCGGAAGCCACATCGGAGCTCGGATGCTAGCACAGAAAATCATGCGGTGGGGGTACTATTGGCCAACAATGGTAAAAGACGCGGAAGAATTCGTGAAAAAATGCCTGAAATGCCAGCTGCACGCCAAGGTGACAAGGGTACCCCAGACCGACCTCTCCACTATACAGAGCTCGTGGCCATTTGTGGAGTGGGGCATTGACATCGTCGGGCCGTTCTACCCGGCCCCAAAGCAAAAACGATTCTTAATAGTCGCCGTCGACTACTTTACCAAGTGGGTCGAAGCCGAACCTTCCACAAAAGTCACAAGTGAGAAAGCCGTCGACTTCGTTTGGAAGAACATCGTGTGCCGATTTGGAGTTCCAAGAGTCCTCATCTCGGACAACGGGATGCAATTCACGAGCAGAGCATTCCAAGAATTTTGCGAAGAACTCAATATCCAGCAAAATTTCACCTCGGTCAACCGACCTCAAACTAATGGCCAGACCGAAGTCACCAACAGAACAATAGTGAACGGACTCAAGGCCCGCTTAGAGAAGGACAAAACGGAATGGATCTACAACCTCCAAAACGTCCTGTGGTCATATAGGACTACACCCAGAACTCCAACAGGAGAAACCCCGTACCGTTTAGTATACGGAACAGAAGCGGTAATACCAGTAGAGGTCGGGGCACCAAGCCCCCGCACTATCAACTTCTCAGCGGAAGCCAATGAAGAGCAGCGCCGAACCGACCTGGATTTACTCGAGGAGAAGCGGGAACTAGCCAGCATAAAGGAAGCTCGGTATAAGCAGCAGATGACCCGATATTATAATCAAAGGGTCAAACCCCAGCAGTTCCAGGTCGGTGATCTTGTGCTTAGAAATAATGAGATAAGCCATTCAGAGAAGCTCGGCAAGCTCGAGGCCACATGGGAAGGACCCTACAGAGTGCACGAAGTACTCGGCAAAGGAGCCTACAAAATCGCCTATCTTTCAGGCGAGCTGATACCCAGAACGTGGCACATCGCCCACCTAAAGAGCTTCTTCGTATGAGCAACAAAGTCCTGCATATAGAGTCTTTAAGTTTTTCTTTTTCCTTTTCTTTTCTTTGAGTCAGTGTTTTGTTTTTAACGAGCTCGTCAAAACTCTCCTTTTTGTTTTGGTCTCTCTTTTCCTTTAATAAAGTTTCTTTTTATTTTGCATATCCTCGTGTCTTTTAATTTGCTTATACGAAGTATTCAAAAACAAATCCCCTCATAAGGACGAACCAAGGTCCACTTACGAGGTCAATAATGATCCGACATGGGGAAATTATATTCTAAGAAATGCGCATAAGAAACCCTTTTTGAGGTCCGAGCTCGCCTCCCTCAAAAGGGAAGATCCGACGAGGTCCGAGTTAAACTCCCTCACAAAGGATAATAAGATCTCAATCGGGGTCAGAACCAAGTTCCCCCGAGAGAATCACAATACGAGGACCGAACTAAGGTTCCCTTGTAAACAAAAAGAGGTCCGAGTTCAACTCCCTCATAAATGCAACATGCAAATAAACTAAGGAAGCTATCTTCACGACGAACAGGAAGTTCAACGAACTCAATCTATATTTATTTATTTCTAACTATTTAGAATATTTCGTATGTACATAAGTTACAGGAAAATACGAGCTAGTCTACGAAGGAGAAGATTTCTTGCTAAAGTTAAGCCACCGATCCTCGAATGAAGTAATTCCCAGGATGTCATCAATTGAAACCCGACCTCGACCTCGACCGCTTCCAAAGGAAGGACCCCGACCTCGCGAAGTCGCCGACCTTAGCCTCGCCGCTCGGCTACCTCGGCTCGGGCCGACCTGATATCCCTGCGAAGCTGTTTTTACCTCGCGAGCAGGCACCGTCCGAGAAGGAAACGGGGGGTCGGCACCCGCACCCTTGGCCAGCAGCGCACGTAATTTTGGTCGGCGCTCCAAAATACATTTATACCTGCTCGCGCTCTCTTTGAGTATGTCAAAGGCACCTTGGAGCAAAGAAGAATCGGGACCAACTGCTTCTTTCAGATCAATATACGTTCCCAAGTCTTCTTTCATCTTTAGTTCCGCCTCGGAAATGGTGATACCACCAGCACGTCGGATAATATCTTCGTACTCGGCGTGCTCCTCGGCGATCCTCTTATGATCCTCAGAAACAGGGTTAGCTCGACCTTGGGCAGCTTCCAGTTCCTCCTCAGTCTGAAGAAGCCTAGCTTGAAGCAAATCAGCATGCTCTTGAGCAGCGATCCGCTTGATCTTAGCCTCCACGCCAAGCGCTTCGAACTTCATTTGCCATTCCTTCAGCTCGGCTTCAGTTGATTTCAACAAAGAACACTTCTCGGCGAAAAGCTCTTCAGCTCGGCGGCACTTATTCATCCATTGTTAAGCAAAGGATCGCTGTTCACGCAGGTCGTGAGAAAGAAGATCCACCTGTTTGCGTAAAGAAGAAACATCGACAGGAACCGAGGTCTACACACAAGAAAAGAAAAATAAATTTCATTGATTCATTCCAAGTTCAGTACAAGGATACAATGTTCAAAAAAAAAAAAAAAACTAAGTACTAAGAATCACCGACCTTCTCAGTCTCAGAAGGTGGCAGCTCGGAGCTCGGGTTCTCAGCATTAGTAGTTTGGGGACCCTCCGGAGGGACCTACTCAGCATCACCTTCAGCCTCCCGCTCCTCTCCCATATCTTCAGCATCTTCTTCCTTTTCTTCTTCTTCATCCTGAAGAGACTTGAAGACCGTGTCCAGCTCGGAATCCCGATCTACCGAACAGTCAGCAACCTGTTCGGCAGTTAGCAACTCCGACGAACTAGCAAGAAACTTCAAGACGGGCAGCTAAGCGAGGTGATCCCGGACCACCCTCGCATACCGGGAAGGCAGAGCATCATCCCCAAGACGCTCGAAGCCGAACTTCGCCACGTCCAGGTCGGGGAAGTCCTGGGCAGCCTTCTCCAAAGCGGCCACGGCGAAGTTGCCGTTAATGAGGTTGGCCAAGTCATTGGCCAAGCCGGCAAAGCCCTCCGACAGCAGAAGCCTCTTCGTATAGGCTCGGAGAACCTCACCTTGGCTAGCTGCAAGCTGGGCCTCCCTATCCCTTGCCGCGGCCAGCTCGGACTCCAGCTTCCGAGCTCTTTCCGCCTCAGTCCGAGCTATTTCTGCCTCAGCCCGAGCTCTCTCAGCCTCACCCTCGGCCCTTGCGAGCTGAACGGCCAGCTCGGACTTTGCAGCCTTCACCTCCTCGGCGGCCTTGATCAGCGCGGCCTCAGCTCTCTTCGTCCGGGCATTGGCGGATATCAGCTTCTCAGAGTACCGGCTCTTCTCGTCCTCGTGCCGAGCAGACATCAGCCCGAAGTTGTTCCTCAGCCAGTCCACAACCACATCAAGACCCTATCAGAAGGAATATAGTAAGCTACATGGATAAGAATTACGGAATTGCAAAAGAACGCAATAATACTCACCTCGGGAAAAGGCAAGTCCCCTAGCCTGTTCGAGGGAGCGACCGGGCTTGTATCATCACCTGTCATGTCGATGATATTCTCAACGACCCTAGCCCGTTTCTGAGGAGGAGAAGGGGAAAATGCAGCTTTCGCAGTAAGAGGGCTCGCATCCATAACAGCAGGCTCCACCACTAAAGCTCCTTGAAGGGGGTCAGAAGGTCCTCCGACCTGCCCCGGGTCAGACGAAGACGCAGATCGCCCCAACGACCTCTGCCTCTTGCCCGAAGCCTTGGCACCGACCTCCTTGGCTTTAGTAGCCTTAATTTTTCCAAAGTTCTTCACTGCAAATCAAAGCAAGGAAAGTGTAAGAATGATGAAAAAAAAAAGCAATCCTAACAGCACAAGCGGGGCCTCACCCGTCGAAGGATCCGCCATACGATGGGGCTCATACGGGCTCAACCCCGCTTCAGCTAGCGAGTCTTCGGTGTATCTCCCCTCAAAAGAACCGAGGTCCTTCATCGCTTTTACAACAGTCGCCAGATCCCTATCCACCTCGCTTATTACCCACTCATAAGGTTTTTCTACCCTCCACGCCAGGTCGACAAAACTACTGTGACGGCAGAAGAAAACTTCGAATGCCACTTATCTACCTTATTCTGAGTTCGCCCCCTGAACTCAGCTCGGGCTGAAGCATAGTACCAGCCCGCATTATTTTTGAAAAGGAAGAGCTCGTGAATGAGCTCGGCGGATATCCGGTAACCCTCATTAGCGGCGGCCACACCCAAATCGGTGAATTGCCTAAATGAATTTGGGGTTATCTGCCCTAACGCCAGGCCAAGTTTCTGTTGGAGCTCGGAATAGGCTTCACGCAGGGGCACTCGAAGACCCGCGTGTAGACTATCCTCATAGATCGTAACAAAACCCGCCGGGGGTGAACACGCCCTATCCTCTGGGTGAGGTTTTATTAACCCAGCGTCAGAAGGAAAATTGTACGCTTGAGCGAGAAACCTAATCCTAGTCTCATCTAAGGATGAGGCGTAATCATTCACCTTCCCATTCTTCACACGAGGGGGCACTACTAGAGTTTCAAATGTGGGTTTCGAAGATCCTAGAGTGAAAACCTTAAATTTAAAGCTACTATCGACACTGACTGGCATAGGGGATTCGCTACTGCTAGTGCTAGTTTGAGAGGGGGAAGCCATACTTACTTGTGAGTGCGACTGGAAATGTGCAAGGCGACTGTGAATGGAAACCCCAACGGAATGAACGCCGGCGGAATGGAAAGCGGAAATTCGAAGATTTCAGGGGAGACGGAATATTTTCTGGGCAAAAAGCTTTTTCTGCTAATAATGGCGGATGTGAAAATGAAAAGGGGGAAACGTTTTGTATCCAAAGGATATACATTTGAATCCCGCCGTACCCCATAAACGCGTGTCAACGTGGGCCCGATATTCTTGGAATATGAACCGTCCCTCAACCCAATTCAAACGGCCCATTACTTTTTCCCTCCCTTTAAGTTCGGACATGGGCTACATCCAGCACAGTAAAGTGGCCAGCACTCAGGTTGGTGTTTCTCACTTACCACCTCGAGCTCGGAGGATGAGCTCGGAAGATCAGCTCGATAATTCAACTCGTAGCGGTGATTTGCGCGATCAATCACCTCGGCAATTCGACCTCGTAGTCTACGTCTACACGTCTCATTTCTCCTTTTTGGGGGGGGGGATGTGATAGTACCGGCCTCTTCTTGGGCCTGACCTAAGGCCCAATCCAGGTGGGCCTATACATTCAAGCTCGGCCCATAGAACTCGGCCCAATTACAGTCGACGCCTACCTTGAAGACCAAGTCACGAAGCCCTACTTTGGGAGAAGATAGAATCCTGTTATGAACGGGAATCGGATATGCTTGTACTAGGAAACAAGATATATATAAGGAATCCAAATCCTAGAAAGATTAGGGCTCAATTCAAGGCTTATAAATAGATGCTAGATTAGAGGTTTAGATTCATTCAATATTCTTTGTACTCTCAAGTATAATAAAAGCTCTCTATATTCTCTCCCGTGGACGTAGATCCCATCGATCGAACCACGTAAATCCTTGTGTTGTCGCATCATTGTTATTTTCTGCTATCTCCACAAACCCTAGATCTATCACTCACCTACAACAACACTACATGAAAGCCATCATCAAAGAGGAAGTCCACAGATTGCACCCACCTGCGCCGATTCTTCTCCCGCGTAAATCCACGCAAGAAATCTCCATCAACGGCTAGGATGCCCCTAATATCCGAAGCTAGGGAGAGTTCCACACGGAAGTCTATACCCAAAACTTCACATCATCCCAAAACGCAGGAGCTTGAGCTGAAAAGAAAGCACGATACTCGGCGAAGCCCATTCCGCCGCCGGAGCTCCAGCCCGCAGCGGAGTCCCAAGCAACACCATCTCCCAAGGCGACATCGTAGCCCAGGCAGGGACCGAAGTCCGAGCTATTCCAGAAGTTATAGCCCCAAGGTAAACCGACACCGACGGGAAGGAAGATCAGCCCGACTCGTCAGTCCGTTCACCGACGAGCTGCTCGATGCCAAGCTTCCCGCGACGTACAAGTTGCCCAACATACCACCCTATAATGGGTTGGAGGATCCCCTCAATTTCTTGACACGGTTCAAGTACAGCATGCACAATCAGGGCCTCACAGAAGAGCACATGTGCAAGCTATTCCCAGAGATGTTGGTCGACTACGCCCGAGCTTGGTTCGACGGCCTGCCGACTGGCAGCGTAGGATCTTGGGTCTACCTTGAAGGAATCTTTAAACAAAGATTCCTTATGAAAGTCCAAGCTCGCCGAGACACGGCCTACCTCCTGTCCGTGAAGCAAAAGGACAGAGAGACCATAAGGGAGTACGCCTCCCGATTTATGCAAGAAAGCTTGAAGGTCGATAAAATCGACGATGTTTTCCTCATCTCGGCTTTCCGAAACGGGGTCGCTCCTGGGTCCCTGAACCAGGAGCTCGCTAAGCAGAAACCCGAGACGGCCCAGGACCAAGCCTCATTAGTTACGTGCAGAATATCTATTTTACCCTTAGAATTGCTAATTGGTATCCCTTATAAAAACCCTCCGGCCTTCAGTTAAAGGTATCGTTATTTTCATCTAATTTTATCCTTTTTTCCTCAATTTTATATTTTTCACCCTTTTTCTTCACGCCCAAGACACTGACTTGAGCGTCGAAAGGTGTTCACCGGCCAAAACCCCCGGTGTGAGACTTTTCTCTGTCTCTTTTGCAGGTTATCAGAGATTTGGGGATTTACAGCTAGGTGAAAAGGAGAAGGTAGTTCAGCTATTTTCGCCGAGATTCATTTATTTCATTTCATTCACTTAGTTGAAAATTCCCTTCATTGGTAAAGTTTTAACCCGGCTCTACCAGTAGGAGTATGTTTTATTTGCATATTATGTATAGTGAACATTATGAGTGATCAGTCTTAAGCGTGTTCTTTTTTTCTTCTTTTTTTCCTTTTCAGTAACTTTCAAACACCTTCTACACGCGCGCGAAAGATCATAATATTATTAATTATTCTTTTTCGCAATTTTGGCTGAAGTCTAATAATTTATTATGTTCGATACCCTGGTGCCAGACAAGAATATGGATCTCAAGTTATGTATCATACACATTATTTCATGTTGTTATACTATACAAATAAATTTCTCAGTAATTCAAAATTAATAAAAATGGGTTAAGATATTTAAAATATGTTGTGGGCTGATATTTGTCAAATTATGTGTTGATTGCAATAAGCCTATACTTTTTAATTGAAATATTAGCGCTAATATGGTCCATTATTCTACCCTGTGACCGGCCCATTTCACCGACTCTGTTTGCGAGTTGCACCCAACCATTTACTCCATCTCCGAGCAAATGTCACTAATTATTAAGTTCGTAATACAAGAAAGTGAATATATGTACTATTTTTTTTCTTTAATTATTATGGATTGTAATTGTTCTGAAAAGTATACTAGTAGCATTTTTTTTGGTAGTGCTATTTGAACATACTATATACAGACATACGATGGTAAAAATAGAGATTTGACGGATTTTTTTAACTAATAATTTAATTTCATAGTTTCGAAGTTTGGTTATTATTAAACATACATTTTTTAAATTTTAATTATAAAATTTCATCCCAATTTAAATTCACAAGTTTACGAGTTGGGTGTGGATGAGAGTAGAATTTGGGAGCAGATTGCGTGAGATCGATATTTCGGAAGGGAGTCTGAGTTATAAAATAAATTTTGAAGGCATTCGGACAATTTTTTCCTATTTCAAGCACGTAAGTCCAGACATAATATGTCCGAATAGAATTATTGGTTTTTTATTTGTTTTTTTATGTCGTGGGAACCTGCAGCCGCTACCTTCGGTGTGCACTGGGTAAACCTCTGTCCTTTGTGCAGTAGCCTGCAAACCACACAGGGCATGTAAAGCACACTGGGTATACTAGTAGCATTTGAATTTATGTAAACAAATATAAAAGAGAAGTCTGGTGCCCCCCTTTTTTTAATTAAATTTTGCAGATATATAACACTTATTCGGATATAAATTTTGTTTACGCACAGAATATTTTTTTTATAAAGGAATGGGGTATTTTGTGCGGAATTGAAGGAAATAGTAGTATCCCATTATAAATATTCAAATGCGGACGTGTGATATCAGAAAAAGTGTATCAATTTGAAATGGCTTTTTTTCGAACCTACTTTAATTTGCAGCAATGATCATACCCTTAAAATGCACATAATGATGAAAACGGTGATATGTAATATTCTGAGTGTCGTAACCTTTTGAAAATGGCCACTAAGGTAAGTTAGTTGACAGAGGGAATTTGCGTAGATATATACCGTAGATTTATACGTATACATAAGGTAAAATTACTTAAAAAATTGAGTTAGCTTGATCTAAGTACATATTTTAAGAAAAACAATTCCAACATATATAGCTTTTTTTTTTTCAAAATACACAAACTTTCATGGATTAAAGAAATTCTCAAATTTCAATTTCGCCCAAATTGAAACGGTAGGGAGCTATTCAGAAGTGTCTTTACACATTAGTTTAACAAATTTCTGTGCAAATTTGAATTAAATTTAACTTTATTATTTTTCTAATAATGTGTTTTGATGTCTATTTTTATGTTATTTTGTTACTTGTAGGTCGACTTATTTATGGTTAGAATTTGTCAAATCTCGATCAAATCTTATTTTGGAGAGTGATGATTAAGAATTAGTGCATCTGGTAGGTAAGAAAATTATCCCGCAAAATTATCTCGATAATGTAATCGCAAATATTCTTGCTCAACCCCAAAACTTGATGCTAGGAATATATCAATCTCTAGTCTTCAATGTAGCACTATATGTAATGGAAACTCTTTTGTAATACAGTTATTACTTCTGTGTGAATATATATTTTTTATCCTCAAAAAGGAAAGGAAAAAAAAAAATTTGGGGGCCCCACTTCTTCAAATGGCTTTACCTAGTGTTTGTATTTCCGTTATGTGGGCTTCGTCCGATATGCATGAGATGCATTACTCCAATGGCCAATATTCATCCAAGGCAATTTGTTTTATAAATTATTTTTGATTTAATTTTAATCTCAAAAATAAGCTTTTTGATTTTCCTTTATTTGTGTGTCCAACCATGGTTGGACACATATATCTATGTAATTTCCACCACTTGTTATTATCTTACATAAAAAAATGTTATATTCTATTTTATTGTGTTGTCATTTGTATTAATTTATTTTGTTGACTTTATTCTTAAACTTGTTAATTATAGTTATGATGATTATTTAGCATTATTTCAAATATATCTTCAATGTACAATTATGTTATATTATGTACCGTTATTTGTTTGGTTTGTCTCTTTAGTTTAGTAATTTCGTTAATTACCTTACTTAGTTGGTTATATTATTTAATTGACCGTTTATTATTATATTTGAATTATTTAAATTACCGTTTTGTATTAGTTTAGGTTGTTGAGTTAAATAATTGTGTTTATTAAGTTAATAATTTCGTTATATAAATTAATTTACTGTATGTTATATATGTTTTACGAATTATTTGTGTAGGTTAATAAATTAATTTTTTATGTGTTTAGGTTATTAATTATGGTGATGATGATGTTTGTGGTTAATTAAGTGTGAAAATTGTTATTTGATTTCATGTTTTGTAATATTATGAATGTAGTACCATATAATAAAACTAATAACGTTTAAGGCTTACTACCAAAAGATAATTTTGAGGTAGCATTAAAAATTTTAAGTGTGGCATGGATAATGGTGGGTCGATTTTTTATTTAATTAACACATTACATTAATGTTTTTATTTATGGCCCATAATTTTTTGTATTTAAAAGTTGTCACTTACAATAAACACATTTGATGCATAAGTTGTTTTTTCTTTTTTTTATTTACTACTTTTACTTCCTAAGTGCTAAAATTATATTTTTTGTCCTTTAAAAATAGTTTTGGAGGAATTAGGGTTTTGTGACCATGACTTTGTTTATTGGTAAGTCATTTATACCAATTTATTTAAGGTAATTTATCATGGTCAAGACGTATATGACATTAGTATATACCAATTAACATAATAAAATAGTTGGCTAATTTAATTAAAGTTGTTATACAATTAATTTTAATATTTTTCCTGAATAATTAGTTAATTTTGATGGATAGTAGACTGCATTAAATGCCCTTTCATTTTGGTTCATTAATTTATTTGGGGTACAATACTTTTGAATTAAAAATCGGGTTAATAGAATTGGGTCAACGCCTTTATTCTTTCATCTACACAATACATTTGAATTTAACATTTCTAGTGAGAGAAAGTATAGAGAGACCGGCGAGTGCTTCTCTTTCGCGACTCCTTGCATTTCGTAGTCCGGCGACGACGATCTTGTAGTCTTGGAGGCGTCGAAGGTTGAGAATGTCGTTGTATCCTATTTCACGGTGTAGTTGTTTTGAGAGAAGGTGAGAATGGCGGTGTTGAAGGGTCGGCGTTCATATCGAGGAGAATCCATTGGAAATCGACGGGGAAGGCGTCGCCATGGATTGAAGAAAATTTTGTCATCGGTTTTGAACCGATTGGGTTGAAAATGCTTTTGTTTGCTATTTTCCAAGTTGATTGCCGTCGATTGTTTTGGAGTGAGGGGTGAGACCGACCGGCGATAGAGAAGGCGGCGTAAATTTGAAGAGTGAGAGGAATTTCTCCGGTGACGGCGACCACGGCGTGGTAGCTTGAAGCATCCCATTGTGAAGTCATTTTCCATTGTTGTTCGTGGTTTTGAAGATATGCCTTCGGAAGGTAACTTGCGAGTCCTTTCCCTTTTATTTTTATTTTTTTTGATGATTTTTGAGCATTTGGTGATTTATGATCGTTTTGTTATTTTTTTTTGGAGTTTTATTTGTTATTGTTTTGTGTGTTATGGGTGACTGTTAGGATGGTAGGGTTTGGTCAAGTGGTGGGAAGTGTTGTTTGAGTACGTATGTTGTTTTTGTCAATGGAATTTTGTCATTCGGTTGAAGTTTTGATGCCTTTGTTATGGAGAAACAGAAATTTCAGTGAGGTAGTTGCTAAATTCTTGTGTGTTTGAGTTGGAAAAGATGATTTGCATTAAAGATTTGGGTGTTGTGGTGTTGAAGAGTTGCTTTGTTTTATTCGAATAGTGTGTGCATGGTGCTTCGAATTTGTGTAGATGATTTTGGTTTGTTAAATTTATTGGTTTGTTAAATTTACAGTTTGTTTTAACCCTTGAATGGTGGAGAATTTTTGTATTTATATGAATTATTAACTGTGTAGGTGCTATTGTTGCGGCCCGTTGCCATTCCGAGTTTGTGATTAAATTGATCAGTGACTGCTTAGATGTGGAGAATTTTGAGAAATTTAGGAGTGGTCTCTTTGGTCAGTTATTGAATTTACAGCATTCCCCTCAAAACTATCAGGGTCAGTTGTTCTATCATGCCATGAAGTTATTGAACCGATCAAAGCGTCGCAAGGGTGTGTTGGTTTTTAATTTCAATAATTCTGAGGTTGTTTTCGGTCCCCGTGACTTTTACTTGCTTCCGGTTTGAAGTTTGGCCCACTAGAAGAATTTCCCACAACCTCGTCATTATGGGAAAATACTTTCCATAGTGTTCAGACACTGACAATGAGGCATGTTAAGGACGCTTTCAAGAAAGCTGTGGATGATAGTGAAGGTGGAGCAGGGGGTGGGGAGACTTGCCTTATGTTGGCCCACGTTTTATTAATTTACGGGGTTTTGTTTCCCCGCGATTTAAAGTCGAAGAAGTTGGATTTGAAGTTCCTGCATGCATGCGATGACTTGAAATCCATAATGCAGTTTCCTTGGGGCTTTTGGAGCTACAAATATTTCGTCGAAGAGTTTGACAAAGCTTGTGAGAGGATGAATAGATTAGCGAAGAAAAAGGGGAGTGGGAAACCGAATTTTGAGGTTTTTGGATTCTTGTTCGTCTTCCAATGTTGGATGTACGAGATATTTCCTTCTCTCGGTGCTTCTTGTGCTCACACTCTCCAGGGTTCGGAGGATATATATCCGCGAGTGCTCCGGTGGAAGACGGCATTGGGTCAACATACATATAAAATTGTTCACCTCCTCCTTGACGACGCAAAGATACAGGTTAAAGTTTCTCCAACTATTTATTTTAATTACCTTTGATTCTTTGTTTTGTTTATAATGTATTAACATTAATATTATTTTTTGCAGCACCCTCTCATAGCCTCCACCGAAGAGCAAATGTGCCTATCCGCACATGAGGCATATTTGGAAGAAGAATTTGTAAGGAAGAGGTGGATGTGGATGACTCCCAAGCTGTCATGGATGATCGGCACGAGCAACATTTGTTGCACCAGGCTGCCCCTCATTTGGAGATGAAATCAGTCAAGCGGAAGCTCAATTTGGAGGATGGTGACTGTTCCATGAAGCGTCGTCCCGTGTTGCGATCTGCAACAGCTGCCGTCTATCAGAACGAGCCTCGTGAGGAGACAGATTTGCATTCTGAACAGTCAATCCCGTCCGTTTCCACACCGGATGCAAAGGTCAGATATTCCTTTTGACTCATTATCTGCCATGCCTCATATTATTGCATCATTTTTGCATTTTCTGTAATTTTGAAATATTTTTGGGTTTGAACGCTCAGGAAAGACAGTTCATGCATGCAATGACTCTTAGGATGGATAAACTGGAAGCATCCTATTCCATTCCATTCCCACCAGAAGTTTGTCTTAGAGTTTCTCTCTCTAGGAAATTCTCTCCCCCTTCTCTCTAGAATTTCCTGGTGGCAAACCTCTCTATCTCTCCATCGTCAGTCACTTTCTCTCATTCATCACCATCATCCACGAGTGGAATCTGGATTCAAACAGCACAAGCTTCACTTTCGCAGCAACCCATTCACTATCACACAAAATCTGGTACGTTTTTGTTAGAATTTCATCCATCACCATCAGCATCCAAAAGTCTTTGGCTGGAAAATCCACCTTCCAGCCGTTTTTTTGGACCAAGGAAGAGCAGATTCGTGCTTTGCATCGAATTGAGAACAGGTTTTGTTAAAAATCTGCTCTCTTCTTCGCTCTTTCCTGCCGTCGCCGGAAGTTGAGGGGTCACCGGAGTTGTTTGCCTTGGATAATACTCAAACAACACCTTCTCCGGCTTGTCTTTCACTATCCATCCTTTATATTCGCTATCACCTTCTTTGGGTGGTTCCGTTTTGCTGGTTTGGATTAAGTTTCGGTCATCAAACACCATTCATTGTTGAGGAACTGCATCACTAAGGGAACTCGTGGAGTTCTTATATTCTTTCACCGGAATCCGTCGTGTTTCATTGCTGCTCTCCTCTTAAAGCTGCACACGACTGCTTTCCCCATCACTCACCATCATTCTACCATTAGCATCGATAAAGAAGGTAATTTCTGCATGATTTCCCTTCGTTTTCCTGATCTCCGGTGCGCCGGAGAATTTTCCGATCACTGCAGCAACTCAAGGGACAGACTTGCTCGGGAACTGGTGCAATAATTACATCCATTAATTGCTGTGGGCGGCTCTTAGTGTCCCAAGAAGTGCCAGCCACCAAGACTCATCAATCTGCAGCATCCCAAGGGCCTCACCTCTTGGGAACTCGGTACATTAATTGCACGTCATTAATTACACACGAGTTCCCTTGTGAACCAGCCATTGCAGCCACCAAAGCACTTAATCCAACTGCTATTCCCAAGTGTTGGGACTCTCCAAACGCATATTCCCACATTCACTTTTACCCGGAGCATTAAATTAAATTCACTCGACATTTATGGCGAGTAATACCGAGCAATTCAAAGGTCAGTCTTCTAACTCTCATCCTCCTTCTTCGACTGACTTTCCCCCTCCCCAAAATTACAGAAACGTAGTAGTTAATAATGGTGGAGGGGCTCGACAAAATTCCAGCCATGTCAATGGTCGCCGGCGCTCGCGTTCTCGCTTGCCGGCTGCCGAACAAGATGGCGATGAGGGTTGCGATGCTCACAACTTAAGAGATGCAGCATTAATTCCTTCCAATGATGGTGATCCGCTATTCACTAAGGAACCGGACCCCTATCTCACCGCCGCGCCGCCGGAGTTCAAACCATGGCTCCAAAACGTCGGCAACTTCAAGGATGACCCGTTGGTGCTCAAATCTGATCTCCTACTCAAGGAAAAACAGGTTAGCCTTGCCAATAATTTCCTTGTACTAACCGAAGACGACTACATCCCCGTCCATAAAGGATGGGGATTTGCTCTTCTCGGATTTTTTCCAGATCGCTTCCCGGGTCAAAACGTCATCACAAATTACGTGAAGCGAACATCGAATGATTCGGCCAAAGTCTTCTTTCACGACAAAAGATGGATCATTATCCTTTATGCCACGGAAGAAGAACGTGATGATTGGCAAGACAGCGAGGAAATTAGGAAGATTGGAGGCTCTCTATTCATCACCGCAATCATGCCGGAGCACTTTAGGTTTGACACACCAAACTTCAAATTCCGGGTATGGGCTGAACTTCCAAACTTTCCATTAGAACTATGGAATCCAAATGCTATCTCTAAGATTGCATCGCTTATCGGCACCCCCGTTGAGATGGATTTTCCAACTCTTGGCAAATATCATGTCAATGGGGTCCGATTCCGAGTTATAGTGGATGGTTCTAAACCGCATATAGATTCCATCAATCTTAAACTCCATAATGGTGTAACCTTTAACCAGCCTATTGAGCTAGTAGGCTTGCCCAAAATTTGTTCATCATGTAAAAGGTTAGGGCACTATGTCACGGAATGTCGCTCCTCGGCAACAAAAGAAGCCTTGGCTGAAAAATCTCAAAATCAGACCCATGGCCGCTGGAAAACGGACAAGGAAGGGTGGACCTCCCGTGTTCCCCGTAGCCGGGGCAGAAATCCTTCCAACAAGACGCCATCGCAACCCCGGCCAAGAAGCAAAAGCTTGAATAAAGGTGGTGGTGGGCGGAGCAAGAGCCGTAATCCAACCCAAAAATATGTCGTTAAGACCAATCGCCAACCCCCACCATAGCCGAAGGACCCAACCGGCATCCTTCAGCGCCCACCTACCGAAGCACCCCAACAGCAATATACCGAAGTGGCCAACTCTGGGCAAGAGGCTGCACCCACGCCTTTGCAAAATTCGGTTCCTAATGCCTTTGGCACCACATCTTCGGCAGCTCTTTGCCCAATGAAGACGCTAAATACCATGGACAGAATATTTTCCACTGTAATCTCCGACTCGCCAGACCCCAATTCAGCAAACAATGAGGCACGGCACCTTGACATGCCTATAATCGGGGACACGGACGATGAAATCAACAATGAGGAGCTTGATGCTGAATTGGGCTTGACTCCCAACAATAAGGTATCCTCTAACCCTTGTGAAATTCCCATTTCCACTAACTCTCTTGATGCCGCTGCAGCGGAAGAGGTTAAGACAAGGAACGAGACAGACAAAACTGCACCACTTGCCAAACGCGATCGCACATTGAACAATAATGAAGCCAACAACGGTCTTTCAAGGCAGCAGATCTCTAAGATCATCCAAAATCGCAACCGAAAGAAGAACACGCCCGGCAAGGGCAATGGTAACGGAGGGAAAAAGAACAAGTGATCCATGATAGTCACAACATGGAACGTAAGGGGCATGGCCAAGCCCAAATCACAAGGCCCTGTTTTGGACTACTTATTCAAACACAAGCCGGATGTTGTCGGCCTTCTCGAGACTAAGCTTTCTAAGCCTAGTCTCTTTCGTTTTCTTAATAAATTTCCTCATTTAGCACATGATCATAATTTTGATCTTGCGCCAAATGGTCGCATCCTGATTCTTTGGGACCCTTCCAAAGTCAATCTTGATGTTCTTAACAAACATGAACAGGCTATCCATACACGGATAACCTGCAAGATCACTAACCGGGTATTTCATTTTTCAGTAGTTTATGGCAAATGGAAACCTAATGACCGTAAGCACCTCTGGAAATCGCTTTTGGAATTCGTCCCGACGGACATCCCCGCTATCGTAGCGGGAGATTTCAACTGTGTACTCTCACCCGACGAACGCATTGGGGGAAACATCCCTTCCGAGAGGGAATATACAGAATTTGGGAAAGTTTGTTCACGGCTAAATCTTGTGGACTGCCCCTCGACCGAACTCCATTTCACATGGACCGACTATAAAAGGTACTCCAAGATTGATCGAGTTTTAACTAACTCTTCGTGGGACGAGGCCTCCTGGTTTTGCAGGACTGATTTCATGCCCCGTGGCTCAAAAGACCACTCCCCAACCCACACTGTACTCTTCAAAGAAGTCAAACACTTCAAACGAAATTTCAAGTTCAACAATGCATGGATGAAGCACCCCTCCTTCAAACCACTTTTGGAACACAATTGGAATCTGCCGGCGCTAGGCCAAGCCCAACAAAAATTGGCATTCAAGCTTGGCCACCTCGCTGAGGAACTCAAAATCCTAAATTTCACGGAGTTCAGTGCTTTGGAAGATCGGGCAAAAGTTGTCCGAGCTGAACTTCATGATGCGCAGCGCGTTCTTGACGCCGATCCACTAAACTCCCATCAAGCCCACAAAACCATCGAATTACGGGACAAAGCTCGCAGCCTTGACGAGCTTGAATTTGACTATCTTAGCCATAAAGCGAGGTGCAAGCACTTGGTGTTCTCCGACAAAAACACCAAGTATTTCTACTCTCTTGTCAAAGGCAACAGGGCAAGGAACTCAATCCTTTTCCTACGACGTGAAAATGCCACAACAACATTTGATCAAGACACAATCGTAGGAGATTTCATCAACTTCTACGAGAAACTTCTTGGCACCACCGAACCGACGCAGCCGCATGATCCAAATATCTGGAACATGGGCCCAAAACTCTCAGCAACCCAAAAAGAAGATATGATTGCCCCGATCTCCGCAGCCGAGATCAAGTCAACGATGTTCAGCATTGATGGAGATAAAGCACCGGGCCCCGACGGGTTCACTACTGCATTCTTCAAACAAAATTGGGACCTCCTCGGGACTGATGTCATTGCAGCTGTTTCAGAATTCTTCACCCATGGGCTTCTCTTTAGGAAGCTCAACCACACAGTGCTCACACTTCTGCCAAAAAAGGCCCATGAACCGGGGGTCCGTGACTACCGACCAATTGCCCTGACAAATGTGATTTATAAGTGCATCACCAAGCTCATAACCAACCGCATTGCTCATTGCCTTCCGGAGAACATCTCCCCGGCCCAGTCAGCATTCATAAAGGGACGTAATATCACGGACAACATTTTCTTAGCCCAAGAGCTCGTTCGCCAATACGGCCGAACAACACAAATTTCTCCACGCGCAATGCTTAAAATTGATTTACAAAAGGCATTTGACTCGGTCTCATGGAGTTTCCTGCACCATGCTCTTGTTGGCCTCAATTTTCATCCGAAGTTGATCTATTGGATCATGACCTGTGTGACCTGCCCCACATTTTCCATTGCACTCAACGGTGGAACTCACGGATTCATTCACGGCAAGCGTGGCCTACGTCAAGGCGACCCAATGTCGCCGACATTGTTCATCATTTGCATGGAATACTTCTCACGGCTCCTTGCGGATCGAACCCAAGATCCTTCAAATGATTTCAGGTTCCACCCCAAATGTGATTCAAATAAAATTTCCCATCTTGTTTTTGCAGACGACCTTTTGCTCTTTGGGCGTGGGGACCCGGCCTCGATGCGTGTCCTCGCTGAAGCACTCGAAGATTTTGGCAACTTTTCGGGACTACGAGTTAGCAAGCCCAAGTCTCAAGTCTTCCTTTGCGGAGTGGCAAATTATCCAAAGCAGCAAATTTTGGATGCAGTGGGCTTTGTTGAAAGCAAACTGCCCACAAAGTATCTTGGTTTGCCCTTATCCTCTACTACACTTGAAGCTGTCCACTACCAGCCGCTTTTCGACTCGATTGATGAGCACATAAAGAAATGGGACAACCGAAATCTCTCCCTTGCAGGCAGAATTAAACTTATCCGTTCTGTTTTGCAGGGTATTAGCTGTTATTGGTTGCAGGTTTTCCCACTACCGAGCAAGGTCATCGATCGCATTGAACAAATTGTAAAGAAGTTCATGTGGGGGTCAAAAACGTGCCCTGTCTCCTTCAATGCTTGCTGCAAGCCAAAAGACGAAGGTGGACTTGGGCTTCGAGATCTCACTGCATGGAATAAAGCATTGCTCACAAAGAATCTTTGGGACATCCACTCCCGGAAGGATTCGCTTTGGGTTCGCTGGATCCATGCCGAGTATTTAAACGGAAGAGATTTGTGGGTGCACAAAGCACGGCACATTGATTCCCCCACAACCAAGAATCTGCTCGCTATTCGGGACCGGATTGTATCGGACTCGGGCGGGGACATCGCTAAAGCCAAGGACCTGGTCGGAAAATGGTTCGATGGCAAGGGCACATCCGATGCCTACGAGCATCTCCGAGTGAAAGGCGAAAAACACTATTGGCACGGGCAATTTGGAAGGATTACCTCCCTCCAAAATTCTCAACTGTTCTTTGGCTCGCTATTCAGGGTCGATTGAAAGCTATGGATCGCCTTCATTTGCCAAATGTTAACCATATTTGTGCTATTTGCAACTGTGCGCAGGAGACACATGAGCACCTATTTTTCAAATGCGGGGCCTCGCGTGCTGTTTGGGGACGGATCAAGAAATGGCTCTGACTCACGCCGGAACTCGGCACCATCACAAGTGCGCTCAGCTTCTTCAAAAGAGCTCGAGCTGGCTCGTCGATTGTGCAGAAAGCTAAGCTCATTGCACTCGCCGCGACGGTCAAATACTTATGGTATGCCCGCAACAAATTAATCTTCGAGGATCGTCCATTCGATGTGACGCAGCTTGTGAGAGAAATCCAAACAAATGTTTATATTTCCCTCTACTCAAAATTCCCGACCAGCATGGTGATGTCTCACATGCAACTTGGGACTAATGAATTTGATGGAATTCGGGCGCAGCAGCTTCGAGTAAGGCAGGCGACTAGTTAGATTTATCGTTAGTTGTTTGTTTTCCTTGTTCTTTTGCCCCCTCACCCCGGCCGAATATGTCCCGGCTCCCCACTTGTACTTGCGTGATAATTAGTGATATGGGTGCGTGTGTTTGGGCATTGATCGAGTCCTTTGACTTGATCAAGTACTCACTGCGACAAGCTTCTCACGATGCACACACACTGCACCACAATTCAGGAACACACACACTTGCACGCAAAAATGCGCTTCTCTTTCCAACCAAATCAGCGCTAGTTCTTAGGGGTACTCTTTTCTCTCCTACGACCGTGATTTTTCCACAAGGGTGGTTTACACGGCTAGGTTTTAATGAGGCCCACCGCCCCAAACCGACGATCAAACCGGGGCGGCGCGACATAGTGGCAGGGGCTAGTGCCGTGAACTAGCCCACCGTAATTGCTTTAAAATGCTTTACACCGCCACACACTTGAAACTCCCATTGTTCGGGTAGTTCACTTAGCTTGTAAGCTCACTTCGCACACACCCGCCTTCGGGCCACTTAGGGTTTTTTTATCGGTCAGCAACGGCCTTTTTTCCCACCCCCGCCCCGCTTAGCCTTGGCTTGCATGGGCTGTACTCCCTCGGGCTTGTCCGTGTAAATCCCTTGTATCTATTTTCTCTTTAAATATACTGCACTTTTCGAGTAAACTGGAAGCATCCTGTAGGGATATGAATCAGAAATGGTGTGACATGAATGATCAGATGGGTGTGATGAATAAAAATATTGTGGTTGTATTGGATCTTGTCAGGAATTTGAGTGGGCATTCAAATATGGGTAGAAGTATGGAAGTTGGTTTGAAGGGTGGTTTAGATGCAGCTTGCGAAGAAGGGCAGAACGGTGCAGAAGGTGACCATGCACCGATAGATTTGGATGATTTGGTTGAAGAGATCTTTGTTGAAGATGATAAGCTTATGAACGTTCCGGTTGTTGAGTTATCGTCCAGCCATGCTAGTGGTTTGGTAGAGTTGCGCGATGCATTTGTTGGGCGTACCACTGATGTTTTGGACGATCATTGTGTGGAAGAAAATGGTCAAATAAGGATGGTCCATGATGATGATATTGATGCAGTTGCCGATGCTGATGAGGCGGCAGTTGGTGTTGATGTTTATGCGGCAGTTGGTGATGATTCAAATGCGGCGGATGCTGATGAAGATGATGGAGTAGGCGCTGCATCTGCAGCAAAAGAGGTAGATGCATTAGATGGCAATGGTGCAGTTGGTGATGACTTGCATGCTGAATTTCAAAAGAAAACAGATCGTACAGAAGATGTGGAAGTTGATATGGAGGAGTTGGGTAAGTTAGTGGAGATCCTATCCGATGATATCTTAGGCACGGGCAAACTAGTGGAGGCCGTTGATCATGCCGAAAGTACTGACAATGTAGTCGAGGTTGATGTGCATGTGGCGGATGAGCAATTAGTGGGTAAGGGGGTGGAGAATGTGGGTGTTGGGGTGGAGAATGTGGGTGTTGGAGTGAGTCCCGGTGAGACCTCTTATGAAATGAAAAGAAGATACAACACTAGGTCAAACCCACTCGTGGTATCCTCTAGCAGCGAAGGCTCGATGTCGGTGAATGATCAGAGGCGTGGCTCGCAGTGTAGGAAGACCCGAGTGTTTGGCACCCGGTTTGCCCCGGTTTCTGACATATTTGATCCACTACAGACATACCACCAGACCTATGTCCAGCCCTTTCTTACTTGGTATGCGAGCCCACCACCGCAGGAGAGGTATATTTATTTTTAAAATCTGGTATTTTGTATTTTTTATTCTCACTTTCACCCGCATTCATTTTATGCATTGCCTGTTGTAGTACTACAAAAGATTTTATTAATTGTTGCAGTGTATTCAAACTCCGTAGTTTCTGCCCGTACAAGGTTGGGCAATGGTTTTTTGACACTTTGACAAGTCAAAAATCTGCCTGGTTGACGACGACTGTAAGTTCTCCATTATTGCATTATAATTTCTGAACTGAGGACTATTATGATAGGTATTGGATATCTGTGGCACCTTTTCAACTTCACTTTTAATTTTTTTTATTTCATATATTATAATTTTGAGTAGCAGGATTGAGGTCTTTTATGATAGGTATTGTTTTTCATGACCTAGTGGACCTGCATTATTTTCTTACCTCGTCTACTTTTATTTTTTACATTATAATAGTTAGAGGATTAGAAATTAGTTGTCATATGTCAATTTACATGAATGAAGTTTCGTAAAAGGGTGTTACAAACCAGTTTTAGTTATCTGTATTTGACTACCTTTAAAATGGATAGATTATGTATTTTTTACCCATGAGTTCACGGCTATGAATTATTGCAGAATTGCGATGCCTTGTTGAATCTATTGCTTTACAAAGCAAATATCCAACCGCACATATTCACTAAACGGTGGGCCGTGGTTGAGAGTTGGTTTTCGGTATAATTTTCCCCTTCCAACCTTACTTTAATTCGTTGAATTTTTCGTTGAAAATGCAGCGGCCATGTAATAACTTGTATTTATCTTGCAGTTCTATATGTTTGAAGTGGATGTAACACCATATCGCTCTTTTCTGATGACATATGTCGAGGGAAGGAGGCCTTCTTTTCTTGGAAAACCGTGGAGAGATGTAGATCAGGTGTTTGGGATTGCACGGGTGTTTGAAAATCACTTCGTTGCGTACGTCGTACGGATCCCTAAGCAGGAGATTGTTATTTATGATTCGATGTGCCAGTCTCGAAGGAGATGGCAGGCAGTGAAGGAGCAGTTTGTCTGTATGTCCTTCAGGCTCGATTGGATGTGTCGGTCAGCTGGTGCGACCAACTTCAAAGGGCCGGCGAAGGATGTATGGGATATCATTGAAAATCCAGACACGCCGCAGCAGCCAAACGGAATAGACTGTGGAATTTATGCAATGAAATTCATCGAGTGTCTAGCTGCGGGTCGTCCAGTCAATTATTTGTCATGTGGTGGTTTCAGTGCATGTAGCAGGGATTACTACTGTGCTGAGTTCTTTAACTCGAGGCTGCGAAATTGAAGTTAGCATGATTTATCCGTGGCTTCAATTTTTGACAAACCTTTTTGGCTATTACGAAGTCGATGTGCCTAGAGGTGTAGTACGTTTTTGTGTGAATCACTAACAATGTAATTTTTGCTGTGAACAATCTATAACTTGCGCGTGTACTTGCACCTGGGTTTTATACTATCAGGCAAGCAGTGATGTATTTAGGCAGGGTAAATTTTTTGTCTTTGTTAGGAAACACATGATGTGGAAATATTAAAACTCGGGGTTTACCTCAATTGTTTGGAAACAATGGGATGTACTATACCTTGTATTTACTGTTTTTATAACTAAGTTATGAATTCTACTATTGTTTCCGGACAATTATTGAATGAATGTAAATCGTTACGACTAAAAAAAACCCGACTACAAAAACGAGTTCTGAAATGTCATTTAGGATTTTTCACAAACGGCAAACATACAATTTAAAGTGCTTAGAAAATCTTCACATGAGTTTCGTAAGCTCATTGATGCATTTTCACAAGCAACATACATACACTGTAAAAAATCTAATTGAGGCCTTTTCGCAAACACCATACATACACTGAACCCTACATCAATCTAGCCATTCCCCTTCCACTATACCCACAACGCTGGGATCTTCTCCATACGACAAAAATGGCAGTTAACAAAAGAAGAATCAGCAAAAGCACATACACACAGACCTTCAAGCGCTTCGTCATTTTAGCGTAGTAGTTCCGCTCCGCCATGAGATTGGCAACGCATTTTCTTTGGTACGGAAGCATTTCCGGGTCGATAAATGTTTTAAATCCACAAATACGTTACGACAAATACCGACGGAATGGATTTTTCGGAGTCTTTGAAGGTACGACCTTGAGGTCGATGTCGTGGGTGAAACACCGCCTCGGTAGTTCTGTTGAAGGGGTACCCGTGATTCGATAGCTACTCGCACTGGAAGAGGACGACATAGTTGAGTTGAAAAAACAATTCAAAGTTGAAGTTAATTTGCTGGAAGATAACAACAAACGTGATGCTGGAATATAAATATGAAAGACAATATTTTAATTTTTTGCGCTAGACATTGGCACCTTTTTTTCAATTTTTTTAAAATTTTATTTTTTTGCGTTTGTGTAGTAGTTAGTCCCAATTTCGTACCTCGTGTAATATTTTTATTAGGTTTTTTAGCATTTACAGTCTATTACAACTGCCTAGATTATTGTAGAATTTTGACCAACGAGAATGTATCTAATAACTGGCAAAGCCAAAGTGATGTTGTGGAAAAGATGGAATACGATACTTTGGCCACTATTATTTCATATTTATTTCATATTGGCGCCAAGTTTGGAAGATGTTGACTAACTAACTTTAACAATTAATGTTTACTTTTTTAATCTTTTTTAAAAAGGCATCTATGAAAACAAGGCTAGTTGTCGTTATTGTGTCCCAAATTTTAAATTAGCTCAATTAGTTCATCGGATAGTTGTGGACTTACAATTTCCTGTAAGATCCCTTGTTATTTTAATAATATATTAATGAATTTTGACTAGCCATGAAAATCTAGCCATAATTTCTCACTAGCCAACGACATGTCATTATAAACTGAATAGTCGATTTGGCCATACTGAGGAGAAATCTTGTCGTAATTGGCAATGAGTTTTGTTAACCCCTTATAAGAAATTTAAGGTGATTAGATGCTCTTTCAACGCCAAACACCCCAATTAAAGCAAACAATCAAAGGAAACTTCACCACTGGAAGACAACTATGAGTTATGGAGTAGAGTATTGAACTTCAACATTTAGAGTAACTTCGATAGTTACGGGGAGAGTTGTGTGTCTGTTACGATATTCCAAACTAATGTGGAATCATGCATTACTATCAAAGTATACACATTAAAATATTGTGGCCAATGTCATCATGTGTGTGGAATCCCTCAGCCATAGTACATTGAAGCATATCCACATTATTCAATAGTGGCGGTTATTACGTCCTTTGAAGATCGCAATGGCTAACCAGAAATTGGATTTTCTACAGGAAATTGGTAACCCCCCAGCCATAGTAAATTGAATCACATACAAGTTGCAACAATATAGGAACTTGGGAAGCAAATTTTTGCTTCACATTGTGCACGGGGTGCGTTGATGTAGCAATAATGAACATGAACATCTTACATCACACACATTTAGAGTTTTTTGAATCTCTAATTCAGTATGCCATGTTCATTTGAGTTCGATTTGGTACTAGCCATGGTAATTATTAGCGGCTAAATTTGTTTGGTCATGGCGATATGTACGTAAACGTTTATTTATGATGGCTACTTGAAGAAAGTAGTCAAACAGTAGATGTAAATGAATATTGAATATTAGTTTGTAATTATTCAAATAGTTCAACACATGTGTCATGATCATATTAGTTTCTTCCAATGTTAGAGTACAATTGTCAAACTGATAACTCTTGCTTCACTTAAAAGTGTGCAAGTTGTATGAACATTTTTAAACATTGGAAATGGAAACCTTATATTAAGTACAAATGTTGGTTGAATGAGGTAAGTTCGAGGTGGCCAATGTCAATTACGATGGAAATAAACATGGCCATTCTCACATATGTTGAAATGAAAACATGTCGATGGCCATCAATATTTGTAGTTTAGCGTAAATTGGCCTCCACTTCATTGTCACCTTTATTATAATAAGTTTGATCCCGTCACAGTATAATAAGTTTGAGATATAAAGTGGTTGACAAATTACCCTCTATATAATTGGTAGACCAGGGTTTTCGCAAGTAAGGATTGGTTAAAGGCAAATTGTGAATATTCACAATTAAAACACTTATTTGGAGCTCTACCTTTAGGTTGTGATTAATGCCATGATAACCTTACAAAAACTAAAGTAAGCCATGCGAGATATTTGCGAGGGAAATTTATCCACCAATGGACATAAACTACGACGATAACTAATTATTTGATGGCTCATGAGGACATAAACTACGACGACAACACTGGGAAGGTATCACTGAAAAATAAAGTGGGGTGGCAGCGAATATTTAGTGTAAGTGCCATCATCATCATGTTCTATGGCAATCGAAAATAATCTAACATTCTAACATTATTTTTGTATTTTATTTTAGGCGTGCCCGTTAGCCGATGTGTACAAAAATCGGAAGGAGCCATTTTACGATGATTTGAGGTTGTTGTTTCGACCATATGGCAGATAGTTGTGCTTTTGCTATGGCGGATAGTAGTGCTTTTGCTATGTACGTGTAAAATAAAACTTTTTCTTCGACCATGAAAGAATTTATTGCATTGTTTGCAACGTGATATGATCTAGTAATTGGCAATGGATGAATTTCGACTTTATTGTTTCTAATCCGTGTCATTATTACTTTAGTCATGGTAAAAAAAATAGTTTCACCTACGTCAAAACTAAATTGTAAAATGACTTCACATGGCACCAAATGCATAGTGACAACCTAAATAATGGTAAAAGAAGACAGTCACATGCATTTTCAACACCTAAATAATGCTAAGTCATATGTCTAGTAATGGGGAGTAGTCACATCATTGTCTACTACCATGTTCATCTATAAGAAATGATGGATGTATGCCAACAACATGCACTTAGCATTTGGGCACAAAAAATGGCACTCGTAACAGCAATCTCACAAGACGAAGTCTTCTACACGGGTCTGTGGTCAAGAAGCGTGGAGTCAAGGGCTCTAGGTGCTCTTCATTTGGAATGGATTCAAGGTTTAACCGGAGAAGAGATGCTTCCTGGAGCAAAAAGATCAATGGAAATGAACGGGGGGGCAGTGATCTCCATAGGAGAGTGGCGTCGTAAGCTTGGAGAGTGGGAACAACGTTACAATAATTTCAACGCTCTTTGGAACAGAGGGGATGTCGTCCAAGCTCAATACGGATTGGTCTGGAGAGTGGAAGCGTCAAAAGCTATATGGAAGAACATCGCAAGGGTACAATGCTAACATTTGTTATTAAAGGATGAACATATTTTTTCTAATATTAAGTACTTGTTTAATATTTGGTGTAGGAAAATCCACAATTAATGTGTTACCGACATGAAGGCGAGGCGAATTGGATCTACTTGGGCCGCATCTTCACCGAATTCAAATCGCCAAGCCCGACACCTTCGCCGGATTCAGATATCGAAGCACAAGTATTTGCTTTACGGTGCCCAAGCACCGGCGATGAGGGCATGAATTACTCGGATTGATTAATGAGAGCGATCTTTAACAGATGTTATGATGTCCTCGTAAGCATCTCCGCACTCATATTGTGCCATGGCACGGCTTCTACACCTAAATATTATGTATTTCTTACCTACTATTAAGTAGTGAACTTTGAAATTGGTTCAGGATTTTTATCGAGCATTTGAGGTGCAAATAAGTGCAATGCAAAATAAAGTTTGTTGCAATTGCAAAGAAGCAAAAAAAAAGTCAGCCCTTGCATCGAAAAACACATGTGGTTATGGCATTTTGTCAAACACCATGCATGCACAAACAATTAAAAATACAAAGAAAAACTGGAGGTAGGGTGTTCCCAGGAATTCGAATCTTACACCTAATTACAAGAATGAAAATCAAACAAGTTGTCCAAAAACAGCTTATGGCTACAACATTTAGGAGCATCGAAATAAGACGTCAAAGCGATAATGGAAAGAAAAAATTATCATATTCATCAATGTTGGAATCACCGGCCTTCTTCTTCTCCCCCTCGGTTTTCTCCGCATTGCTTCGTGGCATGAAGTCTTGGATTTTCAATGGCGACGTCTCGTCCACCTTTGGTTTCTTTGCTGCAATAGAAAATAAAAACACGTAAAAAAAAATACCAAGATAGAACACAACACAAGATAATGTGATTAAGGGATTACCCGATCTGCCTTTTGGAGTGAATTTTCGACGCCTCTTTACGCCCTTTGACTGGAAAGGATTTGGCTTTCTAACATTGGCAAAACCACGGGGCAAAAGTCTTCTCAAATCGCGAAACAGGGGAACTGTAACAGGGACTTTCTTCACCGGAGCCGCCAAACCATTGTGAGCATTAGTCCACAGCACTTTTTTAAATTCTTCACTCACTTCCTTCATTCGTTCAAAGAATAGTTCACAAGCTTCAGGGTCGACCTTCAAGCCAGTACAAACGAGGTCAGACAGATATCTCATAAACTCATTACCAATGGTCATGTGCCTCATCATTGCACTCTCCTCGACAGTATTATGTGGCAAGGGAAAGTTGAGATCTTTGGCTCTTTTTGTCCACCTGTGGTAAATCATAGCATCGGGTATGTCGTTCACATTTTCAATGACGTATATCCTCAAAATGTGCCGACAAATCAATCCTTCCGTTTCCCACTTCCCACAATCACACGTGGCCACGTGAGTGACTGAATTAAACATCACAGTGCGATCATAATCAGCTATCTCTCGGCATCTAGCCGTGTACTTGCTATTGTTGTCGGGTAACGAAACAACAGCCTTCACATCAACAACCACGGTGATGCAATTGGCTAGGTCATGCTCAAATTGCTTATAGATTGTACGGGTGAATACGACTGCAGCTTTTTTAAGAAGGCCACAATGAGTGATGGCCTGCCCAGGCTGCCAAATCCCAAATGCATCATCAGTACGCTCAGTGCTTCGCCACTTGTTTAAAATTTCTTCATACTGTTTAACAAAATCAATCAACGCAACAGTGTGGCACACAATATCTTTCAACACCTTGTTCGTTGACTCGCTCCGCGAAGTGGCAAGGAGACCAGCGGTAAAAATGCCGCGGGAAAAACACGACGCCCACCGTTCTCGCATATTATGCATTCCATCAAACCACCCGCGGTTGGAAATTTGGTAATTCTCCATCATCTCCGTCCACGTACTGTTAAACTCCTCCACCCTCTCAACATGGTTCATGCATTTGTACCATAGAGACTTGAAGGATGAATCCCCATGCAACTTACCAAAATTGGATGCACAATTCTTTATTATATGCCACTGACAGAGACGGTGTTCGGACTTGGGGAACACAACATCAATAGCATTCATCATTGCCTTACACTGATCAGAGAAGATTACCTTAGGCTGTTTTCCATGCATAGCCTGCAAGAATGTTTCGAACAGCCACTTGAATGTTGCGGTTGTCTCGTCCGAAAGCATAGCCATGCCGAACATGACATTGCGCGTGTGATGGTTAATGCCTACAAAAGGCATGCATATCATGTTGTATTTATTGGTCCGGTACGTGGTGTCGACGGACAGGACATCGCCAAAGACATCGTAGTCCAAAGCACATCGATTATCCCTGAAAAAAATATTCATGAGCCGCCCACTGTCATCAAGCTGGTACTTGCAGAAAAAGAAAGGATCTGAACTGGATTTCTCACTAAAATAATCATACAACAGCCTTGCATCTCCATCCTCCACCTTCGTCTCCCTCCTGACCTTGTCCATTATTTTGCACGCCGGTGATTATAATCCGGTGATTATATGCATCTCCGGTGATTATATGCATCTCTCTTCGTGAATCCAATATTTTGCACGCCGCCAGATTCTTTCGCCATGAAATTGAACGCAGCGCTAACACCGATACCAGCCGAATGGATTCAATTACGGATTTCTTGGCATAGCTCATTTGACGACTGGATCGCAAAAGATATGTCTGATCACAGTCTACGAGCTCGTGATTGTGCTCCTTCTCAAACATGAGAACAAAAAATGAACCCAAATCCTCTCTTGACACAGTGATTCTCGCTTTACAGTTGGTGCAGACCACAAGCTTCTTGTACATGCCTAGCTTGTGCTTATAGCTTTGATAATTAGGAAACCCGGTACTTGAACAGTTAAACTCCTTATATCTAACATTGATGGTCTTCCTTTGCGAACACTAAAACCTTTCGAACGACCATACAAGAGATAAACTTGCTCTAAATCTGGAAACTCAGTGCCAATCTTCAACTTCTCCTCAAGATCAAAACAATTTCGTGCCGCAGCCAATCTACCATTAATTCCAAGATCACGCTCTGTTTCTTCATCTTTTTCGTCAACCACGGGTTCCTCTTTTTTAGCCTCATTCACTGGGAATTCACAGTGCTTCTCATCATTCTCAACAGCATGTTCCGTTTTTATCTCCCTCACTTGACTGCCCTTCTTATCATTCTCAAAAAGTCCTCCTTCTTCTCTTTTGATCTCCTTCAATGGAATCTCACTCCTCCCAACACCTCCTTCTGCTGCTTCTGACTCCTCAACCACTTAAAACAACGACACGTGCTTCGTTTACAACTTTCTTCAATGGCCCATTAATTCCCACATTAAAAAGCTTACTAGGTGTGGCACCCACAATATGACAATCTATGTCCTCCTCACCATTTGATGGAGGATTAAAAACAGACTTAGGCCAATTACCAACAAACTTAGGCCTAACGACTCTAACAGATCCCTCTTCATCATCGTCAAATTTCGACTCAAACTTGCTAAAGTCAAAACCGGGTGGAGGCGGTATTAAACCCAAAGCCACCTTCAAATCAACATCCCCAACTCCCAAATTTTCATCCCCAACTCCCATATTAACACAAAAATTCCAAACATCCACAATTCCACATTCAATCAACAAAACCAATTCCAACAAATCCAATTAACTATCTTCTTCGAACCACCTGAAAATGTAGGCCACAAAATGAAAGATTATTAACACAAAGTTACACACCTAAAGGGACAGATGCATTTAACGCATAAAGTCTGATTTATTCGAATAAATTCAAGCCAAAATAAATTAACAAAATTAACCTTCGCAATTAACCAATCATAGAACTGTATGATAATAAAACTAGTCACGACGATGATCACAACAAACTAACAAGTGCCACAAAAATTGAAAACAAGGCAACATATAAAACATGAAGAAGTAAACCTTCTGTTCACATCACAATCATTTCATCAAACACATACTAGGCAAAGGAATAAATTCACCCATTGCTGCCAAAAAAAGGACGCAAATATGTTCAATCAAGTAGAATAAAATACCACAGGTAAACTTACTTCGACATCATTTTCAGCTACTTGGACATCATTTTCAGCTGTTGAGACATCGATGGAAATGTAGGAAGAAAGAACCAATCCAACCCAACAATCCAACCTCAAATTCGAAGAATGACGGATTGAAATCGAAGCTCAATCGAACCCAACAGTGGAGACGGGTAAAAAATGAGGAACTACAAATGAGGCCTATCGACAAAATGAGGCCTATCGAAAATGAGGAACAAAATATGAGCACAACAAGATTTTCATTAACAAAGAATAGTTTACGGTGTGAGTGTGCCGTACAAATTCCGACGATCAACCCACATAGCCGTCGCACAAAATCAAAGGGTGAGAAAATTTTACAAAAGAAGGAAGAAGAGAAAAGGGTTCGCACAATTAGAGTTTATAAGTTATAACAATTATCTATCTCATCTTGCTTCCATCCTTACGTAAATGGGCAACTAAACTTTTAGCCATCAACATTTTTACAGATAGAATCACGAGTTATTACCGATCCACTCTAAGCCATTCAAAATTTTCGTCGTCGGAACACATTTCGGCCAAATTCACGTCGATGGCCATAGAGTTCCAAATCCGGCCATAGCGTTAGAAGTGAGGTCCACTATATTGTTGACCAACCACTTAATTTTGACCCAAACTATACTAAAGTTACCCACTGCATCCATAGTAGAATATAATATTAATTTAAAATATGAATAAAACTTTAATTTTATTATAACCACTTTTCAAAGGGTGATGAGGTGTCGAAATATTAACGGCTCATGTATTGTGCCATATGCACAATATAGGCACCCCCGTTATGTGTAGATATATTGCACTGATGTAAATATATTTCCGAATACGTGGATGGGATGCCAGAGTTTGACGTGGAAATTATAAACTTAGTTGTGATTATGCTTACATGATTGTCATATAAATTTTTTCTTCATTTATAAAGTATGTAATGTTTGACCCCTAAAAAAATGTACAATTATGATTCGTTTGATATCTGTAATCTATATGTATATATGTTCATAACTTCATATTACGAACTCCTAATTAATTGTATTATTCGCTTTATATGTTAATATTTATATGTTTTCTTTCTTTAATTTAAATAAACTTTATTTCAGTTCTCTCTCTTTTTTTCTTTTACTTTCATTAAGGGTGGGAGCCCTTCATAACCTATTGTTTTGAAGAAAAAGAAAAATAATGGAGAAAATTTAAACTTAGAACAAAAATGTCAATATACCAATTATTAAATTAGATAAAAATATAAACGCTAAATGAAAATTTAGAAGTCGAAGTGTTTATTTTAACACAACTTATTGGAAAGTCTTTGTCTTATTAGAAAAAGAGAGCTTTTCAGTCGGTATTCCTTTCACTCTTTTCTCCCAATTTTCTAATCATATTTTTATGACTTCAAATTTTCTTTGCAAACTCAATCATGTCGTGAATGGTGGGAAGATTTTAGAAACAACACTAATTTTTCTTTTTCATTTTTTCATGACTTCATGATGGCTAATATTTTCCTGTCAACACGAACAGCCACAATAGAAAATTCAGTTGCTAAGTTGTGGCATTGTTTATTAGTTATTTAGTTAGTTTTTTCCAAAATTAATTTGAATTATTTTTACCTACGAAATTTGGAGAACGGCCTTATAGAGCCAATAGCCAATAATTTATAAATTATTTAATATATCTATTCAATTTACTATTAATTATATTTATTATTAACTATTTATAATTCAATATATATTTTCAATTTATATTAATCACTTTAATTTAATATATTTCGATTTTTTTTTTCTTGAGAATTTCGAATTTTTGGATTGGATCGGATTTAGTGTTTGGATTTCAGATTTTTTCGGTTCGGATTTGTTAGGATTTCGGATTGGATCGGATCCATTTCTTTTAGAAATTCGGATTTCGGATTCGGTCGGATTGACCAAAAATCCGATCCGTAATCCGAATGCTCACCATCAGACTCATCCAATAAACTATTCTCCTTTACCCTTACTTTTTCTCCACTCACAACCTTTTTTACTTAATTCTTGTGCCACTACTTCCTATGAAGTTATTTCAGGACCGGAGGTAGTATACAATTTTATGCATGAATAAAAATTTATTCTTAAATAGAGTATTTTTTATGGGTGATGCTATTTGGACATAGTATGTCCAGGCATAACGTGTTCAACCAAGAAAAAAATCGACGGTTTTCCCCCACATTCACTTCCCCTTAAATTTTTTCCCTCCCATACCCCCAAAGAAATCTCTTCCTAATTAAAATTTTATTAATTAAGACCATATTTCATCGACATAAACATCTTCTATTTTTTTCGAATTAAAATTTGAAAAGGGTATTATGGTACATTCATAAATGACCGAAATTAATGAAAAAAAATATTAATTAAAAAACTATGTAAAATTAATTTTTTACTTGATCGAACCGATTATGTCCGGATAGATTTATTGTTTTTTTATATACAGAGGTTCTACTATAGTAATAAACACATCTCTGTCAAATGACGATCTCAAACTTATTCAACAAATAATTAAAAAAGAAGCTACAATAGACAAATGAATATTACAATTAAAAGACAAAAATGAAGTGCATATACTATAACTTTTCATATTCTAGGTAGACCATAGGATGTGCAAAAGTCTAATTCAAAACTTTCCCACTAAAGTTAGCTAACAAAGAATCCTAAGTTAGGCTGGCTACAATTATTTTTATGGTTATTACTTATTAGCAATTCAATACCCAATTTTTGAGGTCATTTGCAATTTGAACCAAATTTTAAAATATCAAAATAGAAATCTAAATTTAATATCTTGTTAAAATTTAGGTCTTCCTAATTTCTTTCAATCACGGAAAGCTGACCTGACATGTTTAATTAATGATGCGGAACCTCTATTACATGTATTTTCCATTAACGGCATCTGTATTTAGAAAGAAAATGATGACATGTAATCTAAATTCAATTTTGATTCGATATTAATCTGGTCAAGTGTTAAATTGATAGTATTCAACTCTCCTCGATTAAACTCTTCAAGAAATGTCACCGGTGAAGTTGCCAATTAGTGTAAAAAAAAGAATTACTCCCACCATCCCACTAAATTAATCACTTTTTTAGGTTCAGTACAATAGTTCAGTTTCCTAATATAGATTATGTTTTTCAAAATAATTTAACATAGTATTTTTTTATGTTATGTGAAAATTGGAGAGAATTAATTTTGTGGGATGTAAGGAGTAAAAAAAAATTAGAAAATACTAGTCAAATTGTTGTTATAGCTGGCAGCACTGTTGTCTGCCTGGCCAATTTCCAGTTCATGGTTTTCAATACATTCTTTGACTTTTCAATTATGTGATTAATTTAGAATATCGTACAATAAATAAACAATCAGAATGTCTACAGTCCTTACCAGGTAATTACAAAATTATGTGACAGCCTAGCAAAACGAAAAAACTAAATTATTTGTATATTCATTGAAAAAAATGTTTCAAATAAAATGAATATAAATAGGTACTATATTTTATCAAGGGCAGTGTTATTTGGTCACACTGTGACCGACCACACAAGCTAAAAATGACAATATAGGTTTTGAAAATGGAAATATATCCTAATTGGGAATCATAAATACCAGGAAAAAAATATAATTATTTCCATTTTTACAGTCAGCGCTTTCCTTTTTTACGTATGTGACTGGTCACACCGTGTGACCGAATCATTACCCATTCTATCAAATATGTATCACTTTTTTTAATAATATTAACAAACAAATTTAAAGACTACGTGACTGACTGTGGATTTTAGATGCAATGATCCGTAACTTTTGCAGAACATTAATCATTCTTCCATTAAATTAACACACGAGCGCACAGTATGCATCACTTTTTATGATCAGATATTGCCTTTAATTTTTAAAATTATTAATTCCTTTATTTAATTTAATAAGTTTCATTTTTTCGTTTTGGACGTTCCATTCAATAAGTCTCATTTTTTTATTTGGTAAAGATTAGCACGCTAAAATTCACTTTATGTCACACTCAGACGTGAACAATGTTGTTTACTTTATTGTACAGTGTTTTTCCACTCAGCACACTTTAACATCAACAATAAAATACCACCTTAATCATATTCTAATCATCTTTTTCTTAATCTACGTGCATATCCCAAATGGGACTTGTTGAGTGGGATGGAGGGAGTATATTAATCTTTTCGTATATTTGATGAGTGAGACAATAATACCCCGTGAGATTTGCTCTAATTTTATATAGTAGTGTTATTTGGTCACACTGTGGTCGGTCACACAAGTTAAAAATGGTATTATAAGTTTTGAAAATGGAAATATACCCTAATTGGGGAAGCATAAACTCTAGGAGGAAATGTGATTATTTCTATTTTTGCAGTCAACTTTCTTTTTTCTTACGCGTATGGCTAGCCACCGTATGACCAAATATCATTACCCTTTTACATAATACATAATGTATTATATTTTCAAATTAAGATTATTCACAATTTCATACTCCCTCCGTCCCACTCAACAAGTCTCATTTGGGATATGCACGTAGATTAAGAAAAAGAGAGTTAGAGGGTGATTAAGGTAGTATTTTATTGTTGATGTTTTTCTTTTCTTTTTTGAGGGGATATTTTATTGTTGATGTTAAAGTGGGTTGAGTGGAAAAACACTGTACAATAAAGTAAACAACATTGTTCACGTTTGAATGTGACATAAAGTGGGATTTAATGTGTTAATCTTTGCCAAATGGGGAAATGAGACTTATTAAATGGAACATCTAAAATGATAAAATAAGACTTATTGAACGAGACAGAGAGAATAGTTCATTTCAATCTACCGCCAAACGTTACTCCAAATATACAAAAAAAATCTATCCGTCGGAATTTAAGTAAATTAGAATTAGCAAAACCGCATGCGTTAAGTTAATTGTGATGGTATATCATGACTCTTAATTAGATTGCACATATATATAATATTATGAATGAAATTTGAATTTTGATGCCGAACAAATATATAAATCCAAGGGAGGCGGCGTATATATATATATAATGAAGAGTGTGGTGGTACTGACATTAGCTGCTAGAGTTGGGTAAATTGTTGCTTCTCCTTGTCTGATCAAACAAATTTTGAATTCTACAAAATGCTTTTTTTTTTGTTTTGAGAGAGAATTCTACAAAATGTTACTTAGGAAATGCTCACAGAAATGTTCTCCGAAATGGAAACCTAAAAATCTCAGTTTATATTTTCGTTTTTTTATAAAATTTTGAAAGGGAAAAACTCCTTGTGTAGACGTTCTTGGAGTAGTGAAGTCAATAAATCTCGTTTTTATGAGTAATTTTAAGATCAGTTATTTCATATGATAATTTCGTTCTTTTTTTAGTTACAATGCACTCATACATTATTGGAATCCTAACCTCAAAGTTGCAGGGAAAACGTCTTATAACTATGTTGCATTTTTGAGTCGGTGATTTCGATTTTTTTTTTTATATCAGAATTCAGCTCACTCCACACATTAAGTTTATTTGTGTGAAACTAAGAAAAAAAAATCATTGTTTTAATTTTGGACAGTAGATTGCTTAAATAAATATTGTAAATATTCTCAATTCATTAGGAAAAACAGAAAAAATAAATCTATAAACAATGTCGTACGTCAAGAGGCATAGATATATCTTCTTAAATGAGGACCACGTTAATGTAAAATGTACATGTATTCATCTAGGACAACAAAATGTGTGTTTATACATATAATTGTTGTAGAGTTTTTTTCTTCATAGGAGCTATTTCCATTATTATCTATCTTGAACTTTCATTTCACTTTATAAGGCAAATGATCTTAATTAATTTTGAAGTAATAGAGAGTAACTTGATTACTAATTACTTTTTTTACAAAGATAACAAATAAATCGAAACACAATATTCGACTTAATTCGATTCAAGTGCACACTCATATATCTTTATATTTGTCGGTAAAGGGTGAAAAGAATATTTCTTTAAATGCATATGCAAAAATTGATGCTCAATAAATGAGATGAAATTATGTACTCAGATAAATGCAGGGCCCTTGGAAATTGAAATGATCAAATATGAGAAGAACAATTTCATCTGATATTTCACTATAAAATGGTCCCCCTCATCTCCCACTTCTTCATTCGGAATTCGATTTAAAGCTGCACTAAAAAAAAGAGTGTTTTTTAGCATAGTAAATAGGAATAATTGACAAAGAAACTATACAAATTTTGATAATTTTATGTACTATCTTCATCCTCTATCCTAATCTTTCCCCAAATCAATGTCAAATTTGATGCCTACATTTCAAACCTAAATCGCACACCTCTATTGTCCTATAGTAGTAGTAGTATTTACTAGCGTTAATAATTATTAGAGTAATCAAATTACCGCATCAGTCTAAATATGGTTCGGGTCTAAAATTCTTAACTTGGCTCGGACTTAAATATGTGGTGGTTCAAGCAACAAGTGAGCCATATTAATCGGCCCGATCCGAACTCCATGAGCAAAATCACGAGGGTTGGGCCTATTCGGCCTGAAAGCTCCATAATAATAATAATAATAATAATAATAATAATAATAATAATAATAATAATAATAATAATAATTCACAATCGAGTCAGTGCCCAATTGTGATCCCCTTTACATATAAAAACATTTGTTGCCACACCAAATGGAACTCCCCAATGACCAATTGAACAAACATACATTAAATTCTACACCAAATTTGTATCAACACTTAGAAATTGTTGAAAATTTAAAATCACAAACTCTAGATTTAATTTGAAAATTAACCTAATGTTAGCAATCACATCAAATTCTCGGAAATGTTTTTTTTTTCTTCAATTTATATGATCACATGTACAATTTTATTAAAATGGGAAAATAAATCAATGTCATAGGATGTATATTGACTAAATGTAAAATCATGATTTGTACTCGACTGTTTTCTTTAGATATATATGATCGTAGTTAGAAGATACTCTTTTTCTTCCAAAAAAATTTCCACTATGATTTTCTCTTGAACGTTTAGACGAGTTAGGTCCGGTTTGATTAACCGACATGTGGTTGATAAGGTTTTGCTGACCCTTTTCCTGTTTTGCTTTTTATATAAAGAACCACAAAGATTGTAGTAATAAGTTTTTGTGGCACGGGTTTCAATAACAATATGATAGATGTTAAGTGAGTGGAGAAATTGACTCACCATTGTTAATGGAGAATGAGATAAAAAGTAATATAATTGGTGAGATTATATCCAAAAGTAGAAAAATGAAACTAACTACAATCTTCGCGAATCGACGGAAAAGAAAAACTAGCTAAAATCTTTATGTACACAAGGAGTATGATACTATATTCTTTTCTATGTGTTGTGACCATCATTAATCAAGATGAAGAGAAGGGTAGGGTATAGATAGGGATGGTTGTAGTCTTGTAGAATAAATTTCCACTTCAATTTTAAAAATAGTATGAGTCGATTGCAATCATGATTGGGAAATCTCTATGGTACTAGAAATAGCTCAACCGTTTCTCTATGGCACAAATATATATAAATTTTATATAAATTTTTTGTTTCCTTGGAGATGGTAGAGTGGGCTAACTGGGACTGAGGTTTAATCCCCACTAACACTTCTATAGATCGAGTCTGTCATACATGTATTTGGAAGATATATATATATATATATATATATATATATATATATATATATATATATAATCATTTGTCAATCCAAATTCTTAGGTTCGATTCTTACCAAAATGTACATTATCTTCCTATTTATATGGGTATGTTTTAGTCTTTGTACTCCCTTCAATTTTTTGTTTCTCATATCGTCAAGTTACATATATCAAAGAAGTAGAAATTTATATATATATATATATATATATATATATATATATATATATATATATAACCTTATTAATTATCATTATAAATGTATATATACAACTAATTGAAAAAACTATGAAAAATATTACAGAAGGATAAAATGGAAAGAATGTCATAATTTTAGTCTGAAATTATTAAATGAAAAAAAAAAAATCAAAATAGAACGCGTGTGAGTATTAGTTTGATTAATTAATTTGATAATACATCTTGTATCTAAACAAATCGTATGCTCTTCATCCCAATTATATATAGGCTGATTGGGATCATTGGAACTTTTCTTTTACAAGGATTAGAAAAATCATTAGAAATGAATTTAATACTGTAACTTCCTAACATGCTCATATTTATTCTTTTGACTATACAAATTTTCATGATTCAATCAAAGAATTGACAATTGCGCATGGGTGTATTAGTAAATGAGTTAAAAATATTACTCCCTTTATTAAGAAAACAAGTCTATATATTTAGAATATCCAAAAAGATAAAATGAACCTATTTAATTAGGAGGGAGGGAATAATTAAGTAGTCTATTTATGTGCTTCTACAATTTCGCCGCTGATATGAATTCTCTGACTATTACGTGAAATGTCCAAATTTTGATAGAGAATTTGTTAGTCAAAGAGTGTTAGGTCTTTTATTAGTCAAATAATTTGTTGTCCAACACGTGCTCTTTCTTAATGTCCGACACTTTTTCTTCACTTTAAAATTAAAACTATTTCTTTGTTTTTAAAACCTATTTAAGTATTTTCTTAATTAATAGTATTCCCTTTGTCCTGTTTAATTTGTCTCATATACCTTAAATGGATGTCTCATTCAATTTATTATACACCAAATAAGGACAGAATTAATCCTTTAAATTCATTCGAAAGTGATGTTACCTACCCATTTTATTTTTAATCTTTTTATCCTTAGGGGCGTTTCCTAAGAATGATAAATATGGATAGATAAAAATAATATATGATAGTCCAATGTTTAGTTTTAAGGATTAAATTCAAACGATATCCCATAATCCGTGACTATTACTCTTATTTTGGATTTTGCTTTGATATGTATCCCA
Source organism: Schizonepeta tenuifolia (assembly GCA_029490685.1). NCBI lineage: Eukaryota > Viridiplantae > Streptophyta > Magnoliopsida > Lamiales > Lamiaceae > Schizonepeta > Schizonepeta tenuifolia. Next base: position 16,659,799 of record CM055960.1, on the reverse strand, counting down.
ACCAAAGGGGTGAGATATAAGGAATCCTTAAAATGATGATAAGAATAGTCAATTTTTATCCCGTTTAATAAACACTCCCTTAAGGTGATAAATTGAGTGGGACGGAGGGATTATTATATAATAATATACTATGAAGAGATATTGAAAGAAGGAAATATATTAAATTCGGAATGAAATATCTTATCCATGCTGGTACCCACAATTAAATTCGCAGCGAATACAAACATACTACTCTTTTTCAAAATAAAAATAAAAATAAAAATAAAATAAAATAAAATACATACTACTAGAAACAGATTAGAAAATTTAGAAATAAAGACAAATGCTGAAAGCCTCACTGCTCTTTACCACTATTTCAAAAATACAACTCTTGAATGTGCATGCATGTGTATACGCTCCAAAAGTCGTAACACTCTCTCTCTCTCTCTCTCTCTCTCTACACTAATCTCTTCATTCCCTGCTGCTCTTACTCCAAGATAACTGCTACTTACTTACCTCGCAACAAAATCAATTCCTCCAAAATGCAGAAAAATCCGAAAAAATCCATCTTGATTCTTCTCCTCATGATCAGTATTGAATGCTCTGATTTCATAAATTCCGTTTGTGGAAACGCAGAGCTGAGAGCTTTGATGGAAATAAAGGCGTCGCTGGATCCGGACAATAGGAAATTATCATCATGGACGGCCAACGGCGACCCATGCGGCGGCGCGTTTGAGGGAGTCGCCTGCAACGAGCACCGGAAAGTGGCCAACATCTCCCTGCAGGGAAAAGGGCTCGCCGGAAAAGTTCCTCCGGCGGTGGCGGAGCTCAAGTGCCTCTCCGGTCTTTACTTGCATTACAATTCCTTGAGCGGTGAAATCCCCAAAGAAATTGCTAATCTCACCGAGCTCTCCGATCTTTATCTCAATGTAAATAATTTAACTGGGAGTATTCCACCTCAGATTGGAAGCATGGCTAGTCTTCAAGGTCTGCAATATTTTTAATTTTTTTTTTTTTTTTTATCTTTTATTTCTGCAGATTTTAAGAAAGTTGAACTTTTATCTAAAGAAAGTTGAACTTATGAAAAGAAGTTTGAATTTTTTGTAGTACTAATGAGTAAAAGTAATTTGCTTTATTTTTTTGCTGCCTTTTGTTTTCAAACTTTATCTTGAATTGGAGAAAAGTCTACTTTCAAGTTTCAAGATTTCAAAAAAATTCAGTCTGATTTTAATTTTGATGGAAAAAAATGCAGTGCTGCAGCTGTGTTGCAACAATCTAACAGGAAGCATCCCGACGGAGATGGGATTCTTGAAAAAGTTAAGCGTGCTTGCGCTAGAGAATAACAAATTAACAGAGAAGATTCCTTCAAGCTTAGGGAATTTGAAGACGTTGAAAAGATTATATTTGAACTCTAATCATCTTTCTGGGACAATTCCAATCCGGTTAGCCAATCTTGTCTCATTACAAGTTCTCGATGTCCGAAACAACACACTTTCCGGAGTAATCCCTCTTGGTGAGCTAAAATTAATCTTGTTCATATTTTTTATTTGTTAATTTGTTTTGTTTCTTGATTGAATTGTAATGAATTAGGTTTGAGGAGATTGAATGAAGGTTTCCATTTCGAAAACAATCCCGGTTTGTGTGGCTCTGGCTTCTCTTCCTTGAGAGCTTGCACTGCTTGGGACAACACGAATGAGGCCGATCCAACGGCCAACACAGCGCCAACAACGAGCATACCGCGATCAGCAGCTCTCCCGTTGAATTGCAGCCGATCACACTGCTCTACATCCTCATCATCGAGGCTGCCACAGATAGGCATTGTTTGCGGAGCCATTGCAGTTGCTGTCACACTGACCGTGGTCGTGTTGATCTGTACTATCAAGTATCGTCGTGCAAAGCAAAAAGTCGGGGACAAATCGGACAGTACCAGTGATGATCGACTCAGCATTGATCATCACGTGTACAAGGCTATGATGAGTAGCCCTTGCCCTCCTCAAGATTGCAGCCACGAGGGATCATCGTATAAGTACAATCTTGAGGAGGTTGAGTCGGCTACTCATCATTTCTCGGAGGCGAATTTGCTGGGGAGAAGCAAGTTCTGCGCTGTGTACAGAGGAGTAATGAAGGATGGGACGATTATGGCGATCAAAAGCATCAGCAAGACGAGCTGCAAGACGGATGAGGGCGATTTCGTGAAGGGGATGAGGCTTCTCAATTCTTTGAACCATGAGAATCTTGTGAAGTTGAAGGGATTTTGCTCTTCAAAGGCAAGAGGGGAATGCTTCTTGATATATGAATTTGTGTCTAGAGGCAATTTGTCTCAGTACCTTGATGGTGAAGATGATGATCATAAGGGTGTTGTTCTTGATTGGCCCACAAGAGTTTCCATCATCCATGGCATTGCAAAAGGTTGGTGTATCTTCTTGACTTTTATCATGAAACAGATATCTAGATGCTTCTTTATTAGCAATAATTGAGTGTAATTTTCTAAATTCTAATGTTTGATGTTCAAAAAGAAAATACTCCATCCGTCCCGAATAAGTGTCATCAAACGTGAAAATTTGTATAACAAAAAGGTTGACGAAGCTACTCTTTTGAAAACACCAGAATCCCGAATATAACCTCTTATCAGGGACGGAAAGAGTACAACTTTACTTGGGATGAGGGGTAGCAATAGCATTATCTATCAATTTCATGCACCAGAAGTAGTTGATATAAATGCTGCATTGATGATTGATCTGACATTTCTTGGTCCACAACATAGGGAAAAATTCAAGATTTGATCTACAAAAACGTGTAGGATAGTGTACATCTTAAGATATAGTCATTATTGGGAAAACAAAAAAAATTATACTCTTCTAATTAAAACATCTTTTTAAATGGAGTCTGTTTTATGTAACAATCTGTAATATCTGATGTGGATTGATTTGATCTGTAACAGGTGTAGAATATTTGCACAGAAATGAGACAAACAAGGCTCCAATCATTCATCAAAACATATCAGTTGAGAAAGTTGTGTTGGATGAGCAGATGAGACCTCTGATTCTGGATTCTGGCCTTCTGAAGCTTCTCGCAGACGACGTCGTCTACTCCGCCCTCAAAGTGAGCGCCGCATTGGGGTACATGGCGCCGGAGTACATCAGCACGGGCCGTTTCACGGAGAAGAGTGACGTCTATGCTTACGGTGTTATCATCCTCCAACTGCTTTCCGGCAAGACAATACTCTCCGGCTCGGTCCGAACAGCAGCTGAATCCGGCAAACTGGAAGACTTGATCGACACCAAACTTGAGGGCAAGTATGATAAAACTGAGGCTGCTCGACTCACAAAAATCGCCTTGGATTGTACCAACGACGTTCCAGAGGACAGACCGAGCATGGAGTCCGTCGTTTGGAACCTCAACGACAACCCACTGCCCCGTGATGGTGATCTCTAACAAGTAGTGTACTTGTCCATAACATATGTTGAGTTTATGTATAAATTATGTCTGAGATACCATTCTTAGTTTAACTCTCTGTCACATTAGTATGAAATAACTTCAAATATACATGCCCCGACGATATTCACGTGTATAAAACTCAAGGGGATATGATTATTTCCATTAGAATGTCGTTGTCTACCTTGAGTGATCTTTGATTATGGCGCCTTGGACAATCGAGCAAGTATACAATCTATGCAGCTGCAGTAGTCTGTTGTTGCTGATGAAGAAACCACTCAGCTGGCCACCATTTCGGCCTAATGGTCTCGATTTTAACATCTTCCTGGCTGTTTATGGTGAGATCGCTCGTCTCTTTGAAAGCTTCCGCCACACGTAGAAGTGCCAGACCACGGGATCCAAGTGCGGTTGTGACCATGCCGGCTTTCTTTTTAGATGCATTATCTATCACTTCTGAACCTGGAGATACTTGTTGCTCGACATCTGAATTAAACAAACACTGGAATTATCGCACTGTTGTCGCACTGAATCACCAAGAATTACTTGAAAAGGCTTACCTCTTCCACTTCTATTCAAGAATCGTATAGGGATTAAGCGCTTTCGGATTACTCCCCGGTGATGTGTACGAGCAATAAGTTCTTGGCCAACGTAACATCCTTTGTCAAAGCTTATGGCATTTAGACCAGCAAGATTGTACTCGAGCGGTATGGCGTCACCTACAAGAAAAGATGCTGATTTATATGTGAAGTTTAAAATCCACAACACATAATTAGAGCAGGCCAAACAACATTAAATAGTGAATTTGCATTAAAAAGAACGAAACTATGAAATTGGTAAATTTATTGCATATCTAGCCACCACGTTTAAGGAAACCAGATGGCTGGATTGGAAGTAAAGTTCGTATTAGACTATTAATCTAGAAATGAGGAGATATCAATACAATGTGTGAGACGCGTAAAAAATCATTATGAGGTATATGTTCGGATACAAACTTGCAGTAAGAGAGAATATGTACCTTTTGGAATCTCAGCAGAGCCTTCTGCAACCCCCTTTTCTAATCTCCAAAGAAGAAAGTTTCCTTCATCTGTTTCCTTGTCCTCCTCGACTAGAGGTGCTGCAACAAATAGATTCATATGCCATATCAATACAAAATTAGAATCAATTATAGGAGATATAAGGTCACATTCAACAAGAGAATCAAATAAATATTCAAATTTCCATTTCTGAGCCAGGTATATTTATGACTGTCGAAAATTTAGAGGCTGATAGAAGGCCTAAACAAGAAGAACGGGCTGAGATACGACTAAGATGGTTAAGCAGACTTACGTGTTGCATTAGAAGGAAAGATGCCCCTATATCCTAGACAAGCCAGACGTGGATCCTTATGCCAATTCCAACCAATATTACTTCCTTGAGAAGATGACACACCAGACTGATCAACTGTACCACCCCAGCCAACCGAATCAGCTTCTGGTTCCTCCTGAGATGAAGACTTCCCTTCAAGGTCCCGACCAAACCGTTGCCAGCAAGAAAATTCCTCTCCCAAATTCTCAATATCAACCTTAGACCTCAAACGATATCTGCTAAGTCAGGATTCATAGACAACAGTAAGTGGCAAACCCTGTCATGACGAAGGTCTGGAAGCTTAAGCAGAAATTATATAAAAAATTCATTTGGGCTACTGGCATAATCCATTAAAGAAGCTTCTCCTGATACCTATGAGAGTAGGTTCTATACTTCCTCAGCTTAATTTACATTCCCATAATATAAACTACAGTTTTCTATTTGAAATCAATACATAATCAGTTTCCAGTTTATATTAATCCAAAAGTTCCCTTAAACAAGAAGAAGGTCCCACACACTAAGATGAAAACTTGAACATAGCAAGACTTCTCACCTTTTCAGTTGTCTTGTATAATTTCATTTCAGCATAAACAGAATATTTATAAATGAAGATCCGGCTTTAGCATTACTATCTGCCGAATTGCTCCTGCTGCACCTTAGCAGCAGTAAAAGTTTGTTTGCTGAAGAAAGTCGGTCATTTGTTAATCCGTTTAGATCTAACACATCATAATGCTTCTGTTTTAACAACTTTTAAAGTAATACGATTCCCGGACAATCACTTTTCCTATAGTTATAGTATATAGTAATACGATGAGACAAAAAGTACTTCGACTCTTTAAAATAATCAAACGGACCAAGAGACGTAATCTGGGTCTCTGTGAATGCTGGGAACACATCATTCTATGAGTTACATCCTCAAATTCTTATGGAAAGAGGCAAAACGCAGCTAGTTCACCTAAGGATTCAACAAATTTCCAAAAAAGACCTCAGTCGACCTCCCAAAATGAAAACTTTACAGCATAATCCCATGTTTTTTGGGTAAGAAGTCTAGCCTAAACTGGAGTCAAGAACTAAAAGTGTGTTACGAAGAAAATGATGCTATTTGGTTCAGATAGTCATCTAGTTCAATTATTTGACAATTTTTTGAAATGATAAAAGGTCAAAGCCCATGCTGTTCCTCTCTATGAGAAGGCATAAAAATATGAAAGTGCAAGCGCTAGAAGCTGTCAATTGTTTACTGTCGTGATTCGCAGGATAAATCATTCACATTCACAAACATAACGAAAGACAGAGAACCAAAGATTAGCTATTAATTGGATGAACTATTCATAAAACCGGGGCTAAACCATCCTATGTGTCGGTTCGTTGTAATCTTGATGAGGCATGATAATAGGAAGAGAATGCCGACCATGAGCCATTTTACCTATGACTCTTATCTGCAATGCTTAACACAAAAAATGCAAGAAACAAAATTTGTGGAACATAATCTCAAACATAAATCTAAGGAATAAAGGAATACAATAACATCTTAAATCAGCCAGCTTCAATTCCAATTCTTCTAGCATGTAAAATAAAAAATGAATTGAGTAAACCTAATCTGCCAAAATCACATAATTCTCCAGCAAACACACAACAATTCAAATAATCTTCAAAGCTCCAAAATTAAAAATAAAGCAGCATAAACCGAAAGCAAAATCCCTACTTTTTTAAAGTCGCCGAGAGCTCATCAACGACAGACCCATCGACATCGGCATAAATCTCCAGCTCACCCGGGTCGGATCCGGGCCCGGACCCCGTGCGATCGAGCTTCTCATCAGACCGGGGCGGTCTATACAGAAAAAAATCATACAAAAACCTCCCTTGAGGAGTCAACATGGCGGCATACACCGGCGGCGCCGAAACCACCGGCATGTTAGGGGTAACGACGTTCTCCGCCGCGGTTTCCGGATCGTCCAAACTCCGGACGTCGTTGGTCACCAGACCCTGGAGGAATTTAATGGTATCGGGTCCCTTGAACCGGATAACTGACCGGGTTTTGAGAAGACATGCCATGGGGCCGGCTGACCGGAGATTTGACTGTGTGGAGAAGAGTCTGGAGATGTTGCGAGAATTGGGTGCAAGGAACTGGAGGGAGAATTTGAGGCCATGCATCTTCGCGAGAGTCGTCGGAGGTGAGCAGCGGCGAGAAGGGGTTTATGCTGCGGTGCCGGCGGTGATGTGATTGTGCATGAGAAAGGAGGAGACAAACACGTGTAAGCTGTTCGATGAAATGTCTCAATGAAATCAGTGTAAAGTAATTAAACTATCTGCTGCTTTGAGTTTGGGGGACTTTGTAAGATAACCACACCGCCAATTCTTTTTTTTATTATTTAAAATATCAAGTACCGTGAAAAATTAAATTTTGAGTGTAATCATCGTTATCATTATATTATTATATACGATTCTAGATTTGAAAAAAATATTTGGAGCATCTCTTATATTCCTCCATTCATATTTATCTAATTTTTCAATTTTTTGAATTTTTAAATATAAAATAATAAATTTTAAATAACTATACTAAAATTTTGTATCCCACATCGGTTTCTCAACCTATTGAAAAACCTATAAATATCTAGAATCAATGTGCATTTTCTCATCTTTTGATCCACCAGTTTTATTTGACCAACTTATTTATTAATCGGCCAAATAAATAACTACATTTTATAGTTTAATTTAATTTAATTTGGTTAATTTATTAATTGGCCGAATAGATAATTATTTTTTGTAGGAGTTTTATTTGGTCAATTTATTTATTAATCGGCCGAATAAATAACTGTTCTATTTTTATATTTTAATTTAATTTAATTTGGTCAATTTATTAATTGACCGAATAGATAATTATTTTTATTAGAGAACTAATTTATTAGTTGACAAAATAAATAGTTCCAAAATAGTTTGGATAATTTATTGTTTGGCCGAATTAAATTTGGAAATAGTCTAATATTTTTTTATTTAATTTGATAAAAAATAAGTAATTTCTAATTTCTCAATTAATTAGGTAGACGGGCCAATTCCCAACTGACGGGTACCTCAATTCGGGATCCCACGTGACATATTTTCATTCTTTATTCTTATTAATTTTAAAATTTTCATTTTATTCATCTTTTTTCATGTATTTTCTAAAATTTAGAATCGTCATAAATTGTGCATTTATAAATCAAAATTGTGATCAACGGGTCAATTCTGACCCGGAACCGTGGGCGGTAGACGAGCCAATTCCCAACCGACACTCGGAAAAAATTTCATTTTATGCTTTTTTCCCCATGTATTTTCTAAAATCTATAATCGTCATCCATGAAATAATTTTTTCGTTATTTGTATTTGAGTTTCCAGCTTTGCATAATTTATAATTTTAATTAACGTATATTACTATACGATTAAGGGCGATAACGAATAGTACAATCATTATTTTTATTAAATTTTTGGATCTATATAAATTCTAAATAAATTTTATAAATTACGCACTTATAAATCAGAGTAGTGGTCAAACGGGCCAGTTCCGATGCAGAACTGTGGCTGTAGACTAATATACGGATTTTTTTCAGATAGGAACACAAATGACTAATTTTTTAATCGAATTTTAAACAAGTACAAGTATATAAATTTTAAACAAGTTTGAATAATCCTAAACACATCATCTCAAATTGTTTGATCAATCGTCTCCGTTGGAAAACGTATAATATGTAGGAAAATTGACAGAAAAATTACTAACAATTTATCAACGAGTCAATTCCGACCAATAATCATGCGCGTAGATGGGTCAATTCAGTACTTGCAGGACAACTTTTTTTTAAATATATTATGTAATTTTGAACTCATAAAATTAAAAATATTTATGGTCAACTTTTATCTTATATCATTGACTAAATAATTTTATGAATCACAATCATTCCACATAAAGTTTTGTAAAAAGGAAAAATTATCAAGTACATAGTAAAACAATTCTTGAAGTTCTATTCTCAGTTAAAAAAATTATTCTCGAAGCTGGTAAAAAAGAAAACGAATTGCATCATTTATTTTTCTATGAATATATTTGAAAGATGATTATTTATATAATACTAAAATTTATAATTAAATTTTTATTTATTAAATATTGTCGAATATTTTCGGTATATAGTTATGTATATAATTAAATATTAATTTCAGATAAAAAGAAAAAAAATGTCATCATTAATTTTTTTGTGAATATATTTGGAAGATGATTATTTATATAATTTAAAATTAGTATTGTAGTCAATAAGTCGGTTCCAGGTCGAAACCGTTGGGGTAGACGGGATGATTGTGAAGCGGTGGTTTAACTTTTTTTTTCCTTAATCTTGTGTTGAATTCATAATGTGGGGTATTTAGGGTCACTTTCATCTTATAGATAATCTTAATATCTACAGTATTATTCGCTATTTATATATCTCTTTTCTCTCTCTCACTACCCGCTCCTTCCCATGTCGCTTTTTCTTCATAAAAAGTTAAAAAAATCAGCTTAAGAGTCGCTTTCCTTTGGAAAGAAATATATTTTTGCCCACATTGGTTTTGTAGAAGAATAAAGCTTTAACAATTATCGAAAGTAATGAAAATATATTAGTTATAATTTTTAACAAACATAACTATATGAATTTGAGACGTAAATATGTGGTAAAATTACTTTAATTGAATTTGAGATGTGTTCAAGGGATATAAATTCTAAGCGAGTTTAGTAGATTGTATAATCGAATTATGTAACGCTAAAATAATTAAGAAATAATATTTTTTTAATCTATCACATATTAGTACTATTTAATAATTTTATTAATTTTTATAATTTTCCGTCGATTTTCGACGAGAACGTTAGTTATTTTATTGTTTGTAATTTTTTTTTGAGGTATATATTTTTTGTAAATTATTCGTATCCTTAAATTTTACTACTTTAATTAAAAACGATATTTATCTGTTAACATTGAAATTTTTCTAATTTATTTATTGTTGTAAAAAATTTTCGGGGGTACATATACTAATCTAACACACTAACCTGTGTAATTTATACTACCTTCGATCCATTGATATTGTCTTTTACTGTTAGCGGTACAAAGATTAAAAATAAGGGTGAAAAGATTGAAAGTGATATGTTTCATCACTTTTAATACTAAGTTTTAAAGTGTTAAAAAAACGTACCTTACTAGGAAAATGACAATATAAATGGACACATAAATAACGAAATGATGACAATATAAGTAGATCTAAATATATGAATTGAAAAAATGTTATCACATCTCTTGGGCAAACCTTTTCAATGTCGAAACAACTTAATTTTAATTAGTATTTTTAATATTTGTTCAACCAATATTATCTCTAAACTTTCATTTCAGATTTACGTTTTCGATTATATATGCAATTCACATACATTGAATTCATTCAGTCTTACGAAAAGTAGGGACACCTCTTATTTCTTAATTCTAGGGGTGGTACGAGTCGACCAATATGTGAACTGCTCGGAGACCAATTTGAAAATTTCATTCGGCAATTGACTCGATAACTAATTGAGTCAAGTTCGAGTCTAAAATTAAATTCGATAATTTTATCGAGCATGTTCGCGAGTCTACAATTAAGTATGATCATTAGCATACTAATCGAGTTTTAATCGACCTTGTTCGCGAGTCTAATAATCGAGCTTTGTTCATAAAACCACTGAACCATTGTCATCAAATACTATATTATCGAGTTCTTGACAAGAACATCTCAAGTCAAGCTCGAATATTTCGTTATCAAGTGTTTGACGATTTGAACTTGAACTTGCTAATTTTGGATCGAGTCGAGTTCAATTACGATGTTAAAAATTCGACTCTATCTTGAGTCGAGCTCGAGCAATATTTAAATGAGCCAAATTTAAGCAGATTAATACTCAACTCGACTCCTTTATAGCCCCTTAAAATTCTAGAACGTGATAATTTTTGAATTTATAAATCGAAATTACAAATATTAACCGCTTAGTAACTTTTTCTTAAATTAGAAGCTGTTTGAAGGGTACACTAGGATTACTTTATCATCGGTTAATAAATTGTCTAGTGGAATAATTATGAAATTTAATAACTTGTTCTTAAAGAAAAAGAAATTAGTAAGTTGGAAAGAATTTAACTTATAAATTAAAGTTTTTCTTTGTAGAAATTAGATAACTCTTCTCGCACACGCCTCCGCCGCCCGCTGCCGCCGTCGCCCGCCTAAGCCGCGCAGTAGTAGTAGCTAGACGTGTTACCTGCATCTCTCTCCTTAAAACGACATTCCGTACGTCTCTCTCACCCCCCTTTCTCTCTCAGTTTTTGGGTTCCGAACAAGTTCCTACTTCCTACTAATGTAGGTTCATTGTACTCCTTTCTGAAAAAAAAATAAAAAACTGGAATTTGATATATCTATCGCAATAAGATGTCTAGAAATTTTTGATCGATTCTAAAAATGCACGAACGTTCTAATCACAACATCGAAATGTCAATTTCTCGTTTTTCTTTCTTTTTTTTTTCTGGAATTCTGATTTATTTTTTCACCCTTTTTGGGTACTAATAGTATGATACGCAGAGTGATAATTTATATGATTATGAGATTAGGTTTTTATCTTTTTTCTGTTGGTATTAGGGAAGAAAAGTTTTGAAAATTAGCATAATTAGCATTAGTGCAACATAGAAAGATTTTCGAATTAATTAGATTTTAATCTCCCATGCATAGGAATCAGACGATGAACTCAGTTTCCTCTGAGAAAGTCTTGATATTATCAATGATGCTGGTGAATGGTGAAACTGAACCAAAAGCTTTAAATATCTTAGTTTAAACTATACAAATATTAGTCATAAAAACAGCACAAAATTCAAGCTAAATATTAATCTATCAATGAGTAAAGCTCAAAGAGAGGTTAAAAAAAAGTAGATATGTAGATGCTAAGCTTCTGTTACATATGATTGACTACAATCATTTTGATAGTGTATAACATTCTTTTACTAATGGTTTTGGAAGATAACATTAGACTGCCAACTGATTCATTAGAAGCTGATACAACAATCTTGTTGGGATGTTTCTGTGACTTATAAAATGACATATGGAAGGGATTGTTATTCTAAATTTCTTGCTAATTTGTCGATCAATTGTCGTTATAAATAATAATTTTCTGATCAGGGGTAAGTAAAAGAACGTTCACCTAGTCATGGAAGGCCAGCCCGAATCCGACCCTCAAACCAGCCAACCGGAGAACCCGAAGCCCGACTACAATGAAACTGAAGAAAATGAAGACGGCGAGTCAGGGCTGGAAGAAGAAGAAGAAGAAGACGACCAAACTATGACTCCAGAGGCCCGAATACGAAGGGACCGGGCCAAGATGGACTCGCTCTTCCGGCGCCTTTCATCAGAGCACGTTCCGGTTCGGGTCCACGACATAATCATTAAGGGAAACAAGAAGACGAAGGATTTTGTGATCGAGGCAGAGGTGGAGCCTCTGTTTAGGGACGCCAACAGCTTCCAGGAACTGTTGCATGCTGCTAGCATCACCCAAAGGCGGTTGCACGGCCTCGGTATTTTCGATTCAGTTAGTATTACGCTCAATGCCGGCCCGACGGAGCTGCCAGGGACGGCGAATGTTGTCATTGATGTATCGGAGGGGAGTTTGCTAACTGGAGATTTTGGTGTTTATTCCAAACCCGAGGTATTATTACTATTGAGTTAGTGTTGTTTATTTTGTAATCATTTGATTGATATCCTGTTTATTGCTTCGAACTTGGGATTGGGATGTCTATACTGCAATCGCTTGAGCTGTTTTGTATTCGTTGTTTCTTGAAAACAGGATTGCTGTATTTGGATTGGCTGTTTTGGGTATATGTATTTATGTTGGTGGGCAATAGACTATCTTGAATTGGCTTTCATTGCTGCTTTCACATCTATTTGTATATGTAGTATGTGGAATTTGATTTTTAATTTGTGGAATGTTGAACTTCTCAATGGATGAGCTGAAAAAGGATAGTCATTTAGTATATGAGGACTGTAAAGCAAATGAGGAGGGATGGATACTTAACGTATTGATTTGATTTTGGTGTCTTAATTTTTATAGATTAGCAATTTTTCATGCATAGTGGAACCAAATTTTGTACAATACATCGTTTACTTCTGCAACCGTATGGATGAGTTGATGGTTTCCTGTCTTAATATTTTATATTGTGAATGCTTGTAGGCTAGATCTTGGTCTCTCGAAGCAGCAGCAAAACTGAAAAATCTGTTGGGATATGGAGATTTGTGGGATGGTTCACTGGCTTTCGGTTGGGATCAATCATTGGAAATTAGCTCAGGAGTGGTTCTACCAAGATTCAGATGTATTCCTTCTCCAGTTTCTGCAAGAACATTTCAGGATCTGTTGAAGTTCTCTTCCTACAACGAACGAGTCTTAGGGCTTTCACTCGGTCTACTGTCAACGGGGAATCATAACCTATCCTACAATCTATCTTGGCGGACTTTAACAGATCCATCTCAAATGTCGTCCCACGCAGTGAGGAGGCAGCTCGGACATAATTTGTTGTCGGCATTTAAGTATGCATTTAAAATTGACAGCAGAGATTCAATAATGAGGCCAACTAGAGGACATGCTTTTGTTTCCACTACTCAAATTGGTGGTCTATTTCCTGATTTACGGAGCTTGCGCTTTTTCCGTCAGGTATCATGCTCCTTTTTCAAAGTTTCATTTCTCATACTTTAAATAGTATTTCAGCAACTGCACCTTCCCAAAATCATGTTGAAGTTGTTTTCTATTTGCAGTTATTCTTTGGATTCTTGTGTAGTTTGTTTTTATCATTTATGCTTTGTATAGTATAGACTTCATCGCAATTAGATTGAGTGCTATTGCTTTATTCTGTTTGTTTTGGGGAAATTAGTTGTCTTGCCACTAACAATTGGATAATTAGTTGAGAGTACTATGAATAATTTCATTGGTATGTGGTAAATAATCAGAAATACTAGGCAGATAATAATTGCTACCATGATATGTGAACCATCAAGCACTGCCATTGGATATCTGTCGTAATGTCGGAGAAATGCTTAGTTTACTGATAAATTCACCTTATATTTTCGTCTGACGTTGAACAGGAGTTTGATTTTCGATATGCTATCCCTCTCGGGTTCTATCGAGCTGCATTGAACTTGGGGATATCTGGTGGTGTTTTGCTTCCATGGGGGAGGGGATCTTTGAGTACTCCCACATATTTGCCCGAGAGGTTCTTCATGGGTGGTAATACCTCACCGGTTTGCTCCTTGATCGGCCCAACATCTATTTGGGGTTTCAAGTCAAGGGGGTTGGGTCTTGCTGAACCTAGACGAGCAATGAGAGATGATACAAACGGTGGGAACTCGGATGAATCTGGAATAGATCATATTGGGGGAGATGTTGCTGTCACTGCATTTGCAGACCTTTCGTTTGATCTACCTTTGAAGGTTCTTAGGGATGCTGGTGTCCATGGCCACGTCTTCGCTTGCACCGGCAGTCTAAATAGATTGTCCGAGAGTTCATATAGGGAGTTTTCTCTTGAGAAGTTCAAAGATTCTTTCCGAAGCTCTGTGGGGATCGGACTTGTCGTGCCCACTCAGCTGTTTCGCATGGAGGTAAAAAAGTCGTTCTAATGCTTCTGATCATGATTTATTAGTTTCTGTTTTCTGATTATGTTTAAAGGAAAAGTCACTGAAATATGGGTGTGGTTTGATTTGATTATCAGGTGAATTACTGCCATATTGTGAAGAAACGGGAGCACGACAAAGGGAAGAGTGGTATACAGTTTTGCTTCTCTTCTCCACATTGAATTTTTATGTGGTTGCGTTTGAATTTGAGTAGATTGAAATTGTACATATCCTTATATCTAGCTCTTTGACAGCTCCAGAGTTGTGTAATCCCAAAATCTGGATTTTTTTTTTTGATGGAGCAGCTTCATAGATAAAGTAGATTTTGTTCGATCCTTGACTTCAGAAAAGTTGCTTCTAATAGAAAACGCTGTACATTGTTTTTTTTTTTTTTTTTATCATTTTACGAGTCTTAAATTTTCCTCATGTTTTTATTTTTGTATGGGTTTAAATATTGGTTGTTCTTGCCAACCGTTTAAAATATATTTGATTTTGTACAATTAAGGACTCATTTAAATTTGACCAGTCATTTGATAATAAAAAAAATTCAAATTTTCTCAAGTATACAAAATACTAGTACATTCCAATATTCCCTCAACTTCAGCAACTAAATAAAAAAGCTATGGCATAAAAATTCTAAATAAGTTAGCACAAACTCAGTTGAATTTTCAATGAGCAAAATAAACAATTCTGTTGTATCCTCAGGAACTCATATATCTCACAATATAGCCCAGGAAATTATTTCTGCAGCTACAAAGAAAAATTGACCAAACTGCAAAACTTTACAACAGCCCTCTGCATAGTGGAAAATACATTTAGTTCATTAGTCCAAGCTACAGATGACGCTTCGAGTGGAGAAATTGACACAAAGACAAAGCAAATGACGAACAGATATGTACAAGAAACAGCTAGAAGAAAACACCAGCAAACTTCGACAGAAACCCCGGTAGTTAAATAGAAGATGAACTAGTTAAATTGTAACAAGTTGCAGTGGGTGGGTGCCAAGCGTGGCAACTAATTAGGATACTCAACAGGAAAAACTTTCTCAAAATTGTCCATCTACTCTATCTAAAGATTGTCAGTTTATGTCAAGACAACTTTGGAATTATGATTCAACGAATATCTATGCAAAACAAATAAAAGGCTGGCAGGTAGAATGTAGATATTGCATTGAGATATTACTAGAATCAAAATCCTTTGTTACTACTGTCCTAATTAAAAAATACAGGTCTTGTAATACAGAACTTGACCTTGTATCCTTTCTTAAACTAGTTGACCACCACACCACCACCCAAAATAAATATATATTAATACATTTATATATTACGCATCTAAACATCTGAATAGTATGCATCTTGAATACCTAAATAAAAGATTGGATTAAAGAATTGCACATTGCCCCGCAATATTTATCCACCAAAACAGAGATTGAAAAATCACCTGAAGCAGGTTTTTAATGTTGCTAATGGTGTCATTACACTTGATTACGTTGCACCAGCACTCAGCAGCCTGAACCAACAAAATTTCCTTTCAGTTGGAGCGACAATGCAAACTCAATCTAGAAACAAAAGTTTCATCTTAAGAATTAGTAAAAGAAAGTTCTTAAATCATACACCAAAGCGCATCTTTCAATCCAGTAGTGAATCACATAATCAACTATACATGTTATGAACTCAACCCACTTGTACTGGCTATGGCACAAGTCCGATAGCATTGAAGCTACAGCAATTCAGATATTGAAGTAAATGGGTGTGAAGGCATGTTGATCACATCACATTGCTAGTTGTGATCAATATTTATGAGAGAGCTTAGGAGTTAGCATAAAGAGCTTAGGAGTTAGGACAGTAGTAGTTGAAAATATTTTAGCATTAGCTAACACCTAGTCAAAGGTGCATTGACAAAAGACACGACAAAGCATCAAGAACTAAAAAAAACAATACTTTAGCATCACACCCAAGTGAGTGAAAGTAGAACACTCTTAACATGAACCTATACAAATAAGAACTTGAAAATCGTATAAGGCTTCCAACTTAATTTAATAAATATACTACACAACTGCAAAATATCAAAACTACAATTTGGCTTAATACTATTTATAAAATGATTCACAAGAAGTATCTCAGCATTCTCAGATACTAAACTTAATTTTATTTAATCCCTGTCATCACTTTGGAACAACACACAGTATTTGTCACCCATTGCAGAGGATAATTTATTATTTTCAATTATCCTGTCGCTCCCTAAGTGCATTTATTTTATCACTATCTACAGACTCATGAACACAAGTTCTTTCAAGAACCAGCAAAAAGTTTACAAGATCATCATGTCTACAAGTATCACAGTCCTCATAGAGATTATGTGCAAGATTTTATTTAAAACCAGTTGCAAAAGAAGTGGTTCTACTTCAAGTTAGTACCATATAGGGAGTAGTATTCGCTAACGATCACATTCTTACAACCTAGGGACAGTGACATGACATTAACAAAATTGGACAATATGGTTGGTTACCAGTAGAATGTTCTAAATTAGTACTGAATTGTACGATGGATGAATCTAACACTAATATTCTTAATGTTGTAGACAAATACTTAAGAACTTTTCAACAAATAACATAGGGAGAAAGTCTGGAAGGCAAGTAACTAGCTTTTATCATGCAGTATAATTTACTATAAGAAACTTATATGATAAACTCACTCACATTTGCATACTCCACAAGCTGATTTTCTGACCCCACAATCCACACATCAACTCCTGCCTGATTCTCCAGTGTGATATGGGAATTCATACCGATAGATATATCCTACTTCCGAGAATAATCAATCCTGAAACGGGTAAGATCACACAAGAGACCAGCCACCACCAACTAAGAAACAAGAAGCCTTAAAAATGCCATCCTTTAGCTCTCCAATATCTTTGGGCATTTTCATTAAGACGAGCCTTTCTCAACTTCAGAAATAGCTTGTAAGCCATCTCAACTTTATTTGATTCCATCAACTTGTTGTTCAGTTTGCTACAAATGATTTTGCCAGGGAAAAGTCCCTTGTTAATACATTCCTCCATAACCAGGACAGCAGAATCAAGCCTCCCCGTGTTGCACAGACCATTAATGAGATACTCATAAACCTGCATATCACAAGCATAACCACTCTGTTGCATTTCCTCCCATATATTCATCAGCATTCCACATTTTCCAAGCTTAGATAACCTCATCAACAGCAGCTTATAGGCGGTTAGTGATATCCTACATCCTGCTTTCCTTGCCTTCTTATAAACCATCAATGCAGCATAAGGTGGACCGTAGCTACACAAAGGTTTCAACATTTCAGTCAAATTTCCCGTGGAGGGAATTACACCTCGACCAAGCATCACATCAAGAAATTCAATGGCATCCGAAACTCTTCTCCTTTTAAGAAAATACAAGATAATCCTAACATAAGTATCCACATTTGGCTCAAAATTATCGCGCATCATCCCCTCATAGTATTTCAACGCCCCGACAATATCATGATTAGCAATACAGTTGAAAATCATAGCATTATAAACCTCAGTACTTAGTGCACTCACTTTCCCCTCCAAGTAGTTGAAAATCCTAACAGCATCGTCGAACCTACCAGCTCTGCCGAATCCCTCAATAACATAACTATGAGTAACACAATTAGGCTCAACTCCATCATCAACCATCACCTCCAAAAACTTCTCAACTTCAGTAACTTTCCCGAGCTTCGACCACCCTCCGATGATGGTATTATACATCGAACTATCACACTGCACCTTCTCTCTCATTCTATTAAACAACAAACACGCTGTTCCTACGTGTGATCTCTGCGACAAACAACTCAATGCAACACTCAGAGTTTCCTCATTGCATTCTAACCCGTACTTCTCCAATTCCCCAAATATTCTAGTAGCTTTAGACACTCTGTGAGCACGAAGATAACTATCCATAACAATGAAAAGTGTCTCTGAATTCGCGCTCACCCCTATGTTCCTCATATCTTTCACCATTTCCATCATATGCGCAAAGAATTTCCTCCTACCCAACGCTTTAATCACTACATGAAAGGATCCAACACCTTTCGACAAATTCGGCTGCTCAATTGCCCAATTGAAAAACACTACCATCGCTTCACCGCTTAAGTCTCCACTATTCACTACTTTAGCGAATACCTCATCACTCATTTCGACATCAACCCCGTCCAATGCGCGATGAATCGCAGTTCTAGTGGGGAATTTCTGCAGGAAAACCCCCCGCAGCTTATCTTCAGGCGGCAGGAAATCATCGGCGGCTCGAGTTTCCAATTTATTGCAAAATGAATCTATGACGTTAGGGCTGCGGATTGATATCGGCAAAATATCGCAGAGCTGGTTCAGAATATGGCTTTCGTCGCTGCTGGAATTATTATTATTATTGTTTGCGGCTGTCGAAAAACCAGATGCGAAAACCAGAGAGGATTGATGGAGAAGCAGAGAACTGCACCTCAAATTATTCGATGAAATTCCTCTGAGAAATATAAACATTATCCCGATCTGCTTCACGAATGTTTTGATCTGATTATTGCAAATTTGCAATTCTGTGGTCAAAGAAGAAAAATTGAATGAGTAAATGAAAATTATAGAAATTGGGAAAGAACAAAAAGGAGACAGGTTCAAATTTTTTTTAATATTACACAAAAAAGAAAAAATAGACAAATTAGCAACAACGATGAGCCGCTTCCGCTATTACTTTGTCTAATTTTTTTTGGTATAATATTAAAAAAATATTTGGGCCCAACATTTTTAGGCCCAAGGCACAGAATAAGATAAAATCAATGTTTGCGTATAATAACAATATTAATATATAAATATTAAACAATTAAAAACAGTTATAGAAAATCAGAAACATCACAATTAAAAATATAAAAAATTTGACCTTATGTTTGGTCTTTCAATTTTCTTTGGTCTATTTGTAGCCTTCATTTCCAAACCAATTTGGCGTTTATAACTTTTTTTAAAATCTTGCATAATGATATTGATAAATGTGGAATTGTATCACCAATTAGAATTACAAATTACTCCTTTTGTCCCCATTTATAATTTCCTTTTTTTCGTCCAACACATTAATAACGTTTCATTTCCAAATAAAAAAAATACAAACACTTCAAAAGTGGGAGGACTTATCCATTTTCTATATCTTTATCCTAAGAATAGAAGCCGCTCACTTCGGGCTTGTCTTGTAGTCATAGTCTTTTAGCTTATGTAGTCGTCACCCTTCCTACACGCATGCATCCATGAGAATGCCTCCTTGGTTCGAAGCCAAGCCGATACATACGATAGGCAAAGGAAAGACCCCTCATTTCATAGCGCCTGGGAACGCAAGTTTGATCGAGGATTGGATAGAATATGACTTATGTATATATTTCTCATATTAAAGAAAAAAAATACTGACTTTTATTATGAAGAGTGTTGTTAGTTGTTATGATTATAGTTTAAATTTCTAGAAATTATATTTATGTAAGTTACAAGATTTCTTGTAAAATGCCTAGATCGACAATAATTTGGATACAACTAGACTTACAGTAGGAATTGATTGTACTGATTGTAATTAATTAGGGATCACTAAAAAGTACTAATTAGTGAGTCATTAAGGAGTAATCAGGGTTGTTTAATTACAATTAGTATTTATTAAATCCTGAATATAATTATTAATTTCAATTAGAATTTTATAATCTTCAATCATAATTTAAGCTTCAATTAGAATGAATTGAATATCAATTCAATAAAGATTGAGAACTTGGTGAGTGCCTAAATGTAATTTATACACGCAAAAGGTACATGAAAATATATATATATATATATATATATATATATATATATATATATATATATATATATATATATAATATAGGTATAGGATCATATAGGAATTCATCATTTGATAGGAATTAGAAACTAATCTAGACCGTTGATTTTTTTTTTTATCTACGGTCCAGATTAATTGATGCATTAGATTACTGTTGTTTGTGCATTAAAAAATTGTTAAATATTTGTGCATTGAGTTAGTGTAATGTGTCCTTTGCCATATTTGTGCATTAAAAAACTGCATTTTGTGCATTTTCGAAGTGATATTAATGCATGATTCCTACGAACTCATATAAGGATGAATTCCTACTAGATCCACACCATATATATATATCAACTTTGCCTAATGTCAATATGTAAGTCCTTTTTTTTTTGGAGAAGTGAAAATCTTTATATATTATTATAAATTAGTGTGTAACCTATCGAAGTTCGACGAGGTCACTTAATATTATGACATTTTATTTTTAAAATACAATTAATCAATTTATTTAAAATCATAGTACGACCACGAATCAGTAAGAACATGATTAAATTACATACAAATGAAAAAAATTCAAATGAAAAGAGGGGTATATTCACTCACTCACCAACTTATTTTCAGCTGCAAGGCATCCAAACGAAATCAAAGTAAAAAAATTAATAAAATAAAAATAATATATTTTTCAAATAAATAATTTTGTGGATACCTTACAGTCTCTTGAAAATTTTATCATAAATCACGTTAGTCGTTGTGTCATGCACCTTACCATCACCGTTACAGATCAAAAATTTGATACCCTTTTTGCTAGTGACTCGTGAGATAGCAACGTAAAACTGACCATGACTAAACACAAGTTTTGACAGGTACAACTCCACGTTGGAAAGAGATTGACCTTGACTCTTGTTTATCGTCGTAGCAAAACAAACTGTTACGGGTAACTGCCTCATCTGGAACCGAATCAGAAATTTAGTAAAATCCGAGGGGCTCGTGATCATTCTTACTATTGAAAACTTTTTGTTTGCATTCTTTCTTGAAATTAATTCGGCCTCAATTACGCGGTCCACGAGCTTTGTTACTATCATCCTCGTGGCATGCAAAGCTCATTCGACGGATTGATATTTCTAATGAGCATAATGATGCATCCCTCCTTCAATTTGATCTCGTGATTGGGCAACCCCGAACACTTTATCGTGTTGAGATATTCAACAGAGAATACATCATCATCTTGATCAACTTCTTCATCAGCTTTGTATATGATGTCCGCACTAATGTATACTCTTTCTTTGCTAGGCATTTGCTTCATCACATGATCATTGATAGTATCAACCGTGTCACTAGAGGGGCCAATATAGCTCTCTTTGAATAAAACTCCTTATTAGATGCAATACACAATATGTCTAGTTACGTATTTTCCACTACGAATGCAAGAGGATTTGATGCATACCGTATTAGAACATCTTCCGATAATGTGACATGAGCTTGTCCATCACTAATGTTGTCACCGGCGGTACCATCACCCACATTAAGTATTCACTCTGCAAATTGTCTGAGCTCTTCTGCATCACAACCACACCCATCGCCCTGATATAGAAATCATTTGAAACAACATTACAGTCAAAACAATATAACTTCCAAAGGAATTTATTTATCTGAACTTAATCTCAAATTTTTGGATTTAGATTAATTACCTGCAACCGCATGTTCTTAGTTAACCTGAGAACTTCACACGAATTCCAATGTCGGGATAAGCTTATTGAGGCATGCACGACGTCATGTCGACTTCCATTAGGAATGACCAGCAAGATCTATCTAAAACCGCTGCCTAAAACGACAACCAGACCACCAAATGGTCTATCAGAACAACTCCCATCGAGCGATCGCATAACATCTCACAGGCTTCTATTGAGCGCTTCAAAACAGTATCTGTGAGTCATTGGGGCCTCATCGCAAATAATAAGCTTTGTCTTCTTCCGAAGTCCAGTGAGATCGCTATTCGATTTTATCTTGCTGCCCGTGGAGCTTTCATCGCAGTCTAATGGTATGCCAAATCGAGAGTGCGCAGTCCTACCCCTAGGAAGCAGCAGCGAAGCTATGCCACTTAAGGCTACAGGCAGTACAATATCTCCACTTCCGCGTAAAGCCGAGCACAAGGTCTTCCAGATATATGTCTTTCCTGTACCGCCGTATCCATAGAGGAAAAAAAGTCCACCCTTGCCACTATCAACCGCAGCTATTATCTTCTAATAAACGGACCTTTGCTCATCCGTCAAAGAGGGATAGAGTCTCGTTTGCTCTGCCTTTATTTCCTCTCTATTATAAGATGTCTCTTCCAATATGAGCATGTTTTCAGTATCAGATTTGACAGATTCATCTGGCGTTGACATACCAAAAAAAAAAAATTAGGCTAGTGGAATTAACCACAAGTAACTTTTCTATTTCAATCAAGGTTAAGTTTTGTAGTTGGTCATCCGTTAGCTGCAATTCTGTATCAAAAGAAAAACGACAACTGTAACACATTTGTATTGCTTTTATCACTACAAAAATTTAATATTATTTGTTATGTCAATCAGTATATAATGTTAGTATCTCATAAATTTTATTACCTGGTTGTTTAAGTGCTTTTCTCTTGGTGTGAAGGATGTCCTCCGAGAGCAACCGACAAGTTTGTTTCTACACTTCTTCGGGTATCGACATACTATTCAAAATGAGTAACGTTGTCGTGAAGTGGCGTCGTAAATAATCTCCTTTTCCCCAATAACTTGCTTCGATAATTCCTTCGATGTACTCTTTATCATCGTTGAACAAACCCATAGCGTAGCATACTTCTTTATAACTCTCTTTCAATACTCCATTCACCATACGGAAATCCACATGACACATTGGGACCCTATCATGATTAATTAGCATTTTGAGATAGTACAAATTTCCAGCAGACGGAGAAACGTGGTAGATGCGTCTAATGTTGTTGCCATGTTCTCTATTCTTCCATTCCTTGTCATGTCATGTGTGTTACAAACGTAGTGTTCGGGAAACTGGTTGTACAATACAGTTCGAGCGAATACGTCATCCTTATTGATTTCCATCCACTTTACGAACTGTGCAGAATAACAGTATTTTTGACCAGTTACGTTGTCAATGTAACTGTCATCAATCCGCAGCCGTAGTGGAGTCCGGCTCCATCTAAAAATTCAAAATTGTAACTATCATGAATTATTGTTATTGAGTTATGATAATATTTAAATGTTTGAGATAGATTTACCTTCATCTTAATCATAATATTTTTGTTTGGGATAAATCATATAATGTGAGTAAATGAGCTGATTGCTAGTATCCCTTAACTTTGTGTATCATAGAGCTAATTAGGTCATTTGTTCCCCTCCTATTTTGTTTAATATACACGAAAGTTTAGTTCCACAAATTAATTGCACACATATTACAAGGATGGTAAATTGACATTCAACATTTTCATAACTCAAATTTTTTGTATATATATGCACGAACCAAGGTTTTAAAACCCATCACCAATTCCTTAGCAATTACACATATCAAATTTGATTCTAACTGCAAGAACTATGTCAAATGTATCTACCATTCTCTCTCGCCCTTTCTTCGTAAATCAATGAAATTATTTTTTTTCACTTATTTGTGGTATGTTAATTTTTCATTTAATGTTTCATCCTTATACAATTAAAATTACACTTATATATATATTTTTAGTTACGTATATTTCATCTATATGTGCAGCTTATACCGTCTTTTATTTTTTTTTCTTAAATACAACAAATTCATGCCAAGCTCCATGAAATTACAAAACGGGAAAGGAAAAACTTGGGATATCAAAATCAAGCATAGTCTTATGAAGGAAATCCGTTAAATCCGTTATATAACCGGAGGATGGACTGATTTTGCTGCTGAATCAAAATTAGTCCCCAATCAACTTATTGTTTTTAAGCTTAACACTAATGAGCCTATTTTTTATGTGTCCATTTACTCTACCAATATTCATATTGAGGAAATTTTAGAGTGAGAATATATCATCATATAACTTTTCCTCAATTTGCATTCGTATTGATCGAGAACAAGAAGATGAGAATGGTATAATGTAATATATGTTTCAATTCCTAGCATTTTATTTCTTTGATAATTTTACTAATATTAACTGATTGTATAAATGAAGGTTATGCGCCAAGAATTTGTTAAAGCGAATGGAATGAATGAGATAAGAAAGATGAAATTGCAGTATCCACCAAGTGAAAAAATTTGGGAAGTCATTCTTCATAAAAGACTAAGTCCTCATCGCACCATCTACTTAACCCGAAGATGGCGTGAATTTGTAGACGGAAATGAAATGTTAGTCGGACATGAATGAAATGTTAATTTTTAACATTTGTTTATGTTGTAATAATTATTCATTAGAAAAAATATTGTAATAATTATTAATGGTTAATATTGAAATCTCTGTCTGATTTCAAGAAAATAAAATATTAAGCTAATTGGCTAATATGGTTGTTGCATCATAAATTATGTGTTCTTATATTTTTAAGATTTGTCTATGTTCTAAAATTTTATATGTTGAAATAAATATGACCTTGATTTGAAATCTAATATCTCTTGATATTCTCCATTCAAAATGGCATTGGTAGTGTGGAATGAATTTGTTATCTCGACCCCACCTGCTTGTTAAGGTAACATAAAAATGTTTAAGATTATGCATAATTACATTGAATAAATTATATATATAAATTATAAAATATGATTTAGTTTGACGTACCGTTAAACAATTATCCCCACATATTTGAAGCAACATAATAAGTGGACGTTTCGATGTGTCACGCATGTTTAACAATCTTGTCAACGTCATCGCCCCATATTGTGCATTTAATGGGAAGGCCACTAAAAGAAATAATGTTAGCTTATGAAATGAAAAAAAAAATGTATACACATTATAATGAGAATGAACAAATTAAAATGGGATCATGAAATCAACACATTATATTAAAAATAATATATTTAGTTTTATGTAGACATTTCTATCATGATATATTTGTTCCAGATTTTTGGCTTCTACAGATTTTGTTCCATATTAATTAACTGATCATGCAAAACCATAATAGGACAAAAATTTTAAAATAAAATCATACATCCTAATATGACACTTTTATTTGTTTGAGATATGGGCTTGTACACATAAAATTGATATATGGATAAGAAATTTACATAGATTAAGTAATCTATGCAAAATCATAATCGACCAATTTGAGGAGTAATTGTAATACGTACTCAATATCAATATCTTTGAGATGCACGTCCGTCATTATTGAATTACGACCACTTACATTCTTCATTTGCGGTTCACTAACACAATCGACATTACCTATGATATCTGCACAAATTATAAATGAATATATAAAATATTGTTATATTTATATAAGAGAGAGAAAAATAGCCTATTTTACTTAGCAAAAAAAAAAAATTGAACAATTAAAACATACCAAATAATATGTTTTCTTCAAAATTCGCCTTAATCAGTATTGTTGAAAACTGGCGAAATTGAAACCTGTGAATTGGGAAGTTGTTGCCAGTATTCAGAGCAACCTGAGTGTTGGGGTTCGAAACAAACTTAAATCTATATGAGGTAGTTTTGAACCTCATATTGTTGTGTTGGATTGTAAAATTCATAAATGCATATACTTTTCCTTCATAAATGCATATACTTTTCCTATACTTTTCCGGTTAATCATACTGTAAAAGGGGGCTATTGGAGATTGGGATCGGCGAAACGAAATAATTAAGTATAGGGATTTCTAAATTTTTTTGTGGCGAATGTACTTAGGAATTGGTTAGTGAGCAGAAAAGAATATTTGCATTGACTTATATAGTGGATTATAGAAGTGGATGTATATGAATGTATTAATTATAAATGCTTGATGTATGCTAACTACAATATTTTTATGCAGTTATAAGAAGTGATGAAGGCTTGAAATCTGCAAATTTTAAAGGTAATGCACGTAATTTGGTCCACGATTGAGCTGTTAAAGCAAGTGATATGCACAAAAGTATATTAATATTTGCGTTACCTTTGATGATATATCGCACTACAATTATTTTTATATATTTCTTTTAATTATTATATTATGTTGTACGGGTGCAGAACTAAAATAGTACTGTGACTGACATAAAGGGGGATCATCGCCCCATTAATTTTAAAAATAATGTAAAATGGTTTGCAATGTTTATACTTTTCATCAACGATGTTTCTTGGCTTTGGTTGAACCAATAGAATTGCTATATTTTGTGCAAATGTATTGGAAAATAGGAAATAAAATAGGTGCAAATGTTGTGAAAAATATGCACTTAAAAATATGTAAAAAATTCGGTTAAAATCAAATATAACCGAACCCGAACCACAAATTACGGTTTGAATTCGGTTTGGTTACACATATAATGCAATTTGGTTTGGTTTGAGAAAAAACACAATTCAGTTTTCGGTTAATTGTGGTTCGGTTCGGATTTGGTCCGAATCGCCCGAATGCTCAGCCGTATTAGAGGCTACGCTGCGTCAGTTTGGTATCAGTCCGTGTTTCGATGCGGCCTCGCCAAAACAACGATGTCAACGTGCTTTGACACCAAGTCGATACCTTGGCCAATGATTTGAAAGCACTACACGTACGTGTGGAGCAGACCGAGATACGCAATGATCGGACGGAGTTTTTCGCTCGTATTGAACGTTTGTTGCAGGGTGCTCATGGTCGTTGTGATGTTTCTCGCAACCTTCGTCGAGAGAGGGACCGTGAGGCACGCCACTATCAAAATCCTGCCCTAAGTGATGATGAGATACTCTCACCGTCGACAATTCATTTTCCCACTTGGCTAACTACAATGTTTCCCGTCGTGGCTAGAATACTCGTTGGGAAGCCGACTTCAAGCTCGATCTTCCTAAATTTTCAGGCGACGACAATGATGACGCCGCCCTTGATTGGTTGCACGCTGTCGAGGAGTTACTTGAGTTCAAAGGGGTTCCATTTGATCGTCGTGTACCCTTGGTGGCCACTCGTCTCCGCGGTCGAGCTTTCGCTTGGTGGTACCATCTCAAGAGAGATTGCACCCGTCACTCGAAACCACCAGTCGTGGTGTGGCATAAATTTTGTAAGTATTTTGAACGTGAGTTCCTTCCACATAATTATTCAAGGCTTGTGTACGAGCGTCTGCAAAACCTTCGATAAGGGTCCCGGTTTGTTGCTGCCTACTCAATTGATTTCTATCAACTTCTTGCCTGCAACTACTTGACTAAAACACCAGAGCAATTAGTTTCTCGTTACATTGGTGGTCTTCGCGCTCCCTTTCAATATTCTCTCAACCTTGTTAATCCTCGCACCATTTCTGAAGCTCATCATCATGCTTCAACGTTGGAGAAACACTTTAGTCACACCGCTACATGGCCAAGCTCTTCCACTGGAGAGGCTCACCAGCGAGCTACACCCTCCAATGAACTCAGTGCCACAACGGTTCCCCAACCTCGTCCTTGAGGGACTGCTCCGGCTCGCTCGGCAGCTGCTGGTATGTGTTTCACTGGTGATCCACCGCCCATATTTGATGAAGAATCTTCTCCATTACTTCCTGAAACTCATCTGCACAGAGATGTGGGTGTCTCTCTCGTTCTTCGACATACATATTTCACCCCACATTTAGATCCAACCGACATTCAACGTCACCTTCTCTTTCAGTCCACGTGTACGATTAATGGTAAAATATGTAAGTTTATTATCGATTCAGGCTCTTGTAAAAATGTTGTTTCGGCTGATACTGTTTCTAAGCTCAATCTTTTCCACTGGAGTTCATCCTACTCCTTATCAACTCGCTTGGCTGCAACGTGATAACTTGGTTGTTGTTGACCGTCGTGTTATGTTGAATTTTTTTATTGGTTCTGCATAATGCGATTCTCTATGGTGTGATGTTGTCCAAATGGATGCATGTAATCTTTTACTTGGCCGTCCATGGCAATTTGATAGACGGGTGGTTCATGATGGTCGTGCCAATACTTATAGCTTTGACTTTAAGGGTGCGAAGATGGTTCTCCATCCTACCTTACCTCGTGGACATGGCCCTGTCGACATCTCGTCACAACCTTCCAATCTTCTCCTGCATCATATTGTGATACTCAATGTTGAGACGATTCCTCCGATTGCTTCTCGTTTGCATCCTCTGGTGATTACGATCGCTCTGGTGTGTCCCATATCCAACATTTGAATCCGTTTGTTGATGATTTTGAAGATGAGGCCGTTGCCAATTCGATGGCGAATCATTTCGAAGGGGGAGAGAATGATGGAGATGAGGCAACAATATCGTTTTTGGATAAGTTCGATCCAATTTGGAAAGTATATCCCAAGATATAATTTAATTATGTTATTTATTTTATTTATATTTGGAACTTATTATTTCTTTATGGTTTGAGTCAGCTAGTTTTTAGTATTTAAGAGACTTTCTAGTAGTTGTAAGGACAATTTTGATATTGATATTGAATTTATAAATCTAGGGTTTTATCTCTTGCTCTCTATGTTTCGGTATTCTTTTGTGAATCAACGAAGCTTTGTTATTCCTAGAGGCTACGCTGCTTCAATAACATACCATGAGTGCTACACAACACAAGGAGATACAGAATTCAACAAGTAAAGAAAAAACAAAAGGCAAAATTACATAAGCTCCAGACACAGAGATCTCCTTCCAACTTAAAAGCAAACACTATGAGAAAATAGATTTAAAATCTAAAATCAAAATCTTACTTTAATTACTCAGCTCTATTAAGTCTTTAGACTATTAGGCTATACACAACGCGGCTCGAGCAAGGGTGCTCGAGCCGCTTTCGAGCAGGGGGGTGCTCGAGACCATCGCGTGGCGGAGGAGAAGAGCTCGAGCACAGCTCGAGCACGCGCGTGTTGCACACGCGCTGACGAATTTAAAAAATAAAAAAATAAAAAACGTCCGGCGCGTGCATTGCACGCGCCAACGTTAAAAAAAATTTGAAAATCCAACGTTTGGATTTTGAAGCCGGCAACGGCTTGATTTTACAGCATTTATTTTTTTTTTTCATTTTACCACCTATAAATACTATCTTCATCTATCTCATTTTCATACCTCTCATTATATTTTCATCTCTCACAATCTTTCCTCTTCCACAATTCTTCAAGCAAACCTTCTCAAAAAATAATTATGGATCCCAACAACTCATATTCGTCGGCGTGGTATCCCGACATGTCCGACGACGCGAATTTCTACACGGGGGCGGGGCTTGATTCAATCAACCTCAACACCGCCGCCTCCGCCGAATCCTACCCGTCGTTCTCCCCAGACGACGACAGCCCGACGACAAACACCGAGGATCGCATCATTTTGGCCCCGCCGCCGTCCCAGCCCGCTGCCAGAGGAAGGAAGAAGAAGGGGAAGGGCAAAGTCGTTGACACCTCTGCCGCCGCTGCCGCCGAAGATGACGAGGAACCCGTCCGGTCCAAGCGACACAACTACACGGACGAGCAAGCCACCTACATTGCACAGATTTGGGTGGAGGAGACCAACAACTCCATCGTCGGATGCGACCAGTCCGGCGAGAGATATTGGGGCGCTATCCAAGAGCGCTTCAACCGGAGGTTCAACTTGGCTCTCAACAAGAAAGCCGTGAGGAGCTTCTTCGGCCGCATCCAGACCGCCGTGAAACACTGGATGTCGGCTTGGCAGCAGGCAAATGCTCGCCGGCCAAGCGGCGTCGATAACGAGTTTGTAAAAAACCAGGCCCAACAGATCTATCAGGCAAATGCTCAGGCGCCTGCCTTCCGCTATTTCATGGCGTGGGAGATCCTCAGGGAAAATCCCAAGTTCCACCTAGCCAATTTCCCAGACGTACAGTCCATGAAGAGGACGAAGACTACGGCGGAGGGCAACTACACATCCTCTCAATCCCAGCCGTCGGCAGAGGAGGCCCAGTCCACCGAAGGAGAAAGCGCGCCTTCCCGACCGGAGGGTCGAGATGCGGCAAGGGCCAGGGCAAGGAGCAAAGGAAAGAAGCCGGTCGAAGGGTCGTCCCAGTACGATTCCGTCATGGATCGAGTTAGCTCCCGACTTACCCAGTTCACCGAGGCCAAGCATGAGATCGCGGTGGCGATGCGGGAATCAGCTCGGGCGAAGATGGAAAGTGCACGCCTCAAGTCCGAGTATCTTCAGCAGCGACGTGATCAGATGGACCTGGATATTGTCTCCAGGGACACGAGATATATGACGCCGGAGCAGCAGGAAGTTCACCGGAAGATGGTGGAGGAGGTGAAGGCACGTCGGGGGTGGGCGTAGTTTTTTTAAGTAATTTTTAGTTTTATGTATTATTTTTTTTTAATTATGTAGTGTTTTTTTTTTATTTTCAACGGCATGTAATTTTCCAATTTTCAAATATTAATGGAAAATTCGTATTATTTATTTATTAGTGTATTTTAATTTATTTACAAATTGATGAATTAATTTAATAAATAAAAATGGGGAATTTTTTAATATTAAAGATAGAGCACCCTTAGAGCACCCTTGCGTTGCAGGGATAGGGTGCTCTAAGGGTGCTCTAGTGCTAGAGCACCTCTTAGAGCACCTTGGGTTGTGGATAGCCTTACACTTTATTCTTGAACGCCATTTCATCTCAGTTATTAATAAGGTTTACTAGGAATGTCAATCAGTTAAGTTGAAAAAATAAATTGAACTAGAATTTTTATTAATAGAACATGGCATGGGCCAGAAGAATTAATAATTAGTATTTTACTAGAGGTGCAACATCACATATTTGTATAAGAATATGACAGAGATATAAAGTATGTATTTCGGATAAAATGTTATTAATTCTCACTAAGGGAACTAATTTTTTTGGCCGTTACTTAAGTGATTCAAGATGTCACAGATCTAATTCTTCATGAATTGGTTGTATGAAAAATCACAATTTTTGGAGCCAAATTCGTTTTACCCAAGACCTTTAAATCGTGACTACAGTAACATGAACTTTAGGAGCAGTTTCATTTTTCACATCGATGAGTTTTCTAATCAATAAAGATTAATTAGGACATAAATGTAGAAGAAGAAGAAGAAAGAAAATCATCGGAATGCACTATACTTTTTTTTCCTTCCTCTTTTGCTAGTATAAATTTGAATTTTCACCCCTATATTCAATCGGCAAATTTATATTTTAATGAATTTTTTTTTTTTTTTGTTACAAAACAACATGTATACATAATTCTTAATGCATGTTAGGTTCATTTTCGCCGAACTGCTAATCGTGAAAAGTTAGAACATGTTAAATTGGTGTTATTTTTTGCACAACTTAAAAGTTTGTATTCAAAATAAAACTCATCCCAAGATCGTATTAGAAAATACCACACACAATAAATTACCACAACAATAAAGAACACGATAGTATTTACTGATCAGTTTGTTACGATCTATTATTACATCTGGAAGTGATGTTAAGCCAAAGTTTTTCACTATATATTTTTCAGATGCAATTATAATGTAAGAACAACTACATATATAACAAACAATTGATCTTAATCCTAACAAATTAAATCAAAAAACAAGCTAAGATCCAAAGAAATTGTGCTCTAGTATTCAGTTGAATCACTTGAGTTGTGCTCTAGTTACTCCAACGAAATAGAACTACTCTAACTTTGAGTAAGTTTCAGTTACACCTTCAACTCCCTTGATGATAATGAATCCATTAAATAACATGAAAAATCTCCAATAGTGAAACAAACTACTTATGTAAAAATGTGGAAGTCACCGAAATATGTAAAATATATAGGACACGTACTACCAAAAATTTGATATAATTTCAAATTTGCTACTAGCCGTCAACTTGTATGTTATAAATTTTTGTTGCAACTAGTTGTAGTTTTACAAGTTTTCGTTGCAAATGTACAAGTAGAATAAAGAGAATATTGTTGGCCGTACATAGGGATCAGGTGTAGTACGCAAAGTCAACAGTTGACAAAACCCTTATTCTGACGTGGCACTGACATCTAGCCCAAGTCAACGCTCTCGCCGATGTTAGAATTTGCGTTATTACACTAAATTAAGAATAATTGGGTCACGCTTTATCGTCAACTTCATGGTGGGACCCAATAAGCCGGAATATTTGTTTGAACTTCGCATAAAGATTTAAAATGATCCCAATTTTATATAGGCGTATTACGTTGCTTGTACCGAATAATTACAAATACATACTACATTGGAAAATAATACGGCCTACTACCATCTACCGTCGTTGGATAATCTATTGCGACTTTCTTAAATAAATTAGAAAATAAATAAATAACGCTACCAAAGTACGGATTAAAGTGACATCTATAATAATCAAGCATAATAAAATATGCACGTAAGTTGCTTTAATATTTTTTTTATTGTTTCGTTAGATTATGAAATGGATTCGATGATTGTAGATATTATATTTTTATTTGTTTCGTTAGATTATGAAATGGATTCGATGATTGTAGATATTATATTTGTATGAGGTCAAATTAGGAGGTTCCAAACTACATTATATTTCCAAATTATATATGAAATACTTGGGGTTGTTATGCCTTCCCGTAAACTTTACTGTGTTTGTTTAGATCACTCTCATTATATCTTTTAAAATCATTTTTAACTCTAAATTTAAGTTAAAACAATAAAAAGTGAGATAAAAATGTATTCACCAACTCTCTCAAATTAAGTGGACAACAAAAAAAAAACCTTACACCTCCCTAAATATTTCTATAAATTTAAGCCTCCCAAAAAAAGTTTTATCTCATAAAATTGAGTTTGGACCATGAGTTTTATAGAACAACTAATGTAAAAATAGGAGAATTATTGTATATATTTGTAAAATAGAGGTTATAAATAATATAGGGGAAACTTTAAAAGCAAATTAAGGAGCAAAATTTTAAGAATTCTGTTGGGAATGCTCTAACGAGTTTATTAGTAAGAAATCTCAAATTTCCACCCCAAACAAGAAAAAGAATTATAAAACTCTTTTTTTTTTCTTTGGTAATTTAATTTAGTTGAAGTATATGATGCATTGAATAATTTTGATAAGATTTTCTATGAGGTTTTTAAAGGTGACTTATATAATCGTCAGCAGAGCAAATGTCGTCATTACCTTTCAGAGAAAAATGTCCTCATTTTTTAGTAAGTATATATTAATTGCATTCTTATCCAATTTTGTTAAAAGATGAACTAATTCATCCTCACCCAATATTAATATCGAGAGAAGAGACGAAATCTCATACATCATATTGTCGCAACCATTTGTAAGATATTAGCCCGTACACTGATGTGTGCACGTCAGCATTTTTGTTTTTTAGATACTATAAATCAACAAAATATATAAAAATCAAACCATATTTACTTGTTTATTCATCCTTTTGATATTAAAAAAGAAAAGAATACATCGAGTTTGATTTGAATATAATTTGTAAATTTGATGATTATAATTAATCATAATTTATAAGATAAAAAAAGGTTAATGCCGACCATTACTACATGGTGCTCACTTAGATTAATTTGCTCAAAATTTATGTGCCGCAAATACTTGTAGATTTACATCTTAAAAAAGAAAAGAAAATAGAGTTAAATCGGAAGTATCTCATGATGAAATTGATGATAAATCAGATAACATAAATAAATGTAAAACTTCAGTTTTTGAGGGAATAATAAATTTGAAAATAACTCTTATATATATTTATATACTACAGAGAGAAAAAAAAAATGTACATCAGTACTTTCAGACATAATTGAAAATTTGAAATAGACAATTGTCACTACATATATTTATATACGTACTACAGAGGGAAAAAAACAAGCATATAAATAAAAGTAAAATTTTTAAAATCACATCACTATCTATATATACAGCTTCAAATTAATTTAACTGACGTTATATACAGTAACGTCAAATAATAGAAAATACTTCACTATGTCACTCTCTTGTATTATACTCCGTTAGTTATTCTTATTATTACTAGTATTATTTTATCTTTCTTTAATTTACTATATATCTCCACTATCTTCTTCCCATGTAATCAAACCCATTAAGCTAGCTGGTAATAGTCAAATTCCTTATTGTTTCCTCTAATATCCCACTAGTCTCAAATTTAATCACATTACTTCAAGTGACGTAAGCGGTAGCCATCAATAGGCAAATTTTTATCCAAAACTAATAGTTACGTGAATGAAATATCTCTATTATAAAATCATCAATTGTTCATAAATGTGAGGCACTATAAGACTATCTTTAACTAGAGATATTGTGTTGAATCCTATCTGCGTGCAAAGTAATACTATATTTTCACCTGATGTGGTGTTGTATTGGTCCCGTTTACATGCAATACAACGGTCATGTATTGATTGTAATGCTTTATTTGATACCTTTAAAATTCTCTAAAAAAAAACCTATTTGCATCTAATAAATAGGTGAACATGCGTAAATGTTGATTTTACGGATCCAAATTCTTGTTTTCTTTCTCAAGGTAATTGATACTTTCTTTCATGATAATTACTTGTTATTTAGTATTTTAACTAAATAGATGGTAACTAATTTCTTAAAAATAATACCCGGTCGTTATCCAGTTTAAACATATGATAAGTCAACTGCATCCAAACTTTTGTAGTAGTATAAAGTAAGCCCAATTGTAATTTAAAAAGGAAAAATAGTAGTAGCTAGGATTAAATTCTAACCATATTCCGAAATTTGAACTTGATTTATTTCTTATGATCACTTGAGCATGTCGACCCATTTAGTAATAGTACAACATAACAAAGTTGATTGAAATTTGAAACCTACCAAACCGCTATTTATCGTGGATAGAAAAGTTCAAGAATTTGTGCAGAAAGATATATTTTGTCGCTTTATGATTACCAAAAAAACTGCTAAAAGATACAACTAAATATATATATATATATATCCAAGAACGAATTGGTATCCAAATTGTCAACTTTATTCTATGTGAAAATGATGACTGCTTCCCTTAAAAAAAAAGGCGGTAAACTAGTTCTCCATTTCAGATTCCTCCTCATCCAAAAAAAGTAAATGTAGTGACAATTAATAACAATTGTAAATTAGTAATACGTTGATACTCTCTTTGTCCATGATAAGTATGATACGGAAGAAATGATACGAATTAATAACATTTTAAGTGGGTCATTTTCATTTATGAAAGATCATTCTTATCTTGGACGATTAGAAAAAAAATTGGATTACACTTATTAGAGACAGATGTAATATTCGATATCAGTTTGTCAACTCGAAGACTAAAAAAAAAAAAAAAAAAAAAAAAAAAAAAACCGTGAAAAATGTTCTTGCACGTTTACTACTTCAGTCCAACCAATCCATCTAATTAGTCCATTGACTTTTTACATAAAATGTTCATATTGCAATTTGTTTTTCTTTTGTAGCAACAAAATTCATTTAACAATATTTATAATAGATGATAAGCGATCAATAGGATAAGAGGAGAAGCAGACTACTACTGCTGCTTATGAAATCTCAACTCCACGTCACGTCACTATAAATGTGTGCCTTTAAAAACCTAAATCTCCACTTTCTCTTTTCAAACCTCAAACAAAACACCATTAAACAAAAAGAGACAACCAACCAAAACTTCCCAACAAAAAGAAAAATTAGAAATGAAGCTTATTTGGTCGCCGGAGACAGCCTCCAAAGCTTTCATCGATACCGTCAAATCTGTAAGAACACACACACACACATAAACAAGCTAATTACTTTTCTCAATTTCTTCTAACTTTTCTTTCTTTGCATGTTGTGATATGGTATAGTGCAAAATCTTCAACGATTCAAGCGCGGCGGAGCTCGTCTCGGCCATGGCGGCGGGGTGGAACGCGCAGCTGGTGGTGGAGACGTGGCGGCGGGGGGGATCCATCGCCGCCAGCGTCGGCCTGGCCGTGGCGGCGCAGCACAGCGGAGGAAGGCATATCTGCGTGGTCTCCGACGAGGAGACCAAGGCGGAGTACGTGGCGGCGATGAGAGAATCCGGCCGGCCGGCCGACGTGGTGGTGGGACGGGCGGAGGAGGCCATGGAAAAGCTGGAAGGGATTGACTTCCTGGTGGCGGACTGCCGCCGCAGCGACTTCGCCAGAATTGTGAGGGTGGCGAGATTAGGGCACAGAGGGGCGGTTGTGGTGTGTAAGAATGCGAGCAGCTGCTCCGCCGCCGCCGCCGATGATCTGAGGTGGCGCGGGGGGAAGATGAGGATCGTGCGCTCGGTGTTTCTGCCGGTGGGGAATGGGCTGCACATCGCGCATGTCGGCGCTGCTGGCGGCGGCGCCGCCGCGGCGAAGGGAAGGAGCCGGTGGATCAAGCACATTGATAGGCGGTCAGGCGAAGAGATTGTTATCAGGAGATGAACTGATTGTTGAAATGAATGTAGTGTCAGAAATTTTCTTTTCTTTTTCTTTTTTGGCTTTTAGTGGTGTTCTCTTTTGTATGTAGTGTATAAATTAGTACCTATACTTTTAGATGAGTTGACTTTTTTCGAGCATATTATCTGCCTGTTCCACTCATGTTGTTTATTGCTTAACCAGAGAGAGAGAGAGAGAGAGAGAGAGAGAGAGAGTATTTTCTCATTTTAGATACATTTTCCCAACAGAAATGAGTGAAAGTAGTTGTTAGATTAATCTAAATTTGATTCAAACCAAGATTCACAAGCAATAACGACTAATTGCGTGCGGTATTTTTAATAGAGATAGGAACCAAATCTTGACGAACAAAATATATGTGTATAAAAATGTAAATTCTCCTGCTACATCAAATCAAAATACATAAGATAGTCCAATGAGTTTATGTAAGTGTAAATTCGAAGTCAACTACTAAATTAAAGTATGTACAAACAGCCAATCGGCGGTTATCTGTATCATCTATTGTTGTAAAGAAGACGAGCTAGAGTCATGGATTCAAGTATTGGCAATCATATGTAACAACAAAATGAAGTATGGGTTTTGTTCTCAAAGACTAGTCCCAGCTATTTCGACTTCTTCGAAATGATTTCTTCTGTGAGTGCGATTTCTTCGAGTCCAGTCGTTTCTGCTCCCCAATAGCCGACCTTTGAAGTGAGAAAGGAATATTCAGTCGGGATCGCATGAAGTTAAGAGGGAACGTTCCATATGGAATAAAGAGGCAATATATGATGTAAGAGACCTTTTGCCCTTACGTATTCGATGGCAGAGGTAATGCATTTCAATCTTAGAAGAGGGGGTGACAAATGAAAATGCAGTTTGATGAAGATTTACTCACAATTTTGCTATCTTTTTCATCGTATCTTGTGAAGGAGGTGGGGGAACATATGAAGCAGCATCAATAATCGCCTGCAATATTCATTCAGACGTAATTAAATCTACAAAAAGACATTTCCCCTCAATTCCCGAAACCAAGAAAAAGAAAATTATGGAAAAAGAAATAAAAATAAGTAAAACACCATGTAACACCGGATTATCGTTCAAGGCATTCTTATGAGAAAGGAAGCCATAAAATGTTGACACCTTTACGCTTCTGCATATACCTGGAATATATTTTTCCTACATAATTACCTGTAATTTTGCCAAAGCATCTTCAACGTTACCCCTATAAACAAAAACACCACGTAAGCAATTGCTCTGGTTGCAAAAGAAGGGGTTCCGAAAAGTGTAGCATGGAAGTGTTACTTTTGAGTTCTGGTTTTTGTTGAAGAAATAACAATTTCCCCATCCTTATTCATTCGGTTCTTCTCCTGCCACCAATACCAATATAAGTTACGAATAGAATGACGATCAGGGTGATTCTTTTTGGTTATAGATAAAAGGTGTTCTTCTTGTTCTTGGCTAAATAAATTTAAATGTTAACTGTTAGGTATCTGATTGATGTTGGATAGCTTCAAAGCTACAGAGCTTTACAGATAGGGTCTCAATGCAGCATGAACATAGAAGATGTATGTGGGTGGGCAAAAGAAAAAAAACAGAAACCACATTCAAACATAGCAAAGTTTGATTAAACATGAGTTGATAGATACGATACGAAAAAAGATTCAAAGGGAAGATCAGTTATTGCAGAGAATTACAACAGCCATTTCCATAATGATCAAGAGCATCAAGAATGAAAAAAGCATTCAGTGCAGGCAGATCAATGTAAGACAAACAAGAAGCCACTCTATCTATTAAAATCCATAACAAGAAGTGAACATACAATATTTGATAACTAAGAACTACCTGCTTAGGACAGAAAGGAACATCCCGACCTCTGACTTCACCTAACTAAATATATGATGATGACCTAAACCTAAAAGGAATTGCCTTTTGCATAAAATTGGATGAATAAACCAATATTTAATGGGACAGACACTCATAAAGATAACATGGTGTTACACATTGCAATCAAAACATACATATATAATAGAATAAACAAAGCATCAATCGTTAAAAACTCTCCGGCCAGTGGCCACAGTTACCAAGTGTGAGCAAGATAAGAAAATGAGAATATATGTACAGCACATGTCCCACATGAATACTACACAACACTCATTAACAGGTGCCAAATATTTAATGAGATTGAACATGAGAAGCCAAGCAACACACATATTTTCAGACCCAAAAAATTATAGGAAATAAGAAATTAGAAGTAACAACTCACCATTTGCATTATCCTCTCCCGAACCCATTCACTCAACCAATATGCATTTTTCACATTAAATCGCATGTCTACCTTCGTGTTTACTGCAGATATAAAAACCTAATTAGCATATCAGCCGACTAAACATGGTTTTATCAATAAACGAGGCATTCCACACCTTTGTTGACATTTTGCCCTCCAGGCCCACCACTCCTGGCATAGCTTACAGTAACATGATCTGCATACAGAAAAGTACGAAGTTGAAGTTGTAGTATTTTCAGATATTCTACAAGGTAACAGAGAAACAAGTTTCACATAACAATCGAATGGAAACCCGAACAAAAAACAACATAAAAAGCCCACCGCCATCCATCACACACTAAGTTTTCTGTGAAGAAGAAAATCCATCAAAAATGGAGTATAGATTGTTAAACGGCCTCTAGTTTCCCAGAGACCTATCTAGCCTATACTTAACAGTGGATACAAAAACATAAGGTACTGCCGGAAAAAATGTTGTCCATACATGCAATATGGCCAAAAGTTACCACATGTTATGGGTTCCAATAATCATTCAAATGAACCAATGCATGCTATAGAAAACAATTTCAACATATCAGTTTTTTCGTCAAAGAAAGAACTTTAAATAGGAAATAACTCCCATATATAGTTAGAGAGCAAATGCTTTTTGGAGCAAGTGGTGTACAGCATATTTTATTTTGTAGATTGATTGAGGAACTACACTTACTCCCCTAAGGGAAGTTTAACGTTAACGGAACCTATCACTATCAGTACCAAAAACTGCCAAAATTCAACAAGCCCTAGCAAGTGGCAGTGAAATATTATGGTCAGTTAGCTGCTTTAGAACTCAGACCTTGGATTTTGTGTGGTTACAGATAATTAATTGCAGATGAGATGAACAATAGAAGGAAGACTGAAAAGGAACTGAAAACAAACAGATATCATTAGTCATCACTCAAGTAACTGAATTAGAGATAGACCAAATGGTGGCATTAGTAAAAAGATTACTAGAGGGAAGAAATATAAAGATAGGCTGCAACAAACTGGAACAGTAGCCGGGAAAAGGAGTTGTTGAATAATGCACCAATACGAAAATAAAAGAAAAAAAAGGAAAATCTGGAGATGTAAATGTACACAATTACACAGCCTTCATCTGCAATTCATCAAAATCACTTATAATTTCATTTCTACAACAGTTCAGTCAAATTTTAACCCTATTCCAATCAAGGCAATTATCGTAAAACTGATTACGCACAATGCACCAGAAATCAAATTCCCCACTAAAACACACAATCACAGTTCTCATTAACTCGAATTTACATAATTAACTCATTAATTATGCATCTCATCTCAACAATTTAGTACAAATGAAACTCACCTCGAGGAGAAAATAAAAGACAGGTAAACAATAAAACGAACATATCTTAAAACCCTACCGAGAGTTATTTTAGGAATGGGCTCGGCGCCGCCTCCGGCAGCTTGATACCGCTCCTCTGCTTCATGCAAAAGCCGCTGAACCTCCACCAGGCGCGCAGGAGACTTATTGTTCGTGGATTGGCACCTCACAGAGCAGTAATCAGTCGGCGCTCGCCACCGCAGACCGGTGAAGCCGCTGAGCGGAGATGCAGCGCGAAATAAGAGAAATGAGACTTGCGACTGAAGCGGCGGCCGGAAGATTGATCGAGCGAGCATCGCAGCGCTAGGTGCTGCTCTCATTGCTGCCATTACTGATTCCTGCACCAAGGAGAATTTAATCCCTAAATTAGGGATTTCAGTTTCTTCTTACTTTCTCTTTTGGGATTTTTTTTTTTTTTTTTTTGAGATGAAAGTTTATGGTTATTATTTTTGGATTTAAAAATTGAAGAAATGTATGACTGATTGAGTACGTTTCTTTTACATGAAAATAGTGGCCATTATTAAAAGTGAATTTATTTTATTTTGTTGAGAGTTTTTTACATGGCCGCAAAATGAACTCGGGCCACGGTGTGAAAGTGAAAGCGGTGTTTTGCTTTTCCGTTTGAAATAAAACTAGCGTATAACCCGAACATCGACGGGAAATTATAAAAATTGATAAAATTATTAAATAGTATTAATATGTGATAAATTAAAAAAATATTATTTATTAATTATTTTAGCGTTAAATAATTTGATTATACAATTTACTAAATTCACTTAAAATTTATATCTCTTGAACAAATCTCAAATTCAATTAAAAAGTAATTTTACCACATATTTACGTCTCAAACCCATATAGTTATGTTTGTTAAAAATTATAATTAATATATTCTCATTACTTTCGATAATTGTTAAAGCTCTGTTCTTCTACAAAGCCGATGTGGGCAAAAGTATATTTCTCTATCAGAGGAAAGCGACTCTTAAACTGAATTTTTTAACTTTTTATGAAGAAAAAGAGGCAAGGGAAGGAGCAGGTAGTGAGAGAGAGAGAGGAGAGATATATAGATAACGAATAATACTATAGATGTTAAGATTGTCTATAAGATGAAAGTGATCCTAAATACCCCACATTATGAATTCAACACAAGATTAAGAAAAAAAAAAGTTAAACCACTGCTTCACAATCATCTCGTCTACCCCGACGGTTCCGACCTGGAACCAGCCTATTGACTACAATACTGATTTTAAATTATATAAATAATCATCTTCCAAATATATTCACAAAAAAATTAATGATGGCAATTGTTTTCTTTTTACCTGAAATTAATATTTAATTATATACATAACCATATTCCAAAAATATTCACACAATATTTAATAAATAAAAATTTAATTATAAATTGTAGTATTATATAAATAATCATCTTCCAAATATATTCATAGAAAAATAAATGATGACGTTCGTTTTCTTTTTTATCAGCTTCAAGAATAACTTTTTTAATTGAAAATATAACTTCAATAATCGTTTCACTATGTACTTAGTAGTGTTTCCTTTTTACAAAACTTTATGTGGAATGATTGTGATTCATCAAATTATTTAGTCAATGATTAAAGTTGACCATAAATATTCTTAATTTTATGAGTTCAAAATTATATAATATATTAAAAAAAAAGTTGTCCCGCAAGTACTGAATTGACCCATCTACGCGCACGATTATTGGTCTGAATTGACTCGTTGATAAATTGTTAGTAATTTTTCTGTCAATTTTCTTACATATTCTACGTTTTCCAACGGAGACGATTAATCAAACAATTTGAGATGATATGTTTAAGATTATTCAAACTTGTTTGAAATATATATACTCGTACTTGTTTAAAATCCGATTAAAAAATTAGTCAGTTGTGTTCCTTTCTGAAAAAAATCCGTACATTACCACCATAGTTTTGCATCGGAACAATCTCGTTGACCACGACTCTGATTTATAAGTGCGTAATTTATAAAATTTATTTAGAATTTATATAGATCCAAAAATTTAATAAAAATAATGATTGTACTATTCATTATCGTCCTTAATCATATAGTAATATTCGTTAATTAAAATTATAAATTATGCAAAGTTGGAAACCCAACTACAAATAACGTAAAAATTATTTCATGGATGATGATTATAGATTTTAGAAAATACATGGGAAAAAAGCATAATATGAAAAAATTCTCGAGTGTCGGTTGGGAATTAGCTCGTCTACCGCCACAGTTCCAAGTCAGAGTTGACCCGTTGACCACGATTTTGATTTATAAATGCACAATGTATGACAATTCTAAATTTTAGAAATTACATGAAAAAAATGAATAAAATGAAAATTTTAAAATTAATAAGAATAAAGAATGAAAATGTGTCACGTAGGATCCCGAGTTGAGGTACCCGTCAGTTGAGAATTGACCCGTCTACCTAATTAATAGACAAACTAGAAATTACTTATTTTTTATCAAATTAAATAAAAAAATATTAGACTATTTCCAAATTTAATTCAGTCAACCAATAAATTATCCAAACTATTTTTGAAATCATTTATTATGTCAACTAATAAATTTTCCCCTAATAAAAATAATTATCTATTCGGTCAATTAATAAATTGACCAAATTAAATTAAATAAAACTATAAAAATATAGCAGTTATTTATTCGGCCGATTAATAAATAAATTGGTCAAATAAAACTCCTACAAAAAATAATTATCTATTCGACCAATTAATAAATTGACCAAATTAAATTAAATTAAACTATAAAATATAGTTATTCATTCGGCCGATTAATAAATAAATTAGCCAAATAAAACTGGTGGAGCAAAAGATGAGGAAATACACATTGATTCTAGGTCTTTATAAGATTTTCAATAGGTGAACTTTCATTGAGAAACCGATGTGGGACACAAGATTTTAGTATAGATATTTAAAATCTATTATTTTACATTTAAAAATTTAAAAATTTGAGAATTTAGATAAATATGAATGGAGGAATATAAGGGGTGCCACGTAAGATTTTTTCAAAGTAAGAATCATTTTTCTTTTAATAATATAATGATGATTGTAAAATAAAAATTAAGGCACATATATAGAGATAATAATTTTTGACATCTCATTACCACAATGTAATATGTCAAAATTGATAAAATAGTATTTTTTTTATTTTGTCGTTGCGATAAAAACACGATAGCTTAATGTTGAGATTATATTAGATTCATGTTGTATTCATGTTGGATTCATATTATTGGGGGATTGAATTGGACGATCTTGAAGAAGAACGGGGTGTGAGATTTAGGAATAATGGAAAATTGGAGAGTTGTTATTCCTACCGATTGTTGAAATTGATCATTATTGTCACCTATTTTTTTCAACAAGAAGATGAAATTGGAAGAAGAGAATTGAAAGTAAAAGGTGAGAGTGAGAGTCGCCGTGCCTTCACCCTCTCCTCCGGGCCGGGCCTCCCTAGTCCCTAGGAAACGCCCAACGCTGTAGGTGCCCTGAATCAACTACTAAATCTTCTGTGGGTGTCCTAAGTCGTATAACTCGAATTAATCAACAATTAAATAAAGGAAGCCGAAACATAAGTAAGTTGAAACAAACTCAAAATCTCACTAAGGGAGTTAGGACTCCTCGAGCTCCAATCATTGAAACTATCAAATCAAAATCTCCAAAATTCGTCTACTTTTTTATTATTTTTTCTG
This sequence comes from Schizonepeta tenuifolia, assembly GCA_029490685.1. Classification (NCBI taxonomy): domain Eukaryota; kingdom Viridiplantae; phylum Streptophyta; class Magnoliopsida; order Lamiales; family Lamiaceae; genus Schizonepeta; species Schizonepeta tenuifolia. Next base: position 16,615,791 of record CM055960.1, on the reverse strand, counting down.
TTATATTTTTTTAGTGAAACTTCGTTCATTAATTTTACTACTCCATCCGTCCCGTTTAACTTGTCTCATTTTGTTATTTTTGGTGTCCTATTCAACTTCTCCTTTTTCCTTTTAAAGAAATAATTAAAAAATCATTTTATTCACTTTATATCACTTCAAAACTACTTTATATCACTTTATATCACTTCAAAAATACTTTATATCACTTTATCAATTAAAAAAATACTTTATATTACTTTATTCACTACACTAAACACTATTTATCATATAATACTCTTGTTCTTAATTTCCATACCGATCTCAAATAGGACAAGTTCAACGGGACCGAAGGAGTAATATATTAACTTACTAACATTGAAGGCCCACCTACCCGATATTTTCAAACTTCATAATTTAGAAGAACAAGCAAATTATAGATACTGTGAGACAAAATAGTAAGCATATACTTACATTCTATTACTCCCTCCGTCTAGGGATGATAATGGGGCGGATTTGAGTCGGGAATTGTTTTTTCATCCTCATATTTACCTCAAAAATTAATTTTCATACCCGTCTTTATACCCGTTTAAATCGAAACAGGTTCGGGTAGGAGATTATCCAGCGGGAAAAGGGTATCCATCGCGTACCCATTTAGAAATATATATTAGTATCTAATTTAAAACTTTTATTAGAACTAAAAAGTTATTATTTCTTCAAATTTAAGGAAACAAAATAGTAAATTAAGTTAAAATATGAAGACAATCTTATTTATAAGTCAACTCCTCGCTTCTCTCATTTTAGATTAAAAATAGTGAGAGGGGATCGAGAAGAAATTAAGAGAAATAAATTGTCCCACATTGGAAATGGATAGAATAAAAAAAGAGTTGAGTTATACATAAAGAATCACAGAAAATAGTGTTAATGTGTCTACTTAATGTGATTTTTCGAATCTCATTAATTTTGAATTTTCATACTAATTAATATATTTTGTTATTTATTAATATTAGTATCATTTTAAAAAAAAATTAAAAATACAAAAATTATTCGGGGCGAGTTCGGGGCGAATATCTATATTCTCGTACCCGCCCCAAATCCTATTGGGTATAGAAATTCATACCCGTCCCCACCCCATTTCCGAATTACTGACCTTCATACCCGCGGGGAATCGGGTACGTGGGTATTATTGCCATCCCTACCTCCGTCCCTGACATATCTTCGTAAGAGGGAGTGACACGGGGATTAAAAAAAATGTTGATGAATTGTTGTGAGTGGATTAAAGATGATTGAGTTTGTATTGAGTGGAGAAAGAGTCCCACATTGAAGGAGGGATATATTAATTAATTGAGATAATGGTGGACCATATATATGTGGTTTTTTAAGTAAATAAGTTGATAAAGTAAGGGTAGAAAGTAATAATTTGTTATGGGATGATATCCAATAATAGTTAGGAAGATATATGGGGGACACCCCAAAAAGAAAAGATAGGACGATATATCAAGGACGGAGGGAGTATGTGCAACTTACACAGTACAGGGTATATCAATACTACTCCCTCCGTCATGTTCAATAAGTCCCATTTGGGATGGGCACGGAGATAAAAAAAAAAGATAGTTAGATGATAAAGAGTGTGATTAAGGTATTTTATTGTTGATGTTGAAGTGGGTTGAGTAAAAAAATACTGTACAATAAAGTAAACAATACTATTCACGTTTCATTGTGACATAAAATAGGTTTTAATGTATTAATCTTTGCCAAATAAGGAAATGAAACTTATTGAATGGGATACCGAAATGGTAAAATTGAACTTATTGAACAGGACAGCAGGAGTATTTGTTTCAAAATAATAAAAATAACTTTTTAAAATAACTTAACTGTTACTAATGAAAAAGTTGAATTTACTAAAGTTCCGATATGTACATACACGAGCACTAGCATATTCTATTTACGTTCATTGAAAAATTCTGAGTCAGGTGCCAGGCTTCCTGGTATGTAATTCAACACTTTCAGCAAATAAATTTTAACATAATGATGAGATTTAATATCATTCATAAAAATGGATTATACCTTACAATCCTACTATCTTACTTTCTTGCAAATAAAAAAAAAAAAGAAAAGAATATCATCTTTCTGGATCGAAATTCTTATTCAACGGCATATTTGTAATTATGTAGTCGTTTAATAGTGTATTGATCAAAAATATAAAAAGAAATATGTAGAAGTAGAAAAGCAAGGCCACATCATTAGAGGATGCAGTTGGCATCAATGAAGTCTGAATAAATTTCAGACTCGTACCCAATCATCCATCCATTTCATACACATAAAGTCACAAACATGATTTCTGCCATTACAGATACTGCCTCGACTTATAATATCTCATACTCATGATTCTACACCACAGCTCCAAACTCAACTACCACCTATCAGCACCCACAAATTTCCACCACTGCATCGGTGTGAGACAACGGGCTCTCAAATCAGTAACGCTTGTTAGTTTGATTACTGCTGCCACCTCTGTTTGATTTAACTCGGGACGAGCCTGCTCCATTACCAACATCAGGTTTTGCACGTCCTGCATGCTGTGGAGGGCCTGCCACCCCTCCATTATCTGGTCGTGCATTGTTCGAATTCTCAATACCAGGAAGTGCCCAGCCCCCTCTGTCACCAATTCTTCCAGGCCCTGCAAATTTTCGAACAGGGTTAACACATTAGAGCTCAATAGATCTCAGCAACGATACCAACAAGGCAAGAGCCACATTCTGAGGGGGTTGGGTGGGATTAATAATATATAACACGATTTCAATAACACAAATGAGGAAGGGTTGGAAGCGAATTTGAGCATTTGTACATTAACGAGAGCATACCAGACCGGGAAGTCGTTTTATGATGGCATCACATGCAAAAAATGCACTCGCCATGCCTTATTCAACTATGCCTAAATATCTCCACTCTTGTAACACACATACTCATCAGAGGATATGTTTATTTTAATACATAGTCTATTTACTCCTTGGTATTTCGTTTATTCAAGGTCAATTATCAGATAAACAAAACAACATTAAGAATATAAGTGAATAACATACTCATAACATCTCGACTAGCAGATTCTTCGTTCCATCCAGGAAGATGCTTCGGAGCTTTTCCTCTCCATGCCTCCTCAAAACAAGGCAGTTCCTCTGAGAAAAAAATGTAAAACACATGTAAATAGCAAGAGAGAAACAGAAAAATGAATAAGCATTCATGTATATAATGCCAGGGTACCTTGGTTAAGATTGTGAAGAGTCTGCACTGTATCTACATGCCCATCTGGTTTCAGTTTCCGGACGACAGAATGACCCTGGAGTATGATTCAAATTCGCGAAAGACGCCAAATTAAGATTAATGTCCAAATATATGTACATGACAGAATAATCTGGAATCAATACCTTGTCATGGATGCCCCTTCCAACTTTATGAGTTGCTTGACGAGTTGATGAATCGGCTTCTTTGAATTCTTCATATGTCAACTGGATTCAATAGATAATGCAAAAGCATATGAATTAGAAAAAGTCTAGCCCACTGATATGATATCATAAAAAGAAAATTGATTCACTAATTAGTAAAACTTACTCCGTCGGACCCTGTTCTCCTAGTACTAGAGGTGGTGTAGAATGCACCATTAGCACCACCATAAGAAACAGTGGAGCTTTGAAAAGTGAAGCTATTCACTTGAGGCTGCGACATTACATGTTGCATCTGGTTCATATCATTCCGTCGAGCCATATGCTTACTCTTTTTCTCTAGAGAAAGTCAAGAAAAAAATGGATGATATTAGGACCATCCGGTCTAACCACCACAGGGACAAAAATAAAAATAAAAAACCACCTGCAGAATACAAAGCACACCTGTAATTTCATCATCGGGGTCCACCACGATGGGCTCCTTGCTCGATCTTCCATGTTTTCTAGGATTCTCTTTTTTCTGCTTTTCGCTCTCCTTCTCATCTTTCTCATCAACAGAGTTCAGCTCCTCAATCACCGGTCCCCTCGATACACTAGGCTGGGGTGGTTGATGTTCAAGAAACGGAGAAGCATGAGGATTCATAAACGGAGAAGCATGAGGATTCATAAATGGACCACCATTAGAGCCAAAAAGGCTCGACTCAAGCGCTCCTCCAAAGGGGGCCCTGAAAAAGGGATCATCAAATGGATCCCTTCCCCCGAAAACCTCAGAAATCAAACTCCTTTGGCGCCCAAAGCCACCAAAACCACCAAAACCTCCAAAAGGGTCCCCAAAACCAAAGAATGGGTCCCTACCTCCTCCTTGCATTTCTAGTTACAAGCTTCCTGAAACAGTGAATCGCAATTTGAGATGTCAATCAGGAACGACAGAGAAACCTTTCTAAAGTTAGGACAAGCGACACTCCTATCTTAACAACTTCCAAATGAGATACAAGAACGAATACTTCATTCAGCTTCGGTTTTACTCCAACAGATTAGCTACATTAGACAGGGGTACCTAAGAATATCGTGTTTTTTAACAAGCATAAATTACTAAAACATCAACTTTAAAGCATGAATGAACGAACATATCGCAGCTTCAAAGAAACAATCAATAAAACCAACAACCACATGTACAGCTTGAAAATATACGAAAAATGAATCCATACAGCTCAAAACCCTAATTCTACCTTGTTAAACATCAATTCTTCGATCAATCATCCTTTTATACAATTATCAACGTCCTAAGAAATTCGGATCCACACACAACCAATTCAATTCGCGCCAGAGAAACGATCGACAAGAAAACTACATTATCGAACATACAGATTTCAGAAAAACTCCAGAATTACAACACCGTATCAGATTACGCCGTTTCTACCGAAACTTAGATTATTAAAACCGATAATCATCAAAATATTGAATCAGCCAGCAGTAACAAGGAAAAATTAAAGAGAAGGGCATTCTACAACAAGAGGAAATCATTAACTGACACAAATAATCAAACCCGCTCGCTCGCGCAAGAACAATCTAGCCATTATTTCGCAGAAGATGGAAAGAAATATACCTAATTTGATAAGCGAAAAGGAGAAGATCAGAAGACGAAAACTTGGATTCTGCAGATTTTGAGATGGAATTAAATTTGAAGAGAATCGAAAGTAGATAAATGAAACGCTACGTGTGCCCAAATTAGAGCATCAATAATGATGCTTAGATGCAAAGAGTGAAAGAGGTCGGCAGATAAATTATACACATTTTTTATTTTTATCTCAAGTTTAATTTCAATAATAAAAAGAGAATTTACTTGAAGATTTTTTTAACTTTTAGAAGAAAAATTTTCAAAATAAATTTAGTAGTATATTAAATACGTAAAATTAGAATTCTGACAATTTTGAATTTTCTTAAATATTTCCATATATAAGAATAAAGAGTTTGAATCTAACTGTAGTTTAAGATCATCACCTATACCGGCTAACGAGCATATGTTTTAGGAAGCTTGTAACATATTTTAATAAAAAATAAATAAATATTTGGTAGGATATTTTAAATAGAGGAATTGACCCATTTAAGATATGTTATTAATTTTTTTATGAATGAAAAAAAAAATTTAGGGTGTTAACAAATTAAAAATAAAGAAAAAAGATTAAATAAATGGTGAAAAGTAAGGTTTCGTGGGCCAATGAGTATGGATGGTATTTATCTTTAAGAGTGGTTATAAATGATAATTTCTCCGTTCCGGTTAATATGACTATTTTTCTTTTTTAGTCGTCCCAACTTAGTATGATGTTTTCTTTTTAGGACATGGTTTTTTTTTACCTTTTTACCCTTAAAAGTTCAATATATTTACTTTTATAAAGTTATGCTTTAATTTTACCGAAATGATTGAAATAACGAGTCTTATGATTTAGTTGTTTTTTAATAAAGCCAAAATGTATTGAAAGAGAGATGTGTGACAGATTTATTCACGTGAATAAAAAGCCGATTAAAATTATCATGCATGAAAAAATGCATCATTTTTAACAATGATATTGTATGTGTAAATACATTATTGAATTCGAATTTTTCAGTCTATATATGATGCACACTTTCAAGTGATAATACAAACATAAGAAAAAAAATCGATATATAAGAAAGAGGAAAATTATATAAAAAAAAAATTACAAAAGTCACTACCTTTATGAAATTCTGTAAAGGTGATAAATTATATATATTAATTTTTTAAAGAAAAAAAGTGTACAAATGGTTTAAATTATGTACATATGGTACAGATGGATTAAATTTTGTACACATGGACAATATTGATGCACTATTTGTACAGTAATATAAATCATCTGCACACTTTTTTTTATTTACAAAAATAATTAATTATTATATTCTTTATTTTTGTTGTTTTTCTAAAACTATTGTTTCTATTTTGTAGAAATATAATCGGAAATAACAATTTTATATAAGGGCATTTTCATTCGGAGTGAATCGGGACAAGAAGTCATTTCTCATTGTATCTTCATTCCAAGTTTACAAAGATCAGTTCAAAAAAATTAATTGAATTGTTTTGAAAAATCAAAATATTGTACAGATCGTAAAAATATTGTACATATCGTAAAAATATTGTATAGATTAGTACAAGTTAGTGTACGATCATGACATATTATTTTGATGACTTAAACACGATCTGTACAAATTATTTTACATTTTTTATGATATATGAGTATATTTATATATTATTAATATAATATGTTGAAATTATTATGCTTGCAGATGGAATGTAAGATGTTCGTTGTTAAATTCAACGGGTTTTGGGATGATTGTGTTTATAATTGTGGAGAATGACACATTTTCTATCTTCTGATGGATATGATGAGTTTCTCCAACATTAAGGAATAAATTAATTTCATAATGATCTCTAGATCGTTAAGTTATAATTTTGAAATATTCTATTTATCCACGTCTCAAATTGGTGTTGAAGTTAAATATAATTTGAGCAAAGATAAACAATTTTGTCGATTGTGCTACTGAGTTTGAGCCTACGTTATATATCGTGCACAGTGATTCTGTGTATAGATCTAGCTTCGATTTGAATTCTTCTTTGCAATTTGTCTATGATGATTTGTTCCTCTTAGTACTCGCAGTATGTCAATTCGCTTGCACATATGGCTTCATCGAATTGGCTCGGCGAGATGCAGATTGGTTCTCAAAGTGGAGCGATTGATACTGCGCAGGGGAAAAAGAAAGGGCAGTCGCAAGCACCAGAGCCAAAGCCGGCCAATTTTACTATCGAAGGTGATGACATGATGAAGAATATGTCGTTGAATCCGAGTCTGAGGTGACTGATAAGTGATGACAAACAGGAGCAGACTGCCACTTTAAACTTTGGAACTTTTTCTGATTTTGTGAATTGGATGCATACTCAAGGCGGCATGAACAAGCTCCTGGAAATGCTGATGCAACGTAGTTGTACACTCTTTCTTGACGAAGATACGGAGCTCGCCACTGAAGCGAAAGACCTATGAAATTAGTTAGTTCCGATAATTTCACTCAATACTATTGTTTCGTTTGTTGTTGGTATTCTCGACAATTTGTCAGACGATCCTTTGAGTATGAGCTCCATATTTGAAGTAAGGTTGATATAAAGCTTGTTGTTGGATTGTGGCACCTTGAACAATGAGCTGAGTTTTATTCTTTGTGATCCGATTCTAGTCGTGTTCAATTTAAGTGTAAGTATGGAAATAATTGTTCATTTGATTTGCGTGCTAGGAAACAGGATGACTATTGGTATATTCACAAATTCGTCCTGACATATACTTGCAATTCTAATATGAACCATGTTCTAATTGAGAGGAAGGTCAGTGTTAAGGTGATTGTAGCTCATTTTGTAAAATTCATGAGAGATCAGAAAAAACGTCATCAAACCAAAGATGATTATGGCAACTCTGAAGCGGGAATATGGCGTGGTTGCAACTTACAATGTGTGTCTGCTAGCATGGAACAGAGCCATAGAGATACTATTTGGTTCGATTGAAGACTACAATTTTAACCCTAATTACTTCCAATTCAAACATTGTTTGTGGCGTTGTCAGCTTGTATCTTGACATTTTAGTATTGTCTTCGGTCGGTGATTGTATTGGATGCAACACACTTAATGGGAAAGAATAATGACATTATATTGTTTGCCATGGGAAAGGACGAGAATGAACAATTTATACCGCTGGCATGGGGATCGGTGCAATTGAGAATGACATTTCATGGAAATAGTTTATAACTCGTCTGAAGAAGACATATCAACCTCGCTCTGATTTGATGTTCATCTCAGACGCCCACATAAGTATTTTGAATGCAATTAGGGGTATCTATCCTGACATATTGCACGGCCTATGCTACTTTCACGTCCTGAAGGGCCTGGTTAGTTATGGAAAGCCTATCAATTGTATTATAAAGTAGAGAAATGAAGAAAGCTATGAATAGTATACTGGCTCTGAAACCTGAAGCGTATGATAAGTTGATTTCTATTGGTCCGGAGAAGTGGGCTCGATGTTTGTGTCCCGACCGACGGTATAGTAACCTGACATCAAAACCTGTAGAGAAATTCAATATTGGTTTGAAGTTTGCTAGATGTATACCAATTTGTTCGTGTTTGTAGACACTTAGAATGACTGTGGAGAGGTGGTTTAAGAAGACAATTGTATAAGTCTAGTACTGCACTTGTCACTATGGAGACAAATAAGAAGTTGGCACTTGAGGTTAAACTCTGAAGAACGTACACTGCCATTCCCTTGAGAGACTTAATGTTCAAAGTCCACGATGGACATCAAAACCTCAATGTCGATATCAATTCGAGGAGTTGTCCATGTCGAAAGTGGGATTTCGACTTGATACCGTGTTCTCATGCCGTTGCAGCAATTCAATAAGAATATGAGTGTTTTGTTTTTTACAACTAAAGATCCAAATCTCATCACTCCACGGTTTACACAAATCACAGATAATGAACTAATATTTACAGTTTTAAATAGTCAAGTTTGCTTGCGTTCATACAGAAATGAAATGAAACAATCCTACTGGAAAGAATAATATCCTTTTAAACGCTAAAGGGGATACCCGGGCACATCCTTCAACCCCCTAATCAGGCCCCCACGAATTCTTGATGATATAATAATCTGAATTGTCCTTTTTTTCCATACTCCACCATGACAACAACATGCGATGATAGTTTTTTGTCGGTGGAAGGAATGAAAGAATTTTGATGGGAGGAACGTAAATTTCCTGCATATATTCAATTTTTTTATTAAAATTATATTAAGTTAATCAATAAATGAAATTGATTTACGGTATAAAAAAATTACCATCGCTCGGGCTCCGCAAATCCTATTCAACTCTTGAATAGAATGTATGATGCCAACAAGAGGACGTTTTTTTATTTTAATGTTTTATCGAACTTCACTTCTCTCAAGCCCGACATCTTGACTCTTTCTCCCTGACAAACAGTATAATACTTACATGAAACATAATAAAGTTATCAGTTAACCAAACATTTCGGTCATACATAACCTCTGTTGTTATTAATAATTATGCTTACAAGTTACTACATATTGTTTATGAAAGAATTTGTGGTTATCTTCACTGTAAATAAAGAAATCATGAAAGTTTTAGCCATTACCTTAAGCTCCTTGCATTTTTTCTTCTTACCCGTATATGGATATACCGAAGTCTTATACATTCCACGGTGTTATGCATACTTTGCACAGTTTATTACATTAGTGGTCTTTAAATTAGGGCCCTGCAGTATCTTGGAGGAATTCATCCCTCCACAGTCTATCATGGACTACGTGGACAACACCAACGATAGTTTTCATCGTTTCTTTAAACGGTAATTACAGCGTGTTGTTATTGCATTTACAACACTTGTAGGTGCACAACAACATGAAAACATACATTCAGAAATTAAATTAAAACCAAAACAATTAATAATTAATTAAAAAATAGTTAAAAGTATTAAGTTATTAATTAACCGGTTTTTTGTTGAAGCACTAAAGGTAGGAGAGTTGTATCACAAAAATAATCTGCCAGATAACAAAAATAAAATTCACTTATAATTATAATTAAAAAATAGTTTTAATATATTATTAACACTTTACTACCTCAGTGAACATGGTATGTTTCTTATCTATATGTGACATACAACAAATTCATTCTAAGTCAAAATTACAGACTAAACAATCAGTCTATAATATATCATTACCAATCAAGAAAAAGACCATCATCAAGGTATCTATGATCTCTGCATACTGGACTTGAATTGCTCGTAACCTTCATTTCATTCCCTGTAATCTTGTTGTTAAAAGTTAACTAATAGTACTTGTTTGATTTCTGTTGCAGATGAGGTTGCTAATATTACACTAAGCAATAACAACACAATCCTCGATGTTATGAAATGGAACTTCATTCAACTAGAACATACTGCTATTCGTGTGTTGGTAAGTAATTTATTCTTACCTCACTCCCATTTTTAGTTGCTTAGTTGCCACTTTTCTGATTGTTATTACTAAAACTGGAACTGCTATGCTCCTTTTTTTGGGCAAGGGGAAATTCATGATGCTTTGAAAATTAGTTTTGGGAAACTTAATCGACACTTGTGCACTGGCAACGCTAAACCTAAGGTACAATCCCTCCCAACGCACACACACAATTGTTTATTATGTGCTTGTTACAGTCAATGTGAGTTAGAGATGAATTAACTTTGTTATGCAACAAATGGTGAGGCTAGTTTGTGATGGATCATATAGATGGACGGGTGATTTAGGTGGAGTGGGGTATTGGATCCGTTGTGAGACCTCGCATCAGTTTATGGAAGCATACTTATGTCGTTCAAGTAAGAACCAGAAACTTCTAAACACTGCAATGTGCGAATACGATGCCATTAAAGTTGGCATTATAGATGAGAACCAGTTTTGAATAGTCAAGTTTGCTAGCTTTCATACAGAAATGAATTGAAACGGTCATACTAGATAGAAGAACATGCTTTCAAACGCTAAAGGGGACACCCGAGCATATCCTTCAACCCCCCTAATCGGGGCCCCATGAATTCTTGATGATATAATAATCTAAATTATCCTTCTTTACACACCCCACCACTAATTCAGTTTGCGAAGGTGGTTTCTTGTTGGTGGAGGGAATGAAAGAAGGAATTCTAATGGGAGGAACATAAATTTCCGGTATATTCATTTTGTTTATTAAAATTAAATTAAGTTAATCAATATAAATGAAATTGATTTACGGTATAAAAAAATTACAACCTTTAGGACTCGCTAATCCTATTCAGCTCTTGAAAAGAATGTATGATGCCAATATCTTGACTTTTTCTCTCTGAAAAAAAGTATAATACATACATGAAACATAATAAAGTTATCAGTTAACCAAACTTTAAGTCATACATAACCTCCGTTATTGATAATTCTGCTTATTATGCTTACAAGTTACTACATATAGTTTATGAAAGAATTTGTGGTTATCTTCACTGTAAATAAAGAAATCATGAAAGTTTTAGCCATTACCTTAAGCTCATTGCATTTTTTCTTCTCACCCGTATATGGATATACCGAAGTCTTATACATTCCACGGTGTTATGCATACTTTGCACAGTTTATTACATTAGTGGTCTTTAAATTAGGGCCCTGCAGTATCTTGGAGGAATTCATCCCTCCACAGTCTATCATGGACTACGCGGACAACACCAACGATAGTTTTCATCGTTTCTTCAAACGGTAATTACAGCGTGTTGTTATTGCATTTTGATGGTCCCGAAACGAGTTACTGGTGTATTGGGGGGGGGGGAATACACCAGTTAGGGTTATTCAGCTTTCGAATAACTTAACACTTGAAATCAACTTCAACTGAGTAAAAGGACTCAGTTGGGATCTCACAGCTGAGTAAGCAAACTCAGCTGGAAGAGCGGTGCTGTGCGGAATGTGGTGGAAAATAAACTCGTAAAATCAAACTCACGTTTTTATGCACGGTTGGTCAAAACCAAAACTGTTGATGTGAAAGAATGCAAATTGTATGTGGTTAGTTCGTCAGTTAAGATATGATAAAGAAAGACTGAACAAACAAAAAAACACGACACACAAGATTTACGTGGTTCGGAGAGAACTCCTACGTCCACGGGAAGATGTGAGTCCACACACCTCAGTCCAAGTTCTTCTGGACAGAACCACTCAGCTTACGCGGGCTGAGCAACCGTTACAGTTTAGTTTCCGGGCACTAAACAGCCTAAGTCAAGTTTGCGGGTACTTGACGACCTGACTACTCAATTACAGGAAGAGTAAGGTCCTAGCACACTTTTTAGGGTGTGAGAGAGGGTAGGATTTCCAACTACAGCTCGATCAAGAATGAGAGCTGGATCTAAGGCTTGAACGAATAAACACTCAACCTAAGATCAAAAACAGTTTCGAATTCTAGGAACCCTCAGCTACTAATGTTCTCTCAAATTGGAACTCTCAGCTGCTGATGCTCTTAGATGATGATTTTGCAGATTTGCTTTGATTTCTCTCGAGAAAGCTCTTGAATTTTTCATCGTCTATGTGTCTATCTGCATGTGTTTGTGCTCGAATGAGAGAATGCCTCTATTTATAGGCGGAGAAAATCAACTAGCCGTTGGAGGAGCAGTTGATCTCTGATCGGTTGAAAGCGATGGCTTGTCTCTCATCTCTGCAGACTTTCCTGATATGGCATCTGCGCTCTTCTGCTTTCCATCTGAGACAGCCTTGTGTTGGGCCAGATGGGGTAATGACTGAACGGTCAAACCCTCATGTGACTTCCTTTTGAAATTCAAATCTTTGACAGTCAACTTCGGTTTGTCGGTTGAAAGTCTTGACCTTCATCTGAGTGATCTTCAGTTGATGTTCCGATCTGTCGAGCTCTCAACTGACTTTGAACTTCAAACAGATGAACTCCTTGTTTGGATTCTATAACTGAGGTTCTGAAACTGAACACTCAGTTGCCTTCCTTGTATTTACTTAGTTGGGTTTGAACCCTCAGATGATTTCCTTTTCATCTGATGTTTCCCCTTGTTTGCATCTGAACAAATGAACTCTCAGTTGTCTTTCTTCACAACTGATGTTCTGTCTGAGTGACGTCTTGTTGCCATCTTCAGCTGGAGATCTGTAAAGATAAAATCTTAACTTTGCTCAAACAGCGAGCCTGACTTCTAACATTAGGTCCTGGCAACATCTACTCGGTTGGGGTCAGCCGGTTTTGGAATTCATCAAAACTTATACTAATAAATTTCCCAACAATTTCTCCCTTTTTGATGATGCCAAAACCACTTATAACTTGAAACCACTACTGATCTAAACCTTACTAACTTATCTAAAATCTCAGCTGAAATTCTAGACAATCTATAAGATAAAACATCAAAGGGTTAGCACAGTTATAACATGAAATTGAAAGACTTTGTGATTCAGAGCTTGGACAATGAGGAATTGTTCATCAAGGTGAATCGTATTATATACTTTGAAGTTTTTGTTACAACTGAAGGTTACAAGGTTAAGCGCAAAACATAGAAAGATACAACAGTTGCTCCAAAAACTACAACATCCAAAAACATTATCAGCTCAAAAACTTTGACAGCTCAGAAATACTATTGACCGTACTTGTTGAAGATACGGTTGAAGATCTCCTTCTTCGCTTCCGACTCAATCCCAGTGTTGACGCCGTGTTCCTTGCATACTTGCCTCGCCTCAGCCAAGATCGTATTTCTATTTGGCGTGCTTGTGCCTTTGATCATCGGAGGGCGGTATATGCACTTCTTTGGAACTGGAACAGTGTTGGGATCAAGCTGAGCATTCAGCATAGCTCGCTTGAACTGACTAAACATTCCAGGGTCTCCAGATCTGAGTTCCCACAGGGCTTCCTTGAAGGCTAGCCTTAGGTCTTCAGTCGAGTAGACTTTCCTGTAATAGAAGTCATTGACGAACTCATGCTTGAACTGTTCCCAGTCATCGTTCCACTCCGCATTCATCCACTTGTCAACATGTGGGTATCGAGACGGGAGCGGAGCGTTCTTCTGCAGCTGATGCGTCGACTTTCTAGCCTCAGCCTTCATCTGGTGCTTGTTGATTCTTTGCACACTCCGGCTGGCTTTGTTTCTGTCGACGTTCTTCTCCACCTTGGGGAGCTCCTTCTCGAACTTGGCTACCTTTTTGGCCTGATCGGCAGCGAACTTCTTGATCCAAGAGGGATTCAAGTACTTCTCCTTAGGCACCTCCATAGCTTTGGTAGCTTCGATACAGTCTTCAACGGATATCCCGTCAAGTTTTGCATCGAGCTCGGCTGTGAGCTCGGCTACGAGGTCGTGGGAGACTTCCAGTTCGGGCTGCGACCCTTCAGCTTCAGCTTCAGCTGGCACTCCTTCTCCTTGCTGGAGAACAACTTTCCCTTGTCCATCCCCAGCTGCCGGCTCCTTGTCTTCCCCAGCTGCTGGCTCCTTGTCTTCCCCCTTTTTGGCATCATCCAAAAGGGTGGCGACAGTGCCATCCAGAGAGGTCAACTTGGCTTCAGCTTGTTGAATGCGGGAAAACAGCTCTTCAACAGCGTCCTTCTCTTCCACCTTCTTCGCCAATTCCAGGTCTTGGCGCTCCTGCTCAACTCGCTGCACAGCTGCAAAAGTCGCAGAGACCTCTTTGTGGAGGGAGACGAACTCAGCTCGGAAAGAGGCGAACTAAGCCATCCACTCCTGGTCCTGAGTCTGCTGGGACTTTGCGAGGTCAGATTCAGCAACGGTCTTGAACACGTTGAAATCCGAGCTGAGACTCTGAACGGCCTTCCTTAGAGCCGAGACCTCTGAGCTGGAAGAAGTGGAGAGATCTTCGAGCTTGTGCTGCAGAGAAGAGGAGAGGTGATCTAGCTGATTCTTCAGGCTGGCATTTTCTGCCATCAGCTGCTGCATCCTGTCAGCTTCTTCCTCCTTGCCCAGCTGGATCTTGGACAGCATCTCCGTCCTCAGCTGGTTGACCCTCTCCGAGATCAGCTCGCAGATGGCGTCAATTGAGAGAGCTGGCTGATCGGAGGGTCCGAGCAGAAGCTGTGGTTGTGGCTGGGCAGCAGACTCCGCGACAACCATGGCAGATCTGCTGGCGAGGTAGGCCTTGAGCTTGTCTTCTTCTCTCTTGGCCGCCTCATCAGCTGCGTCGACGTCGTCCATGCAGGAGGCATTTTTGGCGAGCATGTCATCAAGAAAGTGAACAGCTTCAGGGTTGTTGCACAGCTCCCTGGTGTCTGTCCCTTCTTGGATGCTTTTGTCCAGACGTCGTCGGAGCACAGCCACCTTTTGGTTGTAAGCCACCTCCAGGCTCTGGTAGTCGAAGTACTCCCTCAGGTTGGACTCTTCGACCTTTAACTTGTCCCAATCATGGATCCTGAGGGTCTCCTCCTTCACGTACCAGTAGCTGAATATGACACTGAACTGGTATAGAAGTTCCGTCCCGAGAACAGAGAAAATGGGAATCGATGTTGCCTCGGGGAACATACCAATCAGCTTGCGGAAGCAGTAACTGAGTCTTCCTTCATACTCAGCCAGGATCGCCTGGCGGTTGGCTTCTTCATCGATCTGAGGGGGGTCGATATCGAAAGTTATGGGTTCGATGGTTTCATCAACGTTGGCCGAAGAAGTGGTCACAACGTTGGCATCGAGCGAGAGGCTCGGAATATCTGACTGAGGACCAGTTGAGAGAACTAGATCCTCTTTGGATGGAGAGTTGGCTGGCTTGAGGATTTCTTCAGTCACAGGTGGGTTAACCTGGCTGGCATCAGCTCTAGACCGACTGTTGTGGGACTCCTCAGATGAAGAAGAGTCATCTGAGGAGGAGCTGACATCCACCACTTGGACCTCCACGTCTTCGCCTTCCTCCTCAGCCACGTCCTCCTAGCGAGGTTGAAGAATAAACCCAGCTGGGTCAACCGATTGACTGGATTCGGTTGACTCCTTCGCCTCAGCCGGCTTGACCACCACTGGACTTGTTGTGGATGGTTGAGCCGCTGGCTGGATGATTCTTATCCTTGGCCTCTTCTGCAGAGGTTCCTCCTCTTCCTCCTCTTCGTCTTCTTCCTCCTCAGCTACCTCTTCCAGCTGGCGCTTCGTCGGCTTGGTCCTCGAAGGGCGACGAGCAGCTGCCTCCACAGCTGGCTTGGGGACACCCTTGGGGGTGTAGACAGCTTCTACAACATCCCTGGCCTTCTTGGCTGAGGGGAACAGTGACAGCTTGCTGACTGGAGTGTCCTCACTCCCTTCCCATGTCAGCGGCAGACCCTTTGTGGCTTGGAGGATGAGGGCTGATATCTTTGTCCCGAAGTTGAGTGTCCCCTTGACACTCAACAGAAGTTCTCCGGACTCAGCTATCGTCTCGGATATCTTCTGCTTCTCCGACAACAGCTGGCTCTCTATATATCCCAACCAGTCGACCTGGTGCATCTCTTCCAGGGCCTTCTGCTGCTTGAGCTTAGGACGGCTTATGTCCCCGAAGGCTCCACCATATGCGAAGATGCATTTGGAAATTACATCGAAAAGAAGTCGGTGCTCTGGCTTCAACTTTGTCCTTTGCATGCTCCCCTTCAAAGGTTCGGGAACAAGAAGAATGGTTTGAAGGAAGGCATCAGCTTCCTTATCAGAAAAGTTCCCCACCACATCTGTGGCTTCACGGTTTCTGGGGATGAGCTTCTCCAGCTCCTTTGACACCTTTATCTCCACAACGGAGTCTTCTACAGTCCGGGAGGTTCTGTGGCGTTGCTTGCACGGGATGATCGTGACAAGCCCGTCATTTGCGACTCGTTTTAGATTCCGGTAGAAATGTACGATCTGCTTCCTGAGCAACAGGGCCGGAGAGAGGGTGGCCCAATCAAGCAGATGATGGTCGGAGAGGATGGCGGCGATTGGAGCGAGCTCAGGCGAGGAGAGAGCCGCTCTGGATAATATATGTTCGAAATGAATCTTCGACATCACCATGTCGAACGATTCCTAGAACATTGCAGGCTCTGAGGAAACCATCTTTTTAGAAGCTTTTGACTTGGGCGCCATCTCGAGGAGATATATATGCAAAGAAAGAGTGAAAGACTTTACTGGAAATGGCGAAACAAGATTTGAGAAGATGATGAATAGTGAGTAAAGATATGCACGAAAAGAGAAGGTAAGGATCACTTCCTGATTTGCCGTATTATATAATCTTTGACTCGGATAAAATCAACGGCTGGGGTTAAATCGCGCGAATCTATTAACGGCTGTGATTTCGCGACTGTTGAGTAATTTTAACTGATATACCACGCGCGCGAGTGAGAAGGTGAATAGTTTGAGGTGTCAGCCCAGTCGCATTATAAAGTAAGGCTATAGGTGTTCAGCCAGACTTTACATTAAATGCGATATGATGGCTTGTTTAGTCTAGCTGACATGTTCTGGAATGTTTGAATTTATTTCAAACATTCTTATTTAATATCATAACACCTTCAGTCATAAATGATACCTGCCAGCTGATGTCTGAATCAGCTGTGTTCATTTGTTGAATTCCTCAGTTGCCGCATACCATCAGCTGACTCGAGTTCGTCTGTTCAGCTGACGTCTGTTCCATTGTTGCAGCATACCATCAGCTGACTCAAGTTCCTCTCCTCAGCTGACGTTTGATGTCCTCAGTTGGCAATTCGTATCTGAGATTCCCCCTTCATCTGAGCTTCCCCCTTAATTCGATATCCGATTCGTCAGCTCGGATGAATCCTTATCAGCTCGGATGACTCTTCTGCTCGGATGACTTTTTAGCTCGGATCCAAAAGTCCTAGAAGATCACACAACATCTTGAACCGGGCTTCAGGAAGAGGTTTGGTGAAGATGTCAGCTTTCTGAATCTCAGTTGGAATCTTCTCCATGGACACATCCTTCTTCTCAATATGATCTCGGATGAAGTGATGACGAATATCGATATGCTTAGTCTGAGAGTGATGAACAGGGTTTAGAGAGATAGCTATGGCACTCGAGCTATCACAATGTATGGGAACCTGTTCAGTTGAGACTTCATAATCTCTCAGCTGCTGTTTCAGCCATAATACTTGCATGCAACAGCTTCCGGCAGCCATGTACTCTGACTCGGTTGTCGAAGTAGCAACACACGCTTGTTTCTTGGAGAACCATGAAACCAGCTTGCTTCTCATGAACTGACAGTGTCCAGAAGTAGACTTTCTGTCCAACCGATCTCCTGCTAGGTCGGCATCTGAGTATCCAGTCAGCTGGATATTGTCATCAGTTGGATACCACAATCCAACATTGACAGTTCCCTTCAGATACTTAATGATGTTCTTTGATGCCAACATGTGTGCTTCTCTTGGTTGGACTTGAAAACGAGCACACACTCCAACTGCGTATGAAATGTCTGGTCGGCTGGCAGTTAGGTAGAGCAGCGAACCGATGATCCCTCTATACTGGCTGGCATCAATGAGCTTTCCCTCAGCTCCTGGTTCGATCTTCCAGTTCGTGTTCATAGGGATCTTGGTTGTCTTACTTGTCTGCAATCCGAACTTGGTGATGAGCTCCTTTGTATATTTGGACTGGTTGATGAAAATCCCTTCAGGTGACTGCTTCACTTGTAATCCAAGGAAATAATTCATCTCGCCCATCATTGACATTTCGAACTTTTCCTTCATAAGATCGGAGAATTTCTTGCACAGCTCCTCCGACTTGGACCCAAAAATGATGTCATCGACATAAATTTGCACGACAAGTATATCTTCTCCAACTTTGATGGTGAACAGAGTTTTATCAACTGAACCTCGTTTGAACCCCGAGTCCAGAAGAAATCCACAAAGAGTGTCATACAATGCTCTTGGTGCTTGCTTTAGACCATAGATAGCTTTCTTCAGCTTGTACACTCTTCCATCTCCAGTCTCAAAACCAGGAGGTTGTTCAACATATACATCTTCTTTTATATCTCCATTGAGGAATGCACACTTCACATCCATCTGATATACTTTGAACTTGTGATGTGCGGCATAAGCTAGAAAGATCCGGATGGCTTCCAGCCTTGCAACTGGTGCAAAGGAATCTTCAAAGTCAATTCCTTCTTGTTGGCAGTATCCTTGAGCTACCAACCTTGCTTTATTCCTCACAATGAATCCAATGGCGTCTCTCTTGTTTTTAAAAATCCACTTTAGTCCAATCACCTTGACACCATTTGGTCTTTCTACCAACTCCCATACACAGTTGCGTAGAAACTCATTCAATTCTTCTTGCATGGTTGTTGTCCAGTGGACACAATTGAGAGCTTCCCCAACATTCTTCGGTTCTGGAACATCAGCTACAAAGCAAGAAATCATGGCAACATTTCCAGCTTGCTCGAACTCCTCTAGAACTGCCAATTCCTCAGCATATTGGGCATAAGTGTTGGATTCTTCCTCAGTTGATTCTGGATTTGCAACTCTGCTCCGTGTGCGCACACCCTTGGTTGGATCTCCGATGATGTCGTTGGTGGAATGAACTTCATACCATCTTCGGTTGCGTCTTCCTTCTTCTTCCAACAGTGGCTGTTCAGACATTTGAGTTGGAGTCTTCAGAGCTGGTGATTGATCAGCTGTTGAGTCTGGATCCTCAACATTTACAATAGATTGAACTGAGCTCGGTTGGGCATCGGATGCTGATGCAATTGGAGGGACATCAGCTGAAGTTCCCCCTAGGGACGAGCTGAGGTCTTCGCATTCATCTTCAGAGGAGTATGGGTCCTCATTCTCAGTTGCCCATACCAGTGGTTCAGCTCGGTTCTTTTCCCGAAGAGCTTGCGATCTGGTGAGAACTGGTAGAACAGCTGGATCCGCGTGTTGTTCCTTTACCTGTTCCCTGCACTCAAAGGTAGATTCATCAAAACTAACATGAGGTGTTATTTCCACAACACGAGAGCTGTTGTTGAAAACTCTATATGCCTTGATCCGAGCTGCATATCCAAGAAATATGCCCTTCGAAGCTTTGGCATCAAAAGTTTTCAACTGAGTCTTCCCATTGTTGTGAATATAACACTTAGATCCAAAAACACGAAAATAAGAAATATCTGGCTTTCTGCGTCTCCACAGCTCGTAGGGCGTCTTTCCCAACCGCTTGGTGAGAAGAGATCGATTCTGTGTGTAGCATGCTGTGTTGATCGCTTCAGCCCAAAATCTCTTAGGTAGTGCTGAGCTCGCTAACATGGATGTGGCTGCATCATTCAGAGTTCTATTTCTTCGCTCAGCTACGCCATTCTGTTGTGGAGTGCGTGCGGCTGATGTCTGATGGGTTATGCCATTCCTTTCGCAATACTCAATGATGGTTTCATTTAGAAACTCCGTTCCACGATCTGATCGGATAGATATGATCTTCATCTCTTGTTGGTTCGATATTCGATCCATTAGCTTGGGCAGCTCATCTCGGGTTTCACTCTTGTGGCGCATGAAGATGGTCCACGTATATCTTGAGTAGTCATCAGTTACAACCAAAGTATATTCGTTTCCATTAATGCTTTTTGGTGTAACTGGCCCAAAGAGATCCATATGGATCAGCTGCAACACTCGGTCGGTTGAGGGAGTTGACTTCAACCGGAAGGAGGTTCTAGCGAGCTTTCCCAGCTGGCATGCACTGCAGATGTGTGTTGTTGAAAACACTCGGTTAGGTATGCCTCTTGCATGTTCTTGTCTGGCAAGTCGGTTCATCGTCTTGAAGTTCAGATGGTTGAGCCTTTTGTGCCACAGCCAGCTCACATCCGAACTACTCTTTGATAACAGGCAAGTGTCGGGGAGGCTGCTGTTCCAGTCAGCGTAGTATACATTCCCTGTTGGAGATCGATTTCCCAACAATATCACCTGCTTTGATCTGACATCTTTGACTCTGCAACCCTGTGCATCAAACTTGACAGAGAAACCATTATCACAGAATTGGCTAATGGAGAGCAGGTTATGCTTCAATCCATCAACATAAGAGACATTAGAAATTGAAACATGATTGGTTTCAAGGGTACCGTAACCTCTGGTATAACCTTTTGAGTTATCACCAAAAGTAACTGATGGACCTTCTTTCTCCACGAAACTTCCAAGCAAATCCTTCAGATTTGTCATGTGTTTCGAGCATCCACTATCCATCACCCACATTGTTGTAGACGCCTTCTTCTTCCTCAGCTGTTTCTCTTGTACCTGCAAAGAGAAACTCGCTTAGGTCCCCAATTTCAGTTGGGTCCTGGAGGGTTAGAACCAGTTCCCCCTGGAACTGTGCGTCGCTTTTCTCTGTACACTCGAATAGCCTTGTCATTCCAAATGATCTGCCCATTTTCATCAACTATAACAACACCTCGGTTATCCTTAGGCTTGTTGTTTGAAATGATGCTCTGTTTCTTGGGAGGAGTTGGATTTCTCCCATGTTGGGCTTTAGGAGGTGAGGCTTTCCCCCTGTTTTGATGGCGATTCTTATCCTGTTGAGTTTGTCTGTGAGGTCGGACGCCATTGTGGAATCTTCTTGGCTGATTCTGATTCCATTGCTTTGGCTGTTGACGATAGTTGTTCATGCCCGGATGTTGATTCATGTTGAGGCATGAGTAACCATAGCTGTCGTAACTGTTCCATATAGGTTGACTCTGTTGGAACCTCTGATTGTTGTGGTGATGGAACCGTTGTTGATTATGTCGGTTGAAGCTCGGTCGGTTCTGTTGGTTCCATCTCTGCTGTGGTTGATTTGTTGGTCGGTTATCACGTCGGTTCTGAGCTTAGATATGTTGTCGATTTTGAGCTCGGTTCTGATTGCGACTCCGACGTCTCCGGTTCCTCCGTTGAGTCTTGGAACATTCCCTCTCGGTTGTAGACTCCAGGGACTGTTTCGTTGGTGCTCCATCTGCAGCTCCTTTGCCTTTCTCAGCCGTAGTTGCCTTTATCGGTTGTGAGGGTGTTTGTTCAGTTGCATACTCAACTATGTTAGGTTTGGCAACCATGACTTCCTCAGCCTTGGTGAAGGTAGCTGGTGGAATTCCAGTGTCCTTTGCCACGTCGTATCCGAGTCCAGACACATCATCCGTTTGTCGTCTGTATTTAATGAGATTCTCGATGATCTCGGATGACTGATATAGCTTTGTCAGGTTGTCCTTCTCAGTTTGAAGATCCTTGAGAAGAACAGCTATATGCTCGGTCTGGGCATCTGATGTCTTCATCAGCTGGTCGATCTGAGCCTCTTGCTTGTTCAACTGTTCGTTCTGTGTCTTGATCTGTTCCTTCAACTGTTCATCGGTTGAAGCCTCAGTTTGGTTGGCTGTACTCAGTTGACTTTTCAGCTGGTCAATTTCTTCAGCTTGTCTCTTGATCAGATCGTCCTTTTCGGTTAAGGAATCTTCAAGCTTGGCGAACTGGGCTTGAAGACTCTTAAACTCAACCGACTGCTGATGCAGTTCCTCACTGAGTTCTTGAAAATCATTCCAGGAGGGTTCCAACTCATTGCTCAGAGATTCCTGCATGTTAGAAGTATTGGAAGAATTTAAGCGAGCAGGATTAGATTGTACCTCAGTATCATCTTGGTCGGTTCCAAGTGCCATGAGGCATTGATCCGGACTGATGACTTTGTTGGTAGAGGTCAGGTCATCCTCATCTTCAGTATCTGTGAAGATGTCCATATCGTCAGCTGCCTCTTCAGCTACCATGGCCTTATTCTTTGCAGTTTGCTTCGCCCTCAGTGCTTCTCTTTCCTTCTTTGAGAGGTCTGGGCAATCAGCTTTGAAGTGTCCTTCCTTGCCGCATTCGAAGCAACCATTGGTGACTGGCTTCGAATTGTCTCGAGTTCGGTTTGATTTATAGAAACGTTTATATTTGCCGAACCGAGTATCCATATCGGCTAACTTCTTTGACAACGCTGCAATGTTCTGTTGCAGTTCTTCTCTGTTCGGCTCCTTTGCAGTCGTGTCAACCGACCTGGTTGGCCTTGACGATCTCGACTTTGAGTAGTCAGCTCGGAGGGCAACTGACTTTGATGCTGAGCCGACATCCTCAATTCTATTTGTCTGACTTGAGGGCTGCGACCTCCTTCTGTTGACCTTATACTCATTCCCTTTCAAGATTGAGAACAATCTTTCAGTTTCCATTTCACCAAGGTCAGCTCGGCTCTCGTGGATATTTGTGAAAGTATCCCACTCAGCCGGTAGAGCTTGCAACACTTTGAGGTTTATTTCTCTTAGAGTGTATTTTCCTTTCCGGATGGATTGGATTCTTCTGATGATTTCCATAAACCGGAGCTCTAGCTGATCGATAGTCTCATCAGGTCGCAGACTGAAATTGTCAAAATCTTGACATGCATGCGAGAACTTGTTTTCCTTCGTTTCGTCGCTTCCTTCACTTAGCGAGGCCAGGATGTCCCACATCTCTTTTGCGGTCTCACACTCCTAAATCCAGGGCAGATAATCTTGTCCAACCGTGGACATTATTGTGCTCTAAGCCCAGATATCCAGCTGGCTTACCTTGGCCTCCTCCGGAGTGTAGTCCTCTGGCTGTTTCTCCACATACTCCACCACTGCATCTCCATCGTTGGGATTTGTTGGAGTGCAAAGTATTCTGTCTCGTATGACGATTGGTCCAGATGTGAGAACTTGTTGCATCCTATGATGCTTGGACAAAAGGATCTTCTTCATTCGAGTTCTCCATGATGTATAGTTGACAACAGAGAACATGACTGTGATCTTGTCCTTGACGTCCATCTGCACAAACAAAAACAGGACAACAAAAATGCGAGCAAGAATGCACTAGCGTGAAAAGATCTGTTCAGTTGACCACTGAAGAAAATTCTCGAATTCACACCTCGTGAAACAGAGGCAGTAGTCTTTTGAACCACTGCTCTGATACCACTTGATGGTACTGAAACGAGTTACTGGAGTATGGGGGGGGAGGGGGGAATACACCAGTTAGGGTTTTTCAGCTTTCGAAAAACTTAACACTTGAAATCAACTTCAACTGAGTAAAAGGACTCAGTTGGGATCTCACAGCTGAGTAAGCAAACTCAGCTGGAAGAGCGGTGCTGTGCGGAATGTGGTGGAAAATAAACTCGTAAAATCAAACTCACGCTTTTATGCACGGTTGGTCAAAACCAAAACTGTTGATGTGAAAGAATGCAGATTGTATGTGGTTAGTTGGTCAGTTAAGATATGATAAAGAAAGACTGAACAAACAAAAAAACACGACACACAAGATTTATGTGGTTCGGAGAGAACTCCTACGTCCACGGGAAGATGTGAGTCCACACACCTCAGTCCAAGTTCTTCTGGACAGAACCACTCAGCTTACGCGGGCTGAGCAACCGTTACAGTTTAGTTTCCGGGCACTAAACAGCCTAAGTCAAGTTTGCGGGTACTTGACGACCTGACTACTCAATTACAGGAAGAGTAAGGTCCTAGCACACTTTTTAGGGTGTGAGAGAGGGTAGGATTTCCAACTACAGCTCGATCAAGAATGAGAGCTGGATCTAAGGCTTGAACGAATAAACACTCAACCTAAGATCAAAAACAGTTTCGAATTCTAGGAACCCTCAGCTACTAATGTTCTCTCAAATTGGAACTCTCAGCTGCTGATGCTCTTAGATGATGATTTTGCAGATTTGCTTTGATTTCTCTCGAGAAAGCTCTTGAATTTTTCGTCGTCTATGTGTCTATCTGCATGTGTTTGTGCTCGAATGAGAGAATGCCTCTATTTATAGGCGGAGAGAATCAACTAGCCGTTGGAGGAGCAGTTGATCTCTGATCGGTTGAAAGCGATGACTTGTCTCTCATCTCTGCAGACTTTCCCGATATGGCATCTGCGCTCTTCTGCTTTCCATCTGAGACAGCCTTGTGTTGGGCCAGATGGGGTAATGACTGAACGGTCAAACCCTCATGTGACTTCCTTTTGAAATTCAAATCTTTGACAGTCAACTTCGGTTTGTCGGTTGAAAGTCTTGACCTTCATCTGAGTGATCTTCAGTTGATGTTCCGATCTGTCGAGCTCTCATCTGACTTTGAACTTCAAACAGATGAACTCCTTGTTTGGATTCTATAACTGAGGTTCTGAAACTGAACACTCAGTTGCCTTCCTTGTATTTACTTAGTTGGGTTTGAACCCTCAGATGATTTCCTTTTCATCTGATGTTCTCTTCATTTCAACTGTTTCTCATCTGATGAACGCTCAGTTGGTTTCCTTCAACTGATGTTCTGAAGACTTCCCCTTGTTTGCATCTGAACAAATGAACTCTCAGTTGTCTTTCTTCACAACTGATGTTCTGTCTGAGTGACGTCTTGTTGCCATCTTCAGCTGGAGACCTGTAAAGATAAAATCTTAACTTTGCTCAAACAGCGAGCCTGACTTCTAACATTAGGTCCTGGCAACATCTACTCGGTTGGAGTCAGCCGGTTTTGGAATTCATCAAAACTTATACTAATAAATTTCCCAACACATTTACAACACTTGTAGGTACACAACAACATGAAAACATACATTCAGAAATTAAATTAAAACCAAATCAATTAATAATTAATTAAAAAATAGTTAAAAGTATTAAGTTATTAATTAACCGGTTTTTTGTTGGAGATAAGAAGAGTTGTAACAAAAAAAAAATACGCATGATGACAAAAACAAAATTCACTTTGAATTATAAGTAAAAAATAGTTTCAATATATAATTAACACTCTACTACCTCAGTGAATATGAGATCAGTGAACATGCTATGTGTCTTATTCATCCGTGACATACAACAAATGCATTCTAAGTCAAAATTACGGACAAAAGGATCAGTCTATAACATATCATTACTAGGGGTATTCAAAGTTTGGTTTAAACCGTAAATCAAATCGAACCAAACCGCAATTTACGGTTTGGTTCGGTGTTTAGGTTTAAAAAATATGGTTTGGTTTAGATTTTTTAAAAGTTATGGTTTATGGTTTAGGTTTGGTTTTTAAGAAAATTCAAATCAAACCAAACCGTAAACCAAAAAATCGTATTTGACATAATGATATTAATATTATCATTTTATTTATTATGTGAGGAAATAGAGATTTTTTTGATTGCATGTCATATCTGAGTGTTATACAAATTTAATAATGAACTCGTACAATTTAGAATCATTAAACCCTACAATTTACTATACATTTTCAATTAATTGTTACAGTGACTTATCTTCACCTTTGAATACAAGGTATGAATTTCTATTTTTTTTTTCTTCTATATCCTTTTCAAATTCAAGTTGTTTTCGGTAGAAAAAGTAGAGAATGTGGAATTATTTTACTATAATTTACTATTTAGCCAAATAATGTTATCCTAGACTCCTAGTATATTTATTCTAGTAAAAGAGAAAAATGTATATGGTCATGACAATTTTATTTAACTCGTTTTATTTCTATTACGAAAAAAATGAAAAAATATTGATAAACCGCAAACCAAATCGCACCAAACCGTATTATTACAGTTTGGTTTGGTTTGATTTTACTACTTAATCAGTTCGATTTGGTTCCAAAAAATAATCAAACCGTATTTTACGATTTGGTTTGGGTTTAATATCAAACCGCACCAAAGCAGACCGTGAACACCCCTAATCATTACCAATCATTGGATCATACGGCTCATTAAATTGTGAAATAACCAATGTTTGACTCGTGACTTCAAGTTTTGAGAGAACATAAACATTCCAATCCACAATTCTTTCCAGTCTATAACATTTCGTTACCAATCATAGGGGGTCGTCAAAGTCCGAGATAACCAATTTCCAACTCGTGCTCTCAAGTCTTGAGAGAACATTCCATTCCATATAATTCCATTCACTTGGTTCTTTCATGAGCGCAAAAGAAAATTTAGAACTTTAAACATATCATTCAACAAACGTATAGGCATATAAATTCTAATACAACAATTAATCACATAAGGTTTTACCTTTCACATAAAATTAATTACTTTTTTTTTTTTTTTTTTTTGAACAACATTGTAAGGAAATTTAAATACCGCGTGACGGAGGACTCGAACCCGTGACCTTTGGCCCGGGCATTAACCTCACTACCACTAGGCTAACACACACACAAATTAATTACTTTTAGTCTCAACACGATGACACTCAATATTTCACATATCAATCACATAGATTCTGGCCGTTCCAAAAATGACACATGTTGAAACAAATTCATATAACAGATATATTAAAACTAACTAACATTCAAAGAAAATATCCCCTCATTCACCAACTCATCATTAGTCATAACAACATAATAGTTGTGTTATCGCCTACTTCGTTTATTCGAGACGTCTGATTGTGGAAGAAAAGTTGGTTTGGCTGATTAGTATATCTTCTTTTTTTAGTATTCATTGATCATGATTTAAAATTAATTATAAAACAACAATAAATATACTATTTAATTATCCTACAATTCCAAATTAAATTCTTATTTTTTATTATTATCGCTCAAAAAAGTGGATGCTCTAAATTTATGATAGATTGAAAATTAATTTCAAAAACTAACAACATCAACTAAAGAGTAGTCTATTTTAATATATCTAATGTTCTGTTTTTTATTTTATTTTATGATTTATAATTATAAATTTGAATTTACTTGTTATTTGAAGGCTAACCTTTTTGACATTTTTAAACTTAACGGTTTGTGAAATAAGTGATACTACTAGTATAATTTAATACATTGAAATAAAAATATAAGTATTAACTCACTTACTATATATAAAAAAATTTAAAAATAAAAATACAATACATTATTTTTGAAAGTTAAATATGTTTATTTATGGAAAGGGGACATTCCAAAATATATAAAAAAATCCGAGCGATCCTGTTGTGGGGTTGGAAAATTGACTTGAGGCTGAAACATGAGTCATTTTTTCCGACATCGTCTTCGACCCACTTCCTTGGACACGCGTCGAGCAACGAGTGGTCCTTGAATTTTTTATTTTTATTTATTTTCTGTAATAAAATAAAAAAAAATAAAAAATCATTAAAAAGTAACGACTACTTTCAAAATTTCTTATAAATACCACTCTTCTTCACCTTATTTCACCCCTCATCTACTCTCTTCTCAAGTTAATATCTGAGAAAATTCTTCACCTCATAACTTATTTGCTTGAAATCCATAAATTATGATTTTTATATCAAATTAAAGATCTCATCAAGATCTTTAATTTAAGATACATCTTCACTATATTTTTTAATTAGCTAAATTAAATGAATGTTAGAAAGAATATAAAATAGAAGAGAGATAAAAAGAAAGAAAAAAAAATTGCTCCACTTTGGAAAAAAATTGGAATTGGTCAAAATTAATCAAAATTGGTCAAAATTAATTTTAGAATTTTTCTCTCACCTCACTTTTATTTTAATATAAATATAGATATAGATGTGATTTTCTTATAGCTTCCCTTTGAATTCCCAATATTTATCAGTCAAACATTTTAATCTTTCGAAAGTAATGGAACCTATTCACTTTTCTATCGTTTTACTTTTTTTTTAAACTTCATGCTGAACATAACAATTTAAATGGGTCGGAGAGAGTATTTTTTAACAAGATGTTACACTAATTCCAGGCAACTGGGAAAGATTAGATGAAACAAACATTAACAAAGCAAATTGAGTATAGCTACTTAAAACAGCCAAATTAAGCATGATATAATGTAGAAGCATGAAGCTTCTTAATTTAGATATCATAGTTAATTTCTTCAATAAACAAAAAATAATTGCCCTGCGCAGTGACGACAAACCAAACCTATTAAAAACAATATTCAAAATTCCGTCAAGCGACACGAATAGAACAATAAAAGCATCATCCATATGCCAAAAGACAATTGTTAGATTTTTTTGGCCAAATAAAAAAGAAAACTAATGTTTCTGTGTAGCCTTCAAAAAACAAAGAAAAATACAAGAAGAAAATAATACTCCTATAAGAGAAGAAATTCCAAACCTTCCGCTTCTTTTTCTTCAGCCTACTTCACTTTCATTCAAATCTCCATCTCTCAACTAATCAAAAAATGCATTCGCATTAGACTTCTTAAATCTGCCCTATATTATTTTTAATCTCTTTGTTGGTACACAATAATCCTTAGTCTTAGACATCAAATCCATAGATGAATTCAATTATGGCTACCGTGAATCCTCCTAAAGAAATTGATACTTTCAACCAAAAAATTTGATAAATTAGAGTTCAAAATTAATATTTTTCTACCTTGTATTGAAAATTGCATACCGAAACATCGGTAGCCGGAATTTAATTCTTTCATCCCAGTCTCATTCGCAGCACCATTGGGTCGTCCAAAGCTAGTTAATATGAGTTGTAATTGCAGAGAATGAGTTGTTACCTAGTGCGCACTGAAGATAGCGGCTGCGGGTTCTTACGATATATATATATAAAAAAGAGAATGAGTTATTTAATTCTACATTTTCAGTTGTTATATTAGAAGCGAAAGCACGAAATAAAAACTAAATCTCACAAAAATAACTGCTAAAATTGTCGGGAAAAAGTTTACGTTTAAAAATTGTGTTTTCATATACTTCTCCGTCCCACCAGACTTGTCTTGTTTCTTTTGGGCACGGGGTTTAAGGAGAAAATAATTAAGAATAGAAAGTATGTTTAATGGAGTTTTTAAAGTAAAATAAAGTGGGTAGATAGAGAGTGAATACTGAAATAAAGTGATAAAGTAAAATAAAATGGGTAGAGAGAAAGTGAATAGTGAAATAAAGTGAAATAAAGTGAAATAAAGTGAGTAGAGAGAGAAGAAGAATGGTGAATGACACAGAAAATGAGGTAGAAAAGTATGATGAAAGGTGTAAAGTAGATTGTTTAATAAATTAATTATCTCCTAATTATTTCCAAAAAAGGAAACAGGATAAAAATAACGGAATAACCCAAAAAAAAATAGAAGACAACAATAACGGGACGGAAGGAGTATATATTAATCGACTAGCATGCAGCTAGCTTGGAAATTGACGAGTTCGAGACAGAGAACAATCAACAATTCATTATCCGTTCCGGTGTAAATCTATGCATTGAAAACTAAATATTAATAGTAAATACTATTAAGAAAATATGACTATAATCCTGGAAAAAAAGTGACAATTTTGATCCAATCGCACGATAAGGTTGACTGTACCCGGCCAAATGCACATCTACTTATAAATTGTACGTATTGTTTTTTTTTCCTTCTTAAAAATTGTATTGTTAAGTATATATATACATATATAACATGATAAAAGCCGGGAAAAAAAATTGGACAGACAAATAGATGGAAGAAAAAAGTGACAATTTCAAAAATTTTGAAATTCTCCGCACACGAAGATTGTAGTTAGTTTTCCTTTTTCGTCTGTCCATGAAGATTGTAGCTAGTTTTCTTTTTTTCTACTTTACGATATGATCTCACCCACTATCTTATTTTTTATCCCTTTCTCTACGATAGGTCTTTTCGCTCACTTAACATCTACCACACTTTTATTAAAACTCGTATCACAAAAAAACTCTTTAAAATTTTCGTGAACGGAGAGAGTAGTATCGAGAGCGCACAAACTGTAGAAACTCACAGTAAGCAAAAGAATAGATTCTCTATAGATTGCATATCTAAGTTTGATACATGCAAAAATCAAATGAAACAGTTGACGGCTACTACTATTTATACTATAACTTCCTCATCAAACTAACCCCCGACTTACTATAACTAAGTAATTAAAAGTTGCTTATATATCAAGCTAAAGATCAAAGACACGTGGCGGAAATACAACCACTGGATAAGGCGATCAAGAAATATAATCAACGGATCAAGCTTGCTCCGCTGCATCCTCTTCTTCAATACTGCATGCACTCGTATACAAACGCAGCGTTGTAATCGCATCATCATCATCTTCTACGCCGCCGAAACTCCATGGAGGAACCACCGGAGTGACGGTGGATCGTCTGCCAGAGGTGGAGGATTGTCGGAATGTCTTGAAAATAATAAGCAGACGCCATTCTCAACAGCCGCCGATGTACTGCCGCCGCCGCCACTTGAGACGATCTCCGGCAGCGACAACGACGGCGTAAGAAAAAAATATTCTTCATAGAAGCTCATGGTGTTTTAGCAAACTAATTAATGATGATGGGAATGTTTAGTGTGTGACATATATATTTATTGAAATGTAT
Organism: Schizonepeta tenuifolia; assembly: GCA_029490685.1. Taxonomy (NCBI): domain Eukaryota; kingdom Viridiplantae; phylum Streptophyta; class Magnoliopsida; order Lamiales; family Lamiaceae; genus Schizonepeta; species Schizonepeta tenuifolia. The sequence goes on along the minus strand of CM055960.1, from coordinate 16,584,713 downwards.
ATATGAAGTAGTGAATTAATTTGGATAATAGGAAAAATAATGGAAATAAATGTAGGCATGCATGTATGTATGTATTATGAAGATTTACGGTTTGGAACATATACCATGATGCAACTCTAGTATTTAATATTACAACCATATATATACAAATTAGTTTAATATTGCGTCTTAAGATTCACAATAATGGGAATCTTAGTATAAATCCAAGCACAATATCTAGGAACTGTGTTAATGTCCAAATTATTACACTTTAATTTTACAGCCATATATATACAGATTAGTGTAGTTTTGCGTCTTCAGATTCATAATAATGGGAATCTTATATAGCATTTAAATCAATTTGATTTCCAAGGTTAGATTCATTACTCTAAATCCAAGAACAATATCTAGGAACTGTGTTAATTTCCAAATTATTACACTTTAATTAAAAATACAAAAACGAGCTGAGCTAGTATGCGTTGCTCCATTCGCCTCTGGACGTGCATGAATTGTTGAAAAATTGATCATCTCAAAAAAAAAAAAAAAATTGATATTTCTATATTAAAGTTGGATTCAATTTCTATAATTTAATCTTGTTGATACGGTTTCTGTTCAAAATCGGAATAACTGTTTGAATACTCCAACCAAGAAGAAATCAAAATTAAACAACAAGATTCTATGATCAGATTGAACCAAGATAACACAAAAAGTAGCTGTGCTCAAACCTAATTAATGACCTCAAGTTTTCTTACAATGTTATAATCCTATGAACACTGCTCCAAAATTCCAAAAAAAAAAATAAAATATAAACATTAAAAATGATAATTTCCACTAATTGTTGATCAACTTTCCTGTCACTTTGCTCTCTTCATGATCAAGATTTCATCTTCATCACACCATTGCTGCTCGTCGGAGTCGAAGCAGCATGAGTACCATTATGATCATCTCCATCTCTCTCTAGATCTTCTCTCTCTCTCCAAAATCTGAAGGCCAGACATGGTTTCCCATTCTCTCTGTAACCCCAAATCTCCATCACATCATCTTTCTCAGCTTTGTTTGCATCAACCACCTTCATCCAATCTGATTTTATCACTATGATTTCCAGGCTTTCCCACTTGGTCATCACCAGATTCTCGTAAACCTCTCCTCCGCCGTCAACCCCCACCACCGTCAGCCCCTTTCCGTCGCGGTCCAGTACCGCCGCCGCCTCCTCCTCTCTCAAGAACCCCATCACTCTCTCATCATCTCCACTCAGAAACACCCTGTTCTGACTTCTCTTCACATCAGACGGTTGCAGCTTCTTCTTGTACAGAAACTCCGGCCTACTTCCGCCGCGCGATTCCACCACCCGCAGCAGCCCCCCAATCTCCTCTATCGGAACTAACGGCCGCCGTTGATCTTCATCATCGTTTCTCCTTCTCCTCTTCTTCTTTCCATCATTGCCAGAAGCGGAAGTGGAGGCTTCGGCGTCGTGCCGTCTAATCCTCTTCTTCTTCTTTTGATCATCACCGCCGCCTGCGGCGGCGGTGGCGGTGGCGGCGGCTCCTCTCCCTCTCTTATTGTTGGAATATATTGATTTCTTGACAGTAGTATCGGGAGGGCTGAGATTCAGCGTAGCATTATCCACTTGATTTTGATTGACATCGTCGGCCGGAGAATCGACGCCGTTGGATTGGGGGCAGAAGCACCGGAGAGACGCGGGATTGTATACCAGAGGCAGAGAAGCGGCCGACGAATATGAAATAGTACTAGCGGCGGGAGGGCTCAAGCTCAACGTGGAATAATCCAATCTATCTTGATCTGCAACTTCCGCCGGCGAATCTACGCCGTCGGATTCCGACCGGGACCACCAGAGAGGGGAATTTGCGGAGTTTCTCGAAATTGAAAGCCCCAATGTCGGGTCGACGTCATCATCATGAACAGCAGATCGATTTGAGGAGGTTTCGCCGTGATGATGAGCGAGAAAGCAGAGTGCGCCGTCGCCCCAAAAGAGTTTTTCCGGCGGATGATCATCAGCAAGATCGATGACTTCTCCAAAAAACCTAAATTTGATCAACTTCTTCATGGCAAAAGTGAAGAATACAGAATGGAAAAAGCTAGGGTTTCAAAATAGGAATATGTGGGGAAGAATTACGTAAAGCAAAGGATTTTTTATGAGATGAAATAATGTTGAATGGAACATATATATATATGGAATGTGTTATGCAAATACTACCGTTAAGTCTAATTCTATAACAAAATAAAATCAAACCAAATGGGTGAATATATATAGTAAGAGAGAGAGAGAGAGATTACAGTGGTAATTGTATGTGTTAAATTACTTGGGAATCAACAAGCAATCTAAACTGTGGTCCCCCATACTCATGAGTCATGACAGTGTGTATATACTACTATAAGAATTTTTTAGTTTCTCCTTTGAAAAAAAAAAAATAATTAGTCTAAGCTTCAATTTATGATTGATATCTGAAGATTCACTGTTTCAAATTATCTTTACTACTACTATGTGACTAGTAATTAATATTTTAATTTCTGCTTTTATTTTCAAAAAAGTATTAGGTTTTCTATCAATTAGAATTGTTAAGATGATTCGCTGTTTATAAATTATTTGTACTAGCTTCAACCTTTAAGCAATAGGCTGAATTTTGTAGCGTTTGGATATATAACTCCATACCAAAAAAAATTGATTGGATATAACTAAATCTGGTAATATTTGATATAACTGATGCATGAGAAAAAACTACCATAAAAACTTTCTTTTGGTTTGATATATATCTTTTCATTCCAGTTTCTAAATTTAATTTTCAGAATTATCTACTACATCCCATTCCCGGCCCTATTATCCAAATTAATTGCCAATATTTGCATTATTAAAATTATACATGCAAAAAGTTACTTTTACATTTAAAATTCATGCAGATCAGTTACATTTAATAGCTTGTATGAACTTTCATCTTAATGTGTACGTACTCTTTGAATTTATTTATTTTTCCATAGTTTCTTGGGCATAAGTCTTCAGAATTACAAACGATAATATTGATTGCGTCAGTATTGTTTTTCAAATTAATAATTAAGATTTTTCTAAACTCAACTAAAAATTAAAACTTAAATACATAACGTTCTTCTCAAAACATGTCGATGATATATATGTCGATCCCAAAACGAATTCCTAGTACATTGTATCCCCATATAAATTTCTAGCTGCTTCAAGATATGAAGTGGTAACATAATATTATACCTCCACTCCAAGCATTTCTTTTTATCTTTAATTACTTAAGCCAAATTATATTGTTCTGTTGCATTGGGAACACATTTACATGTTTATGAATTTAAGGAGTTGGTGATATTCTGATCAATTAATATTCCAGTGTTCATTTTCCAGCTTTCTGAGATAAAAACTTGAGTAAAAATAGTTAGAGAAAGTTATTAAACAATTGGAATTTCTTCGGTTGTTGGCTAAATTCTCCTTATTTTCATGAATTTAGAGAAATGAAGTTGATGGACCACAAGAAAATTTCAAGTTCATGCGCTTTAAAAATATGTAGCTGAACTATTTTTTGGTATGGATAATCCTAATCTCTCTCTTCTTAATTACTTTCTGCAGATTTTCCCCATCCATGAAAAGATTGATAACAAAAAGACAAAGTCTCCCGAAAGACCGGTCTCTTGCTAGAGACCGGAGCGTCCGACGCGTGGGGCACGCGCGCGGCGTATGCACGCCATGCGCTCCACTTTTTTTTTTTTCTTTTTTTTTCGATTTTTTTTTTTAATTTTCTGATTTTTTTTTTAATTTCAGATTTTTTTCCTCTACTTTTTTTTCTCTTCGTTTTTTTGTTTGCCGCTTCTTCTTTGGTCAAGATTTGAGCGAGGGGAGACGAAGGCCTCGGAGCGAGCCGAAAAAAATTCAAATTGTTGTCCGACGATTATCCTAGTAATCGGAGCCGAAGGTGGAGCCGTAAAATCGGAGCCGAAGGCAGATTAAAAAAAAATCTGAAAAGAATTGGAAATTAAAAAAAAAAAAAAAATGGGTCAACAGGTTTGACCGGATCAACCCGATCTCTAGTAAGAGACTGGTCTCACAGGAGACATCTCTAACATAAATGATGAGCATTGGACTTTTTTCGCTTTAAGTGGTGCTTCTATTTCGTAAGTATTATCTGGTTCTCATTCATGCGGATGAATCATATGAACAATTTGGGTGATACTGCTTGAAAGCTCTTAACCTTTAGAACTAAAGAATAATGAACATTTTGGAAACCTAATTGAGGGAATGACACCCTTAACTTCTTTTTATCATTCATGAAGGTGAAACATTTCCAAATGTGATCGTTACCTTTATACATTATGATCTAGATAATCCATATATATTTTTTCCTTCCCCTTCTGATGATTGCGATAATTAAATAAATAATCGTAGTTGGAGTTCCAATTGCGACTGGATGAAAGTGACAGTTGTTACGATTAAACTAATAGTTATAATAATCAATAAAAATGTTAATGTTAGTCTTAATATATAATCAAATGATTAGGCTACATAATGAATCAAAGTGTCAGTTTTAGTAGTTAAGATAATCAGTAAACTAGTATTAAAAAATCAAAATGTCAGTTTTGGTAGTTAATATCAGTAAAAGTGTTAGTACTAAAAAAAAAAATGTGTCAGTTTCGGATCCTACCCTACAAGAAGAACGCATCTATGTAAGGCGTAACTAACTTTGTTACTCCCTTCGTCCCAATAGCATGGTCTCACTTGCTTTGAACACGGCTATTAAGAAACAAGACTAAAAAGATAAAAAGTGGTGATCCTATAGCTTTTAAAGGGTTAATAATTTCCATTTTTTGTATGAGACTATACTAATGGAACACACGTAAAAGGAAAGTGAGACCTTACTATTTATGGAGGAGTAATATTTAGTTTGTGATTCAAGAGTGTATGTAACAATTTTGTGTTATTATATATGCATGAAAAGCGGACTTTCCACATCATACAATTTTAAAGTTCGATTTTTATTTCATAAATGAAAAACAAAACACCCTTTACTTTTCATAAAATTTGCTAATATTTTTATTTTAAAGTATATTTCTTGATAAATTTGCCAATATTTTTATTTTGAATTAAGTCAGTATATAATATACTCATATGAAAAACAAAACACCCTTTGAATAAGATCCCATTCCACATCATACAATTTTAAAGTTCGATTTAAAGTCAGTATAAAAGGACTTGAGGGATGGAGTATTGGAGTATATTATACTGAGTCACTGACTTAAAAAAAAAAAAAAAAAAAAATCTATGATACTTTTCTAATTTTTAACTCTCCTTATTGTTCACAATTTGTATTTTATTCTATTACTAACTAATTTTTATACAGTTGTCGTATGATTTTCCTCTTCCATTAATTGATAAGCTCTAAGGAGGCAACGAGCTCTTACGGATGTGATTCATCATTTTTTTGCAAAAACACCAATGTTGAATTGGTTACTAATTAATATCAAGAAAGATGTCGAGAACGAGTTAAAGATATGAACAACAAGCCCCTAAGTGGTTAGAGAAAAAGGAAAAAGGAAATTTGGGTGGAGATGAGATAATAGAAACATATGGGAATTCTAGACAGGAAAAATAATTAATAAGGGCCAAATTAAAAATGAATATCTTTTAGATAAACTTTTAAATGATTAATATATAGATATTTATCCCGATAAACTAGTAACTTTGAATCTTACGAATAACTTGCTCGATATCGTCACGATAAGTCTTATCAAATTGAGCAAAAACCTATCATATTTTGAGTTTCATGTCAAAAAGCTAAAGACAAGTTCAATATATTTTTTCATGCAACAAACTCACAAAAGAGATAACATGTAGCGTGATCCTTCTAGCAATTTGTGACATCAAGATAATATATAACTCAAGTTAACTTTTTTTGAACAACATTATTACAATAAAAACTTAAATACCACATGACGGTGAACGCGAACTCATGATCTTTGGCTCGGGCATTAACCATACTACCACTAGGCAAACACACGCACACTAACTCAAGTTAACTAACAACTAAATAATAATGAAGCCGAAAAAAATGTTAAAACAAATTAAAAATTAATGTCAAAGATGAAATAAAACTATTTAGTTGGGATTAGGACATGAATAAAATGATTAAACTATGAAATGAAAGACTCCAAGATCTTTCGATCTACTTCTTCGATTCCTCATTCTAACTCCTTTTGCGTTTATTAGGTTTCGTACTTCCTTCTCCTTTTAACTGAAATGTTTATACAATTTCTTGAAAATATCGTATGCAGGGAGATTATTTTCAGCATTTTTTCTCCATTTCTCCTCAAAACAGGCACTTCATCTAAGCAACAAGAATCGAAGCAAAAGCAAAACACGTACATTTGTTAATACAATAGCAAGAGAGAAACAGAAAAAGAAATAATTAAAGGTATGGTAGGTTAAGATTGTGCAGAGTCTCCATTGTATCTACATTCCCGTTCGATTTCAGTTTCCGGGTCACAGAATGGCCCTGCACGATACGACTACGTACGATTCATCAAATTTCCCAAATTATGATTATTATTATTATTATAGAATCGAGAGTTAAAAATTATTTCAGGACAATAACATTGGGTGATTTGCAATTTTAAGACAAAGTTTTGCGGAACTGCTATTTAAAGACAATACTTTTTGAATGAGGCACCGAAAGAACAAAAGTAAGCCCGATCGGCTAAACAATAATTATGCAGCCCAATGGCCTCCGATTTATGAATATATTGATATATTGTATCTCAAAGTGTCCTATGGCATATATTTTTATCCGTGAATAGCAAGATGATAAAAACGTTTTATCACTAATGTTGTCACTTTCGTTTGTTAATATATTTATTTCCTAATTTATTTAGGTGTTTCTTGTTTATCAATAGAGGATCGTCTGGTCTCGTTTCTTTATACGATTATATATAGGGTCTCTCTACTTGTATAATGCACAATTTATTTTACTCTCTCTGTCCCTGTATTGATGTTTTTTTTTTCTTTTTTTGGTCTCTCGATATCGATGGCATGTTCCTTTTTTGGAAACTATTATCTCTCACAAAAAAGTACTCCATCCGTTTCGCGAAAGTTGTCTTGTTTTCCTTTTTGGGACGTCTCACGAAAGATGTCTTGTTTCCATATCAGGAAATAATTATTTGCATTCACACTGCTTTTATATTTACATTCACACTGCTTTTGCATTCTTTATTATTTATTCACACTAATTTTACATTCTTTATCAATAAAATACTCTACTAAATACATTCATTACCCCTTAATTCATTTATTCTTAATCACCGTGCCGAAATGAAACAAGACAACTTTCGCGAGAGAGAGTGAGTATAAAAAAGTATGAGTTTCACTATATTTTTATCACTTTTATCTTTTAAATCACCATGTTCTTAATTTTTTATGCCAAAGAACTAAGCCATGAATGTTGGAGACAATACTTTATTACTTTACATCACATTTTAAAAAAATATCTGTGATACTTTTCGAATTTTCATTTTTCTCCTTATTGTTAATAATTTTTTTTTTATTACTAACTAGTAGTAATTTTTTTCTATACAACTGTCATATGAATTTCCTCTTCCAATAATAAGCTGTAATGAGGCAACGAGCTCTTACACTAGTATAGATGTGATTTTCAAAGATACCAATGTTGAGGAGGCACATTTGAGTGTATCGATTGTGTAGTATACATTCGCTTTTTTTTTTTTTTATGCACTTTATTTTCTCGGGCGCGTGGGCGCGTGTGGTACAAGCGTGTGTCCCCACGCGTAGCGCGTGCACCCCACGCACCCCTTTTTTTAAATTTTCAGATTTTTTTTTCGGATCCGCTTCGGTTTCGATTACTAATATAAAAATAATTTTAGTGGCAACAATTTGAAATATTCGGCTCACTTCGAGACCTTCGCCCCCTCTCGCTCGATCTCTTAACCAAAGAAGAAGAGGCAAACAACAAAGAAGAGGCAAAAAAAAAATGGAAAAAAAATCTAAAAAGAAAAAGATCTGGAAAAAAAAGGCGCGTGGGATGCACGCGCCCACGCGCTCGGAAAAAAAATATTAAAAATGGGTGCAAAAAAGACAACAAGTAATTGTATACTATACAATCGTTATATACAAATTTTTGTCAAAATTGAATTGGTCACTGATATCAAGAAAGATGTAGAGAATGAGAAAAAGATATGAACAACAAGCCCTAAATTAAATGGTTAGATAAAAAGAAGAAAAGGAAATTTTGGAAGGAGATGAGACAAATTTAAGTATCGGGTTAGCTGAAGATTCAAGAATTAAACACTAAATTATTCATAAATTGAATTTCTTTTAAATTTTTATATAATTAATGTCATTGATATTTATCCCGAAAAACTAGTAACTTCGAAACTCGCGATAAGTATATCAAACTGAGCAGAAACCTACTGTTACTTTGAGTTCGTGTCAAAATTAATGCTAAAGACACGGATAGAGTTACAAGTTCAATATATATTTTGATACAAACTTGGTTTTTAAATCAATACAAAATATACCTCATCTTTTTTTGAAAGCAAATTTCATTAAATAAAATAACGAAACATGAGAATGAACAATCTCCCTCAATCAAGTTGGAAATTCTTAAGGCCAAACAACCGGACTAGAAATATATGAAACATATTGCACTATAAATGAGTTATAACATTTTTATAAGCATAAGAGACTCAAACAACAAACGCAGCTCAATATTATGTGATTTGTTGTACCCATACTACTGATACAATGAAAAATATACTTTTCAAAATAAAGGACAGTTCAAGTAACTATCGATGACATTAACTCCGACAATAGAGATAACAATGTAGCAAAATCCTTCTAGCAATTTGTGACTCAAGATATACAGTAAAACCTCTATAAATTAATACTCTTGGGATCATGAAAATTTATTAATTTAGAGAAGTATTAATATATCGATAAATTAATGTTTTATTACTTAAAAGAGTAATTTTTTAAATTCAAATAATTAATTATATTTAGTATTCCTGTGAATGTCATATATGTTTCATTGAATATATTCATGCATCACCCAATTCATTGTAACAAATACATATATTCATGTACAAATGAAGCGATCTCAAGCGACCTAAGTGAAACAATCTTTGAAGAAGGCCTGCATGATCTTGTGATTATGATTGGTTGTTGCAACCAAATGGACGTCAACAACTTGATGGACTATTCGGGTGAAAATAATGAATGTTTACAAGTTCAAAGTTTATAGGAAATTTTGAGTGACATTATTGATGATCCTACTAATGATGAAGTTCAAGATGATTCAACACCGTTGGAACCAATCACATGAAAAGAAGCTTTGAATGCGGCAACAACTCTTCACAAATTTTTATTACAGCCAGAGAACTCGAAACCGGAACTTTTGAGTGCAATTAGAAAAGTTAGGGATGAAATCCAATTAGATTTAAATTTTAAGAAAAGACAAATAACAATAAATTTATATTTTAGTAACTTAGCATGATATTAATAATTGTAATATTTAAGAATTATTAATTTACAATATTAATGGAACCTATACATTTGTAAAGGAACTTTTCAAAAAATTATTATCTTACTATCTTATCGAATTTGATGATTTTTTACAAGGACTCGAATCGGAACCGGAGAAATTTATTATATTAGTAAGTTTATTAATTTATAGAATATTAAATTATTGAGGCTTTACTGTACCTACATCCAAGTGCTGTGTCTAATCAATTTCGACAAAATTTGCATACAACCGAACGCACGGAGCATTTGATTTTTCACATGCCCCGATACATGGATCTCATCCGCCCCATGGGCAGCTCGATTGAACGTGCCCCAAAAATGCATCGGGCCGGCGTGTGTAGTACACGAACCCAAATAATTTATTCTCAATAGAATATATTAATCTTTATTAATTTCAATTTAATAAAAATTAAATGTTTTTATGAAAGTCAGCTCTAGCATTAACACAATCGTACGGTACGACCAGTACTTAAAAGTGCCTCTTCAAATTTTACTTATGATTTTGGATCCGACTCTTGACTTGTTATTACAAGACTATCTCACACAAGACTCCCTTTAACTGACGAGAAAAAATCGATGAAATTAGAAGCAAGCAGGTCAAAACTGAAGCACGCGTTAATGAAATATGAATATGAATGAAGTAGAAAGGTGATACAAAATTGAAAAGCGTTTACCGTTCCTAAATAAAAAAAAAATATAGGCCCAACATTTGATACACACACTAAAAAATTATTGATTGGATTGGATTATTCCTTGAAATCGTCTTTGTCATCAACTGGAATTGGCTGGTTTCTCCAATACACTGCAAGAGCACTTCCACCTAGCTGTAGAATCCAAAAACACAAGCATGATCCAACCAACTCTAAATCAAAACACACACACACACACACAGCTTGAAGAATGTAAACCCACCGCCATGCAGACGACGCTCACAGCAGAAGGAACAGCAACAAGGGGATTCGTGAAGTGTTTCTGGGCCAGTAGAAATCCAAGTGCAGAACTCTGTATGATCCACACATGTTAGAGAAGTTTATGGAGATTATCAAGATGATCTCGTTATCTACTGATGGGTAAGTTTCTATTTGACACCCGGTTTAGGAGTTCACATGCCTACGTATTAGCTAACGATTATTTGAATACATTTTTTTGTTGCTGAGACGAAAATTAACAGATACCGACAGCAACACAATATTGTTCATGCAGAAAGAAAAGAAAAATATAAAAATTCCCCCGACTCAACTATGAGATCAGATTTCCAAGCATCCATGTGATTTTTACACCAACATATCATGCAAATTCATCTCCAATCTAAAAATCAACCATTTATAACCTATTATAGAGAATATATGTAGGTTATCAAAGTGATTACTAGTGGATTTTGGCCAAGATACATATTGAATGACACATACCTGCATTCCGCATTCTATAGAAATGGTCCTCGAAGTTGATTCACCAAATGATATTTTTGATACCAAATAACCAATGAAAAATGCTGCAGCATGTAAGAAGGCCACTGGCAATATCAATTGTGCTCCCTGAGTTTTCAGGACTTCCGCAACTTGCCCGATCTGACAAAAGAAATAATTATTGCACTGTAAAAATAAAAAGATAGAGGAAAAGGGGGAAATACAAATGAGTATAAAAAGCAGGGTTTTCATAGTCTGCTCAGTAATGTGGGTCTCTATTATTGGCTGTGAACTTACCGGGCTTGCGCATAGAAGGGTGGTCAGGATAACTCCAATTAAGGGCGTGACAGTAATTATTTTCGAGGTGAACTTTGGAAAATACTCGTTGGCAAGAACTGCAAAACAGAACAAGTTGGCCAGGATTAATATCAATATACTCTTGGAGAGATCTAGAAAGGTCAAAAGATCGAGCAGAATATTGCCCAGGATATAGGAATGGGGAGTAATTTTAACAAGCTTACCCCCAATGATTGTTGGTACTAGCACAACCTGGAAAGTACTGATAGCTAGGCCCTGTATAGATAAAATAAAAAATTAGGCAGGCAGGGCAAGTTTACTTCAACTGCATCATATAGAGTACAACAGATAGGCACGACGCCTTTTAGATTAAGATTTTTCAACGGTGAACATAACAATATCAGAGACTGGCTGGATGAAGCCTGTGAATCCAAGAACTAATTACGTTATTACATGCATGGTTACTTTGACATCCTGCTTTGTCATAATCTAGCAGATTCTAGAAGTACGCCGTTGCTTCATAAATCCCGATATAGAAGGAATTTTTGGATGTAACCACCGATAGAGAAACTTACAGCAGCATCGACAGGCACAAGCTGACCGGCCAGAAGCTTAGTTAATAGTGGAGTCATGATAATAGCACCAATGGTTGAACATCTGCAATACCAAAACAAACTCGAGTTCAATCTAGCTATATAGCTTCAGCTTATCCTTTAGATGCCAGCACACAATAGAAACTCACCCAGCCTAATAGCTTCCTACTGTGTAAAATTATTCCTTAACACGATCAAAATTATTTTTGAAGCTAGAACTGCTTTTTGGACAGTTTTTATTTTTTTATCATTGGCTGCGATGTATCATCGATTGCTCTCGGGGGAAGATGACATGTTAGAACAACCAACACATATTGTACTTCTAGTTCAAATACTCCGAGCTTGAAATTTGGCATAGAAACTACTAAAATGTGAATGTTTGCAACTACAAAATTATAATGCATCTCCTCTTATTATTGAAGTTAGCTCCAGTATGTATAGGTTTCTTTCCTGTCTTTCAGAACTAATTGGCAATATCAATACTTTACATGTATTCCTTTCCAAGAAAACAGCTGATTAGAATCTTGAAAAGGATAACTGAGGAATTAAATTTGGTTTCTAGAACTTATCAAAGAACATTCTGGCTGAACTTGTCCACTATAAGCTCTTTCGTCCTAAACATTATGTTAGAATTAGACTGAAGCTAAACTTCAACATAGAACTACAAAAAAAGAAGCACTGCAAAGAAGAAACTAATTACCTAGGACTGCAGTATAGCATACTCTCAAGATTAACTGCAAGTACTAAGGTTGTGCAGCCAAAAAAAAAAAAGATGCTTACTCATAAAGTGTGCAATCTACTAGTCCATAACAATCCCTACAAGCTTCTTACGATACATACAAATGTTTTATGCTAAAGCCATCCAGAGTAACTGCAATGTGACAGAAAAGTCCTAAAGAATCATAATTAAAGCTTACGTTGTCATGAGAACTGAAAGTGCAACATTGCCCTTAGATATGTATGTAGCAACATTCGATGCCTGACCTCCAGGGCAGCATGAAACCAGAATAAGTCCAGTTGCCAGAGGAGCAGACAGTTTCAGTGTCTGTATAACATCGAGAAAGTAGATAAGCATTAATGGTGCAGGAAAATCAGGACTCACAATAAAAAGCCCTGTTTATATTACAAATTGGGGTACACAATAACACCACATCCTGGGAAAAATTATGACAAGTACACATAACAAAATAGCTACAATGTTTCTGTTACGATAAATTTCTGAATCAAATTCCTGATAGGACTCAGTAGTACTAGTAACAACAAATTATCATAGAATTCAATAAGAACATGTAAAAAACATGACCTACCATTGCAATGAAAAAGCCCAACATTGGCTTGATGATGTATTGAGCCAAAAATCCTACGCCTACCTGTATAGAGAAAGTTTTAAGCCAGACAAAGTGATAAAAGAAGTAGGATTGTTTTTCCTTTCGACAAAATTTCTGGGAGTTCAAGAACGAATTACTACTTACTGTCCAGGGATTGCGTAAGCATCGCCTGAAGTCCTCAAATGTCAAAGTCAGCCCCATTGAAAGCATGAGGAAACCCAAACCAAGAGTGAAAAGGTCTGTTTCCAACCAAGTAACCTGCAAGGGATTGAAGACTCTGCAGTTAATAACTTTTCAATTTCACCACCTCAACTGAAAAATCATACCATTGAAGGCTTGTAGATGCCAATGATGGTACCTATAATGACCTGCAATGAATTAAGAAATGTGAACATTTTGTTGAAACAAGTTCTCCTCCTGAATGTCTAAAACAAGCAACGAAATAAAATATGCTAATTGTAACAAAATGGTGTACACATACCCATACTGGAAACAGAGTCGTCAATGTTTCAATTATTTTCTCATATTGGCTCATTTGACTAGGAGCACTGCTGGAAAAATCTCCAGAGGTGGTTGCTTTGCAATAAGCCATAGGGTTCCTACAGCAGTTATGAACAGGAAAGAGTGCTTAGAAACCTAAGTCAAAAGAAAGAAACCAATACAAAGCTAAGAAGATAGGTCCTTAAGGTTGTAGATTAGTATTCCAGCAAGTGATCATAAAATAAGAGGGCAAGATAGAGAGTCCCCATCCCATGCAAGCAAAACTGTTACTCATGGGACAACTAAAAAGAAAGAAAGTCTGAATTACTTCTGAAGGGGCATTTCACTACAAATCACTATTATACATAAGGGGTACACTGAATGACTGAATTACATTTTACCAAATGACTCTATAAAGAGATTGTTAAGTCCATTTTCATAGTTTTTTTAATTTACCCTTTTTATTTATTTGATTTAAAAAGGTGAAACCAAAAAATAAGTTTTATCAATGAACAAAAAAAGATTTTCGATTATTCAAAATCCACACATATTTATCCATATATTTTCATTAAGTGTTTTTGCGTGAATTGATTGAGAGAGATATATAGGCTATATATAAGGATTTATAGAAAAAAGTAAGAAAGTTGTACAAAAAAGAAAATTTTATAGTACAAATAGGTTGATGGGAAAAATAATACTCCCGTCCTGGAAAGTATATCTTGACATTAAACTGTTTCTTGTAAGGAAGTGGCAATCAGAAAGCAGCTGAAAACATGTCTTTTAGAAATACTAAAAATCCTCCAATGCTTTCAGAGTGTTTTTTCAGAGAGTTGCATGATATCTTGATACGGCCATATAATTACCATTTACTTTCTAACAAAGCAATGTAGTTGCTACGAGTATAAAGATTATGCAAAACCATTTTAAGAACAAGAATTCATGATTATGACAGTTAATCAAAAATATAAACAAATCCCACAAGCCAATAGGCTGCAGCCAGGAACTGATCGGAACACCCCAATCACTACAGATCTTCAAATGTTGAACATAATAGATATTTTTCGGTACTTGGTAGACTCCATGAGATATTAAAAACACAAAACAGGACATACTTAGATGATTAGATGACAGTAAAACTTGGGTGGTACATAAATTGGCAAAGGTCTAACTTATTGGAAATATAAAGCAGAAAAGAGGACAAGAATTTTATTTTATTTTTTTAAAAAAAGGAGGCAGCATAGAGATGAAAGAATAGATAGACTCGAGCTTTATCCTGACAAGAGTTGAAGCAAATATCCGTATCAAATTATAGCATTTTCAATTCTACATGAGTACCAGCGAACCAAAAGCCTCAAACTCAGAGAACCAGAAATCATGGTTGTTGATTTTCAACTAATCAGAAAATCGGAGGGAAATGCACTTAGTTTTTTGTCAACTTGTAGTTGTAAGTTAGTATTATTGGATATGGTCAAGATTTAGAATCAAGAATTTTAGTGCTTGCATGCAAGCATTGTAAATGTAGCTTGAGAAATTAAGAGAAGTGAAACAATTTCTAGGAAACCAAGTGGTGTTGCCTCGAATATGATTAAGAAATGAGTTCCAGGCAGGAGAATCAAGTCAAAACAACAAAATTCAATAACCATCCTATGTTGTAGTTTATACAGGAAAGTTGGATGGCTTTTCGGTACTTGTGAGGCTACTTAGAAAATAAGTGTAAAGAAAATGCAGTTAAGAAATAATAGTGTTTGATCGTATTGTTATAGAAGAAAATTGGGAATAGCTTGTGGGAAAACCAACCATGCCAATTTACGAGCAACCGGATTTCCGTGCTTAAACTCTCAGTTACATGTAGATCTTCTTAAACACAGCAGAAATTCACTAGGGGAATTTTTAGTACAATCACGCACCATTATTATTTAGTAAAATACTTTATAAATTTGTCCTTGGGCTTAATCCATCTCTTCCATATTCAGTATTTCACGTAAGCAATCTAGATATAATCTTTGCAGTCTTCTGTAAGACCTAACTACTATGCTGGTTCAATAAAATTTTCCAGTCTGTACTCCTGGCTTTCATGATAATGGACTTGTATATAACCTATTTGCTAGTAAAAAACAGGGAATAAACTTTTGACTCTGGGAGAGAAAAAGTGATAAGCTTACTAAGTACTAGTTATCCCCAAAGGCTTTTTCGATATTGTATTCTATATAGTCACAACCTACCACTGCTGTCACTGCCATCATTCTTAAGACATTAGACACCACCCCAATTATATTGATCACTGACACCATGTTAAAGTCTCAACTTTTAAACTACATAAGGAAGGAGAAGTAATAACATATAGTTCAACACAATGATAAAACTTGCTATGGATAGGTACCTGCATAAACTCAATGTTTGGTTGGTTCTTGCATCCATTGACTTCCTTGTCGCAAAAAATCCAGAATATTCCTTATGAACATGTACATTGTCCGGGTCTGTGATAGCAAACTGTCTGAAGGAGGAGCTCTTTATTTGAATTTTCCCAGTTATCTTTTCGGGTCCCGACTCCTTGCCTTTGGCACTCTTTCTCATAAAAGCAGCCGAAGAAGCAGATGCTTTAGATATCTGTATTCCATTAGTCTCCCCACGGAAAGAATAATTCAAGTAACTGGAGAAAAAAAACAAGTATTTAAGGTATACCCATAGGATAAAAATGTGACTTAACTGAGTCATTGTCATGCGCTCTTACCCGGAATGAATTGAAGCACCAAGAGAAGACATAGCTCTGCTCAACTATGTTGCAACTAGCATCCGACTTAAGCAGCTCTTGCAGAGAGCAGAGTCCTGACATTTAAGAATAGACTATCATTCCACTATTTAGATTTCAATAAATAACTCATCATAAGCACAATTCACCCATTCATTTACGTTTTCCTGACATACTGAAAATACACAGAAATTTGAAATAACAGTGAAAGTCACAAATATAGAGCCCCTCTTAAATACATACACTCTCATCGCCTTCTCATATTCAAAATATGAAGAATGAAACTAGCATTCACTACATCACGAATCTTCTTGCTCATATTCACTATAATCGAGGATTCAAACACTCTCAACAGCAATAAATCATGATAAACAAGGACACAGAAGTTGGCAAGAACGATAAATTCACTCCGAGTCCCATTAGAATACACTCTTAACGCGTTAAGTTGAATCTAACAACAATTCCAGCTATGTACGACCGAATAATATAGAATTAAGAGGAGTTTGTTGTCGCGACGAACAACATAGCTGCCTAACAACATAGAATCACACTCCGACAAAAAATGGCTCTTCACATCTCCATTTCCGTCGCAAGAGAGAGAAAAACGACTCACGAAACCACTAGCGTCAATCAAAACAAAGCATTCAAACAAATTCACGAAAAAACATTCCTAATTCAGTAACAATGTCGAATTATTATCAAAGAAACCAATAGAAGACCGTACCTGGGAAGCAACAAGGAAAAATGGCGTTTCCAAACTCTCACTCTCATGTAGATGTTTCCACGGCTCAAAATTGATTCGGCCAGGTTAAGCAGGGCGAAATGACACATTTGCCCCTGATGAACAAAAGAACCTTCCACAATCCAATCAAAAATCCACCTCTAGAAAAACTCTGCTCCGCCATTTTTGGTCCACAATTTAAGCTCTAAACAGAAGCGTTACGATGAAGAATGAGTAGAACGGCCGTGAAAAATCTACTCGTCGCAGGCAGCACTTACTTCCCCGATTTCCACGAACCTACGCAACGAACTAGTCGAGATAAATTGGCCATCGCCATCACCGGGGAGAGAAGAATACACTCTGATCAGCAATGCAGAAGCTATGGCGGTGGTGATGATGAAGATTATTGTAGTTTGTGCCTCTGAATTAAAAAAAAAGAATAATAATAAAAAATTCTCATAATCAACGACGACACGTCCAGGGGCAAAATGGACTCGTGGGAAAAAAATTATCTGGTGGGAGCAATTTGAGCTCTGGCAACAATTGTCTAACGGAACTAGAGATGGCTAGACGAAGTCAGAAGAGAGCGCCTTTTTTTCTTTTTTCCTTTATTTTTTGGTTAAAGGATAAGGTGCATAATTGTATTTGTATGAAAATGTTGGCTGCAAGGTGTTGTAAATTTATGGAAATCACTATTTGGATAAGGCTTCCTATATTCATCATTGGTATGAGTGATAGACGATTGTTGTGGATTATTGACATTTTTATTTAAAATAAACTAAGATTATTTAGAATCACTATATTCCGTCATGACATGATAATATGGCCTTTAAAATTTAGTTAAAAATATACTGCATCCGTTCTTTAATAGTGGAGCTTTTGGGGACGATACCAGTTTCATAAAAATTTCTCTTGCAATAAAAGTAAGCTAATTATGAATGGACAAAAGGATAAAAATATGTATTTATTAAGTTAGTGAAGAAAGAGATTCACTTTGTGAATGAAGAAAGGAACAAATATAGGGATAATAGCTAAAAAAACATGAACTCTTTTTAAATTCGAAAATTTCTCAAGAACTTTTGATTTAGCAATAAATACACCAACTTTCGATTTTGTTGTGAATTTCACATGCTTTAACTTAGTGTAAAAATAAAGCTAACTAATTTAGCTGAAGTTCCAATGTGCCATTATTCCTCTGATCACTTAAAAGATCCAACTGTGTGTCAATATGCATAGAATAGAAAGGGAAAAAAAAAATCTGCTAACAAAATCTTGACAACTTGAAAGAACACAAGGTTACTTCTATATAAGTATCTAATCAAATGTAATATTATATTAAATAAATAAATGGCCACCAAGCATCAAGGTGGACTCTCAAAATTACAATATATACTAAGGGCTTTGGAATTTTATTTTGTTGGATTTTGAAATTTAAAACAAGATTTGCAAATAAGAAATATTTTTTAATTGAATACATATTGAAACTTCAAAATGAATGCAAATGAAACAATAACAATATAAGAATGCATACATCAATAATTTATGCTCAACTAAATAAAATTTGTGCGCACAAACTCAGTGACAATCCAACAAATTCACTCAAAGTCGAATTTAGCAAAAACCAAATCTTCAATCTTCATACTCATGTGGCACAAAATATCACATTACGTGACATCAAATCTTATATCCATATGATCACAAGAAAATAGAGTTTGCTTCTCAATAATAGTCATAATGAATTTGCTTCTCAATATCATTCTTGAAGAGTGTGTCAAAAAAATTGATGGTCATTCAATTTAATATCTGCTCTCTCATGTTGTTGTCACTTTTATTTGGCAAGTGAACTTCTTGTCCTTCTTGAACTAGATGCACCACCACGATTTCTTATTTTTGAATTTGATGCACTACGATTAACACAAATGACTCTCTTTTGATTAGAGAAGCCTGTAATATGAAATAAATTAAAAATATTGAAAATAAAATTAGAACCAATAAAATGTTAGGAAATAGAGTTTGGCCGTTTTCTAAAATATACTTATAATGTGAAGCTGTGTATAGGGATGGCAATTTACCCACGGGTACCCGATACCCGCGGGTACCCGACCCTAATAGGTGCGGGTTTGAGAGGTATTTGATATTCATAGATAGCTTCATGGTTAGAAAATACTATCCATTTAGTTTGCGGGTATTGGTATGGATAGTTACTATCCGTACCCGCGATACCCATTTACCCGCTAAAAATATCCGCTAAAATTACCCGCGAAATATCCACGAAATACCCGACTACTACCCGGTAAATTTATAATTACTATTAATCTTATTTTTTGTAATATTCAATTTCTAATGTAAATAATTGTTTGTTCGTAGGTTAAGGAAAAAATGAAAGTTTTTGGACATGTCTTGAAGACGAAGAAGAAGAGTTGAAGGAAGATTGTTGTATTTCAACCGTTGAGTTGGAATAATGTAACTTTTTATTTTAAATTTGGACTTTGAATTTTAGTTGATGAATTTGGATATTGGTATGGATTTGAACTTTATAGATTTGAATTTTATGTTTTATGGATTTGAACTTTGATGGTTAATATTTTATTTGTGTTAAATTGTAATTTATTTGATTAAATTTCGGTTCGCGGGTAGCGGGTATGGATAGAGGAAACTACCCATCGCAGGTATGAATATGGATATGGATATGAGTTTGGTTCGCGGGTATGGGTATAAATATCTACTATCCGTACCCGCCGTACCCGATTGTCATCCCTAGCTTTGTAGTTTGGATTTATAGGCAAGAGTTTACAAATAGCTTTTAAAATAGATATATATATGCAAGAGTATAACCTGCCATGTCAGCTTATTTTGCCACGTAATCCGCTCGAGTGAACATTAGGTTTGCCGGACTCGAAAGCATGTGATCAAAACAAAATCAAACGTTGGTACATTTTTTTTGGTTAAACAAAAGTTCATGTGAAATTCCTAAATTTGAAAATGTTTTCTTTTTGCTATTACCCCTAAATATAATAAATTAGTGGTAGTGTCATATCCTAAAAAGAAATAACTTTATTATTTACGAACGGACGAAAAGAGAAAGATGACTCTACTATTGAGGGACAGAGGGAGTACTACTTTGTATGTTCAAATTTTTATTGAGAAAATTGACTTATTATTGTAAGGGTAATGATATTCGGCCACACTGTGGCCAGCCACACGAGTTAAAAATGGTAATATATATTTTTAAAATGGAAATATACCCTAATTGGGAAGCATAAACCCTAAAGGGAAAATGTGATTATTTCTATTTTTATAGTCAACTTTCCTTTTTTTAAGCGTGTGGCTGGCCACAGTGTGGCCGGATATCTTTATTCTTATTGTAATATATAGGTAAATTTTTATTCAGAATTAATAAGAATGGTAAATAAATATTATTATATATTTGATTTGTGTATAATAATTAGGATCCCTGTGTTGCACGAAGAACATAATGATTGCTAGATAAGAGATTTGGAAGATAACACTCACTTATATGTAATTAAAATAAAATGATATAAGCAACAACAAAAACTTATGACTCAAATTTGCTTGCATATAATCATACAATAATTCAATTCGGACGTACGTGCTTAAAATAGGGAAAAAAATGTCTGATTGCCTTCAAAATTTCTTTCATATTCAGACCTCCTTCCGAAAATATCGATCTCATGCACACTCGCTCTTAAATTTTACTCTCATCCACACCCAACTCCGAAATTGTGAATTTAAATTGAGATAAAACTTTATAATTAAAATTTAAAAAAGTATGTTTATTAAAAACAAGAGTGTCGAAACTATGAAATTAAATTATTAGTTAAAAAGTTCCGTCGAATCCCTATTTTTACCATCGTATGTCTGAATATAGTATGTCCAAATAGCACTACCCATAATCATAAATCCATAATTAGCTCTCCAATACAAATCTAAATCCAGTGTAAAGTTGTATTAAGATAAATCGGGACAATGTTATGTCTTAAAATATAATGA
This sequence comes from Schizonepeta tenuifolia, assembly GCA_029490685.1. Classification (NCBI taxonomy): domain Eukaryota; kingdom Viridiplantae; phylum Streptophyta; class Magnoliopsida; order Lamiales; family Lamiaceae; genus Schizonepeta; species Schizonepeta tenuifolia. Next base: position 16,563,593 of record CM055960.1, on the reverse strand, counting down.
CTCTCCTTCATTCAAAACTAATGAACTCCTCAACAGAAAGAAAAAAAAAATGATACCGAAAAGTACTAAAATAGTTTAATATGATATTAAATCCTTTAAAAAAACTAAGCTATTTAGCAAAGCATAATTTATTAAAATTAAAAAGTGTCTATTTAATTTTTCAAACTCTTGGTGGATGAGAATTCAATATCATCACCATAATGTAGATCACCATCATCACCATACCGACCACATTCTTAAGAAGCATGATTGTCTCCATGTTTATGGTTAATACTTTTCGAATTTGAACAAATTTCTTCATTCAGAGTAAGATTCTGTAAAAATAATATAATTAGAAATTTAACTAAACTATCAATGAATTGTATAAATATTTCCAAAAGTTGATATTTTTGTACTTACCTCTTCTTTTCCATTTTCCACAGTCAATAAATTATGGATTCGTTACATTTCAAGTCGACTTCATGAAATTAATAAATACTATGCATGGTTAATAAAATGTATTCGATGATTTACTAATCATAAACATTTTAATTTCAAATTAATACATAAGTAAATTAAACTTATGCAAACCTCGAGTTCGAACAAAATTGAGAGATTAATTAGATTAACACCTTTTGGGACATTTTTACTGATACAATACATAACTGTCACCATACTTCTTACTAACCTCGGCTTACAATTGACATTTTCTTTCCAACATGATGCGGAATAATTCGGGCATTCCATTTCTATCACTAGTAACATGACAAAATGCAAATAGTAGTATTTTTAACATTTTCAATTAAAAAATTTGTGAATAAAATGAAAAACTTGTTCTACCATTTCTTTCTTGACTTGACTACCATCTTTTTTCGAAAAATAAAGTGCATAATCATAAAAAAAAAAAAAAAAAAGTAAAGTAGATTCGCTCGGTCCTCATGTTCTACAAGCACATGCATCATGTTCCTAATTACCGAACTAAAGCCAGAAAATTAAAACTCTTGATCTATAGTCAAGCATCTGGAAAACAAACATATGTGCAGATGATGAAGATCTGAAAGAAACAAAAAGTCCAAATTACAATTATTATAATTTTGCAAAAATAAAAGACTTCATCATTTGGTTAGACGAAAGAAATCATCCAACAAGTTATGGATACTAACATGTTATGCTTCACAACTATATGACACTATATACTAGTAAAAATACTACAATCTCTATCGGTAGGGGTGGCTCCCAGAGGCCAAGAAGCGTGCACTGGCTCGCGACGTGCTGGACGTCGGGGTCCAACACTCGACTCAGGACGCGGAGGAGGAGGGATCAGGAACGGGACCGGGTCATCTTGGGTCATCGGCTTCGATCTGAGCCCAGATGGCTCGAATCTCTGAGGAGGGTAGTACGGTCCGGGTGGTGGAGCACCCTCGCGCATGAACTGACTAGATATAGTGGCAATGAAACCATTGCGGACGCCGTACATGTACACTCCTAAGTATTGTCGTCCAACATGACTAGCAACGAGTGAGGCTGCCCACTCGCGCCATGCTGCTGGCAGCAGGTGGATCAGATGGATGATCCCGTCGACTCCGCTGATGTAAAGGTACTTCACGACTTCCCAAACCTTGTGATACCAAGCTAAGAACACGGCCAACGTCTCATCTTATCTCATCCCAATGTAGTCATACTCTTGAAGCATCATCGCATTCCTGCTATCACTCATCCTACAACACATTTAGAGATGTTAAGCACACCAAAACAAACAAGGCGGCTCCCACAAATTCCCGACAACTACATACTCATTTTTTGCTTTCCAAGGGTGATACTATGCTCATGTTATTTGGAGTTTCAAGCAACGAAACCGCTTGCACAAGAGTTCCATCCTTTCGTTCACAAGTGCCCATCACGAAAACAATCTCATTAGGAACTCCAAATTCCGAACAAGGGAACAACTCATGCATTCATATACACTACAAGAAAACAGAGCTATTGCGACATATGTACCTGCGACACTATATGTAAATGTCGTAAAATTACCACACTTATGCTTTTAGTGTCGTATATTTACATCATTAATGCGTCACTCAAATATCGTGTCGCAATTTTGTGACACATATGTGACGTTTATTTTTGTGCCTTTAAATTGTGACAATATATTTACGACATTAGAGTAAAATGTCATAATAATGCAACACATATGAAAAAATGTTGCATTTAGTGTCGTATATTTACATCATAAATGCGTCACCCAAATACTGTGTCGCAATTTTGTGACACACATGCGACGTTTATTTTTGTGCCTTTAAATTGCGACAATATATTTATGACATTAGATTAAAATGTCATAATTATGCAACACATATGAAATAATGTTGCATTTAGTGTCGTATATTTACATCATTAATGCGTCACCAAAATATCGTGTTGCAATTTTGTGACATATATGCGACGTTTATTTTTGTGCCTTTAAATTGCGACAATATATTTAAGACACTAGAGTAAAATGTCATAATAATGCAACACATATGAAATAATGTTGCATTTAGTGTCGTATATATACATCGTTAGTGCGTCACCCAATTATTGTGTCGCAATTTTGTGACACATATGCGATGTTTATTTTTGTTTTTTATTTTTTGTAGGAGAGGAGGTTAGTTACATGCATAGCATTTTGACCGATCAATTGTTGGAAGATTAAAAATTTTGCAATTGTTTGGAAAGATAAAAAATAATAAAAATTCCTCTTTATCATGTCATTGATGATTGGTGTTTTGCGAGAATTTCATAGCCAGAATTTCTAATAGGAATCTTGGTTGTGTGGCTGAATTTGATAAATTGAATTAAAATATTCATCAAATGTTTTGCGAGAATTTCATAGCCACACTATTTTTTTTTTTTTTTCATTTTACGAAGAGAGAGAGACTATATAAAAATTAAAACTTAATAGATAACCTTTTTACATTTTTTTTTCCTTGCTTGGAAGATGCTTATATTATGATCGCATTGAGATATTATAATCAAAATATAACGACTTATTTTTTAATCCTGCTGGAAGAATGAAAGACTTAACGACATAATACATGAGATAAATCCCAACGACTGGGTCACATGTTCTTGATAATAACTTATTTTCTATAATCATAGCATAACAAAAAAAAAAAAAAAAACAGTTATTCACCATCTATTTTTTCCCAAACAACGTTGGAAGAAGAATTTTAAGCATCTCGTTTGTCTCTTCGTCCACATCTTGATCATTCACGATGGATTTCTCGTTCTTAGTAGCACCATGATGAACAGAAGCTATAGAAGACCCGCCAATGTCTTCAACCTTCGGACGAGACGCACATGAACTCAATGACTTTACGGCATCATTTATTTTCGAAGCGAAATACTCAGCTTTTCCCAATGATATTTTGGCTTCCTAGAGAGCCTTTCCAATTGATGCCTTTATCTCTTCAAGTTCATGATCAGAGACAATCAATTTGTCATTTTCATTTGCATTCATTTTTTTGACTTCTTAGTGTACTTTGGTATCTAAATTTTGGAGAAATCCGACGAAATGAAGTGCTTTTGGGGGAATATAAATAAGGATGATAGGGCCGGTTAAAAATTAAGGCCCTTTATATGATATATAAATTTAAACTATAAAAAATATTTGTAGCTAATGTTTTAATGTGTACCTCCATTATCAGTGAGGTCAGGTAGAAGCCTCTTAAGCCACTATTTTTTATTGACATATTTTTCCTTAATATTAAAGTTTCATACTAATTATTGCAATAGATATATGCTTTTTTACTTTTTATACAGTAATGCTACTATAATATTCTATAGGATTTATAAAAAAAATGACAATTAAACTAGTGGATATATCCTCTTTTCTATTTACGTTTTCAATGTTCTGATTGAGCAAAAAATTGTACAATCATGGTTTACTAGTAAAATTAAAATATGTAGGTAAGAGGATTCGAACTCTCACAACATTGACCAAAAACTAGTATCTTCCCACTGAACCAGAATCTTTAACTGTTATTTTAATGTGTTGGATTATTAATGTTACTTTGAATAGAAAAAGAATAAACGAAAAAATTAATTGAAGTCGAGACTTCTACAACTAAAAGATAAGCAGATTTTTCTTCTCCCCCAAAAACAATCAGAGTAAACTTGATAAATAGCAGAATTGTTCTCCCCCCAACATCTCGCACCCATTTTTTTTTTCACACCATATCTCCCTATTATTCAGGGGAAAATCACGCACCCACGATCCAATATGCGGTCAATTTCTGCTACGAAATTATTAGAGATGACAAAAGGAATTCATAATTTCATCACAGAGGAAGAACCCTTAGTTTCATTCGCAGTCTATCTTTCTGAAGAGAGGTATGAAAATTTATTTTTTCATCAAACGATGTGAAGAATTGATAACATACTAAACTGTTCATTACTTGGCATATATCGTTTTTTGCTATATATATACTGCATCTACGGATTTGCTCTTTCTAATCTTTTTCACACTTGAGGTGTATACTACTATCAATGGCTTGGCTTTAGGAATATCAATTCAACCTTAAACCAAGGTGGTTTGACCAGAATAAAAGAAAACATAGGGAAATCTCTAGCTTGAAAAAAATATTAAGTCTAATTAGCCCAATAGGAATGGCCCAGAATCGAGTTAGTCTGATGATTATATTGCAAATCGATACAAAATATGATGATTATATATACATTTGGAGATTTTGATGTGTAACTAAGTCTTTAGTTGTCGTGGTTATTATATCTGCAATATACATAATTGGAGCTTATGAAAAATTAGTGAATTTCAAGGAATTCATTAGATTGTGAAAAATTATGCACACGATTGTTAATTAGCTCAATTAATTCCTCTCCTTCTCTTAACAAATATTGTTCTATTTTAATTTTACTTTAGTCTTTTGAAATTTATCTTTTCTCCTTTGGTTGAAGGATTCACCTAATTTGGCTGATTGCTTCAATTGATTTAAGATATTACAAGAAAACAAAGAACTTTAAACTTACCATTATTAAGTGATTATTGATTGGTTCTTCACGTCTACTGTTGTCCGAGATTTTAAGATTCCTTTGTCGAATATCTTTTTCACCACTATGTTTCCAAGTAATATGAGAAGAATCTGTGCATGATATTGGTTTTGCTTGTTTGCATATATAGTTAGAGATATCCTCTAGAACAGAATGACTTCAAGTGACCCTTTTGAGTCGAACATATCTCATTGCAGCTTCTTATGGCATCACTTCAAAAGAAATCGTGACGGCCGATTGGTTCAATGACTGATACTGGAGTTCTAGAAACTCAAAATGAAAATAACAATGTTGATTCTGACTCTGATGAATCACTTTCAAATATTAATGCGGAGAACTCTGACAATCCCATAATCTCATCTGGTGATAGTGATCATGATGAGACAGAGAATAGTGATGATGATACTAATGGCCAAGGTAACTTCGAAACTTCAATTTTGCTTTATATTAATGTGATAAGTTTATTTTATTTTTTTCTGATTGTATTAAGTGAAATTAATTAACAGAAATAGTTCGAAGGGGACCGGCAAAAATGGGATTTGAATGGGGTACAGGAAAAGTCATGCAATTGGAACTGAATTCGTCCAATCTAGTCGTTGGAAACAATGCAGTTTTTTTCTCATCTCAACTAGGAATCTTGGCAAAAGACGGGAACAAATTGCCACTTTGTTATACTGACTGGAGAGCAGTTCCTACTGCACAAAAAGATCTTGTATGGGTTGAAGTGAAGGTACTCTTACAATCACTTCAAAATATAATAATTTTTTTTTATATTTCATATTTTAAGTATAGATTTTTTTTAATCAATTTGTTGTAGGAAAATACAAGCTTGTCTGATAGTTATAAAAGAAATTGTATGAAGAAACTTGGAAAGCTTTGGAAGGATTGGAAGAATCGACTGAAAGCAAAGTATTATACCCCACATAAGCATGATAAGACCCTATTGTCGAAATGTCCCCCAAGGGTGGAAGCTGATCAATGGCCTGTGCTAGTAAACTATTGGAGCTCGAAAAATGCAAAGGTGAATAATGCAGTTTTAAATAATAAAATTATAGATATTTGTCATTCATATATATGAGAATATTTCTATGGAAACTTTAAACCTTGGTGTTTGGTTAAATCACAGAAACTTAGTAAGGCCAATAGCAAAAGTCGAAAGCATATCAAACTCCCACCTAGATTGGGACGAAAGGATATGGCCAATGCCATAGAAGAGGTATCAAAACAATTTCTAATTTCTGAAATTTTTATATAATTGAACGTATCAACATTTTCTAATTTCTATATGTTTTTCAATGATAGTACCGCCGAGAATATGGTAATGAACCATCAAAGTTGGATTTGTTTGTCTACACACGACAGAATAAGAGCGGAAAACCAATTGATAAAGACACAGAAGATAAAATAGTAAGTTCTTTTTACTTTATTAAAGTGATAAATTCATTTTGTTGCTAGTAAGTTTGTTCTTCGTAATATGATTTATGTTCGACTCTTGGTAATATAATTTAGCTTTATTATGCTTTATCAATACTGTCATTGCATAGTTTCCTTTTGTGATTGCTTGCCCTTGGATTTTTCCTTCATCTTGTAGTGTTCATTGTGGATTTTATTTTTTGGGATTTCTTATATTAATTTATGGTAGGTGGATGGAGTAAAATAAATTATTATGTGAGAACATTGTTCAATGAGTTGTTTTGATAAATAAAATATAAGGGTTGTCATGTTCACTTCTTGTTTGATGATAATTTTCTTAACTTGTCTTATTTAGCGTCACAAACTTATTATAAAATAGGTATAACAATAGAGAATCTCTAAGGGTGATCATAGTAATGGTACAATAAATATGGCATGACTGTATACTATTTAAGTGTTTGATCTGTCAACATTTTGTACGAAATCTTTCCTTTTCTACTTTTGAGCCAGATGTGGGCTCGATCCCAATAGACTAAGCAGCTACTGACCGTTCCGACGCGCCCTTGACCTATCTTGATAAAAAAAGCAAAAACCTATCTATGTCTAAAGGGGAGCCTAGTTTAAGCTGTCAAACAAATGATAGTTCCAACCTAGTTATTTCCCTTCTCTGTTATTAAAAATAAGAAGGCGAAACAGGAACAGGGTTGTTACCACTCTAGTTTCCATAGATTGAGTCAAACAACGGCTGCAAGAACTCCTTTTTGGGCTATTCTAGCTAACTTAAAGTTTAGGTTGAGCTGGCTAATAGGTCTATTTCATTTAGCTATCCACTCAGAGAAGCCTAATTCACTCTCTTCTCTCACCCTGGCCTTGGACCTGGACTAGATACCTTAACATCCTGACTTGATACTACCTCTCTCCCGCGGACGACCTCAATTGTTTATATTTATTATAGCTTTCAATATCATCATGTTATTTTTAAATTGTGGTCTGCAAACACCCTATGATTTCATTTAATGATTGAATGGGCTTGTCACTCGTCACATGAGTGTGCATCTCATATTTTCTGTGAAAAGAGTGTACATTATTGATTTTCTTTTGCATACATGATCTTATCAAATAATTGGGGCATTATTTGGACCTTCATGATTTTTTGTTCCTTTTATTTTATGCTTTGTTATTAGGCTCTTCTAAAAGACCTGAAGCAAAAGTTGCCTGAGAATTTGCGAGATGATATTGGTGCTAATGACGAGATCTTTGAAGATGTTATTGGAAATGAAGCACCACGATGTTTACGCAGTAGCATTGTCGCATCAAAGAGTAAGAATGTGACTTTTACATCGAGAGAAGAATTTGACAAAGCTGTCCAAGAGAAATCTAATGAACTAGTGGCAAGCATTCGAAAGAGCTTTGAAGATGAAATGTCAAAATTTAAAGATGATTGTTGCTCTAAAATGGAGATGTTACAAGATCAGATTATCGAATTAAAGGGTCAAGATGAACATGTAAGTCAACATTACATGCCCCAATTTTCATCATTAGGTAGTTTATAACTCAATACTTTTATATTTATGCAAGGTGTCCTGCTCTTTGAATTCTCGACGCATACAAGCTTTCAACAATATTGGGTCTTCATCTCAAGGACTTGAGAATTTTGAGCTCTCGAGCCAAGGAAACGAAACTCTTCAAGAGGTATGATCAAAATTTCACTAAGTTTTTCAAAATATATTATATTATCATTTTCATAATTTTATATTTGATTTATTTTATTAGATGAGACTAGAGATGAATAACTCGGCCGAGAACAACACGAACATTCATTTAGAAGGTCATTGTCTCAAGGTATTATTATCTATTATACTTTTCTATTTAAATTAATATATTTTGAATGTGAGATATATATAATTCATTTTGTTTAAATGATGTAGGAACAAGAGATAAGTGTTGCTACAAGGAAAAGTAAGAAGTAGAGAAAATGATATTGAATGTTATCTTGTTTCACTTATAAGATTTGCATTAATTGATACTAGATTTCTACATTAGGTTCAGACATTTAATATTTGAAGACTCTTTGCCTAATTTAGTGGACATGTAAACTTTAGTAGTGATTCTTATTTTGACATTGAGAAACTACTAATTTTTATATTATTGTGGACATGTGAATTTTAATTAGTAGTGATATTTATATTTTAATTTATTTTTATATTATTTGAAAAATTACGTATCTAAGTGTCGTACAATTGACACACTATTTTGACATTATAATAAAGTGATGCAAAATCTGTTGGATATTTTGCGACTTAATTTGAATTTTTGCATCAATTGTTATATGTTGCAATACTATGCGACACTTTAAATATGATGTTACATGTGCCATCGAAAATTGCGTCACTTTTTTGCATTGCCACAAATTATAGTGTCATATTTATTAATGTCGTACAATTTTTGTGACATAATAATAAAATGTGTCGTATATTTTGCGACATTTTATGATTTTTGCAACACCTTTTATAAGCCGCAATATTATGCGACACCTAAAATATGACGTCACATGTGTTGCAAAAAATTGCGTCACATTGATTGGAATGCCACAGGTTAGTGTCGCAAATTATGGTGCATCAATTAAAGTAATGTCACCTCATGTGTCGCAATTGAATATGCGTCATAAAGTTTATTGACACATAATATGTCGCAAATTTTATGCGACAATTATTTAAGTGAAGCACAAAGTGTTGTATATGTTGCGTCACAATAAAAAAAATTGACGCAAAAAAAACAACATTACTATTTGCGACACAATTGGTCATGACGCAAAGAATGTCGCAAAATAGCTTTTGCGACATTAAAACATAAATTTGCGACACATTTTTTATGTCGCAAAAGCTCGTTTCTCTTGTAGTGATAATTGCTAACGATAAGATATGATCAACATTCTCAAGACATGCTTAAACTTTACTCAAACATTTCTCAAAACATTTAACTTTAAACCTTAGAAGATTTTCAAACACCTCCAACCTCGGCTAGTAGCTAGCCATAGCTAGCTTCACAAACTGCCCCAAAAAGGTAGCCTCTAGGGTCCAGCCACGGCTAGCTTCGCATTCTGCCCAACATGGAAGCCTCGGCTAGGTGCCAGCTAGCCTCACAGGCTGCCCATATTGGTAGTCTTTGCTAAAATGAAACTCAAATAAAATTTTGCCAAGTTCTCATGCATAACTTTAAATTCTAAATAATTTTAAAACTTGCGTACCTGGAAAGTCGGAGCAAATGAGGTGCTTGGCATGTTGATAAGGCTTAATTAAGTCTAGGAATTTCAAACTAGACTAGACTCTTAAAGAAGTTTAAGCTCAGAGCAGACGAGCTCCTCTCATACCACTCTGTCACAACCTGACCTTCCTAGAGTGAAGATGACTAGGCCGGGGAAGGGTTGTGACTAATGAATTAAATGAATAACCAAAATACACAACGAGGGAACATGCTTGCGAATAAGAGATGCAGAAAATAAAGCCAACATGCTTGGACAACAAGGAGTTCATCAATCGTCATTTCATCAATACTCGGTTTAGAGTTGGATTTCGGGCCGAGACCCAGAGAATCTCATTTATAAGGTTAGTACACAATGGAGATCAACCCATTGCACTACTAATAAAGGTGTACACAATTTCTGACTAACGTATTAGGTCAGCTGAAAATCTCGATCGATTAACTTTAGAGCATTAAAGACGTAAAGCGTACATTAAAACATCTTTTTATGGATAACAAGTATTTTAATGAGCTTAATAACTCAAAACATAGTTTTGGAAGATACAGTCCACCTGAATGATGATGATGATATCAAACAAATCTTGAGAAATCAAATAACACAGTCAACGTTCTCCTCATTCCGTTCCTAAATATATAATTGATGATACTATAGTCTAAAGAGCTAGGATAATCCGAGCTTAAATAAATTCTTCTGGACTAATGCCTCATTTTAATATCCATTAAGCTTTATCACTTTAATGGGAGTTATCAAGTTTACGGTTTCGATCCTAGATCCGTACTAGTTGGATTATAGTTAATTAGTTTAATCCAATTATCAAATCAATAACATTCTGCCTCATCAATTTAACATTTAATCTTGACAATAACTCATTAATATTATAGCCATCAGTAATTAGTTAATTCGAGTTAAACTAATTAAATCAATCAATTCAACCAAACAATAAATAAAGCCATTTATTTTTGGGTTAATGGCCTGTAAATTTTCAAACTTTTTGAGTTGTCTTGTTTTACACATCAGAAAAAAAATCTGCCTCACAATTTCCAAACTTTTTATTTTGTCTGTTTTTGCTACCTGACTCATTTTCCGGCGATTCTGAGCTGACGTGGCGGTCGGAAAAATGACGTGGATATCTTTAATTTTAAAAAAAAGGTTTATGGCCTGTAAATTTCCAAACTTTTTGAGTTGTCTCGTTTTGCACCCCAGAAAAAAAAAGATCGCCTCACAATTTCCAAACTTTTAGTTTCGTCTGATTTTGCTACTTGAATCGATTTAATTGAAACGACGTCATTTAATCAATCCCGTAACTTGAATTAGAGAAACACACCTTGCTTATTTCTTATATAAAATTTATCTTGATATTTGCAATCTCATAATCAAGTTTATGACAAAAGTAAGGGTGGGTAAGCGAGTGTTGTAGATCCTGGCTGGTCTATTTTCGTCTGACTGTAATGTAGAGCGAATAAATATAGGACCCAAGGAAGGAATTGGCCTTGGGCCTGCAACTCCATCGAAGTAAGCTCGTCTGGACCGCTCCCATCGAGAAATCTCTACCAGTGCAGGTGCTATTCGAGAACAATTAGTCGGTCTAGATTTAAACATTATTCTAGAAAATTTGTTGGTAGAATGGAAAGAGTTGGGGGAAGAAGGGTCCACGGGGAATGAATGGGAAGATCGAAAGGTTGGAAGAAGAATGGATTTTTTAGCTAAATGCATGGAATTGGCTAAGCATTTTCTTCGAACAAATATAGAACCAGAATGGATGATTTTATGTCTATTACCAGTTCTTCCTCCCGAGTTAATACCTATCATTAAGATAGATGGGGTAAATTAATGAGCTCAGATATTAATGAACTCTATGGAAGAGTTATCTATCGGAACAATACTTTTACCGATATAAATATCAAGATAAATTTATAAGAAATAAGCAATGTGTATTTCTCTAATTCAAGTTACGAGCTTGAATAAATGACGTTGTTTCAATTAAATCGATTCAAGTAGCAAAATCAGACGCAACTAAAAGTTTGGAAATTGTAAAACAAATTTTTTTTTCTGGGGTGCAAAACGAGACAACTCAAAAAGTTTAGAAATTTATAGGCCATAAACTTTTTTTTAATTAAAGATATCCACGTCATTTTTCCGACCGCCACGTCAGCTTAGAATCACTCGAAAATGAGTCCAATAGCAAAAACAGACAAAATTAAAAGTTTGGAAATTATGAGGCAGATTTTTTTTCTGAAGTGCAAAACGAGACAACTCAAAAAGTTTTTTTTCTGAAGTGCAAACGAGACAACTCAAAAAGTTTGGAAATTTACAGAGTTAAATACCACATGATGGAGGACTCAAACCCGTGACCTTTGGCCCGGGCATTAACCTCACTACCACTAGGCTAACACACACACCCTGAACCCTTTATTCTTATTGATTAATAACGATCCGTCTCTCGTTTAACTAAATTGAGTTTACACAATTATTTATTTCTTAGGCCCAATGACTTATTCAATCAAGTAAGTGATATGAATTAATTTCGTCCAGACCCATTAACAAAATTTATTTAACTCTAACCCAATTTCTTATTCATCTAATTAATCAAGTCCAGCCCAAACTAAAAACTATTAAAACTCAAACAAGCCCAAGGTCCCCTTTTAAATAAATAAAATAACAATCTACTAAACCTCTCTCTCTCTCTACCACTCGTCTGCAACACAAATCCATGTTTCTCCCCCTATCTCTTGATCCTAAGGCTGCCCGCATAGCGGGCTCGAGCAGCGGCTCGAAGGGGGCTCGAGACGGCGCGGCATCGCAAGCCCGCCTAGCTCGAAGCCAGCGCGTGGCTTGTACGCGCGCGTAATTCGAAATAAAAAAAATTAAGAGTGCGTATTTTACACGAGCCCAAAAGAAAAAAAATATTAAAAATCGAACATTGTGGCTTTCAATGGCTAAATGCCGATTTAATTATTATTATTATTATTATTATTATTATTATTATTATTATTTATTCTTTTCCTCCACTATAAATTCAACCTCATCCTCATTCATCTCACAAACAAAAATACAACTTCTTTCTCTCTCAAATTCAACTCTAAAAAATGTCTTCATCGAGTTTTTCATCTTTATCGGTCGAATATGTCGAGACCGGCACCGACGATGAGAAACTGGAGATGATGGCGGATGTGGATCGACACATCCGTGCACACTTAGCAGCGCAAAAAAAGAAGAAGAAGAGGGCGAGATCGTTCGTCGACCGCGACCGTGAGGCGGCGTGTGCGCTCCTACACGCCGACTACTTCGCCGACAACCCTACATACGGCGAGCACTTTTTCCGACGCCGTTTCCGGATGCATAAGCATCTCTTCTTGCGCATCTACAAGACGTTGGAGAAAAACGTCCACTTTTTCACGTATCGACAAGATGCACTTGGCCGTTGGGGGATGACGTCGGTGCAAAAATGCACGATGCCGGTGAGATAACTGGCCACCGGTGGTGCTGCCAATGTGTTCGACGAGTACCTGAAGATCGGAGATAGCACGGGCCGGCAATGCCTCAAAAAAATTTTCCGAGCAATGATCAACCTCTTCGGCGAGCGATACCTGAGGAAGCCAAACGCTGCCGACACCACACGTCAGCTCCAAATGCACAAGGCGCGGCATGGGTTTCCAGGGATGCTAGGAAGCCTGGATTGCATGCACTGGGCTTGGAGGAATTGCCCAAAAGGGTGGGCGGGTGCGTACACGCGCGGCAATCAAGGCGTGCCTACCTTAATCTTGGAGGCAGTGGCGTCGTGTGATCTGTAGATCTGGCATGCCTTTTTTGGGTGTGCCTGCTCCAATAACGACATCAACGTCCTCAATTAGTCGCCCTTGTTCACCAACGTGCTTGAGGATAGAGCTCCGTCGTGCAACTTCATCATCATGGGAAACCGATATGACAAGGGATATTACTTAACCGATGGGATCTACCCTACTTGGCCAACACTGATCAAAGCACCGAAAGTTGAAACTGACTCAAAGACAGCGAGATTCAAGAAGATGCAGGAGTCGGCCAGAAAGGACATAGAGCGGGACTTTAGAGTGCTCCAAGCTCGATGGGGAATAATCCGGGCTCCGAGTCAGTGCTAGTATACGAGGCATCTCCGAGATATCATGTTCGCGTGCATTATTTTGCACAACATGATCATTGAAGACGAGCGGGAGGATGTGGAGAATTAGAGAGACGACTCCGATTTTCCGTCCACTAGCGAGATATCCCGGAGGGCCACACCGATCGCATTTCGGGAATATCTCGCTCGGGAAGCCGACCTCAGAGATCAACGAAAGCACCATCGACTTACCAATGATCTCATTGAGCACCTTTGGCGCAAATTTGGAGCTCTACCGGAGTAGTATTTTATGCGGATGTAATATTTTATTTTATTTTAATTAATGTATTTTTTTAATCTCAATTAATGTAATATTTTATTTTGTTTGAATTAATGTAATGTTTTATGTTATTTTTATTAATGAAATTTTATGAATTAATTTAATGAAAATGAGGAATTGTTTAATATTAAAGATAGAGATAGCTTGGAGATAGCTGCGTTGCAGGGGTAGGGGTGGAGACACCCTTGGAGACCACTAGTGGTCTCCAAGGATTGCAGATAGCCTAACAAGTAACGACAGAGCAGCAGTGGCTCCAACCCCCTCTCTTTTTCTTCCTTCTCTTCGCCGGTCACCGCCGCCACCTTCTCGCCTTCGTACGGCACCGCCATCACCGTCCATCTCGCCTCACTCTCAGTCTCTGCCTTTTTCCCCATATCTCTCAATCTCTGCCTTTTTTCCCATATCTCTTGTCTGAAGAGTACATGTATTGTCACTGAATTCTTCTATTATTCAATTCATTTAACGCAAAAACTTGTTTACGGCAGGTCGCACCCCATGCGACAGGCACGTGGGGTGCACGCCACGCGCCCTTTGTTTTTTTTTGTTCGAATGTTTTTTTCGATATTTTTTTCTGCCATTTATTTATTTATTTATTTATTTTTTCAAATTTTTTTTAAAATTTTAACATTTTCCCCCTCTTTTTTTTGTTTACCTCTTCGTTTTTTTTGTTTGCCGCTTATTTTGTTGGTCAAGATTCGAGCGAGGAGAGCCGAAGGCCTCGAAGTGAGCCAAAAAAATCTAAATTATTGTCCGACGATTATCCTTATATTAGTAATTGGAGTGAAGGTGGAGCCGTAAAATTGGAGCCGAAGGCAGAGCCGAAAAAAAAAATAAATAAATAAAAATTGAAATTAAAAAAAAAAGGAATTTTTTTTTACCGGGTCAATGGGTCAATCCGACCAGACCCGGTCGCATGCAAGACTCTCCCTTCATTTAATTGAGCATATAATTTCGTATTGTAAGAGAAGAGCTACACGAACTGATTATTATAACTTGCATTGGCTTCCTATTTGCAAGTTATTATTTCCAATTCATTGTTTCTAACTTGTCGGACAATTGAATTGGTTCGACAAAACACTGATCAGTCGGGAAGTGGGCTTCTACTATTAAAACCGGCCCACTATAGATCAATAATTTATATAGTTCAAATCTAAAGGAAGCTATACTAATAAAAGGGTTGTTTAATATAAGCCCTTATTTGAGTATTTAAATTAATTTTAAATACTAAGCTCAATTGTTTTTTTGTTTACTTAATTAATAAATAATATCGTTGGGAAAAAAATGGGGTATTACAAGAAGTGATGGAAGCAAATGCCATACTAAGATCTAATTAAAGAACAGTTTAGAGAATTCTATCAAAAACTTATGGGATGTGTTGCAAAAGCAATACCTATGGTGGATAAACATATTGCTGCAAAGGGCTATCAGCATCACAACAACAATTGTTGAGTAGTCCCTTTACTCAACAAGAGATCAAGCAAGCCATTTTTGCAATGAAACCTCATAAATCACCAAGTATAGATGGCTTATTTTTTTCAGTTTAACTGGAATTTGATTGAAGAAGATGTGGTGAATATTGTGCAAGACTTCTTTACTATTGGTTTTCTGCCTAGGACTATCAATACCACCTTGGTCTCTTTACTGCCTAAAGTACCAAATGCCAGCTCTATTAGAGAATATAGACCTATAGCTTGTTGTAGTGTTCTATATAAGATCATTTCCAAAACGATTGCTAATAGGCTGCAATTGGTGCTTCCAAGTATAGTGAGTGAGAATCAATCTGCTTTTACAAAAGCAAGAACCATTTTTGATAATATTTTGCTTAGCCATGAACTGATTAAAGGATATAGTAGAAAGCAGATTTTCTCGTAGATGTATTGTCAAAATTGACATACAAAAGGCATATGATTCACTAGAATGGCCTTACTTAAAGCATATTTTATTGGAGCTAGGGTTTCCATACTTGTTTGTCAAAGGGATTCTAGCTTGTCTCATTACTGTCTCTTACACCATGAATGTGAATGGGGAACTTACTGAGCCTTTCAGAGCTAAAAGAGGGTTAAGAGAGGGGGATCCACTATCTCCTCACTTGTTTGTCTTTTAGCATGGAATATTTACATCGATGCCTCTTGCAATTACAGGTAGAGAAAAAAAAAAGAAGTATCACCCCAGATGTAGGAGATTTAATCTGGTCCAAATATGTTTTGCGAATGTTTTACTTTTATTCTCAAAGGGTGATCAAGAATCACTAAGACAATTGTTAAAAATCTTCCAACAATTCTCTGAAGTTCTGGATTAAAGGCAAACCAAAAAAGAGTTCTCTATATTTTGGAGGGGTGAGTGAGCAAGTTCAAGAGAATATGCTTCATGAATTTGGTATGGCTAGAGGAGAGATCCCTTTTAAGTATTTGGGTGTTCCTCTCTTTGGTAAAAAACTCTCAATGTCATAGTGATTCAGTGCATGCCCTTAATTTAAAAGATTATGGACAAAATTGATTGTTGGGCATCCAAATTGCTATCTTACTCAGGGAGGCTTCAACTAATCAAATCAGTGTTATTCAATGTTCATAATTACTAGAGCTAAGTGTTCTTGTTGCCTCAGAATGTGATTAAGGCTATAAAAACTGCATGCAGATGCTTTCTTTGGTCAGGAAATCTGAACTGACGAGGCGAGCACTTGCTGCATGGGAGGTTATGTGCCAACCTAAATGTGCAAGGGGGTGGAATCTTACAAATATCCAGACTTGGAATAAAGCTGCATTGTCTAAACAGTTATGGGTGTTAGCAAAGAAAAGAGATAAGTTATGGGTGAGATGGGTACATGGGTATTGTATAAGAGGACAAAATATGTTCACCATGCAAATTCCTGATCAGGCTTCATGGGTTATAAAGAAAGTGATGGGAGCAAGGAGTTATGTAGCTATAAATTCTGAGGTGCATGCTCTATTGAATATTCAGAAGTTCTCTATCAGGAAACAATGTGGAGATGCAAGGACCGGTGCAGAAAATAAGTTGGCACAAAATTCTGAGTCAAAACTTGGCTCCCCCAAAATGCATTTTTATCTTGTGGTTGGCTATACTTAACAAATTGGCAAGTGTGGAAAACTTGGAGAAGATTGGCATTGTATGTGATCCAAAATGTGTGTTGTGTGACTAGGACCAGGAGACTACAGACCATCTGTTTTTTAAATGTTTATATTCTCAGAAAGAGTGGAAGGGGCTTACATAATTGATTATAATGGAGTGGGACGGAGGGAGTAATTAGAAAAATTTGCTACACGAACATGTTCGTATAAAAGGTTCTCAAATTGGCTCGTTGAGTGCCGAACCGAACATTTTTGTCCACCTCAAATTAATCCCAAAAAATACAGTTTAACAAGACATGATTATTAACATGATATGTTGTAGCAGGTGACTCGCCTAGTATACTGTCTTATAGTGTTGTTGGTGTTGAGTTCTAGCTTATGCACATAACCACCGTTATCTTCGTTTCTCCATTTTCCCTATCTAGATCTTTTACCCAGCTGCTTCCATGATCGATCTCATTCATTATTTGGCCTTGTGGAAAACTTCGATGAGATGCATCACTCACTTCTGGAAAATGATGATTGGCTACTCTTTCACAGGTTAATTGTAAGAGCAGTTAAAAGCTATGTGGTTGCTTCCAAAGGATCGAACTACGGGTCACACACCGTTTAGAAGAACTCGAATACGCAGACGGGGCCGTCTACATGGAAGATGGCAGGGTTGTTTCACAAGGCAATGCTTCTACTATCAAGAATTTTGTTCAGTCTAAGCAAGCCTCTTACGAAGCAAATCAATTCTTGAATACTCAACTTTATCATGTATTTTTCATTGAATTCCCACTTTTATTTTATTTCCAAGTCTAGCTAATTTCTCTTTACTTCAATTGTATGTCAAAAGTTATCATGGTATGAAAATTTAGGTGCTAAAAAGCATACAACTATGAGTTGATTATATCTATTAACATGACTTCTAAATCGTTGTACTACAATATGAACTTTCTAAATTTGTAAATTTTTTGCACTGGGTCAATGATGTGTGTGATTTTTGTTGTTTAGAATTCTGGGTTTAAGTCGTTTTATGTGAATATAATGCACGTTTAGGTGTTATTTGTGCAGAAATTGTAGAGTCCGTGGTGCAAGAATGTGGAACAGGAAGTCGAGGAAAAGAGGAGATTTTGTACAAAGTATTGTTATGGAATTAAAGATGCAAGAATTCCTGGGCTTAATTATTTTTGTTGGATATTAATTATAGTTAGTATTTCATTGTTATTGGGCTAACTAAGATTATTTTAATTAAAGCCCATTTTCTTATTGTTTTGGGCCGCTGTTGTTGGTAAGGGATTTTAATTCCTTTACTTTATTGACTTAGCCGCATAGTAGATATATATTAGGATTAGGCTTAGGAGATTATATTATTAGTATTATTATAGGACATATATATATAGTTTTCAGCCGCCATATATGGGGGATATTCCATACTTTAATTCCAGTGGCTACAACTTTTATTCCATAGAACACACATACAGACTTTGTTTTGTCCCTGGCGAGAAGTTTTGAGGCAAGGAACACGTACATACTATCTCTGTCCCACATTACTTGTCTCACTTTCTATTTTGAGCGTCTCACTCTACTTGTCTTACTTTCCATTTAAGAAAATAATTAAAAAATCACTTTATTCACTTTATATCACTTCAACACCACTTTATATCACTTTATGTCACATCAACACCACTTTATATCACTTTATCAATTAAAAAATACTTTATATCACTTTATTAATTACACTAACCACACCTTTTATATATAATTAATCTCCGTGCCCGGAGGAAATGAGCCAAGTAATGTGGGACGGAGGGAGTAATACTTTTGAGGAGATTCTAAGTTTATTTAATTCGGTGACTATTTTCTATCAGTTTTTCTTCCTTATTTTAATATCAGACATACGTTTATTTATTTGCTTGCGTTCAATTTTATTATGAGTAGCTAAATTCTTTGATTCAACGAGAATATTGAAGCACTAGTTTAATAATCTGTGAGACTTAAATGTTTGTATAATTAATTTCTAGGATTTTAATTTATTCATTGTGCTTAAAGTTAATTCTGATTTCGGTTAAGCATGATCAACTTAGATTTAATTGGATTACGGTCAATTAGATTTAATATGCGATCGCTCAAGTGTGAGGAGGAGAGAAAGTTTCAACTTCAAGAGTTGGAAGAGCTTCGTCTTGAAGCTTATGATGCTGCCATGTGGTACAAGTAGGGATGACAATTTTCCCGCGGGTACCCGATACCCGCGGGTACCCGACCCTAATAGGTGCGGGTTTGAGGGCCATTTGATATTCATGGATAGCTTCATGGTTAGAAAATACTACCCATTTAGTTCGTGGGTATGGGTATGGATAGTTACTATCCATACCCACGATACCCGTTTACCCGCTAAAAATACCCGCTAAAAATACCTGAGAAATATCCACGAAATACCCGACTACTACCCGATTGTTATATAATGTATATAATATATATTTGGGCCAGATATTGGTATGAATTTGAACTTTGTAGATTTGAATTTTATGTTTTATGGATATGAAATTTTGGTGGTTAATCTTTTATTTTGTGTTAAATTGTAATTTATTTGATTAAATTCTGATTCGCGGGTGGTGGGTATCCAATAGGTGGCGGGTAGGCGGGTACCCGTGGGTGGCAGGTACGCGGGTACCCGACGGGTGGCGGGTACCCGCGGGCGGTGGGTATGGGTAGAGAAAAATACCCATCGCGGGTATGGGTATGGGTTTGGCTCGTGGGTATGGGTATGGATATTCACTATCCGTATCCGTCGTATCCGATTGCCATCCCTAGGTACAAGGATCGGACAAAAATGTGGCATGACAAGAATTTGAGGGGAAAGACATTCGAGGCCGACCAAAAGTTGCTCTTATATCAATCAAAGTTGCGTTTGATGTCTGGAAAGTTAAAGACGAAATGGATTGGCCCCTTCGAAATACAGTCTGTTTGCCCAAACGGAGCAGACGAAATCAGAAGTCTGAACACATCAAAGACGTTTATTGTTAACGGTCATCGATTGAAGCCGTACTATGACGACAATGGAATCGATTTCGCTGCTACCTTCATCGAGCTATTGATTGCATTGGAGAGTCGAGCCGACGACTTAAAATAAAGGCGCTCGTGGGTGGCAACCCACACATATTTTCTTTTCATAAGTATTTCCTAAAAAAAGAAAAAGAAAAAAAACATGTTAGTAGCAGATTGAGAGTTCCAATCGGGTGTTGGCTTAGTTGGTTTTAATTTCTCTATTTTTTTTTCTATGTTTTCAAGTTATCGTAAAAAAAAAAAAAAAAAAAAAAAAAAAGCGGAAATTAAAAGTAAAACACCAGCCACCCAATTTTACTTTGCTTTCCCGCTTTTCAATTCTGCCGGCCCAATTCCCATTTTCCTCAGCCGTCCCCATTTTCTTCAAATCTGCCACCGCCTCAGCCCTCCCCAATTCTCCCCCCCCCCCCCCCTCCGATTAATTCTACTGCTACTTCCCTCGCCGGCGATAGTTCACCATGGCTCCCCAAAAGCGAAGGAAACTCGCCTCGGCCAAGACAAAGCAGCACACGAACACTCCGGCGACGTCTGCTCCATCACAAACCGAGGCGCTGGTGACAACTACTGCTCCGGTCACCGCGAAACGAGCCTCTGCTCGTAACTTGACCTCTGAAAATTCCAAGGCTGCAGCATCTTCAGCTTCTCAACTTCCGACGACAACCTATGTTCCGGTCACCGTGAAAGGAGCCTTTGCTCGTACCGTGGCCTCTGAGACTGCCACGGCTGGTGCTTCTTCAGCTTCTCAAATTCCGGCGACGACTTCTTCTCTAGTCGCCAACATACGACAGTTGCTGCGAATGAGTCTTCCGACTCCGATTATGAGGCCGAATCTGTCCCCGTTTCTTGTGAAGAGTCGTTTGTCGACTCTGCTTCCTCTTCGACGAATTTATATGATAGAATTAGTTCGGAGAGAATGCCGGTAGAATTCAATGATTCCGAAGAGGTTGCGGCGCTGCTCACTTTTGAAAAGAAGGCTTGGACAAATTCTCTACTTGCGCGGCAGCATAAGAAATCTCTTACTGGTAAGTTTCTTCACATCCCATCTTTGCAACGCTTGAATATCTTTTATCAATTTGTGGCTTATTTTGAATGCATTGGTTGGTCTTGGTTGCTGTCGGTTCCTAAATTTGATGTGTACACTGAGATTACATTAGAATTTTTTACTACATTTTAATTTGTAGAAACTGATGATGTTGATATTAAGTGTATTTACTTTCGTTTATTTAATATGCATCATGATCTTTCTTTAACTGAATGAAATGTGAAGTTAGGCATATATACAGTTGAGGAAGTCTTGAGTGATGTGCATATGAATGCTTTGTGTGGTTTATATTCTAGTCGAAACTGTTTTGAAAGTTCTGAGGATTCATGGACTCTACTTGCAAGTAGTACAACAAAACCTTTTGATGTTTCTCGTTCTGTGGTGTCGGAATTCGGATATCACCGATCCCGTTTTGCGTATCTGTCATTTGTTTCTCTGTTATAACTTGATTGGACGTACTACTAGTTTTGCTAAGCTGAGTTGTGTTGATGTGTTTTTCTTGCGGTGTATGCATAGTGGGGTTAAGGTTAATCTAGGGTATTGGATTGCTTATGCCATGAATCAAATCAGCACGCATCCTGTTCGTCATCTCACTTTGTGTCATTTTTTGGGTCTTTATGTGGCACGTAATTTTGAGTTAACTGTGCGAGATTGTATGACCCTGTGCAAAACACCTGTCATTTTTGATCTTGTCACACTTGCTGAGTCTCGGATGTTTGTTTATAACTCTGCGGGCGAGCCTCGGTTTTTAGAGACGGGAGAAACCCTTCCGAGCTTCTCTACTAGTACAGGTACCTCGTCTTTGGAAGGTTTGGCTACTGAAGTGCAAGGTAAAACAACTAAATATCTTAGGGTCACTGAAACCACATGCTCAATTCCAATTAGGTGCAACCTCTCTCTTCTTTTTTCTTTTTTTTTTTTTTTTTTGAAACAAATAAAATAAGAATAAATAACAACATCTTTCTTTTCTCAATATAATGCAACGACATGCAGCAATCATCTCAAAATATCTCCAAGCAATCATCTGGAATCAATGCCTTTGTCTGGCCAAACAGATCACAGATCCATATAATCAAAGTACAAGACAGCGGTTTGGGCGAACAGAACATATAAGCACAATTTCCTCTTCTGTAACAAATAATGGAATGAAGTTCCGAATTTAGAACATGCATCACAGGCCAAAGAGTCTTAAAACAGCCTTGGTTTCATATTTAGTGACTTAAATGAAACAACATGGTCAAAGCTTCGAAGTGGCTCACTAGGGGTTAATGCACGGGTTATGCAATGAAAAGTAGGCCAAAATTGGTTCATCCTAGTGCCCTTTATCATTTATTACACATGACACACATGATATCGCAACCTTGTGAACAAAAAAAATCTCTCAAAAAGAAATTAAGTAGAGAGTGCTCTACTATGAAGGCTCAAATCATATATAAGTGTGGGTAAAGAAACTCAATCACTGCCCCTTTCATCATCCCAAGTATCATCGATAAATACTCAAACTTTAAATTGCATCTCAGCATTCAACAGTATATTGAACAACCAAGTTAATCACAAGACTCAAACAAGCAAAAGTCGTCTACAAATACCAACACAATAGGCAATGCTTGACTCAAATGACACGAAACTAACCGAAACAAACAACTCAAACCTAAACGACCTCCTCACACTTAAACTTTGCTTGCCCTCAAGCAAATAAAGAAAAAGCACAAGGAAAATGAAACAAACACACAGGAAACACACAAAACAAAGAACAGAAAAAAGAAAAACAGATGTCACCGTAGTGTGTGCTACTGAAGCGCAACAAGTATAGAGGTACCCAAGTTGGCGATATCTTGCTTAACGGTAGCGACCTCCTCTCTCAAATGCGCGATGTCAGCCTTAAGATCTCGCACTTCAGTAGCCAAACCTTCCAAAGACGAGGTACATGCACTAGTAGAGAAGCTCGGAAAAGGTTTCTCCCAGCTCTAAAAATCGAGGCTTGCCCGCAGAGTTATAAACAAATATACGAGACTCAGCAAGTGTGGCAAGATCAAAAAGGGCAAGTGTTTTGCATAGGGTCATACAATCTCGCACAGTTAACTCAAAATTACGTGCCACATAAAGACCCAAAAAATGACACAAAGTGAGATGACGAACATGATGCGTGCTGATTTGATTCATGGCATAAGCAATCCAATACCCTAGATTAACCTTAACCCCACTATGCATACACCGCAAGAAAAACACATCAACACAATTCAGCTTAGCAAAACTAGTAGTACGTCCAATCAAGTTATAACAGAGAAACAAATGACAGATACGCAAAAACGGGATCGGTGATATCCGACACCACAGAACGAGAAGCATCAAAAGGTTTTGCTGTACTACTTGCAAGTAGAGTCCATGAATCCTCAGAACTTCCAAAACAGTTTCGACTATAATATAAACCACACAAAGCATTCCTATGCACATCACTCAAGACTTCCTCAATTGTATATATGCCTAACTTCACATTTCATTCAGTTAAAGAAAGATGATGATGCATATTAAATAAACGAAAGTAAATACACTTAATATCAACATCATCAGTTTCTACAAATTAAAATGTAGTAAAAAACTCTAATGCAACCTCAGTGTACACATCAAATGTAGGAACCGACAGCAACCAAGACCAACCAATGCGTTCAAAATAAGCCACAAATTGATCATAGATATTCAAGCGTTGCAAAGATGGGATGTGAAGAAACTTACCGGTAAGAAATTTCTTATGCTGTTGCGAAAGTAGAGAATTTGTCCAAGCCTTCTTTTCAAAAGTGAGCAGCGCCGCAACCTCTTCGGAATCATTGAATTCCACCGACATTCTCTCCGAACTGATTCTATCATATAAATTCACCGAAGAGGAAGCAGAGTCGACAAACGACTCCTCAGAAGAAACAGGGACAGATTCGGCCTCATAATCGGAGTCTGAAGACTTATTCGTAGCAACTGTTGTACGTTTTCCGGCGACTAGAGAAGAAGTCGTCGTCGAAATTTGAGAAGTTGAAGAAGCACCAGCCGTGGCAGTCTCAGAGCCCACGGTACGAGCAGAGGCTCCTTTTACGGTGACTGAAACTGAGGTTGTCGCCGGAAGTTGAGAAGCTGAAGATACTGCACCCTTGGAATTTTTAGAGGTCAAGTTACGAGCAGAGGCTCGTTTCGCGGTGACCGATTATATTGAGAAAAGAAAAGATGTTGTTATTTATTCTTATTTTATTTGTTTCAAAAAAGAAGAAAAGAAAAAAAAAAAGAGAGAGGTTGCACCTAATTGGAATTGAGCATGTGGTTTAAGCGACCCTAAGATATGTTAGTTGTTTTCTTCTCCAAGTACTTGAGATTGTAGATGATGTTTCGGATTGAATGTGCACACTTTTGATCTTAATTTCTTAAGCCTAGGAACCTCCTTAGATCCTTCCAAAGTTATGAATGGTCCCTAGCCCCGTTACGCCAAATGAACAAAGACTTTTTTGAGTTACAAGTTAACTGCTATATATTGCGACTGCGTAAATCTTATTTTGTGTGGTTGTCCTTGATACTATATTGAGTGAATGAGTGCTATCTGTGAGCTATGCTCGATTGTTGCCCGATTCTGACTAAGTTGATGATAATGATGCATTGTTGAGATTTCATTTTTTCTCATTTAACGGTTGAGAATCTCTTTTGAGTTGCTAGATTCAGTGAGCAGAATAAACGTGTTGGTTTTACTTGGCTGTTTTGGGTCTAGTCAGTTCGTGTCTCATCTCTTCGCTTTCCATCTTTCTTTTTTGTTTTGTAATGAGTCAATTGTTTGAGTCGTAGTGGTTGATGTTTCTGAACAACCATGTTCTTTGATTTAGTCTTATCTTCATTTCATACTTGAGGGCAAGTATGATTCAAGTGTGAAGAGATTTGATGTGTGTGTTTTTGGTTGTTTAGAATTCTGGGTTTTAAGTCGTTTTATGTGGATATAATGCACATTTAGGTGTTATTTTGTGCAGAAATTGTAGAGTCTGTGGGGCAAGAATGTGGAACGGGAAGTTGAGGAAAAGAGGAAATTTTGTACAAAGTATTGCTATAAAATTAAAGATGCAAGAATTGTTGGGCTTAATTATTTTTGTTGGATATTAATTACAGTTAGTATTTCATTATTATTGGACTAATTAGGATTATTTTAATTAAAGCCCATTTTCTTATTGTTTTGGGCGGCCCTTGTTGGTAAGGGATTTTAATTCCTTTACTTTATTGACTTAGCCGGATAGTAGATATATATTAGGATTAGGCTTAGGAGATTATATTATTATTATTATAGGACATATATATATATAATTTTCAGCCGCTATATGTGGGGGATATTCCATACTTTAATTCCAGCGGCTACAACTTTTATTCCATAGAACACACATACAGACTTTGTTTTGTCCCTGGCGAGAAGTTTTGAGGCAAGGAACACATACATAATACTTTTGTGGAGATTCTAAGTTTATTTAATTCGGTAATTATTTTCTATCAGTTTTTGTTCCTTATTTTAATATCATGCATACGTTTATTTATTTGTTTGCGTTCAATTTTACTATGAGTAGCTAAATTCTTTGATTTGGCGAGAATATTGAAGCACTAGTTTAATAATCTGTGAGACTTAATTGTTCGTATAATTAGTTTCTAGGATTTCAATTTATTCCTTGTGTTTAAAGTTAATTCCGATTTTGTTTAAGCCTGATCAACTTAGATTTAATTGGATTACAGTCAATTAGTTCCCCAAATCCGTAATTGTTGGAATAGGGTTAATTAGTGATAAAGCTACCATGTTCGTAGTAGGAATAAATTGGTAACGGATTATTACTTGCGTTCTTGGATAATTTGTTTAAATTGGGTTCCTTCAACGCTAAAAGCTATTAGAGCATTAAATTTAGGACCGACGTTTCCAGCTAGTTGTGTTTTAATAAGAGAAATAGTTAGGTCTTGCGTCTATACGTAGGAATTGGGGTATGTCCGTTGCATTCACGGTACCCTATAACTGGTTGGTCCTAGATAATTAATTAATCTTTGCGTCGATAATCAGAGCCTAGACTAGTGTGGATTTATTCGAAGCCGAATTACTTTCCTTTGATTTATATCTAGTTTCTTATTTAATTAATTAATTTATTTTCTTAGTTAATAATTATAAAACCCAAAATTTAAGGCGTGGTGGCTACACCAAAATTGATTCGTAGGAAAAATAAGTTATATCTCGTTCTCTGTGGTTCGACCCTGCTTATTGCTATACTCATTTTGATTCTGAGCAGATTTGTAGGAATTATTTGGGAGTATACGACGCTCACCAGTCAAACTAACATTGCATAAATTATTATTGACTAGCATACCTTATTTTCTAAGTTTTGTCATGTTTAGTGGATGTATATTCTTTAGCACATTATATTTGGCCTGATTGGAAATTGAATTGGAATTGTAAAATTGTAAAAATTGCACATTAAGTCATGTTTTTGGTGCTACAATTTAATAGTCATGTTGTAAACCAAGAAAAATAGGTGTGAAAATCGTATGGATAGATGCAATCAACCCTAAACTTTAACTAGTATACACCCATCATTTAATTTTATTTCTATTTTGTAATCCCACTAAATATAATTTATTAGAATTTATACATACCTAGTTAAGAGTTAATTAAATATTCATTAAATTAATTAATCAAATTAAAAACAGACAAAAAAATGGTAAAGCACAGGTCAATAACTATGGCTTATACCTTGAACAAGAACTGAAACACTAGAGTAAATTTGGTATAACACAATTTAGATAAATATCAAATTAAATTTCCAACCAACCAATGCATGGTACATGCATGCCCCACTTATACATATTTAGTAAGATAAAAATAAAAAAATGAAAGAATTGGTTTATCAAAGAATCCATAGATATCAGTTAAGTTATACTATATTTATAAGTCAGGACAAGCCAAAAACTATGATCTTTTTCCTTCATGTAAGGTATTGAGATGCATGCGTAAAACCCCACAGCTGCAGGAAGAGTGAGAAAAAGGTTAGCAAAACAAAACAAAACAAAACAAAACCAAACAAAACCAAACAAAATAGTACATGATGAGAGAGAATCAGTAACGAGAGGCACAAAAAAGAGCCATGCATATTTATCTTCATAGACAGATGAAAGATCCAAGAAACACTTGTTTTAATTTGAATGTAAAAAGTAAAATATGATTATAGTTCTTTCAACTAGAGATGCAATGAGATGCATGAATTGGATATAAAATAGTATATAATCACCTCTATATCCTTCAATATAAACTCTTGATCATGAGCTAAACATGAGTTCCCAAATGTTTCACAAGGTCCATTGCTTCCAGTTCCAGATAATCAAATAAGACGTCGCGAGCAATGAATTTATATTTTAGTATATTGCAACTTCACCATACTAACTTATACGAGGTTATAAGTTGTATTGAATAATCTTAGCCAAAAAAAACCCATAGTAAATTTTAATGAGGTGGAAAACTCACAGATCTTCATTCAAGCACAAATAGAAGTATCTGTGTGCACCCATTCAAGTAATAAACGAAAAAGGTATTTCAGTTCTGAACTTATATACTTGCAATATTAGCTTAAAGATCCCGAGTCATATTAAGAGCTACTACGGCAGCTTCCAAAAAGAGATTTCAACATGGGCAAGTTTATAAAGAGAGAGAGAGAGAAAAAAAAAAAAAAAGTCATAAAGACTCCAGTTACACCAGAAATTTCCACCAACTCCAATTGCAAATGGATTCCATGGTTTGAGAGAAGCGTACAACATACTTGATATTTTGTTTTTGCGGTAACCTTCAAGGGGCAATCAAGTTTGTCATGCGACTATAACTACTTAATTACCAGAAAAATGTTTTGGCATGTCAAAGTCTATTCTCTGTTTCATATTGTTTGAACTCAAGCATATTTTTCATGAAGCCAATAATATGGCTCTTGCTATAGCTCGTGCTGCTAGAGATTTCTACTTCTCACATGAGAGAAACGGACCACCATAATTTGTGTGCGAGCCGAGCAGAGCCAAAGACTAGGTGGCTCGAGCTCGGCTTGACATGCAACAACCAAGATCGAGCTCGGCTCGTTAAATATTCGTATTGATCGAGCCGAGCTCCGACTAGATAGCGAACCGTTTGACTCATCTATAGCCCCACCTAAAAGTGATGTGGTTTGTTGAAAATTGGTGTGCAATTCAGCACAATATAAAAATGAGGTGGAAAATATTACGTTCACGTTAAAAAATTAAAAACATCGTTTTGCATTCCTTAAATTTGAAATTAAAGTATAATTCAAATTTTTCTATATTATTTTTATGATTATTTAAACTCATAAGTGAAAAATGTGTTGATAAAGCAAGTTTTTGTCTATCCTTTGTGATTTGCAAAGCAAAGTTAAGTGCCATTACCATGCAGAAATATAGGACTGCATATGAGCCGAGCGGAGCCAAATACTAGGTGTCTCGGGATCGGCTTGACATGCAACAACCAAGCTTAAGCTCAGCTCGTTAAATATATTCGTTTTGATCGAGCTCGACCTCGACCTTGGCTCGAAAAAAAAAATTTTAAACATAAAAATAAAAAGAATACTCTCCTCCGTCCCATTCATCTTGTCTACCTTGGGGGGGCACAAAGATTAAGAATAAGTTGTTTAGTGTATAGAGTTATTGTAACCACTTTATTTAGATGTGTGTGGGTAGAGCTTTTGTGTTTTTTTTTTAATTCAATGTAGGTCTCATTTATTTGTAATTAATACTCTAATATATTGTTAAACTATTCCTTATTTGGACGTAGACAAGATGAGTGGGACGTCCGTTTAAGAAAAGGTAGAGTAGATGAGTGGGACGGAGGGAGTAATTAGAAAAATTTGCTACACGAATATGTTCGTATAAAAGGTTCTCAAATTGGCTCGTTGAGTGCCGAATCGAACGTTTTTGTCCGCCTCAAATTAACCCCAAAAAATACAGTTTAACAAGACATGATTATAGTTATAGATCTCAACACACACTAAAGAATTAATGAACTTAATCAAATGTGGGATGATTTATGTTTGAAAACGTGCAAACCAACCATGCGAGCTATGGATAAGGTAGTAGGTGAAGCAATATTGTGTGGAGCTTGAGATAATTAAGGATGCTAAGTGGTGAAGCTTGAATGGTAGAACACCTAGTATTTAAGTTGGGAATCTGCAAGTCTAGTTTCATATAAGCATTTCATTCTCCATATATTGTAAGAAGATAGTGATCCGATGGAAGGTAAAAGTGTTATTGTGAGTGCTCTTTTGGTGAGCCTTGTTTTGGGACTAACTCAAGTTGAGGCAAAGAGTTGTTGCCCTAGCACCACCGCCAGAAATATCTACAACGTTTGTCGCTTAGGGGGACTCCCCAGGGATCGTTGTGCATCGCTCAGTGGATGCAAAATCATTTCCGGGGATAAGTGTGACAGTGGTTGGACTCACGATATTCTCGAAAACACTGGTAATTAATTAAATCAACTCATTTTATTCTACTCTCTCTGTCCACGATAATTATAGTTTTTAGATTGTGGTGCGCGTTTTGAAAAAAGTTAAGTAGATGTGTGAGGTGGACTATTATACCTCTCACCTTTTGTATTGAAAAGAAAAGTAGGTAGATGTTTTGAGCGGAGTAATAAAGTAGGTAAATATTGAAAAGGAATGGGGTTAGAAAAGTAATTAAAAATGTGTACAATTATTTTCTTAAATGGAAAAACTATAATTTTCGTGGACAAACCAAAATGAAAATATGATTATAATTTTCGTGAATGGATAGAGTAATTATTTAGTTAATTAACTTGCTTGCTGCACAAGATTTGATCATTTTTGCATGTAATTTGACTCAAGGTGAAAGTGCTGTCAATGAATACTGCAAGTTGGGGTGTGCATCCTCTGTGTGTGGTGCCATAACCACTCTCCGAAATTCTGGCAAAGCAAGCATTCTCCTAATTAGTCATTATTCTTATTCATTTAGTTCTTGTTATAGACAAGAAATTCGATTCTAATCACGCATTTTTTTTGGGTGACTAGACGCAAGTGAAGTTGTGAATGGAGCAGTTGAAAAATGTACCAAGGCATGTTCTGCGTTTTGCACAACAGCTTCTATTGCTGCACTTGACACTGCCTAAACAAGCAAGCAAGCAAGCATGTATGTCCACATCGATATGCATCTCATCAAATAAGTGTTGCTTTCAATAATTGTCATGTATGCATGTAACAAAACTAAAGTATGCTAGCTATGCACTAGTCTGGTGCTAGCTCTTTGTATTTAACTACTTCTTCTTTTCTGATTGTGTACGACGTCGTAGAAGGCTGTCGATCCTAGATTGTATATCCTTCTACTTGCTCGTATCTACTCAATATATGATGTGTCTTTTTAATCTTCTTCTCTTTCTTTTTTAACTTCAATATCTTTCCCCATCGTCGTGTCGCTAGTGACGAGGGTGGAAACACAAGAAAAGGGAAAAAAAAATAAAATGCTTAATTTAACTTCCAAGACGAGATTTACAAAGAAATCAGAACTCTCTTCTCAAACTCTTTTCAATCAAATTATCGAAATACTCAACTCCCCCATTTTCTTTACAAGACAGCCCTATTTATAGGGTGCAAACATAGATGACCTAATAAATGAAAAACACTCTTCAAACTAGCAACATTATTAAGTAAAAGACCTTTTAGTTTCTCATTGTATCCGGATGTTTGTAATTTGGAATAGAATTGAAGAAGTTACTTCTTGCGACTCTAAGTGTATACTCACCACACAAGTGGTCAAATAAACCTATGCATGCAAAAGACTACGTACTATAATAAATACTCCTTCCGGACCGTCGAACTTGGCCTAATTCTTTTCGGCAGGGAGACTAAGAATAAGATGACTAGATATAAAGGATGTATTCATGTATTTTGTATATAATATATCATCAAGTTACAATTAGAGATAATTATCTAATAATCAATTTTAAATTTTTTCACAGAACAAACAAATAATCCATGAATAAAATCTCTTCTGTTGGTCCTTGTACTTTATACTACTAGATCGGATTGGATTGGGAATTATATATAAGAGGTGGGGAACGTCCAATATAGATCTACCATGCACAATACATTGACGGCTAGGATTGATTTGGTTAAAAAATTACTTTTGAATAATTTTAATAATATTTAAAAATATTAAAATTAATTAAATAAATGGCTTTGCACGCCTAAGTTTACAATTTATGAATTCTAAGACTAACGGTCGAATCCGTTATTAAAAATAAATTACAAAAGTCTGATAGACGGCTACTGTATTTAAGGTTAACCCGTACGAAAAGTTTTTAGTTCGTAAATTAAGAACGGAAAACCGTCTAATTTTTACGTTTACAAAATTGTGATACGAACACGCCGAAAAAGTTTGTTATTATGTTTTTCCGGACGAAACTCGGACTATATCGTCCCGAGATTTTGTCAAAATAAATTTTGTAAATTTATTTTCTAATTAAGTTCATACGTTAGAATTTTTAAGTCAAATCGAATCGCGACGATTTTTGTACCGAACAACGTTGTTTGTCGTTCGTTTTTCCGTAACGTCGAATCGCACCGGAAAAACCCGTATCCCTCTTAATCTCCTCCATGCAGCCGCCACCTCACCATACCTAGATGTTAACTTGCATGTTGACCTTAAATAAGCTAATGACACCTAAACTACACTTTACACCACTTCAACCATTTTCATCATGACAACACTTGAACAAACAATTTCATCTCTCTCTCTCTCTCTCACAACTATCGGCTGCACCACTCCTCAATTCATCTTCTCCATCTTCTCCATCATCCATCCACCATTGAAGAACACCTCCAAGAACAAGAAGAGTTCATACAAGTCACAATTCATCCAACAAAACTCTATACATCCTTTGTTAATTCTCTAGGTAATGATCTTCTCCACAATCCTATCCAATTAGTTTTCCTTTTCTTTTCTTTTTCCTTCTTGTTCGAATTTTTAAGGTTTTGATTTAGATGTTTTGATCTTAGAATGATGAAATTAGATATGTTAGATATGATAATTATGGATTAAAAATGATCAAAACCAAGATCCTAAAATCTATGTGAATGCAGAATTTTTTGGGAAAATGGTAGGATTTTTGTTTTTCTTCTTTTGATGGTTGATTCTTGTTTAATAGATGTTTAATTAATGTATGGAATGAAAAGGGATTGAAAGCCCTATGTGTTTGTAAGTTTTCAATTAGGATTTTGAAGTATGAATTTAGGAATTTTATGCATGTTAGTTGTTTTTGGAATTATAATCGATTAATGGATAATATAAGATGTTGATTAGTGAATATATGTTGTTAATATGAGAAGAAAATCATTCCCTTAACATATGTTTAAAACCAGAAATTTATAAGTAATTAGGGGTTTATACATGTTTGATATAAGTGATCAATTGTTAATGAAATATAGTTGCAAATCATGTTAGTTGATTAATAGAATTTAAATGAGAATTTTCTAAAAAATGTTTAGTGAAACATAAGAGGCAAAGATCACCATATAAACTGAGTTATAATGATGTTAAGATGTGTATGCATGCATGAAAACGGTTCACGTTAGACGTAGTTTAACGTCGTAAAATTTGAACAAAAACCGACAACTTTTGAAAATCGTATAGGAGACGAACATTTAGTTGTAACTAAAAATCAAGAAGTCGGATGAGAATTCTAATATGATATTACTGTTTATAATGAAATTTAGAACATCTTTCTAGTTGATGTCATAAGCGTTCGAGTTGAAATAATATGGATTATAATTATAGTCGAGAACTAGAAGATGTTTGGAATTTCTTTGTTGGTTTAGTACTTGGTAGTTGAAATAAGACGTTAGAACGTCGTGCTTTTGAGCGAGTTGAGAAGGAGTTTGTCACGTACGGAAGTATGTGATGATTGCCTTGAGAGTCCAGTTTCTAAAAAAATGAATATGAGAGCTTAAAACGAACCTAAAACGTTATACGTCGAACTTATCAATCAATTAGGGTTTCCACGACAGTTTTGCGACCCTCGCCGGAAACTGTAATAACTTCCAACTCGTTTATCGGATTTGTGATCCGTAAATTGGAGCACGAACTAGACCTCCTAAGCTTTCTAATGGTACAGGGCTCACCCCCTATTTCCAAGTCCTCTGTTATGGACAGTCTCCAGAGTTACTGGACTGTGCAGTGAAATTTCAGTTTCTTGTTTTCTAAGTTGTTTAGTTCACAACTTAGTTTCTTTCAATCGTTTAAGCCGTTTTTATCTAACGAACATCTACCTACTGACCCTAGAGTCAAGTACAAGACCTTGAGTGATGAAAACCAGTTGAGATCTTATATCTATCTTTTCATTAAAGAAGTAATAAACGAGAAATTTCATAAGTCGTTCAAAGAACTAAAATATAAATCGCCTAAGTTGATTCTTTCCAACTTAGTTTCTTATAATCCTTAAAGTCGTATTAAGACATCGAATACCTTCTCTTCTGACCCGAGAGTCGAATATGAGATCTTCCGAGTTCTAAACGAGATTAGTACGAGTCTCGTTTCCCGTTTAAGTAAAACGAATCTAGTAAACGTGCAAATGCCAAAAGAATAAAATAACTAAATCTTTCTTCGATCCTCTTTCTTCGATTATTCTTTTGCGAACCGTTTTTAAGTATGTTTATTTTACGATGAAGGAGGAAGCTAACTGTAAAGAAAGGACAGAAGATCCGAAGTTGGAAGCTTTTGCTTATAAGTTCTGTATTTACAAGGTGGGCTTTTATTATATGAAAATAAAACGTGGGTTTTTTCACAAACCGAAAGTGAAGTTTACAGCTTTGATAATTGTGTTTTATCAACGTGATAATCTTGGCATAAAATGTTTAACTGTTTTATGTGAGTTCTCTTGTACCTTTCTGAGTTAACCTTCGGGTTTTCCAGAATTTATAGTTAACCGCTAGGATTGTTAACTATTATCGATCGGCTCTGAGTTAGCTATTAAGCGCTTTCCAGAGTTAGTGCACTTTGTAACCTGTGGTGTATGTGGTATCCTGTTGAGGGGTAGCCAGCCACGGTGAATTAGTTTTGGTCAAGATTAAACATAACATACTCTAAAAATGCTTGCGCAAGCTGCTTTATACAAATCAGTCAGAAAATGTTTAGTAGGCACGGGCCTTTTCAACAAAACTCCGATGCGCTACGGTTATAAAATGCCAGATTATTTATACTTACGATTATGATTTCGGCATCGTGCCCACTAAGTACGTTTGTACTTAGCCCTGCATTGTTTTCTAAATGTGCAGGTTGAAGCGACGGTGAGCGGCGACGGTTGATGTTGAGTTAAAAGATAGGATGTTTAGTTAGAACCTTTCCGCTGCCAAACTTTGAATTTCTTTGATGTACTTTTGAACAATATTCAGTAGTCTAAGTATGTAAATTTTGAACTTAGTTTCTTTTTATACTTTTGTCGAGTAATCTTTAGGGATTAACTCTTTCTTATTGATATTCAAGTCTTATTCATAGTTTGTCGATGTTTTTCATGTATGTTTAGTCAATTAGCCCCCTTCTTCCCCGCTTCTTTAATCCAACCCCAGTCGCACCCCGGCTTCTGCCGTCCCTCGGGATTTGGGGCTGTGACAGAGTGGTATCAGAGCGGTCATTCCTGCTCTGTACCAAAGTCTTACTTTCCTAAGTAGCACCACAAAGTGGTAGTAATAGAGCAATCGTTTCTGCTCTGCATATGAGTCTTCATTCAAGTAGTAGCATATAGTATTCGTTCTTACTCTATAAGGAGTCTTCTTCGCGTCGCAAGATAGAGTGTTCGTACTGATTCTATATCGAGTCTTCTTTCGAGTCGTGAAATGGAGTTGTTATTCATATTCTATAGTGAGTCTCTTTTCGAGTCATAAGATAAAGCACCTGTATATACTTTAGATCAGAGTGTTCTTTCAAGTAAAGATAGGAGTTAAGTTATGGCATTAAGATTCAGAATATAGATGACAACTCAACCTCCCGCTACGTCGACTCAACGTGGAAAAAAATATATAAGGAAGGAATGTCAGTAGTTTAATTTCTTTTCAATAAGGAATTTCGAATAATTATTTCCCAAGTATAAGAATTTATACTTGCTTGTTTATGTGATTATGTGATAGCACTAGTGCTATGTTATGTGAAATTATCTGTGAAATAATTTCTTTTGTTTGAAAATATTTTTGATGCACAAGAATTTAGAAGGATTTTAGGGATTTTTCCCGGATTATGGAGAACGTAGACTTGAAAACCTAAGGTTTTTCCGACTCTTCAAGAACTTAGACGTTTTAAGAAATATAAATTTCAAATGATTTTGAAAGGAGATTCACAACACGGGAAGGACTTCTTTTGACAAATGTCACGTGCGTAAAGTGACATGAACAAAGACTCGACAAGAGTCGATCTTTGTTATAACTTCGATATGAATTTCCTTCAAGGAAATGAAATGAATAAATAAAAAGGTAAATCGTGTTAGTAATCGAAAGGAAAAAGTAGATGTTAGAGAAGCAACGGCTTCAAAGTAAGAAAGATGCAAATGAGACAGAAGTTCCATGTGATTGAGGGACTGTTATGTGGACCTGATCAACCCACATAATAAGGAACTCAGTAATATGGGTCTTATGCCCCGTGAGCAAACCCTATTTTAGTATGGTATAAGTGTTTTAAAAGAAATTAATAATGCTTACGTATAAGTAACATGAAACGTCGTCGTTCCAATTCGTTCCGTTTCTTTTAACGGAGTTCGCTTTGTTAAGTTTTGGGAAGCAGTATGTTTTATTATTAAGAAACAAGCACGAAGTTTGATTAGAATTCTTTCTACGAATGTTCAAATCAGACAACGTTTAAAACTTATGTTCTAAAGCCTTTCCCCAGATAAAAGTCTATTCTTCTGATGGAATTTAATTTTATACTTCATTCTCGAACGAAGAATACAACTAGTACGAGTATTAACTTTCTTTGGGAATAAATGTTACTCTTGAATAAGTAACATGAACAAAGTGAACACGCATTGTCTTAATAAGTGAAATTGTTAAGAAATTTTCTTCAAGAATGGAAATAATGAAGATTTATAAATAAATAAAAGTTATAAGAAAATAAATGGTTAATAAGATAGGGAATGGGAATAAAATCTCGAAAATTTATTTCTATATATTGTGCGTACGAATGCAATTTTCTGTGAAAATTGCTAAAATGTCTAAGATAAGATGGTTTGACTAAGTACGATGTTATTACAATTGAATAAGGAATATTCATTTTGTAATTTAAGATTTTTCGTAAGATAAGATATTATCCTACATGTTACTGATCCGTGTTTCTTAAAAAAAAAAAAGGGATGTCATCCAGTAGTGATTTGACTCAGGGGAGTCAATCTCCACCGCAGCGGACTTGGGAAGGTCAGCTAGTAGATAGGTTTTGGGATTATGGGGCAAACCCGGGACACGACGTAGGGCAGAGGAACAGTTATTTCTCGACGGTTTACTACTTCGCCCGGCGTTGGGTTACAGAGGCTCAGGCTATCATGGGTTTGGTTAGATGTCTACCAGAGGAATGGCGTGGTTGGGCAAACGACACGGCATGGTACCATCTTGGAGTTTTTGGTGACGACGTAGAGCCGACAGGGAACTATTATGGATTTGCTTTAGAGGTACACAGTCGCTTCTACCTGAGCAGACACATGACAGCATATCCAGTTCAGGAGCACCCCCCCTACACTCACTACCCAGCAGATTCAGAGTCAGATCACGAGGGGATAGATCCAGAGTTTGTCGCACAGTTGGAGATTCCTTCGGTGATGATACCTAGCATGGGCACAGAGGAGTTAGTTGCAGGGACAGTTGACGGTTTAGGGTTACCTGCTCCTATCCTACAAGGGCCTTCCGTGAGAGCTCAGGGACCATTCGAATTAGGACTGGAGTACTTAGACACATACGCAGAGCTTGCCGCCCTGTTACAGTTTTCATCTTCTTACAGACCCCTTGACGAGATTTGCACGGAATTGGCTAGAGTTAGGACAGAGTTTGAGGCAGGACCGTCCAGGGTCCGTTCCAGGGAGGAGTACGAGCCCAGTGCACTTTCCGACCCCCCCCCCCCCTGCTACCTCCGAAGAAGCAGGCGTCAGTGACCTGCTGGGACTACTTAGTATCGCATAGCGAGACGACAGCTTCGGATGTGCCTGCACCACCATCACTTACCCTTGCAGACGGCACTACATTGAGGGTCGACGAGGCGCTCCAGTTTACTTTCGGTTTAGAGTCAGATGATGAGGACCCGGATGAGGAGCCGGAGGAGGATACCGACGAGGATACCGATGAGGACCCGGACGAGGATCTTGAGGAGGATCAGGCCGCAGAGGGTGGTGCAGATTAGACCGCAGTTAGACGAACGGAGCATCAGGGACGCGCAGTAGTATAGTAGCCCTCTGTTATGTACATAGTCGGATCAGTAACTAGATAGTTTTTGTAGTACTCTAACGAATACGAAATTTTAAGGATCGTTTCCGTTCTAGTACTTCTGGTAGTACAGCAATGCAATATGTTAATGCATCCTGTACAGGTAGGAAATCAGCCTAGCTTAGACTCGTTGTAGTCTAGTTTTGTATAAGTCCTTGTTAAAGGCAAAACTAATATTCTTTTTGATGTATATATACATACATGACCCCAAAAAGGGTTTTTAATCACAAGAAAGTCCTTTATGAATCTTATAACTAAACCAGATTATCAAATGAACTCGTGTAATAAGTGCTTTTAATTTAACCTTGGAGGTTAAAAGTTGAAAGAATTAGAATCAAAACTAAATTCGATATTTCCGTATACGTGAAGTTGTTAAGTTAAAAAAAAATTTATAAGAGAAAGAAGATTTTAAAAAGCAAATACTAACAAGGAAAATTCTTGTATTCTATAGTTCAGAAATGTCGCAGAAAGTCGTTAACAACCCAAGAGGACCCGATAGTCATAGAAAGTCTAACCAAGGTCAAGAGCAACGCATAAGGGAAGGAAGGCAGACATATCTAGGAACTTTTTCACATTCCCAACCTTCTCAACATCATAGTATGACGAACTTATTCTTCGAAAGACAACCACCATCTTTCAATGGGTCTGGTAACCCAATGGAGGCCGAACGATGGATACACGCTATAGACAAAATCTTTGGATAATTAGACCTAGCGATGAGGAGCGCCTAGCATATGCCGAATATCAGCTAACCGGACCAGCTAAATATTGGTGGG
Organism: Schizonepeta tenuifolia; assembly: GCA_029490685.1. Taxonomy (NCBI): domain Eukaryota; kingdom Viridiplantae; phylum Streptophyta; class Magnoliopsida; order Lamiales; family Lamiaceae; genus Schizonepeta; species Schizonepeta tenuifolia. The sequence goes on along the minus strand of CM055960.1, from coordinate 16,525,030 downwards.
AGAATAGGCAAAGAGTTATGACCGAAGAGCGAGCGGCTCCAACTACTTGGAATGATTTTAAGAAGGCATATCATGATAGGTATGTACCCAAAAGAGCCGAGCTTGAGGAGGAAATAGCCAGGAAGCTTCAGGGAGAACTTAAATACGAACTAGGAATAGCAGTGGCCAGAAAGGAAGGATTGAGTTATGAAGAACTACTAGGTCGAGTTTGTGAGATAGAGGCATTAGTGCCTAATAAAGGAAAAATGGTAAAGTCCACACCAGTACCAAACGAGACAGCAACCCAAGACCCTCCTAACAATAAGGTTAATCATAAGGGAAAAAGAAAATGGGAAAGGAATAGCAGTGAGTGCTACCAGAGCCGCAATAACCAGGGGAAAAAGAATAGGATTCGGCAGAATTATCAGCAGCCAGGAAAGGGAAGTAAGGATGGAAAGAAAGTAGGGCAGCAAAGGAATAGAAATCGGGAAAGAAAGCAACTAGAAAGGGTTCACATTCCAATTTGCTCCAAATGCAATAAGACGCACCCTGGAATATGTCAGGCAGGCACTAACAACTGTTTCAACTGTGGATATGAAGCACATATGAAGAAAAATTGCCCAAACCCACCGATGGCAAATAATGTATACCAACCCAAACACCTCCAAATTCTGAGAAATACCCAAGAAGGGATCTTTTCTCCAGCTTGCCCTAGGTGTGGCAAGATACATCCCGGAATATGTTTAGCAAAGTCTGATGTGTGCTTCAATTGTATGAGCGAGGGACACGTTAAGAGGTATTGCCCAGAACGGAAGCAGGCAACAAAACAGAAACAGGAAATTTCTGTATGTTTAGAATGTGGTAAGAGGCATGAGGGTGTGTGCCTAGCAAACATGAATAGATGTTTCTTATGTGGGATGCTGGAGCATATAAGTGAGGATTGCCCAACACGGTTTCAAATGATAGTACCATATCAGTACGGCCAGTCTCAGTCATTGATTACAGCTCAAATCCAGTCTCAGGCACAACCGTTACAACCACAACAAAATATAGGAGCTTACATAATAGGGCAAGGAAAGCAGCGTGAAGGAAAGGGGAAGCCGGCAGGTATTGGACGAACCTTATAATTAATTTGTCATGGCTAAACCCATTTTAGGGCGTTTTAATTATTTCCTTAGTACTTATTGATATTTTAGGGATAGAACTAGGACGCGCTAGCTACGAACTAGGGAGAACTACACTTTAGGAAGAACGATAACCTCAGAGAAATTATTTCCTTAGTTTCGTCGAACATGGAATTTAGATCTAGGATCTTTTAAAAATGATAACAAACAATCGAACAGTGATATGATGTTCAACATATTGTTTTTATATATATAATTTTAGGAATAAACTAGTTGTTAGGGAATTACATCATGATTCTCTACAACGAGAGAAAAATCTCTTCTCAACCCCGATTAGAGAACCAACAGAACTCTATGGAATTTCGATGGACATAAGGATACTGATAATATTCGCCCTACAAGTCAAGAAGTCAATGAATATAAAATTTACGATCGTTTATCTCGTTAACCTAGTTGGAGATCCTAGAGCCAACAAGACTTTTGAACGTGGGAATTAGGAACGAATATGAAAATATCTTTCCAGAAGTATTGATGGAACTACCATCGAATTATCATATAGGTTCTGCGACCAACTTAGAACTGTTAGCAACGCCCAAATCAAAAAAAAAAAAAAAAACTATTTAAATTGATACCAGGAGAATTATAAGAATTCTAGAACCATCTACTAATGTTGTTAGGTAATGATTTCATTAGGCAGACGTTTTCCCTATGGAAAACACCGTGATGTTTAACGCAAGGATAAATGAGTCTTCAAGAACGTTCATTGGATATCATGTTAAATAAGATAAGAAAGCAATAGTTTATGCTTCACGGCACTTTAACCTCAGGAATTTAAGTAACCAACCTATGACTTAGGGCTTGCAACCGTAGAACATATACTGAAATATGGTGTAAGAGATTAGATCTTCACAGATCACAATAGATCGGAGTGCATTATCGAGCAAAGGAATTAGCGTAAGATAAAGGAGATGGCTCAAATTAGTAGAATAGTACGCTTGTGAAATGAATTACCACCTAGGTAAAAGCAGCGAAAGGATAGACACACTAAGTCGTAAGACCCCACCTAAGTTTAGGTATCTCTTCTTAGGAAAAGAAACGTTTATATAAGGGTTTGGGATAATAGGTGTAGTAATGCACGATATCCCAACATCAATTATAGAAGCAAATAGCGATACAAGTAGCTATATCAAATTACGAGAAGGATTCTAAGTACCTAGAAGAAGGATGAGTAAATGAATTAGTTTCGACTAAGGATAAGATTGGCCAAACCAGGCAATGACTCTAAAACAAAGAGTTTTGATAGGAATTAGGAATACACTTAGTATCTCCAATGACAACAATTAAGGATTTAAGAAAGGTTTTCCAGTGGAATAGAGCGAAACAAGACTTTGTCTTGTTGATAGAATATCTTTAGCTTATAAGTAAGTGGAAGTTCTCACTGACAACCATGCGAGCTGTTACAACCATTAAGTGTTCCAAAATGGAAATAAAAGGATATAGTATTAAATTGTTTAAGACTCGATCAAAGTTAACAGTAGGAATACTGCCTTGGGATAGTTTTCTATAGGCCGTTAATCAGTTTACTACCTACCAAATCCTAAAATTTTTCATAGATCAAAGAAGTTATCAGGACTATATATCCGTAAGATAGTGCGTCTGTACGAAATACCAACTTCAATCTTAGCACCATTTTCCCGTCTCCAGTTTGATTAAATAATCTGAGAAAACGATTCAGATACTCGCTGATATGCTAAGATCGATAATATTAGCTCAAAGAGTGACATGGAAGAATAACTTCCGTCAATCGAATTGTTATAATAATAGTAATAAGTTACGATAGGTAAAACGCCTTACGAGGCTTTAAATTTCTTTTTAATAGCTACCTTATTGTTATAAGGTGGGTAAAGGAACAAACTTAGGGTCAGAAACGGTCAGTGAAATAATCGAAATCATACGATAGATCCGAATCGGAATAAAAGGATTTAAAGAAGACAAATGTCTTATGCGTATACTTCAATTTGACCCTTAATAATGTAAAGGAAGATATATAAAAAAAAAAAAAAAACTCTTAAAGAGAAACGACATTTTTGTGTCAAGTTTAAAACTTCGACAAAGATTTTCATAATTAGCAAATAACTCGGAAAGAATAGTTTCTAATACAAATAGTTATGGCTTTATCGCCAAATTTACAAATGCTTATCTTACGTGTATCTCATTTTGAGAAAGTATTATAAATCGTTTTATGCACAAAGTGTTGTTAGTAAGACGTCGGTCTTAAAACCGACCTAAATTATGGAAAAAGAACAAAAATGATCTTGAAACGAAAAGCATAAGAATTTAGAAACGGGTCAATATGTTATTAAGTAGATAAGAAGATCATTAAGACCAAGAAAAGCCACGTGAGAGTTTAACGAAGAATTGAGAAAGGAATACCCCTATCAGTTAAGAGAATAAGCAAATTTCGGGACGAAATTTTTCGCAAGGGGGGTAGGATGTAATGCCCCGTAAATTCCTTACGTTCTAAAAATATTTAAAGTTAATTAAATAAATGGCTTTGCACGCCTAAGTTTACAATTTATGAATTCTAAGACTAACGGTCGAATCCGTTATTAAAAATAAATTACAAAAGTCTGATAGACGGCTACTGTATTTAAGGTTAACGCGTACGAAAAGTTTTTAGTTCGTAAATTAAGAACGGAAAACCGTCTAATTTTTACGTTTACAAAATTGTGATACGAACACGCCGAAAAAGTTTGTTATTATATTTTTCCGAACGAAACTCGGACTATATCGTCCCGAGTTTTTGTCAAAATAAATTTTGTAAATTTATTTTCTAATTAAGTTCATACGTTAGAATTTTTAAGTCAAATCGAATCGCGACGATTTTTGCACCGAACAACGTTTTTTGTCGTTCGTTTTCCCGTAACGTCGGATCGCACCGGAAAAACCCGTAACCCTCTTAATCTCCTCCATGCAGCCGCCACCTCACCATACCTAGATGTTAACTTGCATGTTGACCTTAAATAAGCTAATGACACCTAAACTACACTTTACACCACTTCAACCATTTTCATCATGACAACACTTGAACAAACAATTTCATCTCTCTCTCTCTCACAACTATCGGCTGCACCACTCCTCAATTCATCTTCTCCATCTTCTCCATCATCCATCCACCATTGAAGAACACCTCCAAGAACAAGAAGAGTTCATACAAGTCACAATTCATCCAACAAAACTCTATACATCCTTTGTTAATTCTCTAGGTAATGATCTTCTCCACAATCCTATCCAATTAGTTTTCCTTTTCTTTTCTTTTTCCTTCTTGTTCGAATTTTTAAGGTTTTGATTTAGATGTTTTGATCTTAGAATGATGAAATTAGATATGTTAGATATGATAATTATGGATTAAAAATGATCAAAACCAAGAATCCTAAAATCTATGTGAATGCAGAATTTTTTGGGAAAATGGTAGGATTTTTGTTTTTCTTCTTTTGATGGTTGATTCTTGCTTAATAGATGTTTAATTAGTGTATGGAATGAAAAGGGATTGAAAGCCCTATGTGTTTGTAAGTTTTCAATTAGGATTTTGAAGTATGAATTTAGGAATTTTATGCATGTTAGTTGTTTTTGGAATTATAATCGATTAATGGATAATATAAGATGTTGATTAGTGAATATATGTTGTTAATATGAGAAGAAAATCATTCCCTTAACATATGTTTAAAACCAGAAATTTATAAGTAATTAGGGGTTTATACATGTTTGATATAAGTGATCAATTGTTAATGAAATATAGTTGCAAATCATGTTAGTTGATTAATAGAATTTAAATGAGAATTTTCTAAAAAATGTTTAGTGAAACATAAGAGGCAAAGATCACCATATAAACTGAGTTATAATGATGTTAAGATGTGTATGCATGCATGAAAACGGTTCACGTTAGACGTAGTTTAACGTCGTAAAATTTGAACAAAAACCGACAACTTTTGAAAATCGTATAAGAGACGAACATTTAGTTGTAACTAAAAATCAAGAAGTCGGATGAGAATTCTAATATGATATTACTGTTTATAATGAAATTTAGAACATCTTTCTAGTTGATGTCATAAGCGTTCGAGTTGAAATAATATGGATTATAATTATAGTCGAGAACTAGAAGATGTTTGGAATTTCTTTGTTGGTTTAGTACTTGGTAGTTGAAATAAGACGTTAGAACGTCGTGCTTTTGAGCGAGTTGAGAAGGAGTTTGTCACGTACGGAAGTATGTGATGACTGCCTTGAGAGTCCAGTTTCTAAAAAAATGAATATGAGAGCTTAAAACGAACCTAAAACGTTATACGTCGAACTTATCAATCAATTAGGGTTTCCACGGCAGTTTTGCGACCCTCGCCGGAAACTGTAATAACTTCCAACTCGTTTATCGGATTTGTGATCCGTAAATTGGAGAACGAACTAGACCTCCTAAGCTTTCTAATGGTACAAGGCTCACCCCCTGTTTCCAAGTCCTCTGTTCTGGACAGTCTCCAGAGTTACTGGACTGTGCAGTGAAATTTCAGTTTCTTGTTTTCTAAGTTGTTTAGTTCACAACTTAGTTTCTTTCAATCGTTTAAGCCGTTTTTATCTAATGAACATCTACCTACTGACCCTAGAGTCAAGTACAAGACCTTGAGTGATGAAAACCAGTTGAGATCTTATATCTATCTTTTCATTAAAGAAGTAATAAACGAGAAATTTTATAAGTCGTTCAAAGAACTAAAATATAAATCGCCTAAGTTGATTCTTTCCAACTTAGTTTCTTATAATCCTTAAAGTCGTATTAAGACATCGAATACCTTCTCTTCTGACTCGAGAGTCGAATATGAGATCTTCCGAGTTCTAAACGAGATTAGTACGAGTCTCGTTTCCCGTTTAAGTAAAACGAATCTAGTAAACGTGCAAATGCCAAAAGAATAAAATAACTAAATCTTTCTTCGATCCTCTTTTTTCGATTATTCTTTTGCGAACCGTTTTTAAGTATGTTTATTTTACGATGAAGGAGGAAGCTAACTGTAAAGAAAGGACAGAAGATCCGAAGTTGGAAGCTTTTGCTTATAAGTTCTGTATTTACAAGGTGGGCTTTTATTATATGAAAATAAAACGTGGGTTTTTCCACAAACCGAAAGTGAAGTTTACAGCTTTGATAATTGTGTTTTATCAACGTGATAATCTTGGCATAAAATGTTTAACTGTTTTATGTGAGTTCTCTTGTACCTTTCTGAGTTAACCTTCGGGTTTTCCAGAATTTATAGTTAACCGCTAGGATTGTTAACTATTATCGATCGGCTCTGAGTTAGCTATTAAGCGCTTTCCAGAGTTAGTGCACTTTGTAACCTGTGGTGTATGTGGTATCCTGTTGAGGGGTAGCCAGCCACGGTGAATTAGTTTTGGTCAAGATTGAACATAACATACTCTAAAAATGCTTGCGCAAGCTGCTTTATACAAATCAGTCAGAAAATGTTTAGTAGGCACGGGCCTTTTCAACAAAACCCCGATGCGCTACGGTTATAAAATGCCAGATTATTTATACTTATGATTATGATTTCGGCATTGTGCCCACTAAGTACGTTTGTACTTAGCCCTGCATTGTTTTCTAAATGTGCAGGTTGAAGCGACGGTGAGCGGCGACGGTTGATGTTGAGTTAAAAGATAGGATGTTTAGTTAGAACCTTTCCGCTGCCAAACTTTGAATTTCTTTGATGTACTTTTGAACAATATTCAGTAGTCTAAGTATGTAAATTTTGAACTTAGTTTCTTTTTATACTTTTGTCGAGTAATCTTTAGGGATTAACTCTTTCTTATTGATATTCAAGTCTTATTCATAGTTTGTCGATGTTTTTCATGTATGTTTAGTCAATTAGCCCCCTTCTTCCCCGCTTCTTTAATCCAACCCCAGTCGCACCCCGACTTCTGCCGTCCCTCGGGATTTGGGGCTGTGACAAAAACTTTGTTTAGAATTTAATTAATTACATCTGAAGTAGGTATATTTTGTAAAAACTTAATTAAAAGCTAAAATATACAATTCTCGTTATTTATTAATTAATTTGTTATTTATGATTAAGACAATTATTAAAACTAATTAACTGTAAATTAATTGTTAATATGCTCAATTAGTTGTTATTATGTCTTATTTGTGTTAAAGGATTAATTAATAGTTAATGGGCTCAAATTTTCCGATTCCTGCCATTTTTGCTCTGACTGGCCCACTTAATACATAACATGACCAATTGACATCGGCAATTTCATCCGATTCTTCAATAATCTCAACAATTTAAACTTTATAACATCGATGTTACCATTGTTAGATGTATCTTTATTTTTAATTGACAATGCTGTAGTTAATGCATGAGAACTCCAAGATTTAGAGTAGCACTTTTAAATTAAACATTGTTTGTGAGAGAGGAATTATATATTGTCGTGACACAATCGGAATTAATTAGGAAACTTCATCCAATACATTTTCATTCAATATTGTTGAGGTGAGGATTTGGTTCATGAGGGAGAAAATGCTAAATCTCAGTAGATTTTCTTGCAAAAATAGTGATTCTGGTCCAGTAAATGTGTGAATAGTTGTGTTATACTTAATTCCCAATAGCAGAAGGTTTGATTGTGAGAAGAAGAAGTAGAATCCACCGTAAAAGAAAGCAAAATATCGTCCTTATGTCGTCACTGTGACATGCAGATTTTTCCGGCGCCTCCCCCGATGAAAAGATCAAAGTATTTGTTTCTTGTTTCCATCTCCACAACCCGTGTTCTATCTATTACTGAGAAGTTTCTTTGATCGATAGATAATTGTAGTTTTAATGTTTCTTTTCCCCAACAAGTGAAACATCTTAGTGTCGTTTATTCCACCCTTTGCCTGGATTTGTGGCAGCCGTATTTACTGAAGTCATTCATCAGAAACATGGTCAAAAAATCGAAGGGTAATCTGAAATTCTGTTTTTACGAAATTACTCTGTAATAACATTTTTTTTATGTAGTTACTGCCTATTTGGGTTTAGGGGTTGAATTATTGAGTATAATTGAATTATTTGGATCAAATATTATATTATTTTTTTTGGTGTTGTGGTTATTTTTACTTTCCGCTTGATTGATATGTTGTATATGGGTATGTTTGTTTTTATCTGATTAGCTTTGAGCAAAATGAGATATGCACGAGAGCTTATTTGAATAGAATTATTTCTTATGGTTTAGGTTATAATTTGAAAAAAAAAAATGATGTTGTTGCTTTAGCAATTCTGTTTGCAGGTTCCTATTTTTTTGACATCATGTCCCTGATTTTTTAATTGCTACGATTCATTTGTTGTTGAGATATTTAATCGAAGTATTTTCAAATTGTGCAATTTGATAAGATGCATTTGTTAGGTCACGATTTGATTAAATCAGTTCAAGATGCATTTTTGCTTGATTTTGATAAAATGGTGCTGAGACATTCCAAATGTTGTATTGAATGGAGTGTTTATGTGTCATTAGGTCACTGATTCATAAATTTGATAATTAAGTGGTTGTCAACATATTTGTTAGGATTTATGCTTGAATTTGATAACATAATGTTGAGGCATTCCAAATATTGTATTGAGTGGATTGTTTATCTGTCATTATGTCACTAAGTCATGAATTTTGATAATTAAATGGTTGTCAATGTATTTATTGGGGTTTATGGTTGAATTTGATAAAATGATGTTGAGGCATTCCCAATGTTATAGTTAGAGAAATGTTTATGTGTCATTATGTTATCGAATCATAAAATTTGATAATTACATTATTTAATGATTTCTTTTTGGAAACGTGCAAACCGTGTATGCTTTAGGCCACCATATGGTACTCTCATTATTATTTTTATTTTGCTTCTTTTACTTTTCTTGTCATAGACAAGAGATTCGATTCTAATTTTTGGTGACCAAGTGCAAAAGTGAAGTTGTGAATGGAGGAATTGAAACATGTAGCAAGGCATGTTCTGCTTTTTGCACCAAGGGCCTCTCAATCTTTGGAAAAATTGTAAAGTAAAAAGCAGTGTGCATTATTTTATTTTATTTTTAATTTGTCACAATCCGCAACCGCTATTTTTAGTATGCATTGAATAAATCTCATTTTTATGCAGTAACTTGTAAATCACACAAGACAAATAAATTACACCTTTTTAATACAAATATAACATATTCAACCTATAGAAGTATTAATAAGAAGTAAATCTGAGATCTTTCAATCGTCTTACTTTACCACTATGCATTCTTCAAAAAGACGCAGTGTGCATTATTGCCATCATAGCATATATAGTTGAAACCACGTAGGAATTAATTAGCTTGTGTGAAATATTCTATCACATAAAAAGCATCAATAATTCGAATCTTGGACTGTTACAATCTTCAAATAATATCAAAACACCTCATTTAATCCATCTCCCATGGAAAAATTTAAACTTAAACCTATTTTGTAATAATTGTCACATCAAACAATAATTCATCTCTAGTGATTTATCTGTAATTCACATACTCTAACTCAAATTCAAAAGAATATTCTTTATATATTTTTTTTCATAATATCATTTTTTGTACTTTTATAATACTACCCATACTATTCAATATTACACATGACTAATTAATTTTTTAAGCAATAAATCTATAGAAAATAAAATCAATATTAGATAATTAATTAACATTAAGACAAATTTTAAATATAAATTGTCAGTTCATTAAAGACGTGAGCAATTAACTAATACAATACACGAATGAAAATAAATTACTACAATACACAGAAAATAAATTTCCTTTCAATCTACGCAATTAGTATATTCCGCCTACAAATGTTTGTGATTTTGTGATTTTGTCTTCTATTATCGTTTTCAATGTTTGTTATGTTTATGAGTTTGTAATTCATTGGCTAGTGATCAATTTTTTTAAATGTTGCAGTATGTAATTCACTTTTTATATCATGTTATTGTATTTGCTTTTTCTGAATTTGTAAATTATTATTATTATTTACAAAATTAAATTAAGGCTAAATTGCATATACACCTTTTTACCAATTTTGTCGTTTATATCTCTACTTTTTTAAATTAGGTAAAAATTCTCCACCTTTTTAAATTTTCGCAGTTCGATATCTCCAATCATTTTCTCCCAAATTGCGCTGACATGGAATTCGAAAATGCTTACATGGCAAAGTCATGCGAAAAAAAAAACGTTTTTGTTTTAAAAATACAAAACGGCGTCGTTTCCTCAATCACAAACACTTATATAAATATTTACTTATGCGTATTAGGGCACCTATCGAAGAACAATATAAGTGTATTTAAAACTACGTCGTTTGTTTTTCCGTCAGAGGGAGTAATAAAAAAACTGATTGTACTATTTATTCTCGCCCTTAACTTTATAGTACTAATATTCGCTAATTAGAATTATGATGTAAAATTGGAAACTCAACTAAAAAGTAAAAGTTAATACATTGATGATGATTTTAGATTTTAGAAAAAAACATGGAAAAGATGCATAAAATAAATAAGAATAAAGAATGGAGATGTGCCGCGTGGGATCCGAGTTCAGGCACTTATTGGTTGGAAATTAGTCCGTCTATCTGATTAATTGGTCAAATTAAACTTAATTATTTTTTTAAATTAAATAAAAAATTATTAGACTATTCAAATTTTAATTCAGCCAATCAATAAACTAGCCAAATTATTTTGGAACAATTTATTCGGCCAACTAATAAATTGGCTAAATTAAATTAAATTAGACTATAAAAATATAGTTATTTATTCTGCCAGATAACCAATAAATTGATTAAATAAAACTGGTGCTGCAAAAGATGAGAAAATATACATTGATTTAAGGTATTTATAGGTGTTTAGTAGGTGAAATTTCATTGAAAAATCAATGTGGGACACAAAATTTTAGTAGATATTTAAACTCTATTATTTTAATCTAAAAGTTTAAAAATTTGAGAATTTAGAAAAATAAGAATAGAGAATTAAGAGAGATGCCACATAGAAATTTTTCAAAGCAAGAATCGTTTTTCTTTAATAATAATAATAATAATAATAACCGTTTAATAATAATAATAATAATAATAATAATAATAATAATAATAATAATAATAATAATAATAATAATAATAATAATAATAATAATAATTAGTAATGGGACGTGACCAATTATTCACTGTTGTTAACAATACCCATCTAAATACTACCAAATTCATGTAAAAAAAATCAACTCATTAGAGTTCGCAGTTTTCGCTTAACAACATTGGTTCTGCATTAATATTATTTATATATAAACCAGTCTTATATGTATATAATATATTAAAAACGGATATATATTGTTCTTAAAAAAAATCGGATAGATATTGATTCCAAAGATTTAATTTTATTAAGATTTTGTTTCCATATTATATACTCCATCCGTCTCCCGTTAGTATGGTGCGGGGGCCGTGCACAAGTTTTAAGAAAAAATAGATAAATATTTGGTAGAGATAGTTTAAGTGGAGGAAGTGACCCACTTATGATGTGTTATTAAGTTTTTAGTGGATGAAGAAACTTTATTGGAGTAAATATATTGAACTTTTAAGGGTAAAAAGGTAAAAGACATGTCTTAAAATAGAAACACCATACTAACCAGGGACGGCTAAAAAAGAAAAGTAACCATGCTAACCTGGGACAGAGGGAGTATAATATAGAATATAAATATAATAAATATTAATTTTAAATCAAAAAATTTGAGAATTTAGATAAATAGGAACAGAACAATATGAAGGATGCCAAATAGGTTTTTTTTAACGTAGAGTCGTTTTCGTTTATATAATATATACTAGTCTCGACGGAAAATAATTTTATATTTTTATCTATATAAATATACTTTAAAAATAGTTTTTTTTTTGGTAAATAATATTTTATTTCACAAATATGATCAATAGAAGAAATACAGACATCTTGGAAACGACAAAGCAACCAAACAACAAACCACACCATTATAACTTTGAAAAAAATGTCTTACTCTCTGAACGCTTTCCCCTCACTCTCTCTCTAGAATATCTCTCCAAAGACCGACTTATATTTAAAAATTATTTTATATATTATTTAGAAATTGTTATGTTGTTTGCGTTAATTATAAATCAAACTTAGTAAATTAATTATATTTCACGTATCTAAATTACAATTATGAATGGCAATAAACCAAATATTCTCATTCATTATCTATATTCCAAATCTAAATTAGTTGAAAACATATCTAAGAATCACATAGTATTTTAATTTGAGCAATTTGTATGAGAATAGTAACTTAATTAATCATTATTGGGAGAGTCATCCAATTGAGAGGTTTGAGGAGTATAACAAACTTTAAAGTTTATTGAGCTACAAAAGTAATTGAGAGTTTTTTTTCCCCTAATAATCATAGTATATATAATAACGAAGTTCGTGTTCCCACTACGTGGTACGTTCAAGGCTGTTCATTTCTATTTATCTTAATTCTAGTATTTTTTGTATTATTAATTCATAAATCATATAATAAATAAATATAATATAATATATTAAAATAGGGTAGGGATCTCATGAGAATAAATTTTATATGAGAACGTGAGAATGATACATTTTAATGCATTTTCATCACATCGAAAATGCATATATATTGCAAAAAATGTAATGCATACATATTCAAATGCATAAACTGCAATAATTTAATGCATTAACATCATGATGCATAAATTATAATAACTTAATGTATCGTTAAATCAGAGTCATTGATTTAGAAAGATCAAGGGTCCAGATTTATTCTCATTTTTCACCTAAGATAACATTCTCACTGGATCCTCTTCCTACTAAATAAATACTATGTATATATCACATGTATATCATCTCAATTTTTGATAATATATAGATTATTTCAATTATATATACATATCACACTATCTACATTGTCTCAAACTCTCAATGTCATATTATATACTAATACATATTCTAACTTTAATTCCAATATAATTTAATGTATATTTATCTCTCACGTGGTAAGACTCCCTGACAATATATTTTCTATTGCATCTTCTGCAACTAACATGTTTAGTTCTATTTAGTGATTTAGTTTAATTATTTTTTATTTAAATATTTCTTTTGTAATTTATAAGTAATACATTAATTTGGCACATGAAAATTCTTACATAGAAACATTATCCGTTTGTTCCACATCGGTTTCTAATCATACTCCACCTACTGTAAAACCTATATAGATATTTGGAAATAATGTGAGTCTTTTCATGCAACAATTTCACATTATTTTTTAGATGATTGTAAAGCTGAAGAACAAAATAGAACGAACCACATATTCAATTATTATTTGTTACGTTTTTTTCTACAGATTGAATCCGTAGAGCATTGAACATGGATGTAAATTTCTTGATGATCCAATTTTTACCATTTGTACAAGGTCTATGATTGTAATTTGTAAGGGTGTATTCACTTAGGGTGAAAAGAAGTGAAAATGGGGTATAATATTATTTTATCATTTTATATTTTGTTTGATTTCATTTTAAGAAAAAATCGATTAGGAGGTGTAACATTTCGGACAATCCCTTTTTTCTTGCCCAAGATATAAATTTATATCATAGACACACAGACAGTAAAAAATTCCTACAAACGGCGACATATATGCTACGTCTCCGTTCTTGACATATCGTATCTTCATTTTTAGAAAATTGACGTATTTACGTTCCCGTATTTACTGTATACATATTTCGTATTCGTCTCCGTACTTCTTAGGTATATATACATTGAGAAATTGAGACTGATATATGTAGATAGTGTGATATGTATATATAACTGAGATGATCTATATTTTATTAAAAAAATTATATGATATATTAATTAATTATGCAAAAAATATGAGAATTAAGATAAATAAAAATACATAACCGTATTAAGGGAAAACAATTATTCAACTTCAAAATGATTGAAATAAACATTTTTCTTCATTTTAATATTAAGGGACGGAGAGAATTTTTTTTAATTTAATTTGATCATTTAAAATAATGAATGTTTACGTGAAATTTTCTCTATTTTTAATTCATATCTTTCGAATATAAATAAGAATTTCACATTATTTTTTAGATAATTGTAAAACTGAAGAACAAAATAGAATGAACCACATATTCAATTATTATTTGTTATGTTTTTTCTACGGATTGAATCCGTATAGCATTAAACATGGATGTAAATTTCTAGAAGTGTGATGATCGATGTTTTACCATTTGTACAAGTTCTATGATTGTAATTTGTAAGGGTGTGTTCACTTGAAGTGAAAATGAGGTATAATATTATTTTATTATTTTATATTTTGTTTAATTTTATTTTAAGAAAAAATCGATCAGGAGGTATAAAATTTCGGACAATCCCTTTTTCCTTGCCCAAGACATAAATTTATACTATCTAAGAAATAGAAGTTTAATATTAGTACCTCATTTTACCTCTGATGTATTTTGGACATTCTTCCTTTATCTATCATTTTCCTTCCAAGTGAACATCATATAAAATTGTGGTCCACCTTTGAGGGTAGAGATAAATATATTATCATTCATACCTAACAAAATATAAAACATGTCCACTATTAAATATAAATTTATACATCATTATATTATCCCCTTTTAGAGGTACTAGTATAATTAACGTGCACACGCACGTTAAGAACGATGATTATACTAAATAAATATTTATGAGTCAATTCAATTTTTATATTACAACTTATGATTTTTTATTAATTATTTTTTGATTGAATTTGTACAATTTTCAAAATATAATATTCGATCATTCATACTAAAATAAAAAATAATATAATTATTGAGATGTGAATAGTATAGAGAGTATGAAATAATAAGAAAGACTGAAAAAGATAAAGCCTGATAATGAATATGTATGAAAAATTGATTTCTTTGCTTTTAGAATTTGCTTTCTTGAACAAATTCGATAATTTTTCTTCCTCCTTACAATGATGCAGTCAATGTGTGTTCATGGTGATTATCTTGTTGTCAGCAAACTTTCATAACTCTTAGTATTAGATTTCATATATCACCAGTAACCAAAATGAAAAGGGTAGCAAATGATAAAATTAATGGAATGCAATTATAATATACTCTCTCCGTTCCTGATATATCTTTTTTAGAAGGGAGTGGCACGAGGATTAAGAAAAAGGTTATTGAGTTGGTTGTGAGTGGATAAAAGGTGATTGAGTTTATTGTAAGAGCACCCACAGCGGGGTACGAGCGGCGGCGGCGATCGCGGTGTTGAGCGGCGCTCGACCCCGCCTCACTCGACACCGCCTGGGTCGAGGGTGCTGTGGGTGGCTCGACATGGGGTGGGTTGAGGGCAAGAACGACCATCGACTCCGATGTGGCAGCAACATGGGGTCACGTGGTGTGTCTCCATTGATCCGTCTTATTTTTTTTTTGATTAAAAAAATAAAAAATAAAAAATTCAATGGTTATATCAATCCAACAGTTATATCAACGGTTACATCACACAAATTTACTATATATACCCCTTCATCCAATTCACACACCACACCAAATTCATCCATTCATTCATACAAATTACTAGAAAAATTCACTCTTTTTTTTCTACAAAAAATAATGAGTTGGCCGGGTGCGAGCTTCAATGAAGAAGAGGAGGATGAGCGTCGCCACCGACGTATCGAGGTGGCTCAGCGAGCCATGGAGCTTTACCAACAAGCCTACAGGTCTGATTTGTCAGATGACGAACCGGATACGAGGACGTACCTACACCGGAATCATGGGGAGGCCGAACGCCGCCTCCGACGAGATTATTTTGACGATCAACCTATATGGGGTGATGTTGTTTTCCGCCGGCGGTTTCGAATGAGCAAAAGACTGTTCTTGAGAATAACTGAAACTCTTGAGGCTCGGGAGCATCATTTTTTCAGCAACACCCGAATGCCACTGGAAGATTGGGGTTTCACGTCTTTGTGAAGTGCACCGTTGCTCTGAGGCAACTCGCCAATGGTGGAGCAACCGATCAGTATGACGAATATCTGCACTGTGGAGATATAATGGGCAATCAGATCCTCAAGAATTTCTGTCGGGCCATCAGATCTGCTTTTGACGACGATTATTTGAGGCGCCCAAACGAGGCCGACATCGCCAGGATCACTGCATTGCACGAGAGGACGCACGGCTTTCCCGGGATGCTTGGAAGCATCGACTGTATGCACTGGGCATGGAAAAATTATCCATCGTCTTGGAGAGGAATGTACACTGGACGACCATCATCCAACACTCATCCTTTAAGTTGTCGCCTCCCAAGATTTGTGGATTTGACATTCTTTTTTTCGGTGTCGTTGGCTCTCTGAATGACATCAACTTGTTCAATCAGTCCCCCCTCTTCAGCGACGTCCTCTATGGGAGAGCGTCGTCAACTCAATTCACTGCAAACGGCCGCCCGCACCACATGGGATATTATCTCACCGACGGCATCTATCCGAAGTAGGCCTCTTTCATGAAGACGCTCAATGCGCCAACAGATCCAAAGAGAGCCCGATTCGCTCGGATGCAAGAAGCTGCGCGTAAAGACGTTGAACGGGCTTTCGGCGTCCTCCAATCTCGTTGGACAATTATAAAGGGCTCTGCTCGCTTTTGGTTTCGAGAACATTTATGTGACGTCATGTATGCTTGCATCATTTTGCATAACATGATCATTGAAGATGAAGGACCTAGAGCTACTCAATTCAATGCTGAATCGAGCGCACGGGGTGATAGACACGTGAACACGGCACCGGTCAATCAAGGTATGCCAACACCACTCCACCAATATATTGAGAGACAAGCTCGGATTCATGATGCATGTGCCCACGACCGCCTTATGGAGGATATGATTGAAGAGATTTGGAGACGTTTCGATCCACTCCGCGAGTAGTTGTTGTGCTTATTTTTTTATTTCTTAATTATTGTATCTATTTTTTCCTATTTGTATTTTTTTCTAAGTTATTGTATTTTTTTAAAATTCAATAAAATTGTCATTTCGTAATTTTTGAATTTAATTAAGTATTTTCTTATAATATTTATTACAAATAAAATAATAATAACAAAATAAAATCTATCAAACATTGCCAATGATTATAAACCTAGGTTTTACTCAACCCCATCACTATGAAAAAATAGACTTAGGTCTTATTCAACACCACCAATCATTGAAATCACGCTTCCCGGTGATCAACCTAGGTCTTAATCAACCCTTGATGTGGATGCTCTAAGTAGAGAAAGGATCCTATATTGAAGAAGTGATATATTAATTAATTGAGATAGTGGTGGGTCATATGTGGTATTTTAGGTAAATAAGTTGATAAAGTAAGGGTAGAGAGGAATAATTTATTGTGTGATAATATCCAAAAATAGCTAGTAAGATATATAGGGGACACCCAGAAAAGGAAAGATAGGAAGATATATCAGGGACGGAGGGAGTAGAAGTCTAAACAAAGAAGTAGAAGCAGAATTTTCATAGATTTAGTTGTCAGGATTATTCCCAAAAATTTACTACCGGGGAGAGAATGAAGTGAGAAAATTTTAAATATTTATCACAAAAATGAACTTACTCGGCAGTGAAAGAAAGCTCTTTATAATGTGCCAAGAGATCTCTTCGATAACACAGGAAATTTTCATCAATATTGTAAAATAATGTGCAAAATCTTTAATTCTTTTTTGTGACAGCTCATAAAATTAATTTCCCAACTCATTAAAGAGAGTTTTATGGTGTCTCAACTTTGTCACCTCAAATTAATTTGTGTGCACGTTACCACTATAATTTTTTAGTTATAATTATATGAATTGTATTTTAACTACTATCTATAAAAATCACAACTACCAAATCTACAACAACCCAAAAATATACAGCTTATTAAAATTCATAAAACGATAAAAATTACTAATGCGGTTAAAACAAATTTATAATTCTTTACGTTAAAGTATTTTTTCAAAATGATGGATTTTGTTTGATTATTTGATAACATCGCCTTCATTTAAATTAATTAATTATGACAATTGATGACAAAATATAATTTACTACTCGTAGTTACAAAATCTATATTTTGGTTCAAACAACTCAAATTATATCAAATAGATTGTTTTGGCTTTATTTACTTGTGCATGAGTTATCTAAACAAAATTTATGTTGATACATTCAATATCGGCGTGTTTAACGCTATAATAGAAAATACACTTGAATAAATTATTATTACAATATTAATATATTTCTAGAAATATCATTCATGCGATTAAACTTGAACAAGTTTGTTAATAAATGAGTTAAATTTGAAGTTTATGACATCTAATGTAATTGGACTTGATTGTAACCTTTTATTGAAAAATTGAGATTTTTTACAATTGATGAAAATTATTATTAGGAATTAATTATTCATGAGTATAATGGAATTATATAATTAATTAATTAGTAAAAACAAGTTAGTAACAAAACGAAATATCTCAATAAATCATGCATGTCAAATTATATATTATTGATTATTAATTAAAGAAAGTTTAATTTAACGAATAAAATCAAAGAAATTTGTAAAATATAAGTCATTTTCTCAAACCCATTGACCAATTTAGAATATATAGACATAATAAATCTATATATTAATTTATAAGGTAAGTTTAATTCTAAATTATAAGGTAAGTTTAATTCCTATTATTATATTACGTCATTGCCCTTAAATTAAATTTGTAATAAGGATATTTTAAGCAAATCAAATTTTGTAAAACAAGGCTCTTTTTATATTAGTATATAGATAAATTTATACTCTAAGTGAACACACCCTAATAGTAACATAATTAATATACATTTATTATGAGTATGATCTTTCATCTATTTGAATTTTGTTCCGCCAAAACAAGTAAATATTATAATATTAATATTGATGTTGATTCGATGAGTACATGCAGGTTTTAATCGGATTTGAAATGAGTACGAGTAATTAAATTCTTATTCTGGATAGAAAATATTAATTGAGTAGTACCTAACCTATTTTAATTCCTAACCGAGTCTGATAAGTAGAGATGTCAATTTAACAGAAACTCAAGTCTGCGTGAATAGATCGACAAAAAAGGGAGTTATGACCGAGAATTTTTAGCAGAAAAAAAAAAATCAGTTGACCGAATGAGTTGGTAATTAACAGATATTACGCAATGAGTTTTTAACGAGTATAGATGTTAAAATTTATTTCTTTAATCGGATTTAATATAAGTACGAGTATATAAATTTTAAACTAGATTGAAAATATTTAATAAGCGGGTAGCCATTGCTCATTCATAACGACTCAGAAAGTAGAGATGTTATTCGAAACCGATGGACTGGCCAAAATAGACCGAGAAAATAGAAGGACTAGGATTAAATTTTTATTAACTCGATTGTCCTGAACTAAACATAGGGGAATAGAGAACCAATTAATATAACTTATATTTGGTTATTTAGATATTTTATAAATTTAATCGCATGCTTTACCATACGGGTTGAAAACAAAAATGTATGGTAAAATTCTTCATTTCTTCTGATGATGGAATGGAGCAAAATCAAAACTTTCAAATAAAGTATAACATGATTTTACTACATATAACAAAACTTAATATTAATTACCGTCGAATATCGACGGGCTAGTGACTAGTTATTAATTATTTACTTTTTCCCACTGTGAATTCGGTTTTCTTTGGCATGAGAATTTGTGGGAAGGAGGAGCAGTGTTGTTGGCAGCATCTAATTCCTAATTACTTTGAGAAGAGAAACACATTCAATATCATCAAGTTAGCGTAAGTTAGTTCTCTCTCTCTCTCTCTCTCTCTAACTCTTTTTGGCACGTCTATTTTCATATAGTTTCATTTTAAGGAAAGATTAGTCTATCGATATCTTATCTCTTAATAATAGAAACGAGATTAGCTATATAACCTTCTTGATTCTAAAATTTCAATTCTTGAAACACTCTGAATCAATTTTAATATCCATGTCAACTTGCAAAGTTGAAAACTCATAATATTTGAGAACCTATATCATAATGTTCGAGAACTATTGGTTTTGCACGGTAAAGGTATATCATCAATAGGCCAAGGAGATCAAAAAGAAGATGATGTAGTAGATGAAGATCAAAAAGGCCAAGGATAAGAAAATTCTGTTATATTAATTAAATGATGGAGAGCTGCAAAGATGCACCTAGGATGAGTGCGGTGAACCATCACAAAATAAGCAATTATATTTTACGTTGTTGCCAGAAGTATGAGCAATTATGTAATGAGCACAATATCATCACATCAGAATATTAGGCAAATAATATTTAATATTTTTACCCTAAAAACATGAGCAATTATGCATGTAATGAGCACAATATTATTTCTATTATTTGATTGCATTGTCATTTGTCATTGGTAGGGGTGTATGTCTGTAGGAAGAACATCCACAGTTGTGGTGTGATGTCTGTGGGGGCACGACAATATTTTTTATGAGTTAGTATAATTTCATTGTATTGTATTGTGTCATTTAACAATATCTATTGTTGTCCATAGCATGTTTGCAAGAAAAATAAAATGTCTTTCTCAAAACATATATTCAACCTATATTTCTTAGTTAAATTGTTTCAAAAATGTTAAATTTATTTTAAACCCTAAAAATATTATTAAAATTAGAATATGTGTGCTTCAAATTAGTACTATTATTTTGACTATTTTGATTGAATTATTTTATTATTCCTGCTAATATATTTAAACTATTAAAATATGATATATTTTGATCAGTAACTCTTTAGTTATTTATGTTATGGTTCCAAAGACTCCCTCCGTCCCGGTATTGATGACATGTTTTCCTTTTTTGGGTGTCCCGCTATTGATGGTCTGTTTTCTTTTTTGGATTAAATTAGAACCTAATTAAATTTGTTAATCATCTAACATCATTACCTAAACCGTACACTATTCACTCTCTCTCTTACTACATCTTACCTAAAACCACTTTATTGAACCTATAAAGTACTTTATGGACCTATAAAACACTTTATTAACAAGAAATAAATATTTTATAAAATTACACTAAACATTAAACATGTGGGACATCACTTTTTCATACCTAATTATCTTCTCCTTAGTCTCCGTGCCGACATGAAACGGGCCATTAATCCCGGAACGGAGGGAGTATGTCTTTGTAAATTTACATTTAATGTAAGAACTGTTGGTAAATATGAAGTAGAATTTGAGATATATTACAGGAAAAGAAAAATGCTCTAATTCCACTCACAATTTAATTTTGAGGAAACTATAGAGTTTATGGTGAACATAATTGAAAGCCGTTGAGATTTTTCGGTTGCTTCTTTTCGATACACGGGTAGAACTTCACAATTTTACTCTACAGTGTAACCCTATTGATTTCAAAAAAATATTAAATCGCATTTCCAATCCCATTTCAAAACGAGATGAAGCTGAAAGGAGAGGAACAAATTCTTCACTTTGAGCAGCAACCATCAAGAGGGTAAAGGTTAAATCTTTTTTAAGTACAACTATCACATGACCTTTAACATCACAAATTCAGAATTACTAACTATACAATCCTCATTAACCAATGAAACAACTAAACTTTTAGATTAATATTCAAGATGCAAGCAGCATCAGAATTACTTCCTCTAAATTGATGAAAATGAGAGAGAATATAATATGATGAGAAATTAAAATGATGAGCATTGCCAAGTTCCAAAACCCCAAAACAGAAGTGTGTACACCTCATTTCTTTCCAGGTTCCCCTTCCTTTCCCTTTTCTAGTTCTTCTTCGTTTCCTCCATATTTACGCTTAAACTTAGCGACCTGCCCTAAGCTTTGAGCCATCTGCCGCTTCGCTCGAAAATGATAAACTTTACCTGTCTCGTGAATCTTGGTCATGCTCACAGTCATCAGCCGACCACTTTGCGTCACGTATGATATCCATTGCATTTGAGGGTGAATGCCTTTCCTCATCTTTACCTAAAATATGCACAAATGAAAATAATTACCATAAATTCAAACACGTGATGATGTAACAAAATGCTATAGAATGAAACACATTCAAATGTTAAGAGTATAGGCATTTCACCCAACATGTATCAGAGGATAAAATTGTGTATGCTCCTTTATCAGACTTATAATAACATATTTACCTTGGATCAGAATTCAGCAGAGACTCAACAAAAGCAAAAACTTAACGAGGGAAGCTATCACATACTACCGATCTACAACAGAAACAGACCCAACTCAAGAAAATAATTTATGATAGGATCCTTAATTAATTTGAGTTATGAATTTATATATGATAATGATCAACTTATTTGTTTGTGTCATAAAGATCACAAAGCAAAAAAGATATTCATTTTATAAACCGAGCCTAGCCAAATACTGGCAGGTTCGGCTGGTTAGAAAAGTCATAGGCTTGAGCTTGAACTCGGCTTGTTTAGATATTAGAGGTCGCGCTCAAACTTGAATAAAAAGTTCATTTCAACCTGAACACATGCATTTAAAACATTTAATTCTCCAGCAATGAGGCTCAACTGTCTTTTAGACCAGAATAGTAGATTAAGCACTTTGGAGCAGAGCCAGCTCATCCAACCACAGAGCCAATAAACAAATCAACAACATAATTACCCAAGCATAATACAGATATACACTGAATATTAATCACTATACAGCATCTACTTAGTCCTTAGGAGGTGATTGGTACGATGGAATAGAATGAAGGTAGGAATGGAATGGAGTTAAGAATGGAATGAAATGGGTACGATTTTTGGTATCATTCTCAACATGGCTCCAACGACTCGAATTAATAAGTTTCAAATGTTAAATAATTCTCAGACAACTGGATGTTCACCATTCTTCAATTTCTCATGTAGACAAACAAGTCATTAAAGATAAACAGTAAAAAAGAAATGGAATATCATCTCAGGCACAGAAGGAAAAACACAATATCAGAATCAGTTTATCACATATGCAAAACCTTGGCTCAAAAGTGAACATAAATTCTTCATTTGATCACCTCCACGCGAAAAAAAATCCAAAATCAAACTTTCTTTATAAATCTAACAGAAACCAGTTTCATTGACTTCATTCATATGTTTCTACTTTCTACATCCATCTTTAACATATTGCATCACACACTAACAAATTTGACTGCAACAAACCGGATATCGGAACGAACATAGTTAAATTAAAACAAAATCGAAGCTGCAGAACCTTAAACAAATGCGTGGGTTTAGCGAGGGTTTATGCATTTGTTACCAAATTTCATAAATTCATCGGTAAAAAATCGAATTAAAAATTCAATTGAAAAACAAGAGAAGATAAATTCAACAATGAAGGAAATGAAAACAAAATAGCTATAGAATTTAATGAACGGTGAAAATGGGGACGCGTACCTTCGGAAATGCGAATGGAGATTGAGAGATTAGCAAGAAATTTTTGCTAGCCGTTTCATACAGCAGCGTGGGCTAAAAGATATTGGGCCGAATAGCAGAAAGTTAATTAGGCCTAAATGATTTTTCGAATTTTTTGAATTTATTTTTTCTTTTTTCTAGTTTGGATTCAATAATTCATAACACTATTACGGTGATGATGGTTAAATTATGTCAAGCCAATGAAATAAAGTTAATATAATTGCTTCATAAATTATAACATTTCTCTTCTACTTTGCAACGCATGCTTATTAGCTTCAATACTTCATTAGTAACATTATTATTATTATTATTTTCGATACAAGGTATTAAGCAATTACTAAGCAGACAAAAGCTACGATAGCAATATATCATGAAAATCGCACATTGATTAGCTAAGATGATCTCCAATGCAAAAGTAAAAAATAGGTCAAATGTCTCGAATTCAAGTCCACCGTGACTTGACCTTTAAATTTTTTTTAGAACAATCAAATAAAAAATATCAAACAAAATTAAACTAATTCAACCTAGTATCATGCTAATAAAGAGTGAAGATCACATGTATCCTGAAAAAAAATATAAAAATAACACTTCGATCTTTTTCAACATCCTCAACATAAACTCGTAAAACGTAATGTGAAATCAATTAACAATGCACAACATGACATTTTTTCGTTGTCTCTTGATGTAAATATTGCACAGTCTAGCTAAAACATCTAATTATTATTCTACTATATTTTTCTATTTACTTAGGCATATGTTGAGAATAAAAGTCCATATTTTTCCTAAAAGAAATTGGCGATTGACTCCGTAATACGTATATCAAAATGGTGCACGTTAACACACTCAGGGGCCCAATTTCGAGCTCCATCAACAATGCTTTTCAGGTTAAAATCTTCAACTTGTAATTGAATTCAATCTTTGATAATTTAAAACTCTTTGACCATCCATCCATTTCTGCCAGATGAGTAATTTGGTGCAGTTATACACCGTGATGTAAAGTCCAAGTAACGTGTTGTTGGACGAAGACATGATTGCTCGTGTTGCGGATTCTGGTATTGCCAAACCTTTCGAGGAAGGTGGAGATTATGATTCAATCTACAACCTTGGCTACTTTTTTTTGGTAAATAAATGATTTTATTACCAAGCCAGAGGCACTGAAACAAAACACAAACGTCACAAAATACAAGCCAAACTCATGCAGAGAGCTAATGCAAATAAGCTAAAACCCTAGGTAGCTTTGGGCGAGTGGTGCATCTCCAAATCACTTGTTCCTTACACAGCTTCATAACGTGCTCCACAAATAACACTTCCCTTGAAATTTCCTGGTGTTTCTTTCTTTCCACACAATATAGATGACCACTGAGAATATCATTCTATAAACTTGTTGTTTGATCGTTTTAGATCGACAATGATTTGCCAAATAGCTTTTCTCCTCATCCCAACTAACAGTCAATCGAGTAAAGCCTCCCCAATTCTTCATCTCATTCCATACTCTTGTTGAAAAGGAGCACTGGAAGAATAGGTGAGCAATAGTCTTATCAGCTTCCCTACACAAACTACAAATAGAATTCACCACCATTCCAATCTTTGCCAAATTATCACAAGTGACTAACTTCCCAAGCATTGCCAACCATGTGATAAAGATACTCTTTGGAGGAGAGGGATTACAACAAAGAATTATATTCCATCCAACTGCTTGCACCTCTCCTCGCAGCACCAAATACATCTTGTGAATGGAGAAATTAGATTGAGAGAGCATGTTAGTACCTTCCTCAGATTGCATCACATAATCTCTAGCTTCCAAGATTTCCCTTATTACCCATGATGCTTGTTGAGGTACCTACATGGATAGTAAATCATGATGTTTTATATAATAACCATGGATCCATTGCACCCAGATTTTGTCCTTATTCAGTGACAAGCACCATAGTAATTTACAGATGGCAGCTTGATTCCAAACTCTCATATTAGTTATTTCCCAACCTCTAGCTGATTTTGGAAGTTGAATATGTTCCCAAGCTACTAATGCTCACTTTGAAACTCCAGATTTACCCGTCCACAAAAAGGTCCTGCATGCAGCATGTATAAGCTTTATCACTTTCTATTGAATAAGGAAGACTTGGCACCAAAATGCTTGCATACCAAATAGAACAGATTTAATAAGCCGGATCCTCCCTGCATAAGATAGTAGTTTAGATGACCAACAATCAACCATATCTAAGAATCCTTCGAATTAATGGTTGGCAGTGCATAATGGTTAGCTTCTTGGAGTATAAAGGAACACCCAAATATCGAAAAGGAAGCTCCCCTTTAACCATTCCAAACTCATTCAGTATTTCTTCCTGAACTCGAGAAGAGACTCCCCCAAAGTGAATGTTACTTTTCAATTGATTTGCTTTGAGGCCTGAGGTTTCTGAAAATTTCTCAAATACTCTCATAAGCTGTCTTAAAGAGCCAAGTTCTCACTTGGAGAAAAGAAGAAGATCATCAGCAAAGCTCACCTGAATAAGCCCGAATTTTTTACACCTCGGGTGAAACTTGAATTCGTTGATGTCTCTCTACTGCAACAAACTTCTGTAGAGGTATTCCATGCAAATCACAAAGAGGTATAGTGAAATGGGGTCCCCCTTGTCTCAGGCCCCTTTTAGCTTGGAAATGAGCAGTGATCTCACCATTCACACTGATTACATAAGATACACTTGATAAACAAGTGATAAGCATGGTTTTTCCACATTCTTTAAGGGTCATTTGATGGTATTAGTTGATGAAAATCATGTTTGTAATAAGCATTTGATTTAACTTTGCTTGTTTTATAAGATTTTACACTTGTTTGCAAGTTTTAACCAAAATACAGGACAATTAAGATCGAATTGGAGCAAAAGAATCTTATAATATGAAATAGGAGTTCGATACGAAACCATAAGAAAAAATGGAGATCAATTCGGAGTCCGGACGAGGAAGAACGAAGCGAAATAAAAACGTCGCGCGCGCAGCAGTTACCTGCGCCTGACCCGCGGCCGCGTGTATCGGAGCATACAGCTGCTGAGGCAATGTTTTTCGAGCACCTAATTGCTCCATCTCACGCGCCCGCGTCCCGACCCTCCTTAGCCGCATTTTTTGCACGTCTTGGGCAAAAATTGACCATCCTACCCTCAACTTATATCATTTATTTCACTCTAGTTATTTGCCTATATATATGGGATCCTCCCCCATTTGTAATCAACTTTCATTTCTCATTTCAATTTCAATTCCCAACTTCCCTCTTTTGGGGTTTATGCTTTAGATTTCAATTGAAGACCTGTTGTGGATGTTTTTGAAGATTTAATTGAAGATCTATATTTAGGTTACTTAGTATCAATGTTTATGGTTTCATTTCTCTTTACTCTTGCTATTTCTTCATTCATGTCTAGCTAAATCTTTATTTGATTCTAGGAAGCTGTGAGGCTCAATTGATGGTGGAATTTCCTTATTGATGCAGACTCCATTGCAGTCTAATAAACTTATTTTGCTCTATCAGTATGGTTTGATTGCTGAGATATGAACCTTATTTTTTTCTGCTTTATCCATGTTCCAACCAAAATTTTGCTGACATTCAACTTCTGTGCAAGATTCTTGTGTGAAGATCTTTTTAGGATTGATAGAGATTTCATCTTTTGCTCATCCAATTGTTTCTTATCTTTAAGACATGTGTTTTTCTTCTTTGAAATTAATTGGACCTGGCCTCCTAATACCAGCTGCTCACGAGCAGTTTTCCATATGTTGTGAATAGTTCTGATGCAGCATCCAAACTTCTCAGCTGCCTCAGTAAATGCTCCACTCATAACTTCATTGTTTTTGCTATTTTGAAGTAGCCATTGCGCCACCATGTTTCTTTCACTTTGAGTCATGTTTGGTCGGCTCTTTGGATCTACCATGCTGCTGCTCTCTTTTCACTATATATGGTGATTTTTTGTAATGAATGAAGGTGCTGGTTGGTGGTTGTATGATGTTTATTGTTGCTGGTTGGTGTATTTATAGAAAGAGAAATGAGTGGATTAGGTTTGATTTGAATTTCTCTCTAATTTTTTGTTCACATCAGATGTAAAACTGAAACTTTTGAATGTTTTGGTATTCTCAAGGCAGATTTTATGCCTTTTGTGTTAATGAATTGGCGCCCTTTCCATATTTACTGTTGCTGCATTTTTTTTTTCAATACCATGTTCTGCATTTATTTTTAAACCTTTAATTACCCACTTTTATTTATCCAAGGCCATGCGACAAATTGAGCAATTAAAAATAGAAATGTAAACCTTTAATTGAGCAATGAAAACAATAAAAAGGAATTGTTGAACAAGGCTGCAAAGTCAGCATTTTTTGTGGGGGAGAGATTAAGAAGATTAATTACTCATTTAAATCACACTAACAATGGGATCCTTACTCTCACAACACACTCTACTCATTTTATTAAACCCCATGCCACTCCCAACTATGCGTCTTTTTCGTGGACGAAGGAGTATTTACTAAGCTCGCTTTTTGTGGCCAAACAATTTTTCATTTACGAAACATCTATTATGTTGATCTTGTTAAGGCCAAACAAACAACCTTGGCTACATTTGGTTATGACTTAATTTTTTTTTTGAAAGTATAGTTTCTTTACTATATTAGTAATATGCACGTGATTATCACGAGCAAAACACGTACATATTTATAGTTTTAGCATACAAATATAATATATGTTACACTTAAATTAATAATGTTGTAGGTGGCATGGTTAAATTAAAATTTATAAAATAAGTGCAAAACACGTGCATATTTCTAATATTTGTGCAAATAAATTCAAAATAGTATATAAGCAAGTATTGCAATGACGCTCACAAATGGGGAAACTCATTGTCATATGAAACTAAAAACATTCAAACAAGATCATTTCCAAGATTGAGAAGTTATTTACCATTTGCATAAGTTGAACTCCCTTGCATTAGCCTACGATTAAGGGCAGGGCAGATTCAGGGGTTGGGCGAGCGTCTGATAATATTTTTTAGTTATATTTAAACTGAATTTTGTTTAGGTCACTTTTACATGCATAGTTGTAAGATGACCCTTTCAATGGGAAATATCACATTATACATCTTGTTTGATGAGTGATGCATATTAAACATCCAAACTAGAGAAACAGTAACAAGAAACACAACTTTGATAGAAAATGGTGGAAAAGAAATATTTTCACCCTTATTTTATCATTTTCACACATTTACTACGTTCGTATGGATAAGTTTAATAATATTTTTCCAATGGATAAAAAGACATAAAAATGGAGAGGAGGTAGAGGGACCATGTGATATTTTTTTTTTCTATCCTAGTAAACATGTGATAAAAAATTATGAAAATGTTAATATTTTATCATCTTTTTTTGTCCATTATTTTTCTAATAGAAATATTTCCATCAAGGTAACTGAATTTTAATTGGTGGTGAAAATTTTTAACCGATATTAATGGATTTTAATTGGCAGTTAATCTCGAATTGATGGTATCTTCATTTTATTTTATTTACAACCGCTTTATTTTGGCTACTTACACATTTTCTCCAACCAAACTAGCATGTTATTTACTCTTTTGGGTGCTAAAATTATTCGCATAATTTTCTTCAGATGATTTTGTTTTGTTTTTTTGGTAGATTGACGTTTGATGTTTTTGGTCCAGTGGGCCATGTGCACTAGCCCAATTTCTCAGTTTGGCCCAAAACCCCTTTACCACGATTCAGTTTCTTTCTTACCACTTCCTAATTTGGCTCATTCCACTCAGCTCCCATTACCCAATCCCACCGCCGCCGTGGTTTGATTCTCTTCCATTTTCAATTCTTTTCTCTTCAGTTTTATCCTTCGCCATCCTCACCATTGCATTCACATCGTGAATCGCTCTTCAACTAATCGTTTTCTCTCGCGACCAACTTCAAAACCTTTTCCAAAAACCCTAATGGCTTCGATGGATCCAGACAAGTGCTAAACTGCTTCCCTACTGACGGCGCCTGCTTCTTCTGGATTGGGAATCGTCGATTTTCGCTGCGAATTGATTTTGAAGGGGCGTGAATTGCACCTCGCTGTAGCAATTCCGGTGAGTGCTCTCGGTTAGATTTCTGTTTTTGTCGACTTAATTCATGCTGTAATTGGGTTTATGGCTACTGTATTGGATTGGGAGATGATGTTTACGATGAATATACATGGTTTTTTTGTGTGAGTTTTTGAGTGGGAAATGAAGGTGAATGATTGTTGTGTTGATATCATCAATGAGTTAATGTCTCAGATCACTTTGTGTTAGAGAGTTTTAAATCACTCAAAATATGGGTTTAATTTTTCTGTATTTTGTTGTTGGGCAAAAATTAGCCAATAATTTCTTAGCTTCGTTACAAGTTTTTTAATCATAGACTAGCAAATTAAAATGTGTCATTGATACGTCTTTTGTTTTCCTGAATTTGCATTTAACTTTTCGTGTTGATACGTCTTTGGATTTTAACTTGAAAGAGCTGTTTGTTTTGTGTATATTTAGCTGATTGTGATTGCTTTTATCTTAATGTTTCGTCTACTGTGGACTAAGCTAAGCTGAACAGATGTCTGTGCGTGTGATTGTGTGTGTGTTTCTGTTGTAATTATTGTCTGTGTGTGTTTCTGCAGGCAGTGTGCTATGTGCTAAGGAACTGATGGTTCGTTAACCTGTCCTCTCTCTCAAAGAAAGGTTTTTTGCCGCCTCCCGCCTTTAAATCCGCCATGGAATCATCCCCATTAAACAATCTACCTCAAGACACCCTCCATCAGATCTTCTGCCACCTGCCTCTTCGCGAAATTGCTGCTGCAAAGTGTGTGTGCAAGACTCTCCGTGCTACTCTTTCCTCCCCCTCCTTCCTCCACCACCTCCGCAGCCAATCCCGCCCCCTTCCCCTCCTTGCCCTCAAGACCTCCCACCGCCACGTCTCCACTCTCCTCACCCTCCACGCCTTTGACCCTGCCTCCAAACATTGGCTTAAATTCTCCCTCTCCTTCCTCCCCTTTGCGGGCCTCCACCCCATCACCTCCTCCAACGGCCTCCTCTACCTTTGGGCCTCCGCCCATACATCCCGAACCTCCCAAAATTCTCAAAAAGCCCTCATTGTCTGCAATCCCCTCACTGGCCGCTTTAAAACCCTACCCCAGCTTGGCTCCGCCTGGTCGCGCCACGGAGCCGTCCTAGCCGGCTCCCTTAGTGTCGTCCTTGTCCTCACTGAGCTGGCCGTCTTGTACTACTCCGAGAATGGAAACCCTAACGATGAAAATTTCAACCCTAATTCTTCGCCGGTTAATTGGCTCAAATTCTCGTCGAATCTACCCTCGAAGCCCCGGAGCCCTGTTTTGATTTCAGATTTCATCCTGACATTGTGCGACGTGGGGTCGCCGTGGAGGTCGCAATGGGCGATGTTCAAGGCGAGGATTGTAGATATGGAGAAGGCGATGCAGTGGGTGAGGCTGGAGAAGCGCGAGTGGGGGGATATTTTTGATATTTTGAAGCGGCCGCGGCTGGTGAAGGCTGGGAATGATAGGAAAGTGTACATGGTTGGCGGGCTCAAGAGCTCGTATGCACTGCAGAGCGCGTGCACGACTATTCTTATATTGAGGCTCGACCTAGATAGCTTGGAGTGGGAGGAGGCGGGTCGAATGCCGGTGGAGATGTATAGATGTTTCATGGAGAGTAGTAAGTTCAAGGTGTTTGGTGGGGGGAATAGGGTTTGTTTCTCTGCAAAGAGGGTGGGGAGATTGGCGTTGTGGGAGGAATTTGGAGATGGGAAGCACGAGTGGAGGTGGGTGGATGGTTTGCCAGGGAGCGGAGACGTGCTCTGCCGTGGATTTGTGTTTGAGGCGAGGCTCGACGCTGTTTTGTAAGTGAGCAGAGGATACTGTCACTTGTTTCTAGCCTTGTTGATGCAAAATATATGATGTGCGTTTTTACATAAATTTGAAACGAATTGATTATTGTCATCTATCGAAGGTGTTGTATTAATTATCAATGTTACGATCAAGACATTGTTGTGTTTTGTTGTGACATTTGTTTCAAGAAATACTATTTGATCATATCACTATTGAATGTGTTGTATTATTATCAGTGACTTATAAAAAAGCCACTTATCTGTTGAGGAAGTAATTAATTTGTTTTATGGGATTCTTGTTGCTACGTATTTTCATTAGCTTAGGTTAGTTATTTCTGGTGGCAATTTTGTTGGTTCTCTTTATTTTTATCTGTATATATTTAGGGATTGCACTTCCATTTAGTTGAAATTATGCCTTCGTATAAAATTTAGGTTCACGTATTTGGTTATGTTTTGGTTATATTGGCGAAATATAAACTCAATTACAACCCAATATGCGAATGTTACATTGAATCTGTAGTCGTTTTTGAAGTGCTGTAAAGTAGATTGAAAAGTCGATATCAAGAAATAATCCAAATGCAAATAAATCTCTCGAGAAGCAAAGTAGCAGTGTGTTCCCTTCACCTCCTTGAGCTTTTCATGGTTGAGTCTAGAAGTTACTTTCCTCGTTCTTCCTAAGAATATTCCTTATAAAAGTCGAGTCTCTAAGCCTTAAAAGTAAATCTCCATTTTCCCAAGTGTAGAAGGTTTCAATAGTTGGAAAAATCTCAACCCCGCTTTCTTAGTTGGAAACACATGGTAAATCAGTTGCTTGTTAGGTGATGGCAGGTGATATCAACTTCAGCTCGAAGCTATTGCCCCATTGCCCCAATTTATTGCCCAAAATCATGTTATAAAGTGCGTTTCCATTTCGCCAACGGCCAATTTTAACATCTATCGCCAGAATTGCAATTTCGATTTTATAATAAATTCGAGAGTTTATGCTGTGAAATTTAGAGTCTGTGACATACTTTATTGATTTTATATATTGTTTCTCTAAATTTGATCTCTGGTCGAAGCGAAGATGTAGAGTTAAAGCTAATTTTTTGTTTTGCCAAAACTAACTGAAAACCAAATTGTATAAATGTGTAACAAAACCGAATTTCAAATTGTAATTCACGGTTCGATTTCGGTTATTTTCGATTTTAACCAAAAAAAATTACACATTTTAAGTCCATATTTTTCACAATGTTTGCATCTATTTTATTTCCTGTTTTTCTAATACTTTTGCACAAAATATAGCAATTTTATTGGTTCAACCAATGTCAAGCAACATTGGTGATGATACACGTCATGGCGCTGCAATTGGAGGCGGGATAGAGTTTATCGTTTATGATTTGGGATGGGACGATGAGTTTATGATTTGACACATCGGTATGTAAAAGTGACATATGTATTATCACAATCTCACTCATAAATTTTGAATTACTTTTAAACATTAATATGTAGATATAATTAAGATAGTACTAACATATAAACATATTTCGGTTTTCGGATAGAAGCCAATTTTTTTGGCTCAACCCGAACCAAACCGAAATAATTTTGGTTTTGATTTCTTAAGCCAAACCGAACCGTTATATTAAAAAACCAAACTAAACTGCAAATTACGGTTTGGTTCGATTCGAATATTTGATTTGGTTTGGGTTTTCCTCACCCCTAGTTATGATGATTTAAATTATCTCAAATGAAAATAACTAATATAATTACAAGTGACAAACGGGAAAAATACATGTGTATATACCTTAAACATTAATTTAAGTAATTTCATAATAATTAACATACAAAATAAGAAAAATACATGTGATTACGTAATAAAAGTTACAAACTTTAAAGTTCTTCAACTTCTTAAATGCCGGGATGGATAAAAAATTGTTTGAATTCTTCATTGCAGTTACCTTTCTCTCTTTCCTAAAATAACATTTATTACATGAGAACTGTAACACATTAATGAAAATTGAACCATTAAATTTTGTTAGCATAGCAAACTAAAGTGTAATTATTATTAGCTCTTTATCCTCGCTTAACTTGATATTTGAACTCATCGACAGATGACCCCCACAATGTGTGTTATTGGTAGTTTATCAATATGCATATAAATTAAAAACATGCAAGCAACAGCATATAAATTTAATTAATTAGAAGACATATATGCAAGAAGATTATGGTTTCGATTACTAAAAACATGCATGCAAGATGAATATAAATTAAAGTGAATTTATTATACACGAATAACCGAAGAACACAAGTAATAGACAATAGACCACTTATCAATTTATTCCTACTGTGAACATGATAATTTTATCATTATCCCTATTTCAAATATCACCAACTGAAAAAACTAATAAACCTTAATCCAATTTAATTTAATCTAAGTTGATCAAACTTAAACAAATTAGAATTAACATTAAACGCAAAGAATTAATTGAACCCTAAAAAATTAATTATTAAAACAATTAGATCTCATAAAATTGTTAAACTAATATTTCAATATTCTTGTCATATTAAAGAATTAGCTACTCATCATATTAAGAATAAGTATAATCAAATAATACAAAAGCCATCACAATATGAACTAATAAATTGAAGAAGAACAATAAAATCGTCACCAAATTCTCCAATCCAAAAGTCGAGAACTCCTAAAATGTTAAACTTAAATATTCTGCCAAAAATTGCTTCCTACTGTGGCGGCTAATGTGAATGAAAATGTTATTATATCCCTCGCTACCGCTAACAGCATTCACAATGGTGGAGTTATAGATTTAGTCCATCCTTCATTTTGATGATTTTGGTGGGATCCCAATGATTGGATAGATTTAGACAAAAATTTAATAATGGGGTTGATATATAGAACTAAGGGGGTATATTGGATGGTGGAGTTTGAGGTATTTTTAAGGAGTTTGAATTCCAGGGGTATTGGATTGATGGATTTCAAACTCCTTAAAAATCATAGGGTGTTGGTTTCAATGATTTTGAGGTAATTCAAAATCCCTGCAAATTCTGAGGTATTGGATGCGTTGATTTTAAACTCCCTCAAACTCTCCCGGTATTCAACGTGATAAGGATTTCGACGTAATTCACTTTCTCATTGATTTCGATGTAATTCATAGGCAAAAATACACAGAGTTAACTCTGGCCACTGGACATGGGAGTTCGACGTAATTCATATCCACGACCGCGGCTTAGCACGATCGCTAGCTTTGAGTAATTCCAGCGATCGCTAGCATGCCATGGTCGCTGGTTTTGAGATCAATCAACGACCACGGCATGCTCGCGATCAAATTTGCATCAATCCATGAGCGATCGCTGACCAAAGAAGAAGAAATATGGTTCTGATTTTACAGAAAGCCAGCAATTTCGCCCAAAACACAAGCAAAGAAGCACTTAAAAGGAAGCTATTCCGTCGTCCGATCCGTCCTCTTCTTCCCCTCCATTTCTTCCGACCACCTCTTCTCCAATGGCATCGGCAGTGGCGGAGCGGATTCAGCTCGCGAAGCTCTGCAGCTCCAAGGATTGGTCAAAGGCTATTCGGATTCTCGGACGATGAACGCGAAGAAAATGGTGAGAACCGCAAACGCTCGGACGGCGGACAACATCGCTTTGTTGTCGACAAGGTCGGCCGGATCTGAATGAAGAAAAACCCGCCGGATTAGAAATCGCAGAAATGCGGCAATTCCTCTTTCTTTCTCTGCTGATTTCGACGCAAATCAAGTTAGATTTCAAAAAATGATCAGATTAATTTTACGATAAACAGCTTGATTTATGTTGCCATTTGATTGAATCTGAGATTTTGGAATCTTGCAGAGGAGAAGAGCGTGGGGAAAAGAGGAGTGCAAATATGGGTTTATGGCTTTCACCAAGTAACGCTGTGGCTCTCAGTAAAAGCCCAGCGACAGTGTATCCCCAATTTGAGACACGCGATCGTGCATAACCCGCGATCGCGGGGGTTCACGAGCGACCGATTTAAACACGCGATCGCGTGTGTGTGGATTTCAATTTGGCTGAACTCCCTAAAACTCCACCCCGAAATCCCCCAAACCCCACCCTCAACTCCCCCAAACTCCCCCCAAAATACCATTGAATTGAACTCCATGGAGTTCAATTACATTAAAATCCACATTATTGCCAATCTAATACACCCCCCTAAGTCTATCCAATGATTGACAGTGATTGAATAATTTTTTTTTTCGTATTTCTAATAAATAATAATAATAATAATTAAATTAGATAGAAAAATTAAAAAAAATGAACAATTTTATTGAATGAAAATAAAAAATACAACAGCTACTCCCCAACCATATTTTTTGACGAGCCCCGCACAGACTTTTAGGTGCGTCTCCAATTGCGCCGAAGTCATACCGGTCGTGTCTCGCATAATTTTGTCGTACGCGAATTTCATTCCATTAACTTCGTTCGACTTTGATAATTCTTCTCTATTAACTTCGTTCGACTTGGATAATTCTTTGGCGACGGTGCTCAATTCGGCCTTGGCCTCCGCATTCCTACTCTTTCCCTTCTTGAGCTGTTTCACTCTGATGGGACGAGTTTGCATAGAGTTTGCATCGCTGGCGGATGTGTTGGCGCTAGAATTTGAAGTGTAGTCGCCGTCTTCATTTATGCTCGTCCGCTTCGGAACTGTTTAGGGTTGCAAAAACTGTGGATATTCTTCAAGAGCTCCCACGACTTCCTATGCTTGAATTCTTTGTCGTACAAGCTATGGTAATTATCCTGGGCCAACGTGTACAGGTCGAGATCATTCCGCCTGCTTGCATTCTCTCTCTCGAGCTGGAGGTAGCAAGCATTGAAGCGGCAATCTCTTTCTTGGTGCGGCCCCACGCCGACTTCATCAGACCCTTCTAGCGGGATGGGGCGGGAGCTATGTGCTCGTTGTAGCGGGCAATAATTTTGTTCCAGAATTTATTCTGGGTTTGGTAGTTGGCTGTCTCTTCGTCCAGCCCGATATCAATGAGCATTTGGCAAGCCACAAAATATCGTCGGGTGTGTAGTTGGCGCCTCGTACAACTTCGGATCCACTGTTTGATGCTGGAGCTTTGCCCTTCCCCTTCGCCTTCCCATTTCCCTTCACCGGAGAAGTGGTCGTGCTTGTTGAAGCAGTTTTGCCCTTGCAGCGAGGCGGTGATGGCTCTGATTGCCCCCCCTCGGTTTTGTCCTACGCCTCGGCCTCCACCTCAACATCATCATCGTTGTCATTGAGGTTGATGTGTTTGATACGGTTCATTTCTGAGGGGGCGTGTTGAACGAACAATATCCACCAGGTGGCGTGGAGAATTGAGAGAACTCGGAAGACAGGGGAATTGGGAGTAGCTGGGAGACTGTGAGAACCCGAAAGACGGGGGGAATTGGAAGAATCCAAGAGATTGGGAGAACCCGAAAGATGTGGGGAATTGGGAGAACCCCGGAGACTGCGAGAACCCGACAAATGGGAATTGGGAGAACCCGGAGACGGGAGGAATTGAGAGAATCCGGTAGACGGGAAGAATTGGGAGAAATCGGGAGAAGGGAAGGATTGGGGATTTGGATTGGGACTTCGGTTCGGTGGATTTGAACCGAAGGTTTGTTGATACCATGTGTTGAATTGATTCTCGTTGTCACTCATTTTTTCAGCATAAAAAATCAAGAATTGAAAGTAGAAATTGAAGAAGAAAGAAATTGGAGCGAAGAATGAATTTTGGTGTGAAGAATGAATGAATTGAAGAGGTATTTATGGGTGGAAATGAGGAATTAAACGTTGGAGATGATTTTGATTTTAATTTTTTTTATTGTCAGAAATATTAAAAAAAATTATTGGACGAATGAGGACGCGCCACGTGTCCCCAATATACACAAGAGCCGAGTCAAGAGCGGTGTCGAAAGAACGACACCCGCCTCGACCCGACCCCGGCGCTCGACCCCAGCTACAGCGGGGATTGACCCCGGTGTATCGATCGACAGAGTCGATTGGAGGCTTGACACCGGGGGGATTGATCCCCCGTTATAAATGCTCTAAAGCTCCAAATATATATATATATATATATATATATATATATATATATATATATATGAGAATTTCTAATTGTCCTAATTATAATAGACATCCAAATAATACTACTATCATTTTTTTTTTAAAGTAAAAATGATATTCCCATTCATAAGTACTAGAAGTACTAAAAAAATACTAAGGATCGATAGTACAATCTTCAGCCTAATTTTTTTCTGGGCGATGCTATTCGGACATAGTATTTCCGGACATAACAGGTTCGACTAAGAAAAAAACTGGCGGTATTCCCCCACATTCACTTCCCCTCAAAATTTTCCCTCCCATCCCCCAAAGAAATCTCTTCCTAATTAAAACTGTATTAATTAAGACCATATTTCATCGACATAAATATCTTCTCTTCTCTTCTAATTAAAATTCGAAAAGGGTATTATTGTACATTCATAAATGGCCGAAATTAATGAAAAAATAATATTAATTAAAAAATTGTGTAAAATTAGTTTTTTATTTGATCGAACCGGTTATATCCGGATATAGTATGTCCGGATAGCTTTATTGTTTCTTTTATAATTGCACATAAACACTTCATTTTTTATTTCTCTTGTCCAAAACCCGTTACTCACACAAACTTTTCACTTCCTATAATGTGAACAAGTGAAACAAACACGTCACATTATATTGTTCCTTTATTTAGAGATAAAAGCAAATCTTTTTACGACAGATCAATATTTCCTTTTCATAACAAAAAAAAAATGTTATAAGGTATCCGAAAATACAATTTCTCTCGGTCAAGTTAGAAAATCAAAAGTCCAAACGGACGGACTTAAAATCTTAAAATCTGTATTTGTAAAGTAAGTTGCTCTCATCACGGGTCTATAGGCATGAACACGTTATCCGTTTACGTTTATTTT
Source organism: Schizonepeta tenuifolia (assembly GCA_029490685.1). Lineage (NCBI taxonomy): Eukaryota > Viridiplantae > Streptophyta > Magnoliopsida > Lamiales > Lamiaceae > Schizonepeta > Schizonepeta tenuifolia. Next base: position 16,486,664 of record CM055960.1, on the reverse strand, counting down.
GCATAAGCCCATTTACATTTTCTGAATTAAATAATACACTACAATTGTGGTACATAATTTTTGTTTACAAAATTATAGTTTTGGTAATATGTGTACCCATGGAGTAAGACATAGTTAACGTCACCACATCAGCAGTAGGGTACGTGGAGATGGAGATTTTGACGCATGTTGGAGGGTTGGTGATAGATCATACACGTAATTAATTTGGTTGGTGGCTAATATTTATTGTTATTGTTACTCCTCATTTATATCTATCTATATAGGAGCCATAAATGATGCAGCTCCTCATTTATTATGTTCCATATCATCGCCATTCACACCCCTCCTCCACTTCTTGCTCGATAATAGTTTGTGATTGCTATATATTGCACATTTACGAAATTTATTTATTAGGAGTTGCGGTTATCACCTTCATAAAGAAAATGGAATTGTTATTCTCTTTGAAATTGATATATATAAATATGAAATAGTATACCTGTTAATTCTTCTGATCAGATATTTCAAATTTGAATTTCAATAAAACGTTACTCTATAAATTTTCCTAATGCGAGCTATAGGCTATTATATGAGCACTAGTGTGTTTATATAGTACACACTTCGATTAAAAACTGCAGGTTATTCTTGTCATTAAAAGAAGACTATAACATTTCAATCTTCTTGTGACCTATATAAGTTTTCTAAGTTTGAATTTTATTAATGCCTCGAATCTTTCATTATTTTAGTGCGGTCACATTACACTTGTGTGGATTCCAAGTTTCTAAATACAATGGTGTTTTTGTGCATAGTTTTCTTAATACCATTAAACTCTCTTGTGTAATTTGTAATTAAGTTGGAGTTGAAATTCATGGTATGATATTTTAAATGCTTTATTATATAACTACTATGAAAGTAACACTTTTTGAATTAATTAATTTCCAAACCCTTCAGTCTATTTAATATTGACGCGGGGGCCATAATTTGACTTCAAAATTGTTTTTCATTAGTTCGTACATGACTCTAAAAATTTAATCCTGTACTAATAATTATACTCTCCCTCCTGTAAAAGACATGTTCTAAAAGGAAAACACCATACTAAGTTGGAACGACTAAGAAATGAAGTGGTCATGCTAATCTGGGACGAAAGAAGTAACTATTTAGTTGCCCAATTAATTAATTGAGCGGATTAAATTAGTGCATGGTGCACACTGCAAAGAATGACAAAATATACATTAATTCTATATAGGCTTTTCAGTAGACAGAGATTGGTTTAAAAAGCAATATGATATACAAGATTTATAGTTAAATAATATTTTTCTAAATAGATATGATTAATAATCAAATATACATAAAACATACAAATTAATAAATGCTATATTAGTTTATATAAAAGTAAAAATTACCATATTAAAAAAGACGTCCTTTAATTGAAATTTTTCTCGTTAATTTATGGAGGAAAAAATCAAATAAAAAAATGAGTTATAAAGATGAGAAGAGGATAATAAGTCGAGATATGTTTTAATTCCTTAAACACTAATCATTTGATAATTTTCTGTATAAAATTTATTTGGATGGAATAACTTTCAATTCACGGAAGTCAATGAATTAACAATTTAATATTGACTAAAATTACTATTAGTCAAATTAAATTCCGAAAAAAGTAAATATTTATTTGGCCAATTAATAAATTGACAAAATAAAATTGGTGTTGCAAAGGATGAGAAAATATGCAGTAATTCTAAGTATTTATAGGTTTTTCAATATGTGAAGTTCATTGAAAAGTCGATGTGGGTTCAATTAATTAATATTTAAAATCTATTTCTTTATGTTCAACTATGCCAAAAATTTTAGAATTTAGAAAAATATGAATGGAGGCATTTGGCGGTGCCACATAGAACTTTTTCGAAGCAAGAATTATAATAAAAATAAATAAATTATTAGATATTACTAATATGTGATAGATTAAGAAAAATATTATTTGTTAATTATTTTAGGGTTAAATCATTCGATTATGCAATCTACTAAACTCGTTTAGAATTTTTATGTCATTGAACACATCTCAAATTCAATTAAAAAACCTTCATCCTTATAGACAATCTTCAAAATTATTTTTCTTCCTCATTAAATCAATATGAGGTAAATAGATATTTGCTATCAAAAGAAACCACCTAAATTCTCATATAAAACCGGATAAAGACAATCTTTTTGAGAGATAAACAGCTTTTGTCCCATATTGATTTTGAGAAGAAAGAAAACTTTGAAAATTGATGTGGGGTAAGAGAACTTTGAAAATTGTTGTGGGGTGAATTTGTTAAAAGAAAATTTAATTTCTTTAATATGAGAAATTATAGAATTAAGGATCAAGTAAAATTAGATTAATTAATACTATATTTTCTCAACCAAAAATTAAAATCGTAGTCAACATGTCAGTTACGATCCAAAAATGTGCATGTAGATGGGCCGATTTAGTAATGGCAGTGCAACTTTTGTTTTTTTTTTTTTTTTTTAATTTTATGTTAAACTCATACAATTAAGGATATTTAGACTCACCTTTATTCTTATTGACAAGTTTCATAATTATTTTTTCATTAAATTAAAATGAGACAAAAGAGATATTTGTTATAAAAAAAATCACCTCAATTCTCATACAAACTTAATATAGGACAATCTCTTTGAAAGGTAAATAATTTTTATAACGCATCGACTTTGAAAAGAAGAGAGATTTGAAAATTGTCTATAAAAATGGGGGTGAATGAGATTTGATGAAAAACTACATACTCCCTCCGTCCCGTTTTAACTTGTCTCATTTCCTTTTGAGGAAATAATTAAGAAATCACTTTATTCACTTTATATCACTTCAAAACCACTTTATATCACTTTATGTCAATTTAAACACATTTTATATCACTTTATCAATTAAAAAATACTTTATATCACTTTATTCACTACACTATACACACCATTAAAAAGTTTTCTTTCTGCTCAAGTCTCTTAGCACACGTTAGCGTGAGCTTGCTTAACGTGCGCCCATGGCGGCAGCAGCTAAGAGAGGACGACCGAGGAAGGCAATAGCTACAGATCTTCAACCGCGAGTGTCGCCGGAGATCTCCGGTGAAGGATCTAGTGAGAAAGTGAACGAGGCGACTCCACCACAGCAGCAACAAAATTTCAGGGAAGAGCGATCCTATGCAACAGTGATTTCGTAGGGAAAGGATAACCCGGAATCATCGACGATGGCGAGCAAGAGATTCGATACAAGTCAACATCAGACCACTACTACGCTGCCGAATCAGGAAGGAAAGGAAACTCCAGCCATTCAACGTGCAGGGAAAGGTATGGCTCTAAATTTCATAGCTCCTACGTTGAAGAATGGGCAACCGGTAGCATGTTTAGATAAATCTGCTATTGAAAAAGAGGCATTAAAATGGAAGCATGCTATCATCCTCTACGTCATTGGCGAATCACCTACAATCAGTTATTTGCGTAGTTTTCTAATGAAACAGTGTGGAATCGAGGAGACTGAAATATTCTACCATGGTGAAGGTTATTTTGTCGTGAAATTCAATAATTTAGAGGATAGAGATGTTGTTTTGATGTCTGGTCCTCATTCCATGGGTAGTAAGCCAATCATAGGGAAAGCTTGGAACTCGAATTTCTGTTTTGTGGAGGAGATACTCAAAGTAATTCCACTGTGGATTCAATTTCCGAATTTGCCACTAAACTGTTGGGGTTTGGATTCTTTGAGTCGCATAGGGAGTGTTATTGGGAAGCCAATTGCTGCAGATGAGTGCACAACTACGCAAAGCAGAATCACATATGCCAAAATGATGATAGAAGTTGATGTTACACTTCCTATCAAACACTCAGTGAAAATGGACAGTTAGTGGAACAAAAAGTGCATTATGAGTGGTTTCCCCCATTTTGTAAAAGATGCCAGCAAGCAGGACACGATTGTGAATGGAAGAAGCCACAAAAGAAAGAAGTAGTAGGCCCTGTGAATAAGAAACAATGGATTCCAAAAACTGACCCTCCAGGAAAGAAACCAATAGAGGAGATGCAAGATAAAGCAGGAGGCCAGAATTAGCACTAGCAAAGGGAAAGAACAAGAGGAATGGAGACTACCAAAGAAAGTGAGCACAAAGGTGAATAGTACTGAAGCACCTGTGGTGACTACAGGAAATACTTACCAAATGTTTGCTGAAGTGGATAAAAGAAGAGCTGAAAATAATGAGGGCGGGGACCTTTTCCCCTTAGTGGGGAAATGAACCTCCTATTTTGGAACATAAGGGACTGTAACAAGCCCTTTAAGCAGAAGGAATTGAAGTCCTTTCTGCAGAAAACTAAGGTTGATATAGTTGGTTTGTTTGAGACAAGGGTAAAGCAGCATAAATTTAAGAAGATTTCAGAGAAGATTAATCCTGCATGGAAGTTTGTGAATAACTATAATGAGGCTGAGAATGGTAGAGTGTGGGTGGGTTGGAATGAAAAGAAAGTGGATGTTACAGTTCATGAGACCCATGCTCAAGGTATTCACTGTGAGGTAACTGAGCTCCACACAGGAAAGAAGTTCTATCTTATTACAGTGTATGCCTACAACACAATTGAACAAAGGAAGGAATTGTGGAGATTCTTGTCCAGAGTCTGTCAAAATACCATGGAACCTCTTCTTATTGGTGAAGATTTCAATACAATATTAGCAATAGAGGACAGAAGTCAAGGGCAGCCAGTGACTGAGCATGAAGTTAAAGATTTTGCTGACTGTATTCAAACTAATGAGCTTAATACAGTAAGAATGAGTGGTGGTAATTTCACATGGTGTAATCAACAGGAAGGAGATAGCAGAACCTCATCCCTCATTGATAGATGTATTGCTAATGCAGCTTGGTTGGAAGGGTATCCAGAAATAGTTGTGGAGATTCTAGCTACGCATATATCTGATCACTGCCCTTTGCTTTTGAGGTTTGAGCATGATCATATCATTAGGAATGCTCTTTTCAAGTTTCTCAATATCCTCACAGAGTATCTAGATTTTAAGCAGATTATGCAGGAAGGGTGGCAAGACCAGATAGCTGGAAACAAATTGCTTAACATATGGTATAAGCTCAAAAACCTCAAAGAACCTATGAAAAAGCTGAACGTGGTGTACTTTAAGAGAACAGTAGAAAGAGTTGCTCATGCAAGGGAAGAGCTACAAAGAATTCAAGCTGATCTTGCCATAGATCATCTCAACAATTCCCTGATTACTGCAGAAATGCATGCCATGCTTGAGCTTGAGAAGTGGAGTGGCATTTAAGAGAGTATATGGCAACAAAAGGCCCGGGTAGATTGGATCAAATTGGGAGATACCAACACAAAATTCTTCCACTCTTATGCCAAGGCAAGTAGGAATAGTCAAGCTATTAAATTGCTTATGAAAACAGATGGAACAAGGTGCCATAATCAACATCAGATTAAGGAAGAGGTGAGGAATTTCTACCTCAATCTTATGGGAAGTGCTGCTGACAATTTACCTATGGTAGATAAGCTGATAGTAGAAAGAGGGCATGTGCTCAACACAACTCAACAGCAACAACTAATTGAAGCAGTCACTGAAGAAGAGATCAAGCTTGCTCTGTTTAGCATGGAATCCAATAAAGCTCCAGGTATGGATGGGTTTAATGCATATTTTTTCAAGCATAAATGGAGCATTATGGGACCAGAAATCATTGATGCTGTTAAGGAGTATTTCAATACTGGTTTCCTTCCACATATAATCAACCACACTCTTATCACACTACTGCCAAAAGTTAACAGTCCCTGCACTATCAAAGATTATAGACCCATAGCATGCTGTAGTGTGATATATAAAATCATCTCCAAGGTGCTCACAAACAGGATGCAGAAGGTTTTAGGGAGTTTGATCAGTGATAACCAGTCTACAGACAAATTTACGACAATATCATAGTGAGTCATGAGCTTATTAAAGGTTACGCTAGAAGGAATATCTCTCCTCGTTGCATGGTTAAAATAGATATTCAGAAAGCATATGATTCTGTGGAGTGGCCATTTCTGAAGTATCTATTATTGGAACTTGAATTTCCATACAAATTTGTGCAGCTGATCATGTCTTGCCTCACCTCAGTCTCTTATACTTTCAATGTCAATGGAGAGTTGACTATTCCATTTAGAGCAAAGAAGGGATTAAGACAGGGATACCCTATCTCTCCCTATCTTTTTGTAATGTGCATGGAGTATCTTCACAGGTGTCTACTTGAGTTAAAATCAGATAGAGATTTTAACTTCCATCCCAAGTGCAGAAAGTTTGGGCTTGTCCATGTATGCTTCGCAGATGATCTCCTTATGTTTACACGTGGAGATGTTATCTCAGTTAGGAGATTAATGGCGGCATTTCAAAGATTCTTCAGTGTTTCAGGCCCGCAATCAAATCCACAAAAAAACAACATATACTTTGGTGGTGTATCCAGAGAAATTCAAGAAGAAATCTTAGAAGAGTTTGGTATGGTAGAGGAGAACTTCCTTTCAAATATTTAGGGGTTCCTCTCTCATCGAAAAAGCTCTTAGTCCATCAGTGCCAGCCATTGATCAAAAAGATTTTGGCAAGAATCGACTGTTGGACTTCAAAATTACTATCATACACTGGAAGACTTCAGCTAATTAAGTCAGTTTTGAGTAGTGTGCAGACTTATTGGTGTCAAATATTCCTTATGCCTCAAAAGTCATGAAGTTGATCCAGTCTGCTTGTAGATCATTCCTTTGGTCAGGTTCTTCAGGCATTACTAAGAGGGCTCTTGTAGCATGGGAATATTTGTGCCAACCAAAAGTGGCAAGAGGATGGAATCTCACCTATATGAAACTATGGAACAAAGCTGCACTGTGTAAGCTTCTATGGAGTGTAGCAACAAAGCAAGATATGATATGAATCAGGTGGATTCATGGGTACTATGTAAAGGGGAAAGATCTTACCACTATGGCAGTACCTCACCAAGCAAGCTGAGTGGTGAGGAAAATTATAGGGGCAAGAGAGTATCTGAGAAGTATAAATGATGGCATGCAGATTCTGTATATGATGGCATGCAGATTCTGTATAAACGGCATTATTCCATCAGAAAAGTATACAATGAGTTGAGAGGAGAGGTGCAAAAGGTCCCATAGTGTAAGATGATACGTAACAACATAGCCCCTCCATAGTGCAGATTTATTGCTTGGCTCACAATTCTTGAGAGATTGGCCACTTGCGACAGGTTACAAAAGTTTGGCATTGTATGTGATCAAAGGTACATTTTATGTCAAGATAAAGATGAAAGTATTCAGCACCTTTACTTTGAATGCTCCTATGCATTGGAAGTTTGGAGAGAAGTAGCTACGTGGGGGAAGTTGAGGAGTAGAGAGCAAGGATGGGGACATGAGAAGCTATACTTACTGACTCAATGCAAGAACAATTCCAGTCGACAAAGGTGGTATCGAACCCTAATATCCATTGTGATCTACTTTGTGTGGCGTGAGAGGAACATGAGAAGATTTCAAGGGATCCAGAGTCTAGCTGCGAGTGTTATTCGGAATTGCCAAATGCATGTAGCGATTGTGGTAAGCAAGGATAGGAAGTTAGCTAAATTTATTAGTTAGTTCTTTCCTTTGTGTTTTTCTTTTTGAGTTAAGCTTGTAACCTCTTTCAGTTTGGTTTAATAAAAAGTTATTTTACCAAAAAAATATAAAAAAAAAACACACCATTTATCATCTAATACTCTTATTCTTAATCTCCGTGCCGATCCCAAATGAGATAAGTTCAACGGGACGGAAAGAGTATTAATTATAAGTATTTATAGCTTTTTCAATGGTGGAGTTTCATGAAAGAAACTATGTGTGATTAGAAGATTTATAATATTATAAATATATTGATAAGATTAATAAAATTAGATATTTGGAGATCAAATTCACGATTGAGAGATGTCTCGAATTTTTACCAAATTAATTAATATTATATTCTTGGACCATATTTTATGAGAGATGCCAAGTTAATTAAGGCGAGATGGCTGAATATTTATCTTTTCTTTATATTATTTGAAATTTACCGATTACCATATTGATTTTGAAGATTTGATTTGGTTAAGATTTTATTTTTCATGCCATATATAATATATAGAATATAAATATGATAAATATTGATTTTAAATTCAGAAAATTTGAAAATTTAGATAAATAGAAACGGAGCAATATGGGAGGTGCCACATAAAATTTCTTTTTTTACGTAGAGTCATTTTCATTTATATAATATATAGATAGATTACAAAATAAAATATATTGCGATAATTTCTTTTTTTACGTAGAGTCATTTTCATTTATATAATATATAGATAAATTACAAAATAAAATATATTGCGATATTTAGCCATATACTATGCATATATAGTTGCCCCAATCAAGGGGCATCTATAAAAGAAATGTAATTTGTTGCTTTAATAATGTATTTGTAACTAGTTAACTTCTAGAATGTAAGGTACCTATTCTCGAATCTACGCTCATATTCATATAAAATCATATTGTATATTAAGTTACTATCATATCTTGAATTTTATTATTCAATGTGTATATATGACGTCGCATCTGTTACGTAAGGCATGCATTGGATAAACCTCTATTTTTTATACAAAGTTTTTGCAAATTATACAAAAAGTAATAGTATTTAGATAATTAGGTGTGACCACACCCAATGTATAAAACGTTTGTCGAATTCAAACTTAATTAGTTTTAGTTTCAAGAATATCTAACGTAACTGGAACAATTGGACTTGGTCACGCTATTCACATCGGAATGAACATACCTTTTAAGGAACACGTGACAAATTATATGCTTAATTTACCAGTAAGAACTAAGTAACTTGAGCTCAATAGATTAAACTTAATCAATTGAATTAAATAAGACGATCCATTTTATACCAAAAAAAATCGTTTATTATTTTATGTATGCTTAGTATAATATTCATATGCAGAAGTGGGTTCTAATATTTAGCGTTAACACATGGAGAATATGCATTGAGTGATTATTGGGTGTTTTTGCTTGGTTTAAGTAGAAGAATATAAAGCGAATGATAATAAGAACTATTATTTTTATTGGGTATTTAATTTAACAATATAAAAAATTATTTGTAACTAAAATGAATTTCGAGAGGCAAAGATTTTGTCGCTCTTCTAATTTTAAGGGTAACAAAATTCCGAAATGTAAATATCCAACATTCAATGAGAAATGAGATGTTTGGCGCCAATAATTTTGACAATGCGAATGAATGACTCTAAGATATAGGATCTCCCGTAAAAGAAAACTTAAGCAAAAGTAACATTTTGCCCGACAATGACTCCTTATCTTGTGGCTTCTACTCAGAAATTCGTATAGGCCGGTTTATCAATAGATAAATACAATAACTTGTATAAGACCTGCCGCACCCCATGCAACCGCGCATGGAGCGTGTGAGGTACACGCGCCTCATCCACACACGGTGCGGTCGCATGGGGTGCACGCGCCACACACACACACACACACATATATATATATATATTAATTTCCGATTTTTATTTTTTATTTTTTTAAATTCCTGTTTTCTGTCTTTACCTTTTTTCTGTTGTTTTCTTTTTAGCTTTTATTTCAATTTTTTTTAATTCTACTTTTTTTCCACCTTTTTTTTGTTTGCCTCTTCGTTTTTTTGTTTGCCGCTTCTTCTTTGTGGAATTTACTACGACTACTTGATATCGGAAGGCCAAGGAATTAAAAGAGGAAAAAAGTGCTAAAGTTCGTTTGGCACTGTTTGGAAGATCTGGAAGGCGCAGAAATATGTCATTTTCAATAGAATTGATCCAACTCTCTTCAGAATTACGGAAGGCGTGAAGATTAATTATTGGAAGTGGCTTCCTGCACACTTTCCTTGTTCTTTTTTGTTTTTAATTAACTGATTGGTGCCTACAACTTAGAGATTGTATTCCTTCTCAATTGTATTTTTGTTCGTCTACATTATGTAGGGATTAGAGTATCCTTGTACCTCTCCTTATATATGTATGTCTTTGACTTTTCAAGAAAAAAATGTGAATTAATGATTTTCACACATCGAAAAGTCAATAGTAGTGAATTTGTGTCGGTTCAAATTAAAAGTTGAACCATTTTAATGTTATGTTATGAGAATACTAACATTGCATGCTTAAAACTCATGAAATGTAAAAGGGTTTTTGAGGTACATGATGCATGGAATGACAGTAACGTCTCCCATAGAAAAAAGAAGCTTTTAACTATAAGTAGCAACATACACGTGCGTTGCACGTTTATCATCTTGGTTAGCAAGGTTAATTTTAGGGGTCGTGGCGAATTAAATCACGAACTTTATGACATTTTGTGATTTTAACCCAAACTTTCAATTGACAAACTAAATTACGAACTTTTCAATTTTTGCAATTATAACCTGAGCTTTCAACTTTGACAAAATAAATCATGAACTTTTTAAATTTTGCAATTAAGACCTAATCAAACTTTATCAAAATAAAATAATAAAAATATAACAAATAGTACAATATTATGTATATCGTTATTGATCATAAATAAATATTGACATCGCTTCAAAGTAAAGTGTCATAAATAAATATTATTTATGGACAGATTATGGCTTATTAGGAAGAGATTAGAGCGATTAGTAGTACTTAGCTAGGATATGTTTTACTATTTGTTTTTATTTTTCAATTAGGATTTGTTAATTCTTAATTACGAATTTGTTAATTAGAACTAAAGTTTATTATATATTATTAAATATAAATCAAATTAGTTAATTAAAATATAAATGAATTAAGGGGTCACTAATGGAGGCCATACATAAGTTCACCCTTGTATTGATGAGAAGGATTTGGGTGTGGCCGACCGCACTGTACTGTCTATGCAAAAAAAAAGCCTCACTTTTTATTTTTATTTTTATGAATAAATTAATGTTGAATTAATTAATATTTATTTATGATCAATAAAGATATATAAAATAATATGAGGGAAATTTAAGAGTAGTCATTCTCACCTTGTATTTTTAAATTTTAGCCCTTCTCGTTTTTTCTTTAAATTTTAGTGATTTTTGACATTTATACCCTTCCTTTAAATTAATAATTACAATTTTTCTCGAGTCACAAAATTTGTGACTGTTACCATTCCTTTTATTGTTGTTATCACATTACATCCATTCATTATTTATCATTTCATCTCATTTAACCTAGGGTAAATAAACTCCTTCCCATCTTCCTGCCGACGCCGCACCTCTGAAAATCATCCATTCGTTTCGCCGTGGTTGGTATTCTGGCGACAAGATCGTCCTCGATCATTTCAGGTAGTTAGAAACATCGACAGCTTTATATAGTGATTTCCTTGTCTATTTCTCAATTCTTGGTTGCTGCAAAGATTACTTCTATTTTTCGCTTTTAAACATCGATTTGGTTCTAAAACGTCGGCGGATCTGTCCTTTTATTGAAAGTAGATATTAAACTTTGATTTTGTTTGCAGATTTGTGATTTTAAACGTCGTTATCTTCGATTTTAGTTATCTGTATCTTCTATTTGATTTGCCGATCTCTCCTTTCTATATAGATATGGAAGAAGAAAGTCAAGATCTGGCGAGTTTGTTGCTATCGATGGAGACAACTACCATTGGAGGTCCAAGTCGAAGTTCACAAGATGTAGATTAAGTGTTACTGTAAATTTGGTTTAAGAGTATTTTGGTTTGTGAAGCTTGTTTTACTGATGTTTGTTCTTGGGTTTTTTTTCTTAAATGTCATTTTTTTTGGATCTGTACATTGACGATAACAAAAGTTGTTTATTGTTGGTGATTGAACAATAACGTTTTCTGATCTAACACAAACTATTTTCTGCATTCTTAGTGTAACCAAAAAATTAGTGAATTAACAAATTAATTTAAGCGATAAAATTACTGAAATGACAACATTAGTAAAGTAACAAAACTACTGATGTTTAAACACACAATGTGTGAAAAAATTAGTGAAGTAAAATATTGGCTGAAATTGAAAAATAACGTGTGGAAAAAAATTAGTGAAATCACAAAATTCATTTACTAACAAATTTAGTGAAGTAACAAATCAGTGAAGTAGCTTACATAGTGAAGTAACAAAATTTGTGATGTGTATGACAATTAGTGAAGTGCTAGAATTTGTGAAGTAACAAAGCTAATGTAAGAACAAAATTTGTTAAAGTAACAAAATTAGTGAAGTATCAAATTTCATTTAGTAACAAAATTACAGAACACGCAAAATATTTGAATTAAAACATTTAGTGAAGTAACAAAAATGATGTAATAACATAATGGTTTTAGTAACAACTTCAATGAAGTTAGGAAGTTTGTGTAATAACAAAAGTTAGTCAATAAAAAGTAGTGAAACAACAAATTTAGTAAAGTAACAAAATTACGGAAGTAACAAAAAAAGTTTAGTAGCCTACTTTGTGAAGTAATCAAATTATTGAAGTAGCATACTTAGTGAATTTAATAAATTAGTGCATTCACAAAAAAAATGTTATATCTTTTGGAAGAACTTTTTTTTGTATGAAATAACAATATTTTTTGGTCAGAAATTTTGTTGAGTCACATTTTTTTTGGACTTCAGTAACAATATTAGTGAAGTGACAATGCTTGTCTAATCATAAAAGTTAGTCAGTAAAAATTAGTGAAATAACAATTTTTTTTAGTAACAAAATTAATGAAGTAACAAAAAAAGTTTAGTAGCCTACTATGTGAAGTACCAAATTAGTGAATTAAATAAGATTAGTGCATTCACAAAAACATAATGAATTTTGTGCATTCACGAAAAAAATGTTATGTTTTTTGGAAGTACCATTTGTTTTGTGTGAATGAACAGTTTTTTTTTTTTTTTGTTAAGTCACTTTTTGAACAAGATTAACCATTATTGTAAGGAGGAGGTTCTAGGAAGCATTAGAACAACATTGAATCAACATGGAGTAGATTTATTTGCTAAATTTGAGAACTATTGCTTTGGAAAATTTTATAATTTTTCTGGGAAGTTAGGAAAATCAATGAGTACCATTCATGAACTTATGACCTATCAAATAGAGTATAGAAAGGACCAATCATAAAATGTTCGAGAGCTGACTTTTTGGGTGAAGGGTAAAATGGTGAAATTTAGAAGAGAGGAGTTTTCATTAGTGACAAGTCTAAATTTTGGAGCCTCAGATTTTGATCCCCATAAAGAGCCATTGGTGATGCCTAATCATTTACTGTATGAGAACTGGTACGTTGGTGAGAAAATAAGTCATTCTCAGTTGTTTGATGACTTCAAGAGTAACAGGTTTGTTACTGGTGATGAATACTTGAAAGCTGCGAAGATATTGTTTGTGTATAATGTTCTTTTAGGTGTACTAAAGACACAAAAAATAGTTGAATGGATCTGGTTGTTGGCTGAAGATGAAGAAGCCTGAGAATCATTTCCTTGAGGTAGCTACTCCTTTTAATTCTTAATCCACAATCTAAATGCAATAAAGACAAACAGGAATGGGGAAGGCAAGAATCGATGTTATCATCTTAATGGATTTGTGACTGCCTTCTTGGTAAGTATATTTTCAGTTCAACATGTCTTATTTCTGAGCACATTAGTTTTCTAATTTCAAATATTTTAACACTGTCCATTTAATTTTGAAGGGATGGATATTCTGTGCATTCTCTATAGTAGGCATTGAGTCAGGATTGAAAAACGAGGGGTGTATTCCATGGATGCTAAGATATGAATATGTTGCAGGGCTTCGAGAGTTGATGGATTGGATCATTTCAGTAAATTTTTCATTACATAATTTCAATTGTAATGTTGTTACTAATAGCATCTTATCGCATGTGAAAATAGGTAGAAGAAACATTGAAGCCGTCAGATGATGAGTTGGGTTCATTGTACTGGGGGAAAGTTGAAGGGGAGAATGAACAATTTAAAGTATACTTTCCGAAATATGTTGTTATTGTGCCAAAGCTTGGACCATCTGACAATGAAGAACAAGGAAATTGGGAGCAGAATGAAAGAGTAATTCGAGTTCGATTTAATGAGGGGTGAGGGGGCCATAGAAGAGATTGTCTATCAGTTGAAGACGCAACGAATTTGATAACAACAATTCTAATGAGTGATGAAGTAGTGAAGCAGTTTGTCAATGCCACAGTGATTTTGCTTATTGATAGAATGAGTGCAACACCACTTGAAATGGTAAGAATGGATTGATAGTAGTTTATTTGATATCACTTGTATAAACTGACATTATATTTGGTCTTAAAATATTACAGGAACCAAGAAGCACAAGCAGTGCATGGCAAAACAATGATAGAGGAGATGTGAGCACAAGGTCTGAAGAGAATCAGACTTTGGGTGATGGAGCAATTGTAGATAATCATGAAGAACCAGTATTATTAATATAATATTAATTTAGTTTGTTTCATGTAAATGTGTTTGTTTTACAATTATTTAAATATTTCTATGTTTATATATATTAGGTGAAAAACACAGTAGAAATGAACTTGCAAACAACACAGCCTAATTTCTTCAGCAGGATTATGGAAGAAGCGGAGAAGGTAAATTTTTGAGAAAAAAATCATTCTTTAATATATATCTTAATTGAATTAAATAATATGTAAGCTGAAATTTATCAGTTATATAGGTTGTGATTGAGTGTTGAATGTTGTCAATCTAAAAATGTTATTGGAAGAAAGTCTTGATGGTCCCGAAACGAGTTACTGGTGTATTGGGGGGGGGGGGGAATACACCAGTTAGGATTTAAAAACTTTACCCTGAACAATCACTTCAACTGAGTAAAAAGGACTCAGTTGGAATCTCACAGCTGAGTAAACAACCTCAGCTGGAAGAGTGAGGCTGTGCGGAATGTGGTGGAAAAGGAAACTCGTTAAAACAACTCACGCAAAACAGCTCGGTTGGTCAAAAACCAAAACAACTCGGTTGGAAATGTGCAAATGAGGTTTGTATGCCGGTTAGTTCGGTTAGTTAAAAATGCAATATGTAACTGAATAAGAATAAACACAGACACACAGGAATTAACGTGGTTCGGAGATAACCCTCCTACGTCCACGGGGAGATGTGAATCCTCACACCTCAGTCCAAGTTCTTCTGGACAGACCCACTCAGCTTATGCGGGCTGAGCAACCGTTAAGGATAAGTTTACGGGTACTTATCGACCTTACAGTTTAGTTTCCGGGCACTAAACAGCCTATGTCAAGTTTGCGGGTACTTGACAACCTGACTACTCAATTACAGGAAGAGTAAGGTCCTAGCACACTTTTTAGGGTGTGAGTGTGGGTGAGATTTCCAACTACAGCTCGATCACGAATGAGAGCTGGATCTAAGGTTTGAATGAATAAACACTCAAACTAAGATCTAAAATTGAATTTCACTCTATGAACCCTCAGCTACTAATGTTCTATCACTCTTGAACTCTCAGCTGCTGATGTTCTTAGAATAGGATTTTTGCAGATTTTCTTTTGCTTGATTCTCTTGTGATTGCACTTCTCTATCTCTTGTCTCGCATGTCGTTAACCTCTCGAATGAGAGAATGCCTCTATTTATAGGCGGAGAGTATCAACTAGCCATTGGAGGAGCTGTTGATCTCTGATCGATGAAAGCGATGGCTTGTCTCTGTTTTCTGCAGACTTTCCCGATATGGCATTTGTGCTCTTCTGCTTTCCATCTGAGACAGCCTTGTGTTGGGCCAGATGGGGTAATGACTGAACGGTCAAACCCTCATGTGACTTCCTTTTGAAATTCAAATCTTAACCTTTCTGACAGTCAACCTTGGTTAGACGGTTGAAAGTCTTGATCTTCATCTGAGTGGTCTTCAGCTGATGTTCTGATCTGTTGAACTCTCAGCTGACTTTGAACTTCAAACAGTTGGACTTCTTGGTTGGATTCTACAACTGAGGTTCTGAAACTGAACACTCAGTTGTCTTCCGTGCGTTTACTCAGTTGGGTTTGAACCCTCAGATGACTTCCTTTTCATCTGATGTTCTCTTCCTCTCTACTGCTTCTCATCTGATGAACCCTCAGTTGGTTTCCTTCTCAACTGATATTCTGAAGACTTCCCCCTTTTTGTATCGGAACAATGAGCTCTCAGTTGTGTTTTGTGACAACTGATGTTCTGTCTGAGTGATGCCTTGTTGCCATCTTCAGCTGGAGACCTGAAAAGATAAAATCTTAACTTTGCTCAAACAGCGAGCCTAAATTCTAACATTAGGTTCTGGCAACATCTACTCGGTTGGGGTCAGTCGGTTTTGGAATTCATCAAAACTTATACTAATAAATTTCCCAACAATTTCCCCCTTTTTGATGATGCCAAAACCACTTACAACTTTAAACCACTATTGATCTAAAACTCACTAACTTATCTAAAATCTCAGCTGAAATTCTAGACAGTCTAGAAGATAAAACATCAAAGGGTTAGAACAGATATAACATGATATTGAAAGACTTTGTGATTCAGAGCTTGGACAATGAGGAATTGTTCATCAAGGTGAATCGTATTATATACTTTGAAGTTTTTGTTACAACTGAAGGTTACAAGGTTAAGCACAAAACAGATAAAGATACAACAGTTGCTTCAAAAACTACAACATCCAAAAACTTCATCAGCTCAAAAACTTTGACAGCTCAAAAATACTGTTGACCGTACTTGCTGAAGATACGGTCGAAAATCTCTTTCTTCGCAGCTGACTCGATCCCAGTGTTGACACCATGTTCCTTGCAGACTTGTCTCGCCTCAGCCATGATCGCGTTTCTGTTTGGCGTGCTCGTGCCTTTGATCATCTGAGGGCGGTATATGCACTTCTTTGGAACTAGGACGGTGTTGGGATCGAGCTGAGCATTCAGCATAGCTCGCTTGAACTGACTAAACATTCCAGGGTCTCCAGATCTGAGTTCCCACAGGGCTTCCTTGAAGGCTTGCCTTGGGTCTTCAGTCGAGTAGACTTTCCTGTAGTAAAAGTCATTGATGAATTCATGCTTGAACTGCTCTCAGTCATCGTTCCACTCAGCATTCATCCACTTGTCAACATGTGGGTACCGAGATGGGAGCGGAGCATTCTTCTGCAGTTGGCGCGTCGACTTCCTAGCCTCAGCCTTCATCTGGTGCTTGTTGATTCTTCGCACACTCCGGCTGGTTTTATTCCTGTCGACGTTTTTCTCCACCTTGGCGAGCTCTTTCTCGAACTTGGCCACCTTCTTGGCCTGATTGGCAGCGAACTTCTTGATCCAGGAGGGATTCAAGTACTTCTCCTTTGGCTCCCCATAGCTTTGGCAGCTTCGATGCAGTCTTCAACAGATATTCCTCCGTCAAGTTCTGCTTCGAGCTCGGCCGTAAGCTCGGCTACGAGGTCGTGGGAGACTTCCAGTTCGGGCTGTGATCCTTCAGCTTCAGCTCCTTCAGCTGGCACTCCTTCCCCTTCAGCTTGCTGGAGAACAACTTTCCCTCGTCCAGCAACAACTGCTGGCTCCTTGTCTTCCCCAGCTGCTGGCTCCTTATCTTCCCCCTTTTTGGCATCATCCAAAAGGGTGGCTATAGTGCCATCCAGGGAGGTCAACTTGGCTTCAGCATGTTGAACTCGGGAAAGCAGTTCGTCAACAACATCCTTCTCAGCTACCTTCTTGGCCAACTCCAAGTCTTGGCGCTCCTGCTCAGCTCGCTGCACAGCTGCAAAGGTCGCAGAGACCTCTTTGTGGAGAGAGACGAACTCAACTCGGAAAGAGGCGAACTGAGACATCCACTCCTGGTCCTGAGTCTGCTGGGACTTTGCGAGATCAGATTCAGCAACGGTCTTGAACACGTTGAAATCCGAGCTGAGGCTCTGAACGGCCTTCCTTAGAGCCGAGACCTCCGAGCTGGAAGAAGTGGAGAGGTCTTCGAATTTGTGCTGCAGAGAAGAGGAGAGGTGTTCCAGCTAATTCTTCAAGCTGGCATTTTCTGCCATCAGCTGCTGCATCCTGTCAGCTTCCTCCTCCTTGCTCAGCTAGATCTTGGACAGCATCTCCTGCCTCAGCTGGTTGACCCTCTCCGAGATCAGCTCGCAGATGGCGTCGGTTGAGAGAGCTGGCTGATCGGAGGGTCCGGGCAGAAGTTGTGGTTGTGGCTGGGCAGCAGGCTCCGAGACAACCATGGCAGATCGGCTGGCGAGGTAGGCCTTGAGCTTGTCTTCTTCTCTCTTGGCCGCCTCATCAGCAGCATCGACGTCTTCCAAGCAGGTGGCATTCTTGGCCAGCATATCATCAAGGAACTGAACAACTCCAGGGTTGTTGCACAGCTCCCTGGTGTCTGTCCCTTCTTGGATGCTCCTGTCCAGACGACGTCGTAGCACAACCACTTTCTGGTTGTAGGCCACCTCCAGGTTCTGATAGTCGAAGTATTCCCTCAGGTTGGACTCTTCGACCTTCAGCCTGTCCCAACCATGGATCCTGAGGGTTTCCTCCTTTACGTACCAGTAGCTGAATATGACGCTGAACTGGTATAGAAGTTCCGTCCCGAATACAGTGAATATGGGCATTGAGGCTGCCTCGGGGAACATACCAATCAGCTTGCGGAAGCAGTAGCTGAGTCTTCCTTCATATTCAGCCAGGATCGCCTGGCGGTTGGCTTCTTCATCGATTGGAGGGGGGTCGATATCGAAGGTTACAGGTTCGATGGTTTCATCAACGTTGGCCGAAGGAATGGTCACAACGTTGGCATCGAGCGAGAGGCTCGAACTATCTGACTGAGGACTAGTTGAGAGAACTGGATCCTCTTTAGGTGGTGAGTCGGCTGGCTCGAGGGTTTCTTCAGACACAGGTGGGTTTACCTGGCTGGCATCAGCTCCAGTTTGACTGTCGTGGGACTCCTCAGATGAAGAAGAGTCATCTGAGGAGGAGCTGGCATCCTCCACTTGGATCTCCACGTCTTCAGCTGCTTCCTCCTGACGCGGCTGAAAAATGAACCCAGCTAGGTCAACCGATTGGCTAGATTCGGTTGACTCCTTCGCCTCAGCCGGCTTAACCACTACTGGACTTGTTGTGGATGGTTGAGCCGCTGGCTGGATGATCCTGATCCTTGGCCTCTTCTGCAGAGGTTCCTCCTCTTCCTCTTCTTCGTCTTCTTCCTCCTCAGCTACCTCCTCCAGCTGGCGCTTCGCCGGCTTGGTCCTCGAAGGGCGGCGAGCAGCTGACTCCACAGCTGGCTTGGGGGCACCCTTGGGGGTGTAGACAGCCTCCACAACATCCCTGGCCTTCTTGGCTGAGGGGAACAACAACATCTTGCTGACCGGAGTGTCCTCACTCCCTTCCCATGTCAGCGGCAATCCTTTTGTGGCTTGGAGGATGAGGGCGGATATTTTTGTCCCAAAGTTGAGAGTCCCCTTGACACTCAACAGCAGTTCTCCGGACTCAGCTGTCGTCTCGCATATCTTCTGCTTCTCCAGCAACAGCTGGCTCTCCAGATATCCCAGCCAATCCACCTGGTGCTGTTCCTCCAGGGCCTTCTACTGCTTGAGCTTAGGTCGGCTTATGTCACCGAAGGCTCCACCATATGCGAAGACGCATTTAGAGATTACGTCGAAGAGAAGTCGGTGAGCCGGCTTCAGCTTCGTCCTCTGCATGCTCCCCTTCAATGGCTCGGGAACAATGAGGATTGTTTGAAGGAAGGTATCAGCTTCTTTGTCAGTGAAGTTCCCCAGCACATCTGTGGCTTCGCGGTTTCTGGGGATGAGCTTCTCCAGCTCCTTGGATACCTTTATCTCCACGACGGTGTCTTCTACTGTCCGGGAGGTTCTGTGGCGTTGCTTGCACGGGATGATCATGACAAGCCCGTCTTCTGCAACTCGCTGCAGATTCCGATAGAAATGTACGACCTGCTTCCTGAGCAACAGGGACGGAGAGAGGTTTGCCCAGTCAAGCAGATGGTGGTCGGAGAGAATGGCGGCGACGGGAGCGAGCTCAGGCGAGGAGAGAGCCGCTCTGGATAAAATTTGTTCGAAATGAATCTTCGACATCACCATGTCGAACGATTCCTGGAAAGTAGCAGGCTCTGCGGAGACCATCTTCTTAGAGGCTTTGGATTTGGGCGCCATCTCGAGGAGAGTTATATGCAAAGAAAGAAGGAAAATCTTTACTGAAATTGGTGAAACAAAATCGGAGGGGATGATGAATAGTGAGTAAAGATATGCACGAAAAGAGAAGATAAGGATCACTTCCTGATTTGCTGTATTATATAATCTTTGACTCGGATAATATCAATGGCTGGGGTTAAATCGCGCGTATTTATCAACGGCTGTGATTTCGCGACTGTTGAGTAATTTTGACTGATGCTCCACGCGCGCGAGTGAGAAGGTGAATAGTTTAGGGTGTCAGCCCAGTCGCACTATAAAGTAAGGCTATAGGTGTTCAGCCAGACTTTACATTAAATGCGATATGATGGCTTGTTTAGTCTAGCTGACATGTTCAGGAATGTTTGAATTTATTTCAAACATTCTCATTTAATATCATAACACCTTCAGTCATAAATGATACCTGGTAGCTGATGTCGATATCAGCTGTATACCTCAGTTGTGCTCCTCAGTTGCCGCATACCATCAGCTGACTCGAGTTCGTTTGTTCAGCTGACGTTTGATGTCTTCAGTTGGCAATTCGCATCTGAGATTCCCCCTTCATCTGAGCTTCCCCCTTAGATGGATATCTGACTCTTCAGCTTGGATGGGTCCTCATCAGCTCGGATGAATTTTCAGCTCGGATCCAAGAGTCCTAGAAGATCACACAGCATCTTGAACCGGGCTTCAAGAAGAGGTTTGGTGAAGATGTCAGCTCTCTGAATCTCAGTTGGGATCTTCTCCATGGACACATCCTTCTTCTCAATATGATCTCAGATGAAATGATGACGAATGTCGATATGCTTAGTCCGAGAGTGGTGAACAGGATTTAGAGAGATAGCTATGGCACTCGAGCTATCACAATGAATGGGAACCTGTCCAGTTGTGACTTCATAATCTCTCAGTTGCTGCTTCAGCCACAATACTTGCATGCAACAGCTTCCGACTGCCATGTACTCTGACTCGGTTGTCGAAGTAGCAACACACGCTTGTTTCTTGGAGAACCATGAAACCAGCTTGCTTCCCATGAATTGACAGTGTCCAGAAGTAGACTTCATGTCCAACCGATCTCCTGCTAGGTCGGCATCTGAGTATCCAGTCAGCTGGATATTGTCATCAGTTGGGTACCACAACCCAACATTGACAGTTCCCTTCAGATACTTAATGATGTTCTTTGCTGCCGACATGTGTGCTTCTCTTGGTTGGACTTGAAAACGAGCACACACTCCAACTGCGTATGAAATGTCTGGTCGGCTGGCAATTAGGTAGAGCAGCGAACCGATGATCCCTCTATACTGGCTGGCATCAACGAGCTTTCCCTCAGCTCCTGGTTCGATCTTCCAGTTCGTATTCATAGGGATCTTTGTTGTCTTACTTGTCTGCAATCCGAACTTGGTGATGAGCTCCTTTGTATACTTGGACTGGTTGATGAAAATCCCTTCAGGTGACTGCTTCACTTGTAATCCAAGGAAATAATTCATCTCGCCCATCATGGACATCTCGAACTTCTCCTTCATGAGATCGGAGAATTTCTTGCACAGCTCCTCCGACTTGGAGCCGAAAATGATGTCATCGACATAAATTTGCACAACAAGTATATCTTCTCCAACTTTGATGGTGAACAGAGTTTTATCAACTGAACCTCGTTTGAACCCCGAGTTCAGAAGAAATCCACAAAGAGTGTCATACCATGCCCTTGGTGCTTGCTTTAGACCATAGATAGCTTTCTTCAGCTTGTACACTCTTCCATATCCAGTCTAAAAACCAGGAGGCTGTTCAACATATACATCTTCTTTGATATCTCCATTGTGGAATGCACACTTCACATCCATCTGATATACTTTGAACTTGTGATGTGCGGCATAAGCTAGAAAGATTCGGATGGCTTCCAGCCTTGCAACAGGTGCGAAGGAATCTTCAAAGTCAATTCCTTCTTGTTGGCAGTATCTTTGAGCTACCAACCTTGCTTTATTCCTTACAATGAGTCCAATGGCATCTCTCTTGTTTTTGAAAATCCACTTCAATCCAATCACCTTGACACCATTTGGTCTTTCTACCAACTCCCATACACAGTTGCGTAGAAACTCATTCAATTCTTCTTGCATGGCTGTTGTCCAGTGGACACAGTTGAGAGCTTCCCCAACATTCTTCGGTTCTGGCACATCAGCTAAAAAGCAAGAAATCATGGCAACATCTCCAGCTTGCTCGAACTCCTCTAGAACTGCCAATTCCTCAGCATATTGGGCATAAGTGTTGGAATCTTCCTCGGTTGATTCTGGATTTGCAACTCTGCTCCGTGTGCGCACACCCTCGGTTGGATCTCCGATGATGTCGTCGATATAATGAACTTCATACCATCTTCGATTGCGTCTTCCTTCTTCTTCCAACTGTGGCTGTTCAGAAATCTGAGTTGGAGTCTTCAGAGCTGGTGATTGATCAGCTGTTGAGTCTGGATCCTCAACATTCACAATAGTTCGAGCTGAGTTTGGTTCTGCTTCAGATGTTGATGCAGTTGGAGGGGCATCAGCTGAAGTTCCCCCTTGGGACAAGCTGAGGTCTTCGCATTCATCTTCAGAGGAGTATGGATCCTCATCCTCAGTTACCCATACCAGTGGTTCAGCTCGGTTCTTTTCCCGAAGTGCTTGCGATCTGGTGAGAACTGGTAGAACAGCTGGATCCACGTGTTGTTCCTTTACCTGTTCCCTGCACTCAAAGGTAGATTCATCAAAACTAACATGAGGTGTTATTTCCACAACACGATAGCTGTTGTTGAAAACTCTATATGCCTTGATCCGAGCTGCATATCCAAGAAATATGCCCTTCGAAGCTTTGGCATCAAAAGTTTTCAACTGAGTCTTCCCATTGTTGTGAATATAACACTTAGAACCAAAAACACGAAAATAAGAAATATCTGGCTTTCTCCACAGCTCGTAGGGCGTCTTTCCCAACTGCTTGGTGAGAAGAGATCGATTCTGAGTGTAGCATGTTGTGTTGATCGCTTCAGCCCAAAATCTCTTTGGCAGTGTTGAGCTCGCTAACATGGATGTGGCTGCATCCTTCAGAGTTCTATTTCTTCGCTCAGCTACGCTATTCTGTTGTGGAGTACGCGCGGCTGATGTCTGATGGGTTATGTCATTCTTTTCGCAATACTCAATGATGGTTTCATTTAGAAATTCCGTTCCACGATCTGATCGGATAGATATGATCTTCATCTCTTGTTGATTCGATATCCGATCCATCAGCTTGGGCAGCTCATCTCGGGTTTCACTCTTGTGACACATGAAAATGGTCCACGTGTACCTCGAGTAATCATTAGTTACAACCAATGTATATTCGTTGCCAATAATGCTTTTTGGTGTAACTGGCCCGAAGAGATCCATATGGATCAGCTGTAACACTCGGTCGGTTGAGGGAGATGACTTCAACCGGAAGGAGGTTCTAGCGAGCTTTCCCAGCTGGCATGCACTGCAGATGTGTGTTGTTGAAAACACTCGGTTAGCTCTTGCATGTTCTTGTCTGGCGAGTCGGTTCATCGTCTTGAAGTTCAGATGGTTGAGCCTTTTGTGCCACAGCCAGCTCACATCCGAACTGCTCTTTGATAACAGGCAAGTGTCAGGAAGGCTGCTGTTCCAGTCAGCGTAGTAAACATTCCCTGTTGGAGATCGATTTCCCAACAATATCACCTGCTTTGATCCGACATCTTTAACTTTGCAACCCTGTGCATCAAACTTGACAGAGAAACCATTATCACAGAATTGGCTGATGGAGAGCAGGTTATGCTTCAATCCATCAACATAAGAGACATTAGAAATTGAAACATGATTGGTTTCAAGGGTACCGTAACCTCTGGTATAACCTTTTGAGTTATCACCAAAAGTAACTGATGGACCTTCTTTCTCCACGAAACTTCCAAGCAAATCCTTCAGATTCATCATGTGTTTCGAGCATCCACTATCCATCACCCACATTGTAGCAGACGCCTTCTTCTTCCTCAGTTGTTTCTCCTGCACCTGCAAAGAGAAACTAGCTTAGGTCCCCAATTTCAGTTGGGTCCTGGAGGGTTAGAACCAGTTCCCGCTGGAACTGTGCGTCGCTTTTCCCTGTAAAATCGGATGGATTTATCATTCCAGATTACTTTTTCTTCATCATCAACTTTAACAACACCTCGGTTATCCTTAGGCTTGTTGTTAGTAGTGATGTTCTGTTTCTTGGGAGGAGTTGGATTTCTCCTATGTTGAGCTTTAGGAGGTGAGGCTTTCCCCCTGTTTTGATGGCGATTCTTATCCTGTTGAGTTTGTCTGTGAGGTCGGACGCTATGCTGGAATCTTCATGGCTGATTCTAATTCCAACTTCCTGTGGCTTGTCTGTAGCTGTTCACGCCCTGCTGAAGATTCATATTGTGCCATGAATATCTCCAGTTGTCCGACCTGTTCCTTAACTATAGACTTGGTTGGAACCTTTGGTCGAGCTGATGTTGGAACCGCTGCTGATTCAGATGTTTGAACCCTTGCTTGTTCTGAGGTCGGTTCCATTCCTTTTGATGTTGACTCCGAGGATGATATAGAGGTCGGTTCGGATTCTGAGTTCAGTTCCGGTTATGCCTTCAACGCCTCTGATTCCTCTTCTGACTTTTGGAACATTCCCCCTCGGTTGATGTCCCAACTGATGGAACATTCTGTCCTACATCAGCTACTCCTTTTCCCTTCTCAGTTGAGATTCTGTTGGTCGGTTGAACTTGCTGAGAGGTGGAGGTTGAGTTAGCTTCTGGAGACTCAGCTGTGTTAGGCTCGACAGCTGTGACTTCTACTGCTTTGATGAAGGTAGCTGGTGGAACACCAATATCCTTGACAATATCATAACCGAGTCCTGACACGTCATCCATCTGTCTGCTATAACTTAAAAGGTTTTCGATGATCTTGGATGACTGATACAGCTTGATTAGATTGTCCTTCTCAGTTTGTAACTGTTTGAGGAGGACGGTTATCTGCTCGGTTTTACCATCTGACTCCCTTATCAGCTGGTCGATCTGAGCTTCTTGATTTTTCAACTGATCTTGCTGCTTCCAGATCTGTTTTGTCAGCTCTTCATCTGATGGTGTCTTAGCTTCTTTCAGTTGACTCTTGAGATTTTCAATCTCCTGAGTTTGGCTCTTAATCAGATCGTCCTTTTCGGTTAAGGAATCTTCCAGCTTGGCGAACTGAGCTTGAAGACTCTTAAACTCAACCGACTGTTGATGCAGTTCCTCACTGAGTTCTTGAAAATCATTCCAGGATGGTTCTAACTCATTGCTCAGAGATTCCTGCATGTTAGAAGTATTGAAAGAATTTAAGCGAGTAGGATTAGATTGTACCTCAATATCATCTTGGTCGGTTCCAAGTGCCATGAGGCATTGATCCGGACTGATGACTTTGTTGGTAGAGGTCAGTTCATCCTCATCTTCAGTGTCTATGAAGATGTCCATATCGCCAGCTGCTTCTTCAGCTACCATGGCCTTGTTCTTTGCAGTTTGCTTGGCCCTCAATGCTTCTCTTTCCTTCTTTGAGAGGTCTGGGCAGTCAGCTTTGAAATGTCCTTCCTTGCCGCATTCGAAGCAACCATTGGTGACTGGCTTAGAACTGTCTCGAGTTCGGTTTGATTTGTAGAAGCGTTTGTATTTGCCGAACCGAGTGTCCATGTCGGCTAGCTTCTTTGACAACGCTGCAATGTTCTGTTGCAGTTTCTCTCTGCTCGGCTCCTTTGCAGTCGTGTCAGCTGATCTGGTTGGCCTTGACGATCTTGACTTTGAGTAGTCAGCTCGGAGAGCAACTGACTTCGATGCTGAGCCAATATCCTCAATTCTACTTGTCTGCCCTGAGGACTGCGATCTCCTCCTGTTGACCTTATACTCATTTCCTTTTAAGATTGAGAACAGTCTTTCAGTTCCCATTTCACCTAGGTCAGCTCGGCTCTCGTGGATATTGGTGAAAGTATCCCACTCAGCCGGTAGAGCTTGCAACACCTTGAGATTGATTTCTCTTAGTGTGTATTTTCCTCTTCGGATGGACTGGATTCTTCTGATGATGTCCATAAACCGGAGCTCTAGCTGATCGATAGTCTCATCAGGTCGCAGACTGAAGTTGTCAAAATCTTGACATGCATGTGAGAACTTGTTTTCCTTCGTCTCGTCGCTTCCTTCACTCAAAGAAGCCAGGATGTCCCACATCTCTTTTGCAGTTTTACACTCCTCTATCCAAGGCAGATAATCTTGTCCAACTGTGGACATTATTGTGCTCTGAGCCCAGATATCCAGCTGGCTCACCTTTGCCTCCTCCGGAGTGTAGTCTTCTGGCTGTTTCTCCACATACTCCACCACTGCATCTCCATCGTTGGGATTTGTGGGAGTGCGAAGAATTCTGTCTCGTATGACGATTGGTCCAGATGTGAGAACTTGTTGCATCCTGTGATGCTTTGACAGAAGGATCTTCTTCATCCGAGTTCTCCAAGAGGTATAATTGCGACTGAGAACATGACGACGATCTTGTCCTTGACGTCCATCTGCACACAACAAACAGAACAAATATGCGAGCAAATATGCACTAGCGTGAAAAGATCTGTTCAGTTGACCACTGAAGAAAATTTCTCGAATTCACACCTTGTGAAACAGAGTCAGCAGTCTTTTGAACCACTGCTCTGATACCACTTGATGGTCCCGAAACGAGTTACTGGTGTATGGAGGGGGAGGGGAATACACCAGTTAGGATTTAAAAACTTTACCCTGAACAATCACTTCAACTGAGTAAAAAGGACTCAGTTGGAATCTCACAGCTGAGTAAACAACCTCAGCTGGAAGAGTGAGGCTGTGCGGAATGTGGTGGAAAAGGAAACTCATTAAAATAACTCGCGCAAAATAGCTCGGTTGGTCAAAAACCAAAACAGCTCGGTTGGAAATGTGCAAATGAGGTTTGTATGCCGGTTAGTTCGGTCAGTTAAAAATGCAATATGTAACTGAATAAGAATAAACACAGACACACAGGAATTAACGTGGTTCGGAGATAACCCTCCTACGTCCACGGGGAGATGTGAATCCTCACACCTCAGTCCAAGTTCTTCTGGACAGAACCACTCAGCTTACGCGGGCTGAGCAACCTTTAAGGATAAGTTTGCGGGTACTTATCGACCTTACAGTTTAGTTTCCGGGCACTAAACAACCTATGTCAAGTTTGCGGGTACTTGACGACCTGACTACTCAATTACAGGAAGAGTAAGGTCCTAGCACACTTTTTAGGGTGTGAGTGTGGGTGGGATTTCCAACTACAGCTCGATCACGAATGAGAGCTGGATCTAAGGTTTGAACGAATAAACACTCAAACTAAGATCTAAGATTGAATTTCACTCTATGAACCCTCAGCTACTAATGTTCTATCACTCTTGAACTCTCAGCTGCTGATGTTCTTAGAATAGGATTTTTGCAGATTTTCTTTTGCTTGATTCTCTTGTAATTGCACTTCTCTATCTCTTGTCTCGCATGTCGTTAACCTCTCGAATGAGAGAATGCCTCTATTTATAGGCAGAGAGTATCAACTAGCCGTTGGAGGAGCTGTTGATCTCTGATCGATGAAAGCGATGGCTTGTCTCTGTTTTCTGCAGACTTTCCCGATATGGCATCTGTGCTTTTCTGCTTTCCATCTGAGACAACCTTGTGTTGGGCCAGATGGGGTAATGACTGAACGGTCAAACCCTCATGTGACTTCCTTTTGAAATTCAAATCTTAACCTTTCTGACAGTCAACTTTTGTTAGACGGTTGAAAGTCTTGATCTTCATCTGAGTGGTCTTCAGCTGATGTTCTGATCTGTTGAACTCTCAGCTGACTTTGAACTTCAAACAGTTGGACTTCTTGGTTGGATTCTACAACTGAGGTTCTGAAACTGAACACTCAGTTGTCTTCCGTGTGTTTACTCAGTTGGGTTTGAACCCTTAGATGACTTCCTTTTCATCTGATGTTCTCTTCCTCTCTACTGCTTCTCATCTGATGAACCCTCAGTTGGTTTCCTTCTCAACTGATGTTCTGAAGACTTCCCCCTTTTTGTATCGGAACAATGAGCTCTCAGTTGTGTTTTGTGACAACTGATGTTCTGTCTGAGTGATATGCCTTGTTGCCATCTTCAGCTGGAGACCTGAAAAGATAAAATCTTAACTTTGCTCAAACAGCGAGCCTAAATTCTAACATTAGGTTCTGGCAACATCTACTCGGTTGGGGTCAGTCGGTTTTGGAATTCATCAAAACTTATACTAATAAATTTCCCAACAAGTCTTGTGAAACAGAGAAGCAAACTTGTGAAAGAGAGAAGACTTCTGATGTTCGGGACAAGGTTTAAATGCAATATTTGAGTAGTATTTTAATTTATCATAAAATGCATAACTGTTACAAATTATTAACATTATAAGTCTATTATGAATTATGTTATAGGGTATTGAACATGGTCCCATGCATACTCCTAAGCATGTGGTTGACGCTACAGATGATCAAGAAACTATATTAAGAGCAGTGCAAGCAGCAATTGAAAACAAGGTATTTAATGTTGTAACATTGATTTAAATCTAATATGAAATATATTTGTTCAGTAACTAAGAATCAACAATTTAGTGAAAGTACAAAGTTTAAATTTGTTACTAAGTAGATAATATGGAAATTGAGCATGACAAATAGTGTAGAAAATGATTTGTTACTTCACTTTAGAAAATGTATTTGTTTTGTTCAGTAACTAAAAAGGCAAATTTTTTTTTTAGGTAACTTGAATGTCACTTTTTTGGTAAAAGAACAAAAAGAAAAATTTAAGAATTAACTAAAATAACATTAATTTGGTGAAAGAACAAAATTTTATTTAGACCAAAAAAAAAAAAAAACATTACTTTGATGAAAGAAAAGTTTTAAAATTTATGAATAAACTAAATTAACAGTATTGAGAACACTTAATATTGAAATTGAGAATGATAAATAGTGTAGAAAATGATTTAGTACTTCAGTTTACAGAATGAAATATTTTTGTTCAATAACTAAGTATGATGATTTTTGTGAAGTAACTATAAGAACAGTAATTTGGTGAAAGAACAAAATATAAATTGGTGGAGTAACAAAAATATCATTAATTAGGTAAAAGAACAAACTTTGAATTCAAAGAACATATAGAAGTTGTGCAGGTACAAAAATAATTCTTTTGTGAAGTCACAAAAAATATAGAGGGAATGTGGTGAAATGCCCCTTTTTTAAAACAAAAGTTGCAAAATACCACCTTAAGTTTAAAAGTTGCAAAATACCACTTTGAGTTGTAAAAAGTCTAATATACCCTTAATGAGTATACAAGAAGGCTAACTTTCATTTGAATCATAAAAGAAGACTAATTTCATGTATGAACTTCCGGCGAAAAACTTCCGGCGAAATTTTCCGGCGAATTTCTCCGGCGAAAAATTTCCGACGAATTTTTCCGGAAAACATTCGAATCATACATGAAGTCTAACTTCATGTATGCATCATACACGAAGACTAACATTCATGTATGGATCATACAAGAAGTCTAATTCGTGTATGCATCATATACGAAGACTAACATTCATGTATGGATCATACAAGAAGCCTAATTCGTGTATGCATCATACACGAAAATTTTTGCCTCCAAAAAGTTCAAATTTGTAACATACATGAAGATAAGTTTTCATGTATGATACATACACGAAAACTGACTTTCATGTATGCATCATACACGAAAATTTTGCCTCCAAAAAAATCAAATTTGTATCATACATGAAGATAATTTTTCATGTATGATACATACACGAAGATAATTTCATGTATGCATCATACATGAAGTTAGGCTTCGTGTATGATTCAAATTTTCGCCGGAAATTTTTTGCCGGAAAATTAGCAGGAAACATTTCACCGGAATTTTTTTAGCCGGATAATGTCGCCGAAAAATTTCGCCGGAAATTCATACAAGAAATTAATCTTCGTGTATGATACAAATTAAATGCAATCTTCTTGCATACATGAAGGGCATAAAAGTCCTAAACAAACTCAAAAGAGTATTTTGAGTTTTTTTTAAAAAAAAAGGGCTATAATTTATCTTTTGTGTTTGAGAAGGGGTATTTTGAGTTTTTGCTCAAAAATATAACTGCTTGTGAATGAAGTAAATATGAATTTGTGCAGTAGCAAAAAATATAATAATTTGTGCAGTGACTTAATTCTTTTCCAGTAACAAATACTATATTGTGATTTTAACTTACAGCTTGTAAATGTTTTTCCTTGCTGTGATAGGATAATGAGCAATTATTTCAAACTTCAATTCAAAATAAAGATTTAGAATATGATGACTCTGACTTCTTGAATGAATTGGAGAATTCAACACATGAAGTAACTCAATTGGATAAGGAGAAAAAATTGGAAGAGAGCAAAAGAAGGAAAGGAAAAGGGATAGATGTAGAGAAAATGGAAGACAATGTGCCAGCATCGAAGAAGCTTCGTGCTACTACAATGGAATTGGAAGAAGAAATTCCAAGGTTGAAGAAGATGGACTCGACTTTGGTGTGTACTAGATGGAAAGCAACTGTTTTATGCAGTACATTCCTGGAGAATGATAATCGCGAAGGAGATTACTTCTTGTTCAAAGATACCAATGCTACGTTAAGTTATTTTAACAGAACTTAATTTTTTAAATTGAATTCAACACGGATTATGACTCAAGTACTACTTTCCAAACTCATTGAGTTTCATCATATAGGAGAAATGTAGGATTGCCATATCTTGTTGCTGCTCATTGATTTCTTACAATAGAAGATGAGAAAAATGAGATGAATACATGGCAAATGGAAGCATACTTATGCTGCTTGCACAACTTCCAAAATTACACAAAGGTTAAACAAAGAGATGATCGTGTAGGAATCATAACTCCACGCTTCCTGGTAAGTTCTACACATGGGTTATATATATTAGTTATAAAATCAGGTATAATTTACTCCATTTGTTTTGGTTTGGTGTATTGTAAGGTACACATGTACGATATATGGCAATACTACCACAATGCAGAGTACTTATCTTAATTTGACAAGGATGTTCCAGGAGGCATATCAGTTACCCATTTGTATGAGCTGGCAGAATACGTGCACGAGATAACTCTAGGATGAAAAAATCAGAAGGAGTGGTCGGAATATAATCGGGTAAAATGGATTTGTAAAGTATAATGGTCTAGAGCTTTGGTGAATAATTTAAACATCCAACTGTTAGCTGAGTATGGAATTATATTTCAAATGCAGGTTGTTACTGTGTACAAAGGAGTATATGGCTGGTGTGTTATCGAGATAGATTTTGCTACCAATAGCATACTACTTTATGACACAAAGGCGCACAAGTATGACCCAACAGATTTTAGTGACACACCCAAAGAAATGGTGCCCTTGTCTCGGATATTACCACAAGTACTGCTATATAGTGGTTTCTACGATGGACGAGGAGAATTCCATCAGAAACCACAATGGAGCATCAGTCATGTGGACCGTGGTACACTGAAGCTGAAAAACAGTCGGGAATTCCCTACAGAACCATACGCCTTGAAGATAGTGGAGGCAATCCTTGAAAGAGCAGTCCCAACAGCTTTTCTAAAGAAAGATATACAACAGTATAGGAAGGACATTGCACTTTTGATATACAAGTTCAGCACGGAGGGCTCGACAGTACAAATTCCTGAAGCCTAGCATTTGTATGAAGAATTACATTTTGTTTGGAAGAAACTGAATTACATTTTAATTTTGTTGGATTAACTATTTGGTGGCTGCAAACTGTGGCAGCATGCGTTGATGTTGCTTGCTAAAACCTTTGGTAAATTACCTTGTAGCACAACTTATGACTTTTGGTTGCTATTCGTATTATTTTGTGAAATATAGTTAAGTAACAAATCTTAGTTCAAAAATATGTGTGTTTATAAAATTTATACAGTAAGAAAGTTTTTTTAAGTAACATAAACTCAAATTGCAA
The DNA here is from genome assembly GCA_029490685.1 of Schizonepeta tenuifolia. NCBI lineage: Eukaryota > Viridiplantae > Streptophyta > Magnoliopsida > Lamiales > Lamiaceae > Schizonepeta > Schizonepeta tenuifolia. Next base: position 16,454,565 of record CM055960.1, on the reverse strand, counting down.
TGTTGAAGTACAAATTGTGAATTAACAAAAAATAAAACAGTAACAAAACATAAGTAACAATTGTGAATTAACAAAAAAAAAACAGTAACAAAACATAAATAACAAATGAGAATAATAGCAACCTAACAAAGAAAGCATGATATTTAATACAATAATTAGAAGAAAAAAAATACAATAATAGCAACAAGATTGGTATTTGAGAGAGTTTAAAATGTAAAAAATTAACCAAAAATTAGTGAAGTAATAAATTAAAAAGTGCAGTCACAATCGAGTAAAATCAAAAACAGAAGTAAAAAAAGAGAATGGGCACAACTATAACAAGAAAAGGAAAAAAAGCATATACCTTACTACACTTATTAAGGGAACAATATTCTCACAATAATAAGAATTAGATTGAACTAAGTATGGTGAAAATTAGTTAAGTAACAAAACAAAAATATTGAAGGAACAATTAAAAAAATAGTGAAATCACAATCATGAAGTAATCAACTAAGCCCAAAGTCCATATGTGAATACTAGAAACAATGTTATGAATTAAGTCCACAATACATATGTGAATAATAATAACAAGTTAAGGTCTAGAATACAACATAAATTTGAAAGTCTTCAAAATGGCTAAATAATGTCATAAACTAAAGAAAAAATAATAACAATAATGATATGATGGCAAGATAGAGGAAGATAAACACTAAAGTTTGAAAATGGGTTAATTTTCAAGGAATGGACATGTGTTTTTGTTGTGATCTGTGCTGCGACAAATGCTACAAGCCCTCGTTTTCTTTTTGACTGCTGCTTTAGAAGATGAGGCCTCGGAAATCTTCATAAATGCAGCACATGTAGTACTATAATGACCAGTTTGTTTGCACCGTGTGCAACTTCGAGAGGTAGACCTAGAAGACTCACTTGAGGAGCGGATTCTTTTTGTCTTTGGACGACCAACTTGTCGAGGGTTACATGGAACACGAACAAGACGATCGACAACATGTGTAGGCAATTTCAACTCATCTTTGTCTGGAATGGGATTTACATCGGCATCATACATGTCAGCCCAATTTTTAGTGGTGAAATATGGCGAGATATAGGAGATTTGTAATGCCCCGTAAATTCCTTACGATCTTAAAATTTTAAAGTTAATTAAATAAATGGTTTTGCACGCCTAAGTTTACGATTTTGAATTCTAAGACTAACGGTCGAATCCGTTACCGAAAATAAATTACGGAAGTCAGCTAGACGACTACTGTATTTAGGGTTAGCGCGTACGAAAAGTTTTTAGTTCGTGAACTCAGAACGGAAAACCGTCTGATTTTTACATTCACGAAATCGCGATACGAACTCGCCCGAGAAAGTTCGTTTTTATGATTTTCCGGACGAAACTCGGACTGTGTCATCCCGAGTTTTTGTCAAAATAAATTTTATAAATTTATTTTCCGATTAAGTTTCATACGTTAAAATTTTCGGTCGAATCGGATCGCGACGATTTTGTGCCGAGCTACGTTTTTCGTCGAACGTTTTCCGTAACGTCGTATCGCGCCGGAAAAGCGCGTATTTCCCTCCCTTCCCTCTAAGTGACCGACCTCCCCCCTCTCTCTCTTAGATGATATTTTGATCTTTATTAGTTAAATATGTGACACCTATTGTTATAATTATTCATACTTTACACCTCTTATACCTTATAACTTATGATTAATACAAATAAATCCATCTCTCTCTCCCTCCCACACACAAAACTCGGCTGCCCCATACTCTCTCTCTCCCATCTTCATCTTTTCTCCTCCATTGTTGAAGCTTCAAGAACTTGAAGGAGAAACACATAAGTCTTCATCCAACCATCCAAACCTCTTACCTTCTTTGTTAATTATCAAGATAATCCTCTCCTCTATACTTCTATCCATCCATCATCCTCTTCTTCTTATTTTTTTTTCTTTATGATCGAAAATTAGAGTGGTGAATTAGATGATTCGATCTTGAATTAATGAAATTGGATGTGTTAGATAGGTTAATTAGAGTTTAGAATTGAACAAAATCAAGAACCCTAATATCCTCTTTATTACCGAAAATTTAGGGAACATGATAGAATTTTTGGATTTCTTCAATTGATGATAGATTCATGCTTAAGAGGTGCTTAATTGGTGATTAGAACAAAGAGGAATCGAAAGCCCCATGTTTTGTGAAAACCGATTTAGGGTTTGAGTATAGAATTAGGGATTTTTGCATGTTCGTTTGTAATTGAATTGCAATTGATTAATTGTTGTTATAATAGGATGATTAATGAATAAATGGTGTTAATTGGAGAAGAAAATCACCCTATTATCCTTTGTGACAATACCGAAATTTTTTAAGAATTTTAGGGGTTTTCATGTGTTTGTTTTAATTGATGAATTGATGATGGAATATAGTTGCAAATGGTGTTAGTTGATAATAGGATTTAATTGAAAATTTTCTAAAAATATTTTATGTAATGTAAGAGACGAAGAACTCGTCGTAAGTTGAAATATAGTGTTGATATGAAATGATTGCATGCATGAAAGTGATTCTCGTTAGATGTAGTTTAATGACGTAAAATTTGAACGGAATCCGACAACTTTGAAAATTGCATAAGAGACGAACAATTAGTCGTAACTAATAACCGAGAAGTCAAATGAGAATTCTAATTTGATATTATTGTCTATGATGGACTTGAGAACAACTTTGTAGTTGATGTCATGAGCTTTCGAGCTATTATAATATGAGCTATAGTGATAGTCGAGAACTAGAACGAGAAAAGTGAATAACTTGTTGGTTTAGTACTTGTTAGTTGAAAGCCGACGTTTAGAACGTCGTGCTATTGGACGAGTTTTGAGAAGGAGTTCATCACATACGGGATTACGTGATGACTGCTTTGAGGGTCCAGTTTCTAAAGAAATCGAATTCGAGAGCTTAGAACGAACCTAAGATGTTATACGTCAAATCTATCAAGCAATTAGGGTTATCGCGGCAGTTTTGCGACCCTCGCCGGAAACTGTAATAACTTTTAGCTCGTTTATCGGATTTGCGATCCGTAAATTGGAGCGTAAACTAGACATCCCAAAATTTCCAACGGTACAGGGCTCACCCCCTGTTTCCAGATCCCCTGTTCTGGGCAGTCCCCAGAGTCACTGTAATGCGCAGTGAAATTTCAGTTTCATTTCTTCTAAGTTGTTTAGTTCACAACTTAGTTTCTTTCGATCGTTTTAAGCCGTAATATCTAACGAATATCTTCCTACTGACCCTAGAGTCAAGTATGGAGCCTTGAGTGTTAAAACCAGTCGAGATCTCATCTCTTACCCGTTCAAGTAAAGAAGTAGTTAAGCGAGAAATTTCTTAAGTCGTTTAATGAACTAAAACGTAATTTTCCTAAGTTGATTCTTTCCAACTTAGTTCTTTATAATCTTTTAAGTCGTATTAAGCTACTAACTACCCTCTCTACTGACCTAAGAGTCGAGTAAGAGACCTTTCGAGTTCTAAACGAGATTTGTTCGAGTCTCGTTCCCGTTTAAGTAAAATGAATCTAGTAAGCGTGCAAATGCCTAAAGAATGAAACGACTAAAGCTTATTTCGATTCTCTTTGATCGATTATCTTTTACGACCCGTTTTTAAGTATTATTATTTTACGATGAAGGAGGAAGCCAGCTGTAAAGAAAGGACGAAAGATCCGAAGATTGAAAGCTAGTGCTTTTAGTTCTGTATTTCAAGGTGGGCTTTTATATACAAATAAAACGAGCAATGCTCGGAAAATCTTTCTTTATCGCTTTGATATCTGTGTTTTAAAAGTGATATTATGGCATGAACTATTTTATGTTTTGTGTGAGTTCTCTTGTACCTGTCTGAGTTAACATTCGTGTTTTCCAGATTTAGAGTTAATCTAACTAGGTTAACTAACGATCGGCTCTGAGTTAGCTGCTAAGTGCTTTCCAGAGTTAGTGCACTTTGTAACCTGTGGTGTATATGATATCCTGTTGAGGGGTACCAGCCACGGTGAATGAGAATTGGTCAAGATTGAACGTAACATTAGTCAGAAAATGCTCGCGCGAGTGATTTATGAGAAAAGAAAATGTTTAGTAGACGCGGGCCCTTTTTAATAAAACCCCGACGTGCTATGATTATGAAATGTCATATTTATCTATACTTATGATTATGATTTCGGCATCGTACCCACTAAGTACGTTTGTACTTAGCCCTGCATTGTTTTCTAAATGTGCAGGTTGAAGCGATGGTGAGCGGCAACTGTTGAAGTTGAGTTGAAAGGATAGGATGCCTTAGTTAAGACTCTTCTGCTGCAGAACTCTAAGTCTTTTTGAATATGTAACTTTTGAACAATACACTGTAGTTTAAGTCTGTAAATTTGAACTTAGTTTCTACTGTGTACTTTTGTCGAGTAATCCTTAGCGATTAACTCTTTCTTTATTATATTCGAGTCTTGTTCATTGAGTATTTGATGCCTTTTATGTATGTTTAGTCAGTTAGCCCTTTTCTTCCCCGCTTCTTTAATCCAATCCCAGTCGCACCCCGACTTCTGCCGTCCCTCGGGATTTGGGACTGTGACAAGATTGGATGTTGTTTTGCAGTGCTGAAAAAGAGAAAACACTTTTCAAAAAAACAAAACAACTAAAAATGTTAGTATAATATTTAAAGCAAAATTGCAAACCTGATTGCTGCAGATGCATGAGCACAAAGTATGAAATCCAAATCAAACTCTCTACAAGAACATGTATTCTCAAGAAGATCAACCATGAAACTCTTTCCTGAGGTTTTGACGTAGAAGCGAGTCGTATTTATAGCTTCAACAAGCATATTAAATCCATTTTCAATTAGAAGTTCCAGCTCACCTGCAATCCTAGGTGAGAGTTCATGCTTACGAGCTAATGCGTTTTCACGCCTATCAACAAACCAACCACAAACCATCGAACGAACACATTCCAAAAGAGTTGTAACGGGTAATGTTCTTGTCCAACGTAAGGTAGAATTTATATGTTCACAAGCATTAGATGTCATTACCCCATAACGTCGTACTGTACAATAACTGTTAGCCCACCTAATAGGATCAATCTCAGACAATCTCTTATAAGCTGGCGAGGAGATCTCTTGTAAGACAGACATAAGTTTGTGAATATCATCTTTTCCATAGCAAGTGACAGCTCTTTGAAATGCTTTAACCACAATGTTTCCATATTTGGCTAAATTTTTCTGAATATGAAAACAACACAGAGCATGAGTGATACCGGGATACACACTCTCAACAGCCTTACTAATGCTAAGATGTTGATCAGATACTATCAACAAATCGTCGGGTTGAATAAAACTCTTCTTCAAGTGAGACAAGAACCAAATCCATGAATGGTCATTCTTATTATCACCAATAGCAAATGCAAGAAGAAATATTCGTTCATTTGCATCCTTCGAAGCAGCTACAAACATTACACCTTTATATTTTCCTTTCAAGTGTGTAGCATCTACACAAATCACAGGACGACAAGATGTGACAAAACCAGAAATTGAAGTACTAATTGCTATAAAGGCATACTCAAACACATTATTATTATCTGTTTGAAGTGAAACAACAGAACCAGGGTTGCAAGTTTCAACCATATGTAAAAAACCAGGCAACAATGAAAATGATTCATCAGAATCACCATATATCAACTGAATGCGATTGCGAGCAGCCCATGCTCTCCCGTATGAAATCTGTTACAAAGTACAACTGGGGATTTCACAAATTTTTTTGCGAAACAACAAAAACAAAATTGTTACTTCACAAAAAAATAATTGATGAAACAGCAAAAACTACTTAACATACTTTGAAGCCAAATTCAGTTTGGAGATAATGAACCATCTCCTTAGAGCGTAATACAACACCCTGAACCATAAGCCATGGAGCAAAGAAAGTACCAATTACACTAGAACACATGGTTCAATGTTTATGAACTCTCAAATCAATTTCACAAGTATGTAGGGCCTGAAAATGTGTGATTCTCCAAAAGGCATCAACACTAGGCACTTGGGAGCGTACAGAAATTGACAACAATCATGGTGTTTGCATTGAACATGATATCTCTTTTTACTAGAACGCTCAACAACTCATATTTATTTGTCAAATGATAAAGATCAATCTCATACATCAAACTTGGTTTAGACTCAAAAGTGGCACCTAAACAAAGTTCATGACTCCGAAATTTCACTTCAAAATCACCCTCAACCGACGCATCCAAACCACCATCCTTGATACAGATAAAGTGGGACTGATTCTTGAATATTTGGTTGGTAAACATAGAACGCGAACCATAAATACTCTGGAGGGGGGGTGCAGTTTGAGAGATTGGAGTTACACATCTAGGATTGTGTAGAAGTGGATGAAACAGAGGCTCAGGTTCTACATCAGAATAAAACAGATCGTAGACGTAATTTGCTTCATCATCAAGACTGTCACTACTATCACAATCGAATGGGTCATATTCATCATCATCCTCATCATTTTCATCTTCAGAGTTTTCATGTTCACCAACATATGACTCATCCATAGACGAGTTGTTCGCAATATTTTTTCTTAAATTTGGCAAATCTTCTGCAGCTGGCTGAATTGGTGTATTTGAAGATGTAATAGGTGACTGAACAACTACATAAAATCTTCTAACTCCACTATCTAAAGCAAATCTCAATTCAGTATCGTTACTTACATTAAAACGGACAGTACCTAAATCATCAACTGGAGACCCAACAAGACAAGATATTAAATATGAACCTAGACCTTGGTATGAACCTATGTTAGAACGAATTTTATCTAGGAAGATAGAAAAGAGAAGTTCATCATTAGGTAACAGCAACAATAACTTATCTCCTCCTTGATATGAGTCATTCAACCAAATACCCCCAAATTGTAGAACAACAGTGGTAACATTTATCTAAGAAAAAAAAACGCAAATTTAATTTAATATAAAAGTGCAACAATTGAGAAGGTGAATACGTGAATTGCTGATACAACAAAATATTGAACAAGTATTTGATGTGTAGACATATTCATGACATTTTTTCGATATTTTGGTTGGAGCATACCTTAAAATTGTTAGTCGAAAGCACGGAATGAATGAAGACAGAGATCTGGCGATTAGGAAATCATAACTACAAGAGACACGGTTTATATATGGAGGCCTTAGAAATTCAAGCTACGAGAAGGGAACAGAAGTAACAATGGTGTAAATCTTTACCCAATATTTTTGGGTTTCATTCCCAATATAATGATTGTGAATCATCAAATATTCAAATTTGAAATAATGAATTTTCAAAAATTTGTGCTAGCACATCAGGAACCAAATTCCTTGATTAAATTTGTGTAATCACAAAATACGTTTTCTAAATTGTGCATTCATGTTTCACTTGTTTTTGGTTGTGTTTAGAGTAGTTTATTTAGGGTATTTTGATTGATTTCCGATATGGTTTGCTTAGTTTTTAAAACTTAAAATGCACTAATGTTGTGGTTCGAGTTTCGTGTGGTGAATGCAGGGTTTTGTGTCAAGTGAATGATTATAAGAGCAGCATGTCGAGTAATTGCAGGGTCAAGGACCCGTCGATCGTCCGACACAAAGTATCGTGTTGGGCGATCGCCCGACTGATGGATTGAGGACGATCATGGACAGAGGCTACACTTGGACGCTCATCTACGTCTGACGATCGTCCGGCATGCAGGTACGAGGACGAACGACAGAGGGCATCCATGGACGCTCGTTTACCCTCAACGCTTGCCCGCAATTTGGAGAATGGGGACGAGCGAGCGACAGAAGCTACACCGGACGCTCGTCCGCTTCCAACGCTCGTCCGGTGTGAATGTATGAAGATTTGGACGGCGATCGTCTGCTCCAGGCGCTCGTCTGGGTGGGTCTGGTTGCGAAGAGATGGACGCTCGCCCGTGTTGGGCGATCGTCTGGCTGAGGCGGCGTTTAACTCCTATAAATAGGGGTTTGGAATTATTTTTGCAGACACGTCTTTTATTTTATTTTCGCCGTACAGAACAGGAACGACTTTTATTTTTCTTTTCCAGTATTTTCTCTTCTTCTTGTTATTCCATGTTCTAGATAGATTTATTACTTTCAATTCGTACGGATTTTGTGACAGACTTCTACTACGAATTCAGTTTAATTATTGTGAGTTCCTTCTTTTCATCTTAATTTATGTCTATGGTTTATTTTGTTTTTAGAACTAGGGTTTATAATTTTGTCTAGATTAATTTGTCTTTTAATTACTTAGAATTAGAACAACAAACCTCAATCAATCTTTACTGCTTTCTTTTTATTTTCTGTTTCTTTTCGCAATACAAATACTGCCCTATTAAGTCTTCCTCGAGAGATACGATATTTGGGTTTAACTTAATCAATCTAAACGACCACGTTAATTTGCGTGCAACTTAGGATTAATTTTAGTTGAACAATTCACAAATTCTTTATTTTTTTTTCATGCACAAAAAAGTTTAATTTCTTTATTACTGATTAATAGGAGATTAAACGAATGTATTTCATATCAGTCATTGCTAATTTTTATAAAATGAAATTAAAAGAACGTATTCACGATCTTTATACATATCACGATCATGACGAAGTTGTTTGATATATTCACGTTGAACATCAGTGACATTGAGATCAATCCACTCACAAAATTCACACAAATCCTTCTGTAACATTTAAAAAAAAAATACAACGCATGAATAAATTCCACAATAAGTTGTTAAAAAGAAACAGAAAAATTCAAAAAGCAAAACATGTACCTCAATATTAGGACAAGTAAGATATCTCCTCGCAGGATCATCATCAAACCAAGACGTATTAATGATTACTTTCAAACCATGTTTGCTTGTCATGTCAGCCATGATTCCTCTCTACTGAATTACCACAAAAAATGGGAAGAAACCACAAAAAATATGATATTAACATATAGAGATACAACTAAAATAAACAATGTATGCTAAAAAAATGAAAAGAAATTTAGAGGAAGCACACAAATTACTCATTCCCATTTACATAAACACATAGATAAAATTTTGAAACAAATGACTTCAAATTTAAAGTCCAACAGATTAGAAATGTGTAATTCAAAAATAATGGAAGTACAGTCACAAAAACAAAAAAAGGGAAGTAACATACCCCATTAATGAAAATTAGTGAAGTAAAAAAAATTTGGTAAGTAACAAAATTAGTAAAATAAAAAAATTGATTTAGTAACAAATTTATTGAAGTAACAAAATCAGTGAAGTAGCACAATTAGTGAAGTAACAAAATTAGTTCAGTAAAAAAATTAATGAAGAAGCATACATCGATAGTCTGAATTGAAAAAATTTAAGTGCAGTCATAAAAAAAAAAAGCGAAGTCACATATTACGTAACATTATGTGCATGCACAATAACAAAAGAAAACAAAAAAAAAACTCATAGAAAGACAAGAGGTTAAAATTCTACAAAAAATTGAAAACACATATAAACGTATTATTTTGTGCATTCATAAATACCCAACATATAAAACAAAGAAAATTTAAATGAAATCTGTAAATTAAAAAAAAAAGGATTGCAGCAATTGAAAAATTGGGGTAAATCGATTGAACACAACTCAATTAACAGCAATAGAATAATAACCACAAAATGAACAAAAAGATGTATCCAAAAACACAACATCAACAAATTTACACTACATCAACTAAAAGAATTACAACACAAATACAACACAAATGCCGAAATAACAAATAGTGAAAAATACCAATAGAACAAAACAAATGCAAGTGAAAACTTAAAGTATATAAGCACAAAATGGCTACAAACGGGAAATCTAGAAAAAAAATTCTACAAGAGTAAAAAAATAAAAAAGAAAAATATTACCGGAATTAAAGGATATAGATCGAGTAACCAGTTGTCAGAAAACTAATGATTAGAACTAGCCTTCACCGGAGATAGAAGAAAAGATTAGCAGCGAAAATTTTGACGGAGAGAGAAGAAGAATGAGAAAGGAAAATTAAAAGAAGAGAAGAACGAAATATTAAGAAAGAAAAATAAAGAAAGAAAGAGAATAACTAAAAAAATATATGGGAATAGGAGAGAGGAGGGTAAAAAAGTTAAGAAATTCGAAAAAAAGGCTAAAATTTGTAAAATAAACGGTATTGGCTAAACTTTAAAACCACAACTTTAAAATGGCTAGAAATGGGGTATTTCTCAAATAATATTGTACTATTTGTTATATTTCTATTATTTTATGTCAATAAAGTTTGATTAGGTCTTAATTGCAAAAATTGAAAAGTTCGTGATTTAATTTGTCAAAGTTGAAAGTTTAGGTTAAAATTGCAAAAATTGAAAAGTTCGTGATTTAATTTGTTAAAGTTGAAAGTTCGAGTTAAAATTGCAAAAGACCCTAAAGTTCGTGATTTAATACGCCAAAACCCCTTAATTTTATCAACAGTAGAAAATTCAAAAACCTTGAAAAATTGTATCCCCTCCGTCCCGTTACTCTTGTCTTATATTTTTCTTTAGGTGTTCCGTTACTCTTGTCACGTTTTCCTTTTTAGACATAATTAAGAGAGGATTAAGGCCCAATTAATTTATTAAGCAGTCCTTTTACACCTTTCATCCTATTCTTGTTCTCATTTTGTGTGTCATTCATTATTCACTCTCTATCTACCCACTTTATTTAACTATTTATACCAACTTTATTTCACTATTCATTTCCTCTCTACCCACTATATTTCACTTTAATAACTCCACTAAATATATATTCTATCCATAATTATTTTATCTTTAATACTCGTGCCTAAAAGAAATCAGACAAGTTTGCTGAAACAGAGGCAGCAATATTTGTTAGTAAGAAATGAAATTGTTGAAATACGCTATATTACAACTTTGTTGGTGCTGAATATTAATTTTCTAAAAATAATTGCCCATGTCCGCAAGGGAACAACCCCAAGTAAAAAAAAAAAAAAAGGAATAAGTGTGCATCATGATAATTGGATACTTATTTAAGTTAAACTTATCTTGTATCATCATTTTCAGTCATATGAAATTTCACTAAATTATCATATATATAAATATTATTTGGGAGGGGGAGCAGTGGAGTTTGAATTTTGAACCTCATTACGTACAGATTGAAGTCGTACCGCTAGGATGGAAAGTAGATATCATATATTCAGAGACGAAGGGAGGGCGGTGCAGGATTGGACCCCTGGGATTTGTGAAAAAAACAGGGGTATATTAGTCATTGTTTGTATAATTTAGAAAATTAAGATAAGTATTAAATATGAAAGCTAATGTTATAGTACTAGGTGTTTGGTGCCATTATTTTAATGCTTCCTTTTTTCTCTGAACTCTTTTGTTCGATTTTCATGCACACAATTGTGTTGGTCTATTTTTCTGTCCTACTTTTTTATTTTTTTTGTTCTTCTTCGATGTTTTATTTCTTCTTTTTTTTTCATTGTGTGTGTCTATTTATATGTTTAACTTCTTCGTTTGTGCTTGCGTATTTATGTTTTCCTTCATTTAAGTTTGCCTCAAAATGAGATATATTTAATCTCTTCTGATGTACGGCCTCCAAATATTCTTAATGTTCTAAAAAAACGTTGTTGATGCGTAACATATTTTATTTTAACAATAGCGATATTTCTATACTTTGGGTTCAATTTTAAATTATTATATCTTATTATTGTGTGGAGATCGAGTCTTAGTAATATTTTGCTCATTAACTCGTCATCTTATACCATGCAATTTATCAAATTTATATTTAAAATATATTTTTCAGATTTTTTTTATTGTTTTTAAAATATTTTAAAAGATATTATGTTCATATTAAAAAGTTTTATATATTTGACTTTATATTAAACTTCTTCTTATGTATGTAAAAGAATGCTAATATAAGTTGGACCCTCCTGAATCAAATTTCTGACTTTGTCACTGCATATATTCATATTACAAATCGTTCAAATGATTATAAACAGACTTAGGAATAATTGAATGAAAATGAAAATGAAAATAGAAATTTCTATAAGTCATGCTCCTCAACAACATATTCGTTTCTTCAAAAATAAAAAATAAAAAATACATTTTTGTGAAATTTTTGTTGTGAAGATTATTGTGCATCTAATACTACCTGTCGGACAAACCAATATACAAACTTAATCAATATTCATGGAGGGAGAAATAAATAATTCAATAGTGACATACTATTATTTATTGAAATTGTTGGGAAAATTAATAAAGATTTTGATGTATTCTAAAATCCAAGTGATCCCAATTGAGTACATGAATTCATCAGTCTGAACTTAGATAGAGTTCACTGTTTGAACGTAGGGATTTTCGTCTTTACAGGTTTCAAGCAGAAGAAGTCAGTCGGACTGAAGAAGCAAGCTGGTTAGTCGAATTGAACCTCAGTTGACTCCACAGTTGAACCATGCAGTTCAAGCATGTCGAGAAGGTGTGATGAAGTCAGACGTCGCAAAGTCAAGAAGAGAAGACCTTGAAGAGGGAGAAAGTAGATGAGTTGAAGTTCGAAATTCAAATCTACTCACAAGCTAAACACAGTCTGGAAACTTTCCATAAATGAACCGACCAAGAGGACTTGCATAAAGTAAGGGTCACAGTTAACATTTTAGGAAATGTTGCAGAAGAGTAGGTGGAGTGCCATACTATTTGGCAGAGGTCAAACGGCTCTTTCTAATGGCTACTTTACCTCTCTCTCTATAAATAGAGGTCTCCCTATTGCGAGAAAGAGAGAGAGAGAAGACACGCGCACAAGAGCACACATGCGCAAAAAAACAGATATCAAATTAGAAGCAAATTCTCTCTCGCTAAGCAAGAACCGTCAAGCTGAAGAACTAGTTGAAGTAGAGTGTCAAGTCCTTCTCCTGTTCTTCCCATCTAGCCTCTCAAAAAGTCCATTATTTGATCGAGTCTAGATTTGTAGTAGGTTTTTGCATAGATACTAAGCAAGCTCTCTCATGCAGATTGAGTCTCTAAAATTCAGGAAGAAGACTCCACTGTTCTCAGTGTAGAAGGCTTCATAGTTGGAAAAACTCCCAACCCACCCTTTAGGTCTTTCTTTGAACCCGCAATCTAAGAACCTTAGGTCCTTTAGAACCCGCAATCTAAGACCCAGGCTTTGCTCTTGCGCGTGAAATAATTGTATTATGTACACTTGCCTGGAAAAGTATTGTAAGGTTTAGTTCGAACTCGTAATCAAACTGGTTAGGTTGTTTGGTACCCGTAAACCAAACGGAACGTTTGATAAGCAAAGCTTATCTAGTGGATTACTTTCCCAAAAAGAAAGTCGTGGACGTAAGAGGTTGATCTCCAAACCACGTAAAAATACTATGTCATTTACTTTCCAGTATTTTATATTCAGTTATCTAACCAACTAACCCTTGCACGAAATCAAACTTTCATTCTGCACTAAAATAGTTTAGGGAACTTGACCTGCCCTCAAAAGGTTTTCAGTTTTGTAACGAGTCTAAAATCCACCAACTTCCGCAAAGTTTCAAACTCTGGTTAAAACCTTAGTCAGCTTGATCCTGACTGAGTGAAGTGCTCCAGCTGTCCTTTACAGTTGTCAAGCTAGCTGAACTGAGAAGTTCACCAAGAGTTAAAAATTGATTTTGTTAAAAAATCCGTACTGGTGTATCCCCCCACACCAGTTATTCGTTACCGGGACCATCAGAAACAAGTAACAAAATGTAAATTGTATCCTTGAGTTTTCCTAATCAACTTTTCTACAATGCTGAAAAACTACAATTACATAAATATTTACATTAGTTTGGAGGAAATATAATATATTGATAAATATATTCTTCTAATGATTGAAAAATAAAAATTTTACTCTCTCCATCCCCAAACAACTTGTGACAAAGTTTTTAACACTGAGTTTTATGAAATTCTTATTAAGAGATTGTTGAGTGGAGAAGGGCTCACACTGAAGTAAAATCTGGTTAAAAGATTAAAGGCTACAGTGGAGTCATCTTTATAAAAGAAAAATGTCAAGTTCTTTGGGGACGGAACAAACAAAATTCAATTAATTTATTCGGGGACGGAAAGAGTACTTGAAAATGTGCTAAACTTAGATAATGTACCGTGTATGCTCATAGTTTATATAATCCAAGAAGCAAAGTAGTACAAATCTTGCAATTAGCATGCCATTCAATCAAAGGCACTAAGATAATTCATTGGTGTACAACAATGTATTCTACCTTCTATAAACAAAAGGAAAAAAGAAAATCACAATACAATAAGAAAGAAAATATTGCGCACATATAAGATGTTTTAATGAAAAAGGCTTTTAAACAACCAATACTCTTATCGATTGTTGTAAGAATTATATCGTAAATTGAAAAATAGCTAATGCTAGGCCATGTGTGCAACTATTAATTGTAAGCAATCATGACCACTCTCAAAACCAAATACTCCATCCGTTCTATTCAACTTGACTTGCTTTCTTTTGTCATTCAACTTGGCTTGTTTTCTTATTTGGAAAAGGTTAGACACTATTTATTGTTTAAGTATCGTGTGTAGAGTAGTCTGCTTTTGTGAATAGTGAAAATGCACTCACAACTACTTAATCATCAACAATTAAATATTCTATACAAAATACACTAAACACACATTTTATATCAAATCCCCTTATTCTTAATCTTCATGCTGAAAAGAAATGAGCCAAGTTGAACGGGATGGAAAGAGTATTATAGTGTGGAGATATGCGACTATGTTAAAGGTAACATGCAATGCTCAACAAATTTATTGCATTGATACATTTAGTTGAGAACTAATAATACATATTCAAACCAATACATGCATGCACCATCATCTAAAGCCACAACAACTGCTTTGAAATAGAAATTACAAAAAAGAACAAATTTCGATAAAACAACAAACAAAATATCTACTTAGAGATATGAAAAAGGATGTAGCGACAGAAGCGACACGCCGACATTCTGATGAACCGGAGAAGGATAAAATTGGCAAAGAAAGTCAATATCATATTACATACGACGAATAGAAGGAGAATGCTTGAAGAAAAAAGTCCATTATAATCATACATTAAATCTTGTAAATCACATACCAATATACGATGAATTGAAGGGGAAACAAAACTTGAAAATAAAGAGTCAAAACACTCTTCCCGAGCATGTTACCTTACAAAAAATTATCGTATCAATCTGAACATCACCACAAAGACCCATGGCCACAACATAGTAGAATAACAGATTGAAATGAATCAAAGTCTACTTAATTTCCTGAATAATAAGAAAAATATATAATTCATAACTATTGAATAATTCCTACAAAGCTATATTGTCGCAAGACATTTTCGAGATATGTTCCTTGAAAGAGTAGACCCTCTTGTTTCTCTTAAAACTTTGATTTTTCTTTCGTTTGTCTTTCAGGCTTCCACCATATTCAGAATCCAATAACTACTAATATTAGAAAATCATATGCAAGACTAATTCACAAAATAACGAAGAAGAATTATTAATAACAAAAGAGTCCTTATATATTCAATCAAATAATTTAGGGAAAAGCTAATTTGCTATATGCATGAATTTAGGGAAAAGCTAATTTGCTATATGCATGACAAGTTTGTACGTAGAAAAACTTAAAATAGAAGAATCCATTATCAACTATTAAATCAATTAAATTAAGTAAAAGCTAATTTTTTGTAAGGTATAAGTTTAATTTCTAATTAAATAATATATATTATATTATTGTATTGTTCTTTATTTAAATATATATCAAGAATATTTTAGGTAAAACAAATTTCATAAGCAAACTTCTTTTTATATTAGTATAGACTAGTCCTTAATTTTAATTATATATACCTAGTCTGAATTTACTAAGTGATGCATGGACAATAATAATATTTCTTCCTACCCATTGAAATTGTCATGTTACTGTTCGATACGGAAATTAAGAATAATGGTACAATGATAAAAAATTAGTAGGTCTCATCACTTTTGAAAGAATTTAAAGGGTTGAAACTTTCCTTATTTAGAAGATGATAATATGTGTAAGATACCTAAATAAGGGAAGATTGGTAATATGAGTGAGTCAGAGTGAGTATTTCCGTAGATAATATTTATATTTAGAAATACAATCATATTAGAGCATGCACAATGGGTGTTTAGTTAGACCTCAGGTCTATCGCCGGGAAGCGTAATTTTAATGATTGGTAGAGTTGAGTAAGACCCTGGTAAAAATTTCTAAAATGGTGGGGTTGAGTAAGACTTCGGATCTATAATCATTGGCAATGGTTGAATAGATTTTTTTTTGTTATTTTTATTTTGTATTTGTAATAAATAATATTAAAAATACTTAATTAAATATAAAATTAAAAATGATAATTTTATTGAATTAAAATAAAAAACATACAATAATTAAGGAAAAAAATACAATAATTAAGAAATAACAATAAAAATACAAGAACTATTAGTGGAGTGGATCGAAACATGTCTAAATTTCTTCAATCATATCGTCCATAAGACGTTCGTGGGCACGCACATCCTGAATCTGAGCTTGTCTCTCAATATATTGGTTGAGTGGCATTGGCATACCTTGATTGACTGGTGCCGTGTTGATATGGCCAATCAATTACGCGGAATTAGGGACTCGAACACACGTCAGCTTATAGGTTGATTCAATCCAATTACAAACTGAACAACTAGAGACTCGAACTCCCAATTACTGATCTGGATCGACAATTGAATAAGGAAACGAACAAGATACGAAACAAAACTCCAAATTATCGAATAAAACCCTAGAAAACTACCCGATCAGAAACTATAGCAAATCAACTCCGATTAGACTCAAATTTTAACACGAATTATAAATTGAAATCAGTAACAACATAACCAAAATTCAGCCAATTCGCACGAGGGGTTTATGATTTATGAAGGGGCGGACTTTTGGACGATTTTAGGTTGAAACTGGAAACGGTGGCGGTAAGGGCGGAAGTCTGGAAAGGCGTGGGGATTGGGATGGATGATGATGAACGAAAGTGGTGATGGTGATGGTGACGAAAAGGAATGAAAACAGGCTGAAGAACTTACCCCAAACGAACCCCGGATCTACTTGAATCCGAAACGCGTTGATGGATCGATCTTCGTGGCTTGTCGAACCCGAATACGACTGGATATCACGAACGAGACAAATGATTTCAAGTCTAAGGATGCCAACTCAAGACTCTACCAAGAACAGTAACATGAACCGAAGCACGCGTGAGATAAAAACTGAAAACTTGATTTTTGATTCAATATTGTCTGGTCTGAAAAGTGTCGAACAAGGGTTTAAATACCCTAAAATCCGAACTGGGCCCTTAATACAGTTGGGTTCGAAAAGGAATGATAAAAATACTAACTATTGGGCTCCATTAAATAACACAAAGTTCAACCCAATTAAAATAAATTCGACATAAAACAATTAAATAGAAGAAGTCCAATTTCGAATTTAAAGGCTAATCCGAAACTTGGGTCAAGTTCACCAACTTGGGCTGCTTCACTCCAACATCTTCATCTTCCAGCTTCTTCCGGACAATGCACTGGAAATAGCCTTGCAGCTTCTTGGCTCTCAATCTTGTAACTGGACCTCTCAGCTGCAACTCCGGGTTTGATTCATCAGTGCTGGATCCCGGCTCATCACGTGTTCACGTGTCTATCGCCCCGTGCGCTCGCTTCAGCATTGAATTGAGTTGCTATAGGTCCTTCATCTTCAATGATCATGTTATGCAGAATGATGCAAGCATACATGACGTCACATAAATGTTCTTGAAACCACAAGCGAGAAGGGCCATTTATAATTGCCAAACGAGCTTGGAGGACACCGATAGCCTTTTCAACGTCTTTACGAGTAGCTTCTTGCATCCGAGCGAATCGTTGTCTCTTCGAATCTGTTGGCGCATTGAGCGTCTTCACAAAAGAGGCTCACCTCGGATAGATGCCGTCGACGAGATAGTAGCCCATGTGGTGCTCGCGCCATTTGTGTTGAAGACGGTTGACGACGCTCTCCCATTGAAGACATCACTAAAGAGGGGGGACTGATTGAGCACATTGATGTCATTTAGAGAACCGGCGACATCGAAAAAAGCATGCCAAATCCACTAATCTTTGGAGGCGACAACTTCAGGGATGAGCGTTGGATAACCCTTTCGTCCACTTGTGTACAGTCATCTCCAAGACGATGGACAATTCTTCCATGCCCAGTGCATACAATCGATGCTTCCAAGCATCCTGGGAAAGCCGTGCGTCCTCTCGTGCAATTTAGGGAGCTTGGCAACGACAACGGCGTTTGGCCGCCTCAAATAGTGGTCGCCAAAAGCAGATCTAATGGGCAGACAGCAATTATTGAGAATTTGATTGTCCGTTGTCGGTCCACAGTGCAAACATTCGTCATACTGATCGGTTGCTCCACCGTTGGCGAGTTGCCTCAGAGCAACGGTGCACTTCTCCTGTGAGTGAAACCCCAATCTTTTGGTGGCATCCGGGAGTTGTTTAAAAAAATGCTCTCGAGCCTCAAGAGTTTCAACTATTCTCAGGAGCAACCTCTTGCTCATTCGAAACCGACGGCGAAAGACAATATCACCTCATATAGGGTTGTCGTCAAAATAATCTCGACGGAGGCGTTGTTCGGCCTCCTTTACGATTCCAGAGCACGTACGTCCTTATCTCCGGTTCGTCATCCGACGAATCATCACCGTATGCTTGTTGGTAAAGTTGCATGGCTCGCTAACCCAACTCAATACGTCGGAGGCGTTGCTCCTCCTCCTCATCATGATTGAAAAACGCACACAACCAACTCATTTATATATATATATATATATATAGCTTGTGGAAGAAAATAGTGAATTTTTTTAGGTGAATAATTGAATTTTAGACGTGTAGAATGAATTTTGATGTGAAGGATGAATGAATTGAAGGGGTATTTATAGGAGATGAAAAAATATAACCGCTTGATTTTTTTATAATTTTTGAAATAAATAAATAAATAAAGAAATAAAATCGGACCAATCACAGCCAGCCACGTGTCACAATTGTGGGGAAGAATGAGATCGAGAACGGTGTCGAAAACTCAACACCACTCTTGACATACATGATCGACACCCCGGGGTAGAAGAAGCCACAACGGGCTCGACACCCTGGGGTCGAGTGGAGGTGGTGTCGAGTGGCTTCGACCTCACCCTTCGACCTCACCACTCGACACCCAATGCTGATGCTCTTATTGAAACCTAGAATACATGCAAGTTTTGTTGGAAATGGTTTATATTTAACCATTAATTTGAGGATAAATATTATTAATTAAATATTTATTATTTAATTGAAATATTTATTGGATGTTAATCTGCGTCGTGAATAGATGAACATGGTATATTTAACATCTCTAAACCGATTTCCGGTGAGTGAGATATTGTATGCTAAAGGTTGGATGTTGAAGTAGTAACTAACATGTTATTAATTATAATAAATGTTCCCACATCGGTTATATTTGGATGATTTGACTATCATTTAAGGCTATGTCTGTATGGGCTTAATAACTTGTTTGGTTAGTGTGTATGGATGTCCTCGCACACACACGCGCGCGCGCCGCCCGTTCGGATGGGCGAGTCGGGCCTGGGCCTTGGCAATTGGTGCTTTGGGCTGATGTTTGGGCCTTATCTTTTTGGACCAACTCCACGAGCCCAATTCATTTAATTGTTTAGCCCATTCCGAAAGTCCAGCTGTGTGAAGCCCGTCGGCCCATGGCCTTTTGGCTGCTGTAACAGCAGTGGCTGTTCACTTTCCGACCACCTCTTCAACTCTTAAATCGCCGGCCATCATGACAGAATTGATGGCGACGAGTCCCTCAACTTGTCCAAGCTGCCTATATAAGGGGGATCTTCATTTGCATTATTCACAAAACAATCGAAGCATTCTTCTCTCTAAAGCATAAGCAAAGCATAACATATAATTCCAATTCAGTCTTCGTTCCAGTTCCAGTTCGCTTGTGCTCGGTCTAGTTTGCGATGCTGCTACTGCCTAGACGATAAAGATCGTTCTAACCTTTGGGGACGAGCCGCCTTTCCGTGAGCACTACCGGGGCGTATTCCTATCTTGCAGGCAGAAGTTCTACTTCGGACGATCTGGTTTATCTAAACTTTGTTCTTCAATTTCATTGTAATTCTTATAAGTTCTGTTCGTATTCCAGATTATCAATAAAGCACACATTATTCATTATTATATACACGAGTAATTACCTGATTCCTAACAAATTTTAGCTACAATCTAGTAATTCAGACACATCCTAGAATTTCTCTTTTCTGCAAAAGTTTAGGGATGAGATAACAGGATCTTCAAAATGGGGGCCTGGTCTATCCTGAAAAACTTGGACATGAGAAATGATTATTATATTGATATAATAATAATCCTAATAATATGGTTAAGTGTTGGAAATAACACAATATTTACACGAGTTTGTAAATTTTCAACTCTTACAAAATATTACAGTTACAACACGACTTTTAATTTTTTGCTATTACAACTTCTGAGTTTTGATCTACTTCTTTTCATCAAAATTTGGCATGTTATGTATCACCAAAACAACACCGTTTTACGACTTAGTTATTGTTGGAAAGTTAAGGACATTGTTTTAAAATAAAAAAAAATGGTGTTAACTTAGTAGTTATTGCTGGAAAGTTAAGGACATTGTTTTAAAAAAAAATGGCGTTAACTTAGTTGTTGTTGGAAAATTAAGGACATTGTTTAAAAAAATAAAAAATAATAATAATAATAATAATAATAATAATAATAATAATATTGAGACAAAAATTTATATTGAAGAGATGAAGAAACATCTACTATCAAACTTTGAAGATGAGACAATGTCTCAAAGATCTGGAAAGTAAAACACTTCCATGTCTACTAATCAAAATGATTTCCATGAAGCCCAAGATTCTAATGAGGATGATCCATCAGTGGATGGCGTGTTTGGAGCAATCAAAGACATGCTCATAGAAAATTTCAAGATTAAAGAAGATTGTTCCTCTTCTACTATTGTGAAGTAGAAGACAGCTGGAGATTCTCAACAGAAACAGACACTGAAGACACGACTACGAATTTTCTTGTGCATAATGAGATGATTCACTTATCGCAGAAATATTACTATTATTATTATTATTATTATTATTATCATTATCATTATTATTATTATTATTATTATTATTATTATTATTATTATAATAATAATAATAATAATAATAATAATGATAATAATAATGATAATACAACAAAAGGAGTGTGGACTTGCAGAAGACTAGCCGTGCCCCCACTTGATAACTTGTTAACTTATTGTCAATTCACGCTGAAACTTTGACCCCTCAGACTAACATAAAATAAAATGAATGTTTTCTCTTTGGTTTCTTTTTGTTTGTTTTCTTAAGTTACACTTACAAGTTACAACAACAAAATTACAACCTTCGTCTTCTCTTATAACACATTATCAAGTTTTTCCTACTATACTACTGCAAGTTTGCAACATACTCTCTCCGTCCACGATCTTATTAATTATATTTTTGGTTCATTTAAGATATGTTTGTCAATTCTACTTTTAGTAGTAGGGTTTAAATAACAACTCATATTTTCAACCTTATATTTCCTACTAGTCTCTCCGTCTCTCACTTTCCATTTTCGTATGTCTCATTGGCATAGTCTCGTTTCAAAAATGGAAACAATTAACCCTTCAAATGCTGTAGGACTTACTATTTTTTATCTTTATACTCTTGTTTCTTAATAATTTTGCTCAAAAGAAGTGAGACCTTGCTATTAAGACGAAGAGAATATTTACATTGGGACTCCTACTCGATTGACAACAATATGTATTTTTATCTACTATTATCTACCAATTTCTTTAAATACGTACTCATAATATAGTAAGAATATCGTGAATGGAACGAATATAAATGATGAATCGTTTTGCTTTGTTTTGTTTTTCCCTATCACCCTAAAATGTATATGTATGCGGGGACGGAACAACAACCAAGCAAAGGGGTGGTGCTCCAGCCCCTCCCAAAAACTTCTTTTTATTAGTAAAATTGGTGATTCATCATAAATTTATACTATCGGTCCCATTGCGTTTAGAAAACGGAGAAGTATTTTAAAGGAAAATGACATCCTTTTTTGAGAAATATATACAAAAAAATCGAGTTTAAGCCAACATATCAATAAAAATAAAGAAAATTCACACCGCATACAGTAAGAAGGCCCCCGAAGCAAATTTTTTGGTGACGCCCATGTGTATATGTATAATGTCCGTTTGTGTGTGTGTGCAATGCAATCTATCGAGTGCAATTCACAAATCACAAGTTTTTCGTGTCTTCGTATTATTATACGTCATTCTTATGACTTGAAAAACATGATTCCAAATTTCTTTCTCAATTACGTCTACGGCACTTGACTTTATGCAAAACGTTAATCGGCAAATTAAATTCATTATTTCCTTATTTTTAATGAGATGAATCTAAAATCATTACATTTGTGTTGTATCATGGTAAAAAGTTATTCAAGGGGCAACCCATAATTGAGCTACAAAACCTCAGAAAAAACTATTCAAACAACAAAGATCACAACAACTCAAGCAAAAAAAAAATGAATTGAAAAAACACAATTAAAGCAATAAGATCACAAGAACTAAAGCCAAAAATATAAATTGAGAAAACACAATTCAAGCAATAAGATCACAACACTCAAGCCAAAAATAAAAAATAAAAAAAAAATTGAGAAAACACAATTGAAGCAATGAGATCACAACTCAAGACAATCAAATGAATTATGTATTAAATCCAATGTCGCAAAGTAAAACTCCCATTTGCAATGTCCCAAACTAAAACCAGCAATTCTGGGAAATATATAGTTGAAATCCAAAACTAAAACGTGACATTAATCCTCTCAATTAAGTTTCTTTCAACATCTCGACATATTTGTTAAACACCACTCCATTTCGATGATTCCATAATTTCTACACAATACAGATCCAAAAAGCATTGTATACTTTGATAGTTTTTTCTTCCTTGCAAAACTCAAATATTACTTGAATTACGGCTCAAATGGATTAATTGTTTGAGAAAAGTCAATAAGTTCAATTTTTATAATATTGGTAAAATTGAAACTCATAAATTGGAATCACAAATACACTTCATCAACTTATTAACTAATTCCAAAATTGATTAAAAAACATCACATCTCATTTTACAGGTTCAAGATAATGACAAAATAATATTTATGATTTGTAGGTATTCCCACAATTTTCATGGAATAAGAAAAAGATTGAATATTTTTCGAATTTCGAAATAATTTAATTTAGGTAAAAGCTATTGATATTAATAAAATCCAAAATTGACATTCCTTGCGAAGCGGGAAGCACGAGTAGCATTTAATGCTCTGAAAATGGAGATGTAACTGGACCTACCTACCATCACAAATTGCTCTCACTATTTATTACTAGTATTTGTATGTGATTTTTACCACCTTTTTCACTTTATTATTTTACTTAGCTAAATATATTATTATTATTATTATTATTATTACATTTTTTATTTTATTTTTCACTTTATATTTAAACCAACTTTTTAATTCAACTTCTTAGATACTCTTTACATGTGTTTAGCACCAGTATGTATCTTAGTTTCGGATATTTTCACCAACTATTTTTTTTTTGTAGTTTTGTGTAACTAAATGTGTTTACAAAGCTTTTATAAATTTGAACCATCGACGTGTCGTCCTAAAACAAGAAAAATTCACTGTTTGGCTTTTCAAAATAACAAAGTCTTCCTACCATAATTCTATTTTCCTTTAATAATTACTGCAATTTACAATTCTGGTAATTTAAATTAGCAACAAAAAGAAAAAGAAGCAAAGTCTTCCTACCATAACTTTTATGTACCTTTTTTTTTTTCCTTTTAAATTATGGCCATACTTAATCTTCTTATTAGAGTTGATGAGTTTGTGGGACTTGTACGATAACACGTTTTAAAATCCCAACTAGGTAGCATGAAATTTACCAATAATGATTCATCTAGTAAATACTTCCATTCTCCCCAAATAACTTTCATATTTCAAAACAAACCTCTTCCACAAATTGATAGTGATTTGGATTTAAGTAGAAAAATTATATCAAATTTCTTGGTTTTCTCTTGTTCTGAAATTATTTGATTGTCTAAGTTTTGATACTAAAAGAAATGACTATCATTTGTTCGATACACAAATTTTAGCGGCAACAAACATTTACTTTGACATGTGTCATAAGTGGTTGAATCAATAATTAGTTAAAACAAAATCCTCAAGAATCGTGTAAAAACAAACATATCTTCATATCTCACAAAATTAGTTTGTTATGTCTTTTTCGAATGTTCCAAAAACATAGTCATCATACGGAATCTCAAACTGGATCGTCTATTGCATTTCTATGTGACATCTTCTATTGCATTAATAAGGAGACGATACATGATATTACTAATAGTTCAAGATTAAGTTATATATATTCCCTAAATTTTAAATCCTTCATTACGCCGCATATCTTACTTTTTATTAAGGCATGCAATAAAAGATATCACATAGAAAGACAGTAGAGGATCATATCTAACTCAATATGGAGTTGTATATATTAAACTATTAATGCAACGATATTCAAACCTAAATTCCATCACATTCTTTAAAAATGTGTAAACGATTTATGGAGTAATGAATAAGAATAATTATGTACTCCATAAATTATACTTTTCCTTCTAATAAAAATGCATTTTCTTAATATATGTAAACATGGGTCGGAGACACATTCTATTTGCGAGGGGGTACAATTTTACCAAATCAAGCACTGCCGCGGCGCAGTAAAAAACTACACTAAACTACTTTTTCAAAACTTTCTAATATTCGGTTTTATATTGGAAGTTTTGACCTTCCGCTCAAAAAAAGCCCAATAACTTTTACAGCCGAGGCGAGTGTACCTCACGCGCCACCAAGAGTGGGAACGCAGCCGAAAGAAACAAAGGCTGGCTTCTTAAAGCGCGTGACGTCTGACCCCGCTGCATTTACTGATTGTTCTATTGTTGCATTTGGGGTAGCTGAAATCAACAGCCTCCCTCATTAATCTCCTCCCTCCACTTTTGCTAATCCCTCCCCTCTCAAACTCAAGTCTCTAAATCTTCAACAACAACAACAAGGAAATAATATTGGTGGATTAATTAATTACAGCCCGGAGAAAAGAAAAATGATAGAGAGAGAGAGAGAGATGATAGCCCATGCAAGAATCAGTCTTGTTTTGGTGGATTTTTCATGAAATTGTTATGAAGAGAAGAATCTGTAGATAGATAGATTAAATGAAATCCATGGCTACTTCTTCTTCTTCCTCCTCCAAAACCTCCCTCTCCCCCCACCATCCTCCCCACTTCACTCCGGTTAGTCTCTCTCTCTCTCTCTCTCTCTCTCTATGGAAAAGATTAACAAATTAATGGGATTTGGATTTTGGTGATTTGTTTTGACAGATTGAAGAAGGGAACGAAGAGGAGGAGTTCTCGCAGGGGCGGATGAGTTTCAGAGCAACGCCGGCGAGCGACTACACCGACAAAAGAGACAGCGATTACACGCACTACCCGACGCCGCTGAATTCCGACAAGAGCCGCCGGAGCGGCAACAAACTACCGCCGCCGAAGACGAAGCGGCAAGAAAACGACGAGGCGAGCGGCGTTTCGTGCAATAAGTGCAGACCTAGCAATAGAGAGAGATTCTCAGTTGTCCCATTAGAGAACAATAACAATAATGGCGGCGGCGGCCACCACCACCGCCTCTCAATGGCTAGCCCCAACGGCATTTTCAAATCTATTCTAGCTTCCCTCGCCCTCAAGAAGAGCCCCAGATCCTCGTCGGAATCCGGCTCCTCCACCGCCGCCGCCACGCGGGATGACCACTGGAAGATCGTGGTGGCGGAGCTCTCCAACAAGCTGATTCAGGCCAGCCGCCGCCGCGACGACGCCGTTCAGGAAGCTTCCAAGCTGAAATACTCCATGGCCGAGCTCGAGAAGAAGCTCAACAAGCTCGAAATCTACTGCCACGCCTTGAAATCCGAGCTCGAAAGCTGCAGCACCGGCGGCAACAATGGCGGCGTCAGCAATTGCTATTACAATCAGAAACCGCCGAAATCGCCGGCGCGGATGAGTTGCCAGCTCATCAAAGTGGGCGATCAGGCGAAGGTGATCGAGCATTTCTTGGTCTCGGTATCGGAAACGCGGTCGTCGGCCCGGTTCCTGAGTCGGGCCTTGGGCCTTCAGCTACGGCAAATGGGCCCGAAAGTCTACGATCGAATCTCTTTGCTTCTGCAGCCGTACGACATCAAGATCTCCGTTTCCAGAAACCCTCGGGCCCTTGTACTCTACCTCGAGGCCTTGATCAACAAAGCCTTTTTCGAAGATTTCGAGTGTGCGGGCTTCCAGAAGAGCGGCCCGAACCCGATTCTCAACCCGATCGACCGTTGCGAATCCAATTTCGCCATGTTCAGCAGGCTGCAGGAGCTGACATGGGAGGAGGTCTTGAACAAAGGGACTAGGCATTTCAGTGAGGAATTCAGCAAGTTTTGTGATAGGAAAATGAGTGACATTGTGGCTTTGTTGGGGTGGAATCGGGCCTGGCCCGAACCGCTCTTGCAAGCGTTTTTCGGAGCTTCAAAGGCGGTGTGGCTGGTGCACCTTTTGGCTAACTCGTTGCACCCGGGCCTGCCCATTTTTAGGGTTGATAAGGGGGTCGGGTTCGACCCGGTTTACATGGAGGATATGGGCGGGGATAAGGCTAAGAAGCTCGTTCCGAACATGGTTCGGATCATGGTCACGCCCGGGTTCTATGTCTATGATAATGTGGTTAAGTGTAAGGTGCTTTGTAGGTATTACAACAATAGCAACAATAACGGGCCGAATGGTGACCGTATTTATGATACGGGCTTCACTCCATCCCCATCATAGCACGAAGCCTTATCAATCGAACCAAACCGAACCGAATCAATCCAATATTGAGAAATTAGTTTATGTAATGTTTGTCTCCATATTTTTGATTTCTTCTAGCGGTGCTACACTTTTGATTGTGTGTCGATTAGTGAAAAGGTGGGATTTGGACAATGAGCATGTTTTGAAATGTAGGATATGATACCGAGGTGGGATTATGAAGAAAGTAGATTTTTGATGTTAGAACATTTGCAAGTGGAAAGTAAAACATTTGGACTTATGTTATTGTTTGTTGTGTATTGACTCGTGAGTTGGTCAATTTTGCTGCAGGATTCTGCAGCTTCTTTGTAAGGTTAAGACAAGTTTTGCATGTGGGATCTATCTATATATATATGTAAGTGTAATTTGAAGTTGTGTATAAAATTTGGACGTTTCACTTTTTGAATCACAGTCATTTCTCATGTGTTTGATTTGTTTGTCCTAAGCCAATTTATATGTAGGTAGGGTAAAGAGCGGTATATCATAAGCTTTGGTGTATCGGGATGGACCAGCTAGGTTATCCTGTCGATTCGAATTCGAATATAGAACAACTTACTGCTCTTGTCACTTGTATACATTATGGAGCCTATACTATACATGCTATGTTGTCTTGCTCATCAATATTGCCATTCCACCATACGACTAACTGTTGATAAAATCCAAATATTGAAAATCGAAATTAAGAGGACTTTTAAATTTCTTAAAACAGCTTATAAGTTATTTATCATTAAAAATTTAATAAATTATAAGTTTTTTTAATAAACTTTAAACTCAGCCAAACACCGTGATAATCAAAATGTTTCTCTTAAAAAAAAAAGGACTAAATCAAAATTCAAATCAAAATCTTGACAATCTGTGAAAATGTGAAGGTCCCCCTCATAATCATGATTGATTTATGACCATACGTGGGTCTGACAAAAGGTAGTTTCTTTTAATTTGTTTTATTTATTTAATTATTTTTCTTGGTTTGGGGGTCGACTAATGGAAAGGTTTAATATTTTAAGCAAGTTGGATTCCTAGAACGATTTTGAGTTATATAAACCTATTAGAACATATTCACTGCAAGAGTGAGATAGACGGTGTTATCGGGAAGTCTAATTATCTGGAAGCCGTGTGTCATCCGTGCAATTATGTGATCTTGACGATATCAGCGGTGTTTGGCCACCTTAAATAGTGATCGCCAAAAGCAGATCTGATGGCCTGACATAAAGTCTTGAGAATCATATTTCATGTTGTCCTTCCAACGTGCAGATATTCGTCGGATTGATTGGTTGCTCCACTGTTGGCGAGTTGCCTCAGAGCAACGTTGCACTTCACCCATGGGTGAAACTGCAATCTTCCGGTGGCATCCAGGAGTTGTTGAAAAAAGGGCTCCCGAGCACTCAATGTTTTAGCTATTCTCAATAATAATCTCTTGCTCATTCGAAATCGTCGGTGGAAGAAAACTTCACCCCATATAGGGTTGTCGGCAAAATAATCTCGTCGGAGGCGTTGTTCGGCCTCCTCACGATTCCGAAGCACGTACGTCCTCATCATCCGACGAATCATCACCTTATGCTTGTTGGTAAAGCTGCATGGCTCGTCGACCCAACTCGATATCATTTTGACATTGCTATCGTCCTCATCAAAATTGAAAAACGAACCCGGTCATCTCCTTTTTTTTTGGCGGAAGAGAAGAGTGAAAATTTTGGAGGTGTAGAATGAATTTTGGTGTAAAGGATGAATGAATTGAAGGGGTGTTTATAGGAGAAGAAAAAAAATAACCGTTTGAATATTTTTTTTAATTCTTGAAATAAAAAAAAAGATTAAAATCAGACTAATGGGACGCTGCCACGTGTCACAGAAGTGGGAGAGAATGAGGTCGAGACCGACACCACTCTCGACTTCGCCACTCGACACCACGAGGTCGATGGTTGCACAATGGTTTAGACACCGCGGGGTCGATGCATGCTGGTGTCGAGTGGGAGGTCGATGGCTGCACATTGATTTACTCATTTCATTATGTAATAAGTGATTCGTATTATGAGTTGTCTCATTATAATTGATTTGTTTCTAAATATAAAATAATTATCCAATAAAAAATTATTGGTCCTATTATTTCAATCGTTTTTTAGCGTTCGCCTTACTACCTATATCCATAATTTTTGAATCATTTGTTGTGAGAATGAGGGAATAGATGATAGTCACATGTTCTTGAAACATAAAAATTTACATTAAATTTTGCTTACTCAAACTTTAAATAATTTTCAAGAAAGGCGAAATCTTACTATTATTCGCCAAAGTTGGTACATTTTTTTTTTTAGAATAGTGGTGCACTTTTAAATGTTAATGGGACGGGACAAAGGACAAATCATGTATAATGAATGTAATATAAGATGTATTATGATGCAATAGACAATTTGACTTGTTAATTTGCGAAGGCTTCAGTGGAATGTGGAAAAGAAAAATAGAATTGTTGCAAATTTGTTTTTCATCGGGATGATATTTCTACATAATCTGACTTGGTGCGGGAAATAACAAGGTCCTTTATTTTTATGAGTAAAAATTTGTTATATCCACTTACTGTATCTTGAAATTTGTTATATTTACTTATTGGAAAACAAATTAGTTATGTCCAATATGACTTAAATACCCTTAGAATAATTGGAACCTGACAAAAAAACATCACTTCGGTTCAGCAGTTCAACGAAAACATGGGAAGTGACAGTGCCGCATGAGAAATTGGAAAAACATAGAATCATTTTCTTGTTTTGATTAAAAATACTATTTTGCAACTTAAAAAATACACAAATTAACTCCAAAAAATTAAACATTTGCAAAAAAAGGAAATCCCGCTCGGCTAATGTAGATCCCACCCGAACGGGATCTACAAAATATGCTTCGTACCCGAGCGGGATCTTTGTAAAACCGAGTGGGATCTTGAAAATATAAATTATGGTATATTTGGTTACTCTTTTTGTCACACATATAAATTTGGATTTTTTTTCATCGTATAAGCCTTGCATTTTCTTGCTTTGATTAAAAATACTATTTTGCAACTTAAAAAATACACAAATCAACTCCAAAAAATTAAACATTTGCAAAAAAAGGAAATCCCGCTCGGCTAATGTAGATCCCACTCGAGCGGGATCTACAAAATATGCTTCGTAACCGAGCGGGATCTTTGTAAAGTCGAGTGGGATATTGAAAATGTAAATTATGGTATATTTGGTTACTCTTTTTATCACACATATAATAATTTTGGATTTTTTTTCATTGTATAAGTAATTTAATTAAAATTGAGTAATTAATTAATTGTATATGCCCTAAACAAACTAATCATGTCAACACTAATTATCTAATTATTGACCACTTTTGCTAACTTCCAAGCCCTAAACATCACAATCATTTTCGGTTAAAACCTATCAAAGTGAGAAGTATCAAATCCCACTCAATGTGTAAGAGTTATAATATAAAAAATACAACATGAAGGGTAAATTGGGTAGTTCATATCAAATATGGACATAACTAATTGAATTTCTCACAGGCGGATATAACTAATTGTGAAAAAGTGAAAGTGGATATATTTGACAATTGAGACTATTTTTATTTTTTTTATGTCGTGGGAACCCGCAGCCGCTATCTTCGGTACACATTGGGTAAACCCCGGTCCCTTGTGCAGTAGCCTGCAAATCACAGAGGGCAGGTAAACCACACTTTTCAAGTACAAGTGTGACAGACTCGACCTATAGAGGCGTTTCATGAGGTTCAAACCTGTCTCAGATGCTTACTTTTTTACCATTTGGCCATCCTCAAGGGGACAAAGAGAAAACACAAATGATCTACCACAAGCCTCGTTGGTTTATGTATTACGGGGTTGACTTGATTACAACATGATCTGCTAAGGCTAAACTAGAATATGATCTGTTAAGAATTTGCTGAATCATGAACATCAAACCGACCAAATCTAAATTCTATACTAACACGAATGTGACACGATTTCGTAAACTGACACAATAAAATTAGAACCCGATTCAAATTCGATGTGATAAGTTACAAAATCCACCCTATTTTATTGGTCGATGATTTTGATTTGTGATTTGTAAAGGAATTGAGAGAATAGAAATTTAGAGAAAGCGGGTAAAGAGGACGAAGTGAAAATGTTTTGGAAAGAGTACATCCTTGTTAAGAACATACAAGACATAGAATAATATATTAAAAATATATAATAAAATAATAAATTTATATTAATAAGTTACTTGAACTCAACCTCTACACCGATACTAAATTTTCAGGTCCTTATGAAATTAACTCGATAAAGATACGAATCTGGTGAATCTACATTCAAATCCATTAACTTCATATAAATTCATATTGAATTATCAAATCGCGTCGAAAATTGCAAGCTACGAATGAATGATATGTATCATACTATCATGTCGATTCGAATCTTTATTTTGACAGTAAATACATGAGGCCACTACTTATCCCACTAGATATGACGTAGCATCTTTTCGTAGTCGATAGTATCGTCCATAAAAAATCACAATTAAATTAATTAATTAATTTTCTAAAATAAACTCATACTCATTTTTATTCTCTTGAACATCTTTTCCCTCATATACGGATCACTCGATCCCACACTCAGTTTTTGGAAATTTCCGTGCTAGGTCGACCATAAAAAGGTCGACCCCTTGGATCAACGCCAGGTGTAAATCACTAGTTGTATTATTTTGAAAGCTGGAAAAAAAAGTCGTTTTCGTCACTACCGATATCGCCATGGGCAGTAATTAAATTTCATCAACATTTTTATATCGCCGAAAAATTATTGTGATCCTTATATTAAGACATCAATCTAATTGATATCTCATCTTCTCCAAACAAATTTTGATTTATGAGAGAGAGAGAGAGAGAGAGAGAGAGAGAGAGAGTTTTTATTTTGAAAATAAATTAGTGGAAGTGTTAGAATGAATATTTTTTATTTTGAAAAATTGGAACGAGGGGCCACACTTATTATCCCTTATTTCCCCCAAATCGAAACCCTAAATTGATTTAATTAACTAATTAAGTGAACGAACTGTTGAATTCCTTTTTTTTTTATTTTGTTTACTCAAGTATTCCTCGACAGTCAAAAAGTAAAAGAATCAAAGGAGAGGAAAGGAAAGTTGTAGAGAAGAAGAAGAAGAAGAATCGGAAGAGTAGCAGGAGCGGGAAGGGAAAGATTTGCGAAGGTCAGCGCACGAAAAACTATGCTAGAAATGAGCAACGACGCCATAATAGTACCCTTTCATATAAACTCCCAACACCACTTCAGCGAATCCCCCGCCGAAACCCCCTCCGAAATCGAATGCGACTCATCCCAGATGAAACGTTATTACACAGAAAAAAACCGCAGAGTGGGAATGGTTGGAATAAGCCTAGGCAGCAATCGAAGAAGGGGACTACAAAGGTCCGTAAAGGTAATTTCTATTTCCTTTCTTTTTGTAAGTTCCAATTGGGGAAATTAGGGAATCATATAATTAGGGAAGTAGCATAATTAGGGTTTGAACACAGAATCATTGATCGTCTGTATTTTATTTTATTTTTAGTTTTTAATTTTGTTTGTAATTTGAAGGTGACAATATATCAACTCGGGCCCATGTATGGTTTGTGGAGAAGGTAAAGAAGCTTTTGTCTCCAGATGATTTGGCTGAAATGCGAGCGTCTTGTTTTGCTCAGTTCTTTGAATTTCCGAACATGCAATTCCAAGGTCAGTTGATCCACTATTTGTTATTATGTATGCAAAGTAAATTTATGGATCGCGGTATTCTCGTTTTCCAGATTAACGGCAAATTGGTTGAGTTTGGTCCAACTCATTTCGCGCAAATGACTGGATTGAACTTCAATGAAACTGAACCCCCTCCGAAATCTAGTGAGGCACATCACACACTTTTCCAGGGCCAACGTAAAATTGTAGTTTAGGACATTTATTTGAAGTTGAAATCCGAGTGTCGAAGTAGGTCAAAGAATGTAGTAAAATTGGCACATTAGTATCTTTTGTACTCTCTTCTGTTGATTAGGGATTGACATGCGTTATTTTCACTTGATTGATGATATGGGTAGATTTAAAAATTTCCTTTGGGGTCGCGTGGATTACGATTTATTGGTAAGTAATTTGTGTAATGCAAGAGACAATGTAATTAGACATAATGGAGGTAATCAGACTGTCACTTGCGAGGTGCATGGTTTCATTTATGCTCTACAAGCATGGGCATACGATGTGATTCCAGGTTTAAGAGAGACTGTTGGTTTTCATGTTCCAAATACTGAACATAGCCTGCCGAGGATGGTGAGATGGAATGTGGAGTGTGCCTACCGCTTTGAGGACCTTGGTGCTAGGTTCTTCATTCCTTCTTGTGGCATACAACCGGTGCCTATTATGCCATCGGAGGAGGAGGTGCAATTTCTTGCGCGGTTAGGACTTACTTAGCCCACGACGTCCATCCACATAGACATGGTGAAGAAACGTTCCCGAAAAATTGACTTCGAAAGTGATGAGTATGTGGATGATGATGAGAATGAGGGACCCGATAGGAAGAAAGGCAGAACTGTGGAGAAGAATGGAGAGAAGATGTAGTGCAGGAATGGTTGGCCCCGTAGATCGAGCATAAACAGAGGCGAGACTTCTTGTACTGGAAACAGATCACCACAAAATGATACTCATGATAATCACAGTGATATGAATCTGAGCTTTATGAAGCTGATGTTATTTTTGAACATGCATGCGTGTTGCTAAGCAAGTTATTTTTCATAACAGTAATAGCAGTTGTTGAATCTTCTGTGCAGTATATTAAGGAGATTCGGAGGCGCCTAGATGATATGGAAGCCTCTAACTCGAGACGAATGGCAGCTGTTGAATCGTCTGTGAAGGAAATTAAGGAATTGCTACTTCAAGTGGTCAAAAAACTGGAAAAGAAAGAGAATGACAGTGATGATACACTTGACACACGTAGACTTGATGAAATCAGTGAAGAAATGAAGTCAGAAGCTAGTACTGAGCCCACCGCTGATCACATAGCTCAGCCTACCTGTTAGCCCACATATCAACCTCCTAAAATTGCTCGGCAGCAATCACAATTTGTCTCCCGTTCATTGCCCTGACTAGCCACCAAAGAAATAGCTACACCATCGAAGTCCAAGTCCAATAAGCCGTCACAAGTTCCCCCTGCACAAAGTACCCCAAAACGTGGTAAACAGGCCCCGGTTCATACTGATTTTGAGCCATTGGATTTGGATTTCTGTATGTCTAAGATGAAAACCTTTGAAGATTGAAAAAAAAAGGCACACAAGGCTGGCAAAGCACGGTAAGCTAGTAACCTTGTATTTCTGTATGTCTAAAATCAAGATGTCTAATCATTTGCATGTCTTTTTAATTTGCAGCCCCACGATCTTGAAATTGCCCAATAATCAATTGGTAGGTGCAGATTGGTTCACCAATCTGCAAAAGCGTAAGGGTCAGCTTAGTGAAGAGGTTAGTATGGTAATGTAGTGATTAATCTTTCCTCCATGCCGAAAATGAATTGAAGTAGTCAATTTATGCTAATAAATTTGCAGCATATCGACGCATTGATCTGTTTGATGTTGTACAACTATAAATGGGACGCTAGCGATGAAGTGAAGAGTAATTGGGATTGGTCCATTCTTGAAAGTTGGGCCACGGTATGTTGATTTACGAACCTTAGCCGTTGGTTTTGACAGCAAAATTGGAGCTTTATTTAATCTATAATTGTGGGATGCACTTGGAAGAGTGGATTTCACTCAGGTTCTCAGGTTCGTCATGCCCTATGTAAATGGAAAGCACCCGTATATTGATAGCATTGAGTGCCTCAAGGTAAAATGGGTTCTTGGTGTAGCAAACATAAATAAAGAGCATTGGGTGGCCTATGAAATCAAGTTTGAGGAGCAGAGCATCAGGGTGTATGATTCACTTATGTAGCGGTGGGATTAGATATCTTCCTTTTTTAACTGGATATGTGTTCATATTCCTAGTGTTTTTTGGCATACCGGGTCTTGGGAGAAAATGGAAATGCATGGGAAGTTCAAAAACAAATGGCATTTGTCTAGGGAACCCTAATCCCCCCAGCAAGTTGGAACTGCAGATTGTGGATCATTTCTCTCAAAGTGTTGGAGTGTTTAGCTTACGGTGTCTCCCCAAATATGATCCAGGTAGATAGGGGTGGCCTCTTCCGGCATAGTTACTGCCAACAATTGCACCCATATGGTTGTGAGAACCGACCGACCTCGTACATTTGATTTTAGAATTGTGCTGTTTTTTTTCACAGTAATTTGTTTATACCTTCAACATTTCCAGACATTCTCTTGAAATTTTGTTTTCATTGCTTGAGACAGCTTAATTTCATGTAAAATGACATTTTTTTTATATTCTGTTTTTATTGCTTGAGACAGCTTAATTTCATGCAAAATGGAAGTACGTTTAATTCATAACATTAAGATAAACTAAATTACAATAGCGTAATTACGATAATCTAATCGGTGTCATATTCATCTTCTTCATCCACCATTTTTCCGAAGTTAATTTCCAGAAAGTGATCAATATCTCATGAAGGGGGTCGAAATTTGTCCCGTTGCAAACACATCTTCAGAAGCGCGTATTGCTCTTTCCCCTTGGTCCTGTATGCTTCTGCTAGAGGTTTTGTCTATTCAACAATTGAATAATTGATTTGAGTTCACAAAGATTAACAAGTAAAATAATATATAACATGAATTGTAAAAATTTCAATTGCACTCACCACTGTTAACCTCTGGAAAGTTTCATCAGAAGCAGTGATTGAGTTATTTCCACCGTACCACTCCACATTAGGCTGCTGTATTACCCACTCAAACGTGTTGTAACGTTTCTCCAAGAACTTGAGCTTGTCGTCATAGAAATCTTCGTCATTCCGCAATTTAAAGTCACGATTAATACACCAGCTCACCCCCTCGATGAATTCTGGTCGCATATCGTTGGTCAAACCGGTTTCCAGTCCTCCATTGTCCAACATTTCCAAACGGAGCTCGCTTATGAATCTTTCCTCCATCCTTTGGGTCCAGCGAGCATTATAGAACCACTCCTTCTGCGTTTTACCAGGCATTGCACATACAAAAATAATATAACTTATAATCAAGAGGTAGAGTGAATAATAAGGAAGTTGGTTTTATAGATAGATACGAAAACTGTTCATGAATAGTTAACAGACCAATGATTCACGCGTGCATGAAGATTCCCCATACCAGAAAACAAGACAAATTCATAAAAGACAAATAGACCTATTAAAGCTCATTTAGGCCAATGTCCCCCTACTAAACATCATACAACACTAGAATGAATCTGTGGAATTGTTGGAAGTGGACTGGCCACGAGCCCTCTTCCTAGCAGCTTTACTGGGTTGCTCAACTACTTTAGCATTCATGTTTGGTGTGGAAACACAGAAGATAGAAGTTCCAGCAACACTAGAATCAGCTTCAAAGAGCTCCACCGAGAAGATTGCTTCAAGATAACTCCAGTTGTCTTCGCCATTGATCATATAAACGCATGTCTCCGGATGAACCTGTAACAGGAATTACAGAGATGAGAGAGAGACAACAGACATTGCAATAAATAAGGTTGTTACCTGAAAAAACAGCTAAGCAAATGGAGATTTTATAAACATATTACACTAACAATTCTAGTCCAATCTTCGAGATTGGCATGAATCTTGTTAGTGACGTAATCATAACGAACATTTGGTTGGCTGAGTAACCATTTAAAATTCAGGTTATGCTCCTTCCACTTGATCAACTTCAACAGGTAAGCCCCCAATGGAATATCTACATCATATTCTTCAAACATTTGATCCTTCATTTTTTTAAGAGTAGCTTCTTTGTTACCAATATGAATTAACTTCCAACCTTCCAGCCACTTCTCGAAGTCTAGCTTTTCAAGTGCCCTCGTCTCAACCTCACGAGTCCATGGACCAGTGTAAAACAAAGCAGACTGTGAAAGAGGAATTGGTGATGCCATGACTTGATATTCTTGGTTCCACTCTCTCTCCCTGTTTAGTCTACTTTATACTCACATTCACCTACCTACTTGATAGTAACTAGCAGACCCTCACCTACTCCAGCATTGAATAAAAACAAGAGCATATGATCACAACAAACAAAAATTGTCAGTAAGGATTGAACCCGACATAGAGGCTCCATCATCATTTTAAGACTGTGATCCATAGAAAAAAACACTTGGGGACATCGGGGGCCTCTTGCTATTAGGTGTTTGGATGCATGTTGGTTTGGGGCTTGCAAAGTAAAAGCCCAATAAGGTAATGTTATGAAAGAGTGGATGAATGATCAATAACTAATGGCATATGTCATGGTATATACCTCGCTTTTCTTTAGGAGAGTCGTAATGGGCCCGAAATTGTTTGGATCCCCCCTTGGCTTCTTCCCTTTGGATCTCTTGTTTTAGTCGCTTTAGAATCAGCTTATGACTCTTCCGGATTGCCCCGTTCCATCTTTGCACACACCTTCGCCTTCATGTCTTTATGACCATCATCAATGATGTCTTCACACCCGTGATTCTTACATATATTTATTAGATCACAGAATGAACGCATGTTGCGGTTCCCAAACCCCATGATGCGGACAAAGTCCGATCTACCCGCTTCCACATTGAAACTCATATGATCATGTGGAATTCTATTCTTCACTGCCTTCATCCACCGATGGAGAATTAGTTCATCAGGAAGCATATACACCATGTTGTAAGTATAAATTTTAAATATGTGCCGACAAATGATACCTTCAGTTTCAAACATATGACAAGTGGAAGATGCATGGTGGGTGTATCTATTAAATTTCACAGTTCGGATCCTACTTGACCAGCATTTGAGGTTATATGATACTTCAACACTGCATTCTGCATATCAGGAGGAAACTTCTTTATGTCAACATCCATGGAGTTAGCGGCTTCAATTTCGAAGAATTTGAAGACCTCGTGCGTGTAAATTGCAGCAATACTTCTTAATAGGCACTGGTGGCTAAAAATTCCCTCTAGGGTCCCTCTATTAGCAGCATCCTTAACAACCTCTATTTCTCACCATTCTTACACCTTCAATTCAAATTTTACTACTAAATCATAAAGAGGAGTACTGGCACTGCACAAATCTTTCAACACTCTATTTGTCACCTCACTCCTGCTTGTTGCATTGGCACCTCCTGAGAACTTCTCTTATGTAAATACTGTAGCCCATCTTCTTCGCAATTTATACATGTTCTTGAACCGATCCCGAGAAGTGGTTGGCTTAAAGTCTTCTATCATTGCCCCTCATCTTTCTTTAAATTCACCCCCCGTCTCGTACTCTTTCATGCAGTACATCCACTCCTTCTTGAAGTCGGAGTTGTTCTTCAGCTTTCCAAAATGATTCTTGGTGTTGCGATTAATGTGCCACTGGCATAGCCGGTGGCTGGCTTCATAATGTGTAATCCAAACCATTCATCATCACCTAGTATTGATCGGTGAAGATTACTTGTGGTTCTTTTCCATCCATAGACTCCAAAACTTGCCAAACAACCACTCAACGGATTATGTTGTCTCATTGGACAACAAACCAATTCCAAACATCACATTATTCCGATGATGATTAATTCCATTAAATGACACACAATACAGATTGTACTTATTTGTCTTGTAAGTAGTATCAACAAACACCACATCACCAAAATATGAGTAGTCAATTTTTGAGCGACTATCCCTGAAGAAGAAATTTACTATCTGACCTTCTTCGTCTGTATCCACTGCAGAGAAGAAATTTGTTTCCTTATTAGCTCTATCAAAGAGAAATTTTACTAATGCATTAGCATCGCCATCTGGCCGCCTTTCATCCTTGTGAAATTTATCAAGGTAGTGATACGCATCTTTCTTTATAAAGACAATATTCTGCACTTCTCTAGCTTCATTAGCCAAAAACATGTAAGCTTGACTGACACCTATTCCAGCAGCACGGAATGCCCAATAACGAAGCAGTCCCTATTGTCATGACTCTACCAAATCGAAGCAAATATCCTTGGGATTGACGAAGCAATTCATAATTGTGAACAATATTGAAACTGTTACCCTCCAGGGAACCTCCAAGCTGTCCTGGCACACTCGAAGCCTAGCTTTACATTCAATACACATCATCTGCTTCCGGTAGCCTGAACCCCTTTCAGCATCACGCTTATCGTTGTGCCGCCCCTCGCATGAGCAGAGAAAAACCTTCATTCGTAGATCAAACGACCCCTTGAAAACGGACTGACTTCCTTTCATCACGAAACCCATTAGGCGAGCGTACTCACAGTATAATAGAAAAGCATCATTAAGATCATCAAATTTGTTACCAACCTCAAGGGCTCGCGCAGTCCCGAAATCAATATTTCCCTCTCCGGCATTACATGATGACTCATTTTCCTCATCATCACTATGCGGTGATGTGTTAAGATCTATGCCCATTACCCCCGATTTATTATATTAAACAAAAAATAAAATCCCCATCTCTATAAACCTTAAATCCCACTAATTTGACGAGTAGCGGCAAACCCTAAATCCTACCAATGTACTATTTTCTTACATGAAATAATGTTGAAATAGAGACGGGAAAATGAATTATCGTCAAAGAGGGAGGGTTTAACAATTTTATTACCTCGACCACCGCTTGGTACTAGCTGAGTCTCCTTTCATCGATCGCACCATCGGCGACGTGCGGGGATATGAAGAATATGCTGGCTCATTCTGATTACGATCATAGATATCGGGAAGCTATGTCTGTGTCTGCGCAAATCGAATTTGAGACAAGGAAATGTTTGCAAACATCTTTGGTTTTCGAAACTAAAACATTAACTACATAATTAGTTCATAGTAGATTATATTAGAATATATAATGCCACGTGTCAAATTATAATTGGACAATATGTAAAATTCTAATTGGCCAATGTAGTGAGTCCATGTCGCTTAAGTCGATGGACTCAGTGTCAGTGCTCGATCTATATAACAAGTTAAATTCTTCTATATACGGGTCCATCATTTATAATATAGTGAGTCCATGTCGCTCGAGTCGATGGACTCGGTCTCAGTGCTCAATCTCTATAACAAGTCAAACTCTTCTATATACGGGTCCATCAATTATAATCGAGTGAGTCCATATCGCTCGAGTCGATGGACTCGGTGTCAGTGCTCGATCTCTATAACAAGTTAAACTCTTCTATATACGGGTCCATCATTTATAATGTAGTGAGTCCATATCGCTCGATTCGATGGACTCGGTGTCAGTGCTTGATCTCTATAACAAGTCAAACTCTTCTATATACGGGTCCATCATTTAAAATATAGTGAGTTCATATCGCTTGAGTCGATGGACTCGGAGTCAGTGCTCGATCTCTATAACAAGTCAAACTCTTCTATATACGGGTCTATCATTTATAATATAGTGAGTCCATGTCGCTCGATTTGACGGACTCGATGTCAGTGCTCAATCTCTATAACAAGTCAAACTCTTCTATATACGGGTCCATCATTTATAATATAGTGAGTCCATGTCACTCGAGTCGATGGACTCTGTGTCAGTGCTCGATCTCGATAACAAGTCAAACTTTTCTATATACGGGTCCATCATTTATAATATAGTGAGTCCATATCACTCCAGTCGATGGACTCGATCTCAATGCTCGATCTCTATAACAAGTTAAACTCTTTTATATACGGGTCCATCATTTATAATATAGTAAGTCCATGACGCTCGAGTCGATGGGGTCTCAGTGCTCGATCTCTATAACAAGTCAAACTCTTCTATATATGGGTCCATCATTTATAATACAGTGAGTCCATGTCGCTCGAGTAGATGGAGTCGGTGTCAGTGCTCGATCTCTATAACAAGTCAAACTCTTTTATATACGGGTCCATCAATTATATTGTAGTGAGTATATATCGCTCAAGTCGATGGACTAAGTGTCAGTGCTCGATCTCTATAACAAGTCAAACTCTTCTATATACGGGTCCATCATTTATAATGTAGTGAGTCCATGTTGCTCGATTCGATGGACTCAGTGTCAGTGTTCGATCTCTATAACAAGTCAAACTCTTCTATATACGGGTCCATCATTTATAATATAGTGAGTCCACGTTGCTCGAGTCAATGGAGTCGGTCTCAGTGCTCGATCTCTATAACATGTCAAACTCTTCTATATACGGTTCCATCATTTATAATCGAGTGAGTCCATATCGCTCGAGTCGATGGACTCGGTGTCAGTGCTCGATCTCTATAACAAGTTAAACTCCTCTATATACGGGGTCATCATTTATAATATAGTGATTCCATGTCACTCGAGTCGATGGACTCGGTGTCAGTGCACGATATCTATAACAAGTCAAAGGATTCTATATACGTGTCCATCAATTATAATATTGTGAGTCCATGTCGCTCGAGTCGATAAACTCGATGTCATTGCTCGATCTCTATAACAAGTCAAAGGATTCTATATACGGGTCCATCATTTATAATATAGTGAGTCCATGTCGCTCGAGTCGATGAACTCGAAGTCAATGCTCCATTTCTATTACAAGTCAAACTCTTCTATATACGGGTCCATCATTTATAAGTGAGTCCATGTCGTTCGAGTCGATGGACTTGATGTCAGTGCTCGATCTCTATAACAAGTCAAAGGATTCTATATACGGGTCCATCAATTATAATATTGTGAGTCCATGTAGCTCGATTCGATAGACTCGGTGTCAATGCTCGATCTTTATAAAAGTCAAAGGATTCTATATACGGGTCCATCAATTATAAAATTGTGAGTCCATTGTTGCTCATGATATTTAGGGTTGTAGAGAGTTTGGAAGAGGGTTGACCAGGGAAAACAAGGGTTAGGGTTTTAAGGGTTTAGCTTGAGGGTTACACAAGGGCAAGGGGCAAGGGAAAGGGGGGAGGGAAATAGTTAAATAAAATATTTTAAATGAAATTTTGGGCGGTAAGGAGAGCCTGCCTTCAAGCTAAAAGGTGTCGTATTAGACACGTCATCTGCTCCAAAATAAAAACACATTAGCCATTTCCCTT
Organism: Schizonepeta tenuifolia; assembly: GCA_029490685.1. Taxonomy (NCBI): domain Eukaryota; kingdom Viridiplantae; phylum Streptophyta; class Magnoliopsida; order Lamiales; family Lamiaceae; genus Schizonepeta; species Schizonepeta tenuifolia. The sequence goes on along the minus strand of CM055960.1, from coordinate 16,412,483 downwards.
AAATCCCCCTCGCCCAATTCGATTTCCCCCAAATATTTCACCACTGCAATCATCCCCAATTTCACCGTATTCCCCCAATTTGCCCAATTCAATTTCCTCCAAACATAACAAGGCTTCGATTTTCCCCCAATTTTGTTGTATTCCCTCAATTTTAACTATTTTCCCCTAATTCGCTCGATCTCCGTTATCCATCTTTCTACTTAACTAGGGTCATGTCGAGTTCTTCCTCAAACTCCAAAAAATGAGGATGCGCAGTTGTGTCACTGTAAGGAATCTGCTTATGTCGATACGTCTCACACGCCAACGAATCCGGAACAGAGATACTATCAGTGCGCTCGAAGAGCGGTAACAATTACTTTTATTCTTATTTCCATTTACAGCTCCAATTTTCTTTTTGTGTGCGGTATGCATTTAGGTTGATGGAGTGAAATTTCAGCGGTATGCAATTTTACATTCTCGAATTTTCTTTTTCTGGGGAAAAGAAGAACAAGAAAGAAAGAAATAGATAAGAAAGAAGAACTTCGAGTAAGAAAAAGAAAATGATCAAGAAAGCTAAGAAGAAGAAAGGAACAAAGAAGAAGCTAAAGAAAGATGAAAATAGATTTAGAGGAATGTCTGGGCCAAATTAGGCTCAAATAAACGCATTATACTTGTTGCACAAGTTGAAGACCTGTGCAATAATATATAAGATCAAATCAAACATGCAACATGTGCAACAACATAAGATCAAATCAAACATGCAACAATTGCATAAGATCAAACCAAGGAGAGAAATAAAACCTGTGCAACAAAAATTTTCAAATTTGTGGCTTCCATATATATATATATCAAGTGTGTTGCCCCCAAAAACAAAAACATGCAACAAACTCATGGATTTAAGTTGTTTATCATCATGCATATCACACCACAAATTTGTAAAAAAAAAAAAAAAAACAAAGCAGATAAATTATTTTTTACCACAACACATCATAAATAAATTGTTTTGAAATCACTCCTCATCACTGCATATGATTACTTGATTGTTGCGATCAGTCATCGACAGGAACAAGAGTTGAATGTTCGTGGAGATCGACACAATACCGGAGCCGGTAGAAGGCACACCTATCGGTCTGGATGGTGGAGAAGGGTTCACCACGAGCCATCGCCTCAAGGGTCTTCATCAGCACAAAATCACTCCTCCTCACTGCATATTATTACTTGATTGTTGCGGTCAGTCATCGGCGGGAACAAGAGTTGAATGTTCGTGGAGATCGACACAATACCGAAGCTAGTAGTGAGCACACCTATCGGTCTGGATGGTGGAGAAGGGTTCGCCACGAGCCATCGCCTCAACGGTCTTCATCAGCACAACTCCGCAGTTGGTCTTATCTTTACGAACTTGCTGAAGGTTCCCTTTTTCATACACCACATCCCAGACACGCTTCATCGGCTTTGTATATCCCTTCTTCTCCCAAAGTCCTTGCCTCTCACACAAGCGTGGCAAATGCTGGCGCATAAACTCGAAGTATTTGCCCACACGCTTGGGGCCCAAATGAAGAGAGTCCACGACATTGATGCGCTACAGCCTCAGATTGATCTCGAACCCTATCCAGTGCTCATCCAAATACCCAAACCCATATACCCTCTCTACAATCTGCCATGCACGGCTGCTGTTGAAAGGGTAAGATCCTCGGACATAGGGCATCAGATAATCAGCGCAAGCATCAAAATTAAACTGGGTAAGCCCTCTCTAAATTGAAATATAATCATCAAGAATGAAGGTCAAAGTAAATCATGCTGAAAGATGAGCAACATTAACAAAACAAAAGTGTGCCTAGAATATTACCCAGCACCACAATTCGAGGACACTCCAGTCTCGTGCCGACCCCTCCATATCATACTTCACCGTCAAAACATCCATGTGCTAAAATATAAGCATATCAATACGAAGTAGAAGTCGTGAGTTATTGAAAATAATAGCCATTCAACATTCACAATCCAAATCCAATTAACAATCAATAATCACAACAAATAAAAGTACTAATCAACGACAAAACTTCGAGTATATTATATCACAAATAAGAGGCAGTACAAATATTACAACATACTCACAGTTTCATGTTATAATATTACAGTTTCATAATCTCATCATCAAGTAAAAAATTAAACCAACAATTTCATACACACACTGTAATAAACCTTCATTTCATACTAACACTCTAATGTAAAAAATTAAACCAACAATTTCATACACACACTGTAATAAACCTTCATTTCATACTAACACTCTAATATAAAAAATTAAACCAACAATTTCATACACACACACTTTAATAAACCTTCATAAGTAACATTGATGAACCCATATTTGTGTCAATCTTTTCTTGTGTTTTTCTTGTGTTTCTTAGTCTTTTTCGAGTCAAAGTGTGTCTGGGAGGACACAAAGTCGAGAGATGGTGTGCAGGGGAGAACAGGTGGGATGCTGGGCAAATCCGATGGAAAATCTGTTGTTGAGATGCTGAGATGGTGATACGATGCAAATGGGCATAGGGCTGGAAGCTTGTAGCTGGGCAAAATCGAAATATCCATTCTACAAGTCAGGAAGTACCTCCCCATATCCTTTAAGCCAACGGACAGAGTACTCGGAGGAGCCAGGATCTTGGTCAACACAGGAAGCAATTCAGGATGCAGACATGGAGGGCAAGATGCGAGTCAGACCAGCAGCAGGTTTTTCTTTTCCTTCAAGGAAGAGGAAAAGGATTGGATCTTTCTTTCCTTATCCTAGCCGGACCTAATCAAAGAAGAATATCTACCAAGCAAGGAAAGAGAATCGTGCATGCATGCATGAGAGAGAAAGGGCGAATGTGATATGCATGGAAGAGTCCTTCATCAACAAGGAAACTTCCCTAAACCCTCATTTCCATCGCCTATATATATGGCCGACTCCATTATGTATTGTGTGCTGATTTTTATTCTTAGTTCTGCATTCTTAGTTGAGAGAAAGTGAGGAAGAAACAAGTCCTACATGCAATTTACTTTTATTTCGTATTTACTGCTTTAGTTTAGTTGTTGGCATGAAGTCAAGACCTTAGTTGTTGACTACGCTTTTGGGCAGCAATCTGTTTCCAGATTTATGTTAAGTATGTTTTTCTTTATATGTTTTGTGTTTACGTTTATTATTATGTGTAGCTAAGTTTATTGTTTGGGTTGGATGTAGATGAAGTGATTCTAATTACTCGTTCTAAACTCGTGAGGTCTAATTGTTTAAGTTCGTTAATTGATTTTGTTCCCGAAACACTTAGGATTAATTCTAGACTTAATTGATATTGATATTTGATTGATCACCATCTAGAGATTGAGATTAAGTCATTAACAGAAATTGGGATTAACACGAGAGTGTCTTTCGTGCCCAAGAAGGTAAGGAGTGTTGGAGAGCAGTCGGTATTGACCTACCCCTTGACTGTCTTGGGTCTGTTTATTCTTAATGCCTGTTGGGCAGCATCGTTACTGAAGTGTCTTCGTAACTTTGTTGATCAAGAGAGGAGATCTTGCCTTCTGGTCAAGATCTGTAAAATTGGATAGACATAGGCTAAGTGTGTTTATATCGTGACTTCGTGATCTTAGGGTATAAACTAATCTTTGTCTTAAACCAAGTAATGAAATCAGTAAATTGAATATCCTTGCACCAATGAACAAGTGAAGAGTAATTAGGATCATTGATTCGAAACCCAATCCAAATATCTTTCGTTATTTGATACTTTTACTTGTTGCGTTACAGGTTATTGATTTATAATCGAAATCGCTTTTGTTGAGTTCTACCCGAAGAGCAGATTACGCCGAGTCCCTTGGATTCGACCTCACTTGCCGCTGACTACTACCTTGTTGGGCAAGAGGTGTTTATAAATATTATTTGTGCGAAGAGTGTGACGACAGCGCTTCGTCAAATTGGCGCCGTTGCCGGGGACTTGGTTTTTAAGCTAGTTTGCTTTTCTAACATGAGTTGAGCACGGTTTATGCCCAAGCCACATCTACAGAGTGACGGAGATCCACAAGATCACGGTGTTTGCCTAGAGGTGATAGCTAGGAGGAATCGAGCAGAACAACGCAAGAAGAAGAGAGATCTGGAGGAAGGCATCAACGAACCTTCAGAGTCACAGAGCTTGACAGACGAACAAGATACTGAGCAAGAAGACAAATCTTGCTCAACAGCAAGTACAGACAGTAAAGAGTCCACATCCAGTTCAGAAGCAAAAGAAGAGACATCAACAACCATGGCAGGACAGCCAGAGAGAACCATCCGTCAGATCATGTTTCCTAACAACAAGGGAATCAGACCATCAAGTATCCAGTTGCCCACCATCAATGGCAATTGGGAGCTCAAGCACTCGCTGATACACATACTGCCCAAATTCAATGATCATCCTGGAGAAGACCCCCAAACCCATCTTCAAAATTTCGAGATGGTGATCAGCACAGTAAGGAACAATGCCACTACTGCCAGGAACAATGGGGATAGACAAGTTGTTCGAAATAACAACGATGCTGAAGTTGTGAGAAACCAAGATGCTGCCCAAGATACCTTTCCTGACTACGTAAGGCTACTCACGTTCCCATTCTCACTTCTTGACGGAGCACGTGAATGCCTCTACACCTTGCCAGAGGGAAGCATCGACACATGGAACAAAATACAGCAGGCCTTTCTTGACAAATATATACCCGTTGGCCGGATACAAAGTGGGAGGAATGCCATATCATCGATCAAGATAGGGGAAAATGAGTTATTATATGACTATTATGAAAGGTTCAAGAAGTTGCTGGCGAGATGTCCTCAACATCGAATCGAGGATATTGATTTGATTGAGCATTTCTTGAAGGGATTAAGGGCATCAGAGAGGAAATACATAATTGCAGCGTGTGGAGGAGCAATAGTCGATCAACTACCATCTGAAGTGTTCAAGAAAATAGCCGTCATGGCTGAACAATCACGAGATGAAGATGATATCCCAAGAGGGGGGTATGAAGGCAGCAAAGGAAATCAAGACAATTTGGTCAGTACCATGAAAGATTTCATGACCAAGATGTCTGGCCAAATGGAGGATTTGAAGAAGAAGGTAGATGGCAAGGAAGTTCAAAGAGCTGTGAAGAGATGTGAAGTATGCCAGGCAACATCACATATCACCTCAGACTGTCCTAGTTGGTTCGTGGAAGAAGGAGAAGAGGTAAAGACAATAGGTCAGAACCAGCAAGGCGGAGGGCAACAAAGGTTCCAATATGGTAACAACAATAACTATGGCAACAACTTCGGCTATAGGCAGAATCAGCACGAGAACCTGAGGTATGGCAACAACCATTACCAAATGCCCCCTGCCCACCAACAACCGCAACAACCTGTTCAGCAGCAGTATGTGCCTCCACCTCAACAACAACCTCAACAGCAGAACAACTATGTGCCTCCACATCGAGAACCAGCAAAGACGGAGTTCATGAAGGAGACCATTGATAGGTTTACCAATGAGAACCAAAGGCTTAGGAGGGATTTTGAGAACTTTCAATTGGAAAGTCGAGGTCAATCGAACAACCTTCAAGCTCAATTGACTCATATAAACCAAACCTTGTCAAAGCTTGTAGATGATAAAAGCGGAAGGCTTCCGGCCCAAGTGGAGGTCAACAAGGAGCAAGTCAATGCTGTGACTTTGCGAAGTGGTAAGGACTTGTCAGAGATGTTGCCCAAGACCCAACCTAAGGAACTAGCTCGAGTAGAGGAAACTAAGATGAGCTCAGGAGATATCAATGACATCTACGAAGAGCTAAAGGCAAAGCATGAAGAAGGGATAAAGGCCAACAAGAACCCCGTCTTTGATAATGAGGAGGATGAAGCCTTGTTTGATTACGTGAAGATGGAGAAATCTAAGCTGGGAGTTGACAAAGATGACATGATGTTGGAGTCTTTGAAAGCTGAGAGGGAAGCAGAGGCTTTGGCCAAGAGGACCGTACCTCGCACTACTAAGGCCAAGATCCCATATCCAAGACGTTTTGCCCGCGAACATGATCAGAAGGAGTTGGAGGACATGATGGAGGTGTTCAAAAAAGTAGAAATCAACCTGCCCCTGTTGATGGCGTTACAATCCATGCCAAAGTGTGCAAAGTTTTTGCGAGAAATGTGCTTAAAGAAGACAAAATACCCAGATAATACCCGTTTCCATGTGGAGAATGTGTCAGCACTAATGAATTCCCATATTCCGATCAAGAAGAGGGATCCTGGCATGTTTGCCATTCCATGCACGATTGGTACTACGTTAATCCCCAAGGCGATGCTTGACTTAGGAGATTCGATAAATGTGATGCCACGAGCCATGTTCTACGAAATGAGTTTTGGACCTCTTTCCCCCACACGTGTCACCATCCAATTAGCGGATTTATCCACTGTCTACCCCGATGGAGTGTTGGAGGACGTGTTGGTCAAGGTGGGGGATCTTCTGTTCCCAGCCGACTTCTATATTCTTGACATGGGAAAGAAGGCAATCAAGAATCTAGTGATCTTGCTCGGAAGGCCGTTCTTGAGGACGGCCTGTACCAAAATCGATTGTGACACTGGGAGGTTGACGGTTCAAGTAGCTGGAGAAGTCGTCCAGTTTGATGCTTATCGGCAAAATCTGGATGATGCCCTAGAACACCTCTATACTCTCAATACATGTGGTCGACGAATGGAGACATTGAATAGCTTAAGTTGCTTCTTAGAAGACAACAAGGACGCAGGTCAGGAGGAGCTCAATTTAATACAGGGGCTTGACCTGGATCTCGACCAAGAAGGGGATATTGAGGATGATGGTGCCTTGTTGGAGTTTTATGAAGGTGATGAGTATGAAAGTGATAAAGACTTCTGGGAGAAGTCAGTCCATGAACATAGTTTCGACTCCACCGATGAAGACTATGGGACGGATGAGGAGGACAACACTCCTAAAAACTTCCATAAAGACAAAGACGAGTTCAATGAGGAACTTGAGGAGTTACCCCATGATGAGACTGAAGAGTTAGTAGAGGAATTTTGGAAACAACCAGTTCTTGAGGAGGATGCCAGCTTGCCGATAGAAGGGGATCTTGCCCAGAACGAGGAACCAACAGATGTGGAGGAATGCAGTTATGCAAGGATTCCGGGCAACATGCAGCCTCAGGGATTTAAACCATTCAATATCCCTGAATTGAAGCCGGAGGACATGTTGGTGCCATCACTGCAAAAGGCCCCTACTCTGAAATTGAAACCTTTGTCCAAGCACCTGAAATACATATATCTTGGCAAGAACGAGACCTTGCCCGTGATCATATCATCTGAGTTATCGAGCATGGAGGAGGTTAGAGTTGGAGAGGTGCTGAGCAAGTATAAGGAGGCAATAGGGTGGACGTTGGCCGATATCAAGGGGCATTAACCCTTTGGACTGTGTTCATCACATTTTGCTTGAGGAGGATGCTGCCTCCGTAAGAGATCCACAACGGAGATTGAATCCAGCCATGAAAGAAATAGTGATGAAGGAGATACTTAAGCTTCTTGACTTGGGGATCATATACCCCGTGACTGACAGCCGGTGGGTGAGCCCTGTGCACGTGGTGCCCAAGAAGTCAGGAATCCAAGTTGTTGAGAACAACAACAACGAGATGGTGGCCATGAGATTACAAACCGGATGGCGAGTGTGTATAGATTACCGAAAGCTTAACCAAAAGGAAAAGAAGGATCATTTTTCTTTGCCCTTCATCGACGAAATGCTTGAAAGGTTAGCTGGTAATGACTATTACTGCTTTCTTGACGGCTGTTCTGGTTACATGCAGATCTAGGTTGCTGACGAGGTTCAAGGCAAGACCACCTTTACATGCCCATTTGACACATTTGCTTATAGGAGGATGCCGTTCGGGTTATGCAATGCACCAGGGACATTCCAAAGGTGTATGATGCACATTTTTTCAGACCTTCTTGAAGAGTGTATCGAAGTCTTCATGGAAGACTTTATTGTCTATGGCAAGACCTTCGAATCATGCCTCAACAACCTGGATCGAGTCTTGAAGAGATGTGTTGAGAAGAGTCTTGTGTTGAATTATGAAAAATGCCATTTCATGGTAAGAGAGGGAATCGTTTTGGGGCATGTCATTTCAGGAAAAGGAATTGAGGTGGACAAGGCCAAGATCGACATTATTGCCAAGTTGCCCTACCCAAGATCGGTGAAGGAGTTAAGAGGATTCCTAGGGCATGCTGGATTCTATAGAAGATTTGTCAAGGACTTTGCCAAGATCGCCCAACCAATGACGAGACTACTTCAAAATGAAGTACCATGGGAGTTCAATGAAGATTGTAAGAAGGCGTTCCATGCCTTGAAGGAGAACTTGATCACAACCCCCATTATCCAACCTCCGGATTGGGGGATGCCTTTTGAATTAATGTGTGATGCTAGTGGTTATGCCGTAGGAGCAGTTCTTGGGCAAAAACGCGGAAAGGAGAGCTATGTCATCTATTACGCATCCAAGACGTTGAACCCAGCCCAATGTAACTATGCCACCACGGAGAAGGAGTTATTGGCCATCGTCTTCGCCTTTGAGAAGTTCAGATCCTATTTGTTTGGAGGCAAGACCATAGTATACACAGACCACGCGGCGCTGAAGTACTTATTGAGCAAGAAGGACTCCAAGCCAAGATTGATTAGATGGATTCTTTTGTTGCAAGAATTCGATATAGAGATCATAGACAAGAGTGGTGCCCAGAATCAAGTTGCCGACCACCTAAGTTGAATTCTCCAGCCAGACGATGGGGTGCCGATCAAGGAGACCTTTCCCGATGAGCACCTGAGTCTTGCCCAAGAGGAACCATGGTATGCTGATATCATGAATTATTTGGTTACTGGAGAGATCCCCTCCGATCTTGGGCATTATCAGAGGAACAAGCTTAAACATGGGAGTCGTTTCTACATATGGGATGAGCCATATTTATGGAGAGAATGTGCGGATAAAATAATAAAGAGGTGTGTCGAGGACAAAGAGCAAAGAAGCATTCTTGAGCATTGTCACAATAAGGAGTGTGGAGGACACTTTGGGCACCAACATACTGCAAGGAAGATTTTAGAGTGTGGTTTTTATTGGCTAACCTTGTTTAAGGATTGTTATGAGTGGGTCAAGATGTGCGAAAAATGCCAAAGGGAAGGCAACATCACAAGAAGGAACGAGATGCCCATGATTCCAATTTTTCCCGTGGAAGTGTTCGATATATGGGGCATGGATTTTATGGGACCATTGCCGAGTTCCAAAGGCAAAAAGTACATCATATTGGCAGCGGACTATGTCTCGAAGTGGGTAGAGGCTCGTGATTCATACAAGGATGATTCAAAGGTCGTCTTTAACTTTTTGAGAACTCAAATTTTCAATAGGTTTGGGGTACCTCGAGCTATCATTAGTGATCAAGGTTCTCATTTTTGCAACGCGACGGTGACCGCCTTGTTCAAAAAATATGGAGTTACTCATCGCGTGTCAACTGCCTACCACCCACAAGCCAATGGACAAGCTGAATTGTCTAATAGAATTATCAAAACGATCTTGAGGAAGACCGTGGGGACAACAAGGAAGAATTGGAGTATGCGCCTCGATGATGCCTTATAGGCATATAGGACTGCCTTTAAGACACCTTTTGGCATGTCTCCTTATCGCATGGTCTATGACAAGAGATGTCACTTGCCCGTGGAGTTGGAACATCGAGCACATTGGGTTGTTGCCCAACTTAACCTCGACTGGAACGAGGCAGGTGAATCAAGGAAGCTCGAGATCCAGGAACTCGACGAGATCAGGCTCCAAGCCTATGATAATGCCGGTCTATACAAGAAAAGGATGAAGAAGACCCACGACCTTTTGATAGAAAAGGAGTTCCATTTTGGGCAACAAGTGTTGCTTTATCAAACTCGGTTCAGGCTATCTTCAGGGAAGCTCTCGACCAAGTGGGCAGGACCTTATGCAGTTCAAGCTCAATTCCCAAATGGAGCTGTTGAGATCAAGGATCCCAAGAACGGGAAGATTTTTAAAGTCAATGGCCAGCGCCTGAAGGCCTATCTTGGGCAAGAACAGTTTGTTGAGGGGAACCATCTGGGTTTCCTGTCGAGGAGGACCTCTGACTTCTAAGGATGGGGGTGTCGTGCCCAAGACCTTAAACGGGGCGCTGTCCAGGAGGCAACCTGATAGTTTTTTTAATTTAATTTCTCGTTATTTCTTTTCTTTTATCATTTATTTTCTTAAAAATATGAAAATCTAAAAAAAAATCGTAAAATTATGAAAATGAAAAAATATTAGTTAGTTTATGTTTTAAGTATTTTATTTTGAAGCATTTTATGTTCGAGTCTAACCATAGGGGAAAGTTTGTTTCCGGAGTGTATTTGAATTTTTAAGTGTGCAGGAGATGTTGAGCAAGATGCCGGTTGTAGATCAGGATCCACGATAAAGGAAGGAACTGTGGGAGTGGAGCAGAGGTTTTGGGCAAGAACCAAGTCGTTGGTCAACGACTGTTCAAGGCGGTTACGTACCCCTAAAACTGCGCGCCCGTTAAAACCACCCTACCACGTCTATACCCCCAGTACCCGATTTCAAATTCAAGTCTGCAAGAAACAACCCTACCACCGCCACCACTAAACCCAAAACCACCACCAAGAGAAAATTACCCATGGAATCCGCCAACCCCTCTGTTGATCAAAATCCTGAAATTACCATCGGAACCACCGTGCCAAAAAGCCATCCGGTCGATGCGACGTTGCTAATGAGCGACGGAAACCCCAGTTTGATTGAAGAGGTGGCGAAGCAGACGGAGGAGGAAACTCAGTCTAAGCCGGCGTTCGAGGAAGAGGAATTAGAGGAAGAAGCAGAGGAAGAAGACGACGGTGAGGACGAAGAGAAAGAGAAAGGTGATGAGGGAGAAGGCAATAATGGCGATGAGGATGATGTGGATGAAGCCATTGACGCAGTGGTGGCGAGACTGGCAGCGGAGGCGTTGGTGCAGGCGAAGACCAAGGCCAAGGAAAGTCCGGCGAAGAAGAACGGAGCCCAGGTGGCTAAGAAGCGTCCTCGCGGTGGCAAGGAAACACCGGCGAAGAAGCACAAGACTGCTGCTTCAGACGCCGGCTCCTTCCAACCGTCAATCTCAAAAGGAACGGCCGTCGAGACTCCGTCAAAGGTTAGCGAGGAAGAAGAAGTAGGGGACGATGTTGGTGAGGAAGTGGATGTTGACCAGTCTACCCCAGCAAGTGGCAGGAACAAGAAGAAGAGGAAGGGCCCCACAGTGGTGATGTGCAGGAAGCCCAGAGAATGGAAGGTGACAGCACCCAGGGTTCTTGACTTCAAACTCTACGAGAACCTGGGTGTTGCCCAGGAAGTCAGGGAGCTGTTTGACGGGATAGGCTGGAAGAAGTTTTTGGAATGGCCTGTGGAGGTCTATGAGGAGCAAGTTAAGGAGGTATACAGTACGGCGGCGATAACAAGTGATCCCGAGAATGGGGTGAGCATGATCTCCTTCTCGCTTTTGGGCTAGAAGTATGACTTTCAAGTGAGTGCACTGAATCAGATATTGGGGATGGTGAGTTTGAGGGATCTGGCCAAGAAGGAGTCCATGGAGGCCAAGACCATGGTGCCACCCCCAGGGGATGTGGCTTATGAGGAGTAGTGGAAGGAGATTGGGAATGGAACGCCGTACTACGGGGCCAACAACAAGGGAACCGAGCTGAAGACTCACGCCCTTAGGCTTTGCCATCGTATCCTTGCATACAACTTGTATGGCAAGAACGATAGCGGAAATAGCTTGAGCAACAAGGAGCGGTACTTACTGTGGTGTATGCACACCAAGACCAAGGTCAATTTCGCGGCGTTCCTTGAAGAGCAGCTCAAGACAGTGTTGGCAAAGCAAGCGTTGGGATGCACTTGTGGCCACTTCGTAACGACATTTGCAAATGGAGTTGGGGTCTACGATGAGCTGAAAGGGAAGCCGATGATGGTGGTCAACAAGCTAGGAGAAGCTGCCTTGAAGAAGATGAATGATATTGAGCTGAGAAATGGCAGATACGTGTTTGTTGACTACAACATGCCAAAATCTACCAGGCGACCACCCTTGGGCAAGAAGGAGGAGGCAAGCACCAGCGCAGCGGTGCTGCCCAACATCGAGATCGAGACCAGACTGGCCAATATGGAGAAGTTGTTGACAGAGATCAGGGATGCCCAGCTGGCATTCTTTGCACACCAAGGATTCAGATATTCACCTAAATCTTCTCTTTGACTTATGTTCATCCCTTTTATGTTAGTTTAGGTTTTTATTTTTTGTTTTTGTGTTTTTGTTGTTAAGTCTTGTTTTGTATTTTTGTGATGTTAGTCGAGAGGGTGTTCTTATTGTCTTCACCCACAATTTGCCTAGCAAATTGTGTGGTGAAGACCTTAAAGTTTCCATCTCAGTCTGTTTGTAATTAAATGTTGATTCAGTTTGTTTTATGTTTGTTTGTTGCCCAACAGTTTACCCACTTTGCCTAAGGCAAAGTGTGTGGGTGTTGGGGAGTCAGTTTGTGTTTTTAAAGTGTGTTTTAGTTGTTGATCAGCATGTTGGCATGATAAGTTGGAATAGGTTTATAGATGATGCCGTATGTAAATAGGTATGACGGAATGAGATATTGGGCATTAACTGTGAGGATTTGAGCTTTTAAAATGCTATATACATGTGCAGCATTGCTTTCTTTCTTGAGTGATAATGACCAGTTGACATTTGTTGATCTAGAAGTTGTCTGAATCTCTTATTAAAGCTTCATGAAACTTAGTTGAACTACTTAGATGAATTAGGCATTTTTGTTTAAAGAAGCCTATGGCCAAAAATTCCCTGCCTTGACATTTATCCTTTGATTAGCCCCCTTGAGCTTGGATCGTATTCTTTCAATCCACTTAAAGAAGCCTGAATTTTAAGTCTTCCCGGTCAAGAACTCGGGTCTAGAAGAACAAGGGATGGAAGGAAATGTTGGGTAGCACTTAGTGGGAAATATCACCTAAGTTAGAGGTGTTGGGTTTAAAAAAAATTATGTTTAAAAGTTTAGAAAAAATAAGTGTAAGGAATCGAGAGCAATCTGTTGCTCGAGAATCTAGTTCTTGACTTAGCCAGTTCCTAAATTTCCCTACCTTTTTGTCTTAGACCACATTACAACCCATTAAAGACCTAAGGATAAGCAGTTCGATTTTGTTCAAAGGAGTAGAGATGTAGAGGGCAGGCAAGCCTATGGAGAAACATTGTTGATCTTGGTCAAGAGCGTATACACTTAACCTTATACACTTGAGAGAAGAGTGCTGGTGAGAATATCCTTGTTGCCCAATAACTCTATCTTGACCTGTTTGATGGCAATGTCTGATTACATATTCTGTTTTGACTAACATGTGCATGAGCTGATCTTTTGAGTCTGTGTTTTTGTTTTGTCTTTTCTGTGTTTGAGTCTTGGGCAAGTTGCAACCATACACTTGAGGGCAAGTGTAATTCAAGTGTGTGGGTGTGATGAACCCATATTTGTGTCCATCTTTTCTTGTGTTTCTTAGTCTTTTTCGAGTCAAAGTGTGTCTGGAAGGACACAAAGTCGAGAGATGGTGTGCAGGGGAGAACAGGTGGGATGTTGGGCAAATCCGATGGAAAATCTGTTGTTGAGATGCTGAGATGGTGATACGATGCAAATGGGCATAGGGCTGGAAGCTTGTAGCTGGGCAACATCGAAATATCCATTCTACAAGTCAGGAAGTACCTCCTCATATCCTTTAAGCCAACAGACAAAGTACTCGGAGGAGCCAGGATCTTGGTCAACACAAGAAGCAATTCAGGATGCAAACATGGAGGGCAAGATGCGAGTCGAACCAGCAGTAGATTTTTCTTTTCCTTCAAGGAAGAGGATAAGGATTGGATCTTTCTTTCCTTATCCTAGCCGGACCTAATCAAAGAAGAATATCTACCAAGCAAGGAAAGAGAATCGTGCATGCATGCATGAGAGAGAAAGGGCGGATGTGATATGCATGGAAGAGTCCTTCATCAACAAGGAAACTTCCCTAAACCCTAATTTCCATCGCCTATATATATGGCCGACTCCATTATGTATTGTGTGCTGATTTTTATTCTTAGTTCTGCATTCTTAGTTGAGAGAAAGTGAGGAAAAAACAAGTCCTACATGCAATTTACTTTTATTTCGTATTTACTGTTTTAGTTTAGTTGTTGGCATGAAGTCAAGACCTTAGTTGTTGACTACGCTTTTGGGCAGCAATCTGTTTCCAGATTTATGTTAAGTATGTTTTTCTTTATATGTTTTGTGTTTACGTTTATTATTATGTCAGCTAAGTTTATTGTTTGGGTTAGATGTAGATGAAGTGATTCTAATTACTCGTTCTAAACTCGTGAGGTCTAATTGTTTAAGTTCGTTAATTGATTTTGTTCCCGAAACACTTAGGATTAATTCTAGACTTAATTGATATTGATATTTGATTGATCACCATCTAGATATTGAGATTAAATCATTAACAGAAATTGGGATTAACACGAGAGTGTCTTTTGTGCCCAAGAAGGTAAGGAGTGTTGGAGAGCAGTCGGTATTGACCTACCCCTTGGCTGTCTTGGGTCTATTTATTCTTAATGCCTGTTGGACAGCATCGTTACTGAAGTGTCTTCGTGACTTTGTTGATCAAGAGAGGAGATCTTGCCTTCTGGTCAAGATCTGTAAAATTGGATAGACATAGTCTAAGTGTGTTTATATCGTGACTTCGTGACCTTAGGGTATAAACTAATCTTTGTCTTAAACCAAGTAATGAAATCAGTAAATTGAATATCCTTGCACCAATGAACGAGTGAAGAGTAATTAGGATCATTGATTTGAAACCCAATCCAAACATCTTTTGTTATTTGATACTTTTACTTATTGAGTTACAGGTTATTGAGTTATAATCAAAATCTCTTTTGTTGAGTTCTACCTGAAGAGCAGATTACGCCGAGTCCCTTGGGTTCGACCTCACTTGCCGCTGACTACTACCTTGTTGGGCAAGAGGTGTTTATAAATATTATTTGTGCAAAAAGTGTGACGACAGCGCTTCGTCAAACATATCAAAATTTTAGTTTCTTACGCTATGCTAAAAAACAAAATGCAACATAAAGGCCAACATTGCTCTTTAAACACAAAGAAAATCACTTCACCTACAAATATAATTAACATACATTCTCATTGTAATTCAAATAAACATGCTTCGTACTTTAACACTTCATAGCAAAAGAGGCCACCATTTTAATCGATCTAATTTATACGCATGATTTCAACAATATAGAAGAGAGCACACTTATGCAGAGAGGGACAACATTTTTTTAAATTCATGCAATACCAAAAACATAAACATATATAGGATCGATCAAACAATGAACTTATACAACTAACAACAAGCAAACAGACATAAGAAGGAATACCTCATCCCGCAAGCAAATCTTTGGATTCAAAAGCTCCCGAAACCAGTGATAATTTCCACTTCTGACAACAGAAGAAGGCGACTGAAGCCTAGGTTCAGGGCTGCAAATAATAGATAATCAAATATTAATTCTGAGAAATAAATCCACAAATGTATTAGATAAGATTTAAATGCACAAATCTATTAGATCTATTAATGAAGTACCCATCATGACTTTCAGCAAATCTCATCCAGGCCTTGAAGTCATCGGTGTAACCGAACATTCTGGATCAGCAAATTCCTTAGAAGCTATGGGGCTGAGACTGGGGGGGAGGGGAGGGGAGAGTTTTATCTATTCTGTTGCCACTGGGAGGAGTCACTTTAGGGTTTGCAGGGGCGGTGGGGGACCTGTAGCATGCTACTACACGGCAGTCAGAGGAGCAGCCGATCTTCTTCGTCACGGGAGATGTAGCATCTCCTTTGTTCTTCTCTGCAAGCAGGATCTGAACCATTCCCTTCAACTCCGCTATACCCACATCTTGAACATCCAAATGCTGAAGAATCTCCTGGTAATCCAGTATCTCCTCCTACAAGCCCAAACAAAAACAAGAAATGCATGTATATTTACAATCTTTCTTCACGAAAAAAGCAAAATCACTGGAATGCAGATTTTGAAATATTCTTACGTTATCAGAAACGAGCCATTTGCCGCCTCATCTCGCCTTCGAACCAGCAGTGAAGTTTGCAAGAGGAGCTCGGAGAGCAGCGGGAAAAGCTCTTCATAAATTTTGTTGTCGCTGTACTGGAGATTTGTATACTACGGCACAAAGCGGTGGCTCTCTTAGAAACAGGAGCCGGTGCCGCCTTCTCCTCCAAGGACTCATCGACGTGGTAACGGCTTCGTTTCTTGGGCAGAGGCACCATTCTTCGGCGGGATGGCTTGGGATGCTCAAGGGCGACGGGATCTGTATTTTCGTCGAACAGAGAGAGTCGGGATGCCTTCTTCGGGATTGCCTCTTTCTCTCGACCTTTATACAGGCTGTGGCGACATCTAAAGTTTTCAAGCCAAGTGTCGCCACCTGACGAAGAGGATTTGACAACCCTTTGATTTTTAGGATTTTTCCCCAAATCAGTGAATTTGTTCTTCATTTGGGGAGGTTTTCACATAGAATTGAAGGAAGAAATGTGATAGGGGGCGAATGTGGGAAAAGGGGCGACGCTTCTTCAGCACTTATCCTCCCTTTCTCTCCCTCGCCCTAAATGAAGCGTAGCAATGTATGGAGTGTCGAGATGTACTTTTGGGTGAGGGCAAAAAGGTCCAAATCTCTACTGTAGAAATTATCAGACCCTTGGTGTGGGTAAATATGGGCAACAATGTAAATTCCATTGAATCGACCTTGAAAATTGGCGATGAAATGATTTAATTCGGTGGAATGGACAGTCGAGGAAGAAAAAGAGGAGAGAAGAGAAGAAGAAGGAAGTATCTTGCGTGTTATATTATGGATATGGAGTGGTGTCAAACATATATAACTCAACAGTCCAAAAAGCAAAACAAGGGAAAATGGAGGTCCGATATTTGAAACCACTACGTAACAGTGGCATCCACGTGGCCGCCATCTAACAGCTCGACTTTTGGGGGTCGACTCAGCACGGACCTTCCCCTCGTTTTCTTAGGCAAAGCTCCCACGCAATTTTTTAATTTTATTTTTAAAGCTCACGACACAAAGTTTGTGTATTATATTATTATATAATGTACTTATTGCGCGATTAAACATCACTACATACATAACGAAATCAACGTAGAGTAGTTGCTAGGAGCTGCGAATTTCTTTTCAACCATCTGAAAAAAATGAAAGATATATGTAAATTTGATGACAAAATAAATATAATCAGTTGCTACGTACAAAAGACCGGAGTTCCGAGTTCACCCACTTATATCGCAATTTAAATCATCCGCGTGAGTTTATTTGTATTTATAAACTATTGTAAAATGAGCGAAGTTTTTATTCATATTTTTGTATTTTTGGAATATTCAATAAATTTTACAGGCTATTACCCAAATATATTGTTTTTTTATTTCTTCTCTTTGACGAGCTTGAATATTGAGAGCATTGTTAAGATAGTTTGCATGAACTTGAAGGGTAGTGAAATGCATGCATACATTTGCATTTAATGTACACTTGGCACTCTGATTGTACGTGCGGCGAAATAAGTGTATTTTTTTGAGAACATATGATATCAAATAAAAACTATACAATTATATAGGTGGAACCTCTATACTAAATAAAGACGGGATTATTATACCGTACGCAGGTGGAGTGTGTTGTAAGTGGAGTAAGGTCCCATCTACTGTATAATTTTAAATTGGTTTTAAAGGGTCCAAATAATGGTTTGTGTATGAAGTGGTGAATAAAGGTCCCACTTGAGTGAAGTAGGCGATTAAATTAAAGTAAATTGTGTGGGTCAATAATGACAAATGACTGAATAAATAAAGTGGAAAGTAAGTGCTAGGAGAAAATTGATCAGAAATGGAACATTCATCTTTTTCGTGAACAAACGAAAATGGAAAAATAAATATTTTTTTTCTTTTTATGGATGGAGGGAGTATAATGTACAAAGACAAAATTGAATTCAATGAGATCTTTCATACATTAAGAAAAGACTTGTAGTACCTCCTCTAGCTAATTAAGTTATGTCTTGTCAGCACCACGAAGTAAGTTTTGTTACTTAAGATCATTAAAATTAAATTATTAATATCATTCCCTTTATTTGTGTCACATCCCCAAATTTCGAGGGACGGCTAAGTCGGAGTGTGATAAGGGATTTGATTAAAGAAGCAGGGAAGAGGGGGTGATTACTGAATAAATGATGAATAAACACATATATCAATAATGAAATAAATGAAACATACTTTTATAATACAACCACACATATTTAGAAAACATATACAAGGCTAAGGACAACGTACATAGTGGACGATTGCCGAAAACATATATAGCTTAATAAATTTATTAGGCGTTTCAAAAATAATACAACGGGATTTTTCATAAAAAGACTATGCTTACTAAACTTATTTTTTTTGAATCGTTTGCACAAGCATTTTCTGATTTTAATACTACTAGAAAATTGAGTTATAAGGACACGTACAAATGTCATAATAACAACCTTATTAATGCATTTCTCCTATAATGACATTTATGATAAATGTCGTCTATTCCAGTGTAATAAGAGATAGACTGTGACGTTAGGTACTCTTTCGCAGCACTTACATACGTGTCACTAGAGGGTGAAATGTAATGATAGAAGTTCTGTTGCAACACAATTAGACGTCATGATAAATAACTTAACATGGCATTAACCAGTGTGGCTGAACTAAATTAAATACTAAAAATAAAACTATTAAAACGTTAATGATATTATTTTATTATTACTTGCCATATTTTTCATTACCCTCTTTTGGGTAGTGCTATTCTTTTATCATATTTTTTATGGCAACAATATTTATAGCAAAATTTAACTGTAGATATGAAACAAGAAAAGGAAAATTACTTGGGCATGGAAAAAAAAGCCATAAATAAGTTATCACATTAGATGTATAAATTCTTACAAGATGTCTCAAAATCAATACAAGATGACAGTATACAAATAATAATTATCAGTAGCTTCATTCCAATCCAATAGTAGGTGTCAAGTCTCCAACTAAGCATTATCTGCACACAAAAAAATTGAGATTATGACAAATTTGTAGTGTCAAAAATAAACTAGGCTTTTACAACTAAACCATTTCTCCAGCTGTCCAATTGAAGCACAATAAAGAGATCTATATTTATGACGAGATTACCTTTATTATAGAATGTATTTTGTCTTCCCTAACATAAGATATAAACCACCAAGAGTCGAACAATCATGTACTAAAAATAAGTAAGGTAAAATTAGAGCCATTTAGTGAACCAATGCTTTGAAAGCTGAATTACCACAATAACTAAATTTTCTGTTAATGAAATTTGATCGCATTAGCCTATTCCTTCAAAAAGTACATGCAATTCGAAGTCACGCCTATACCACCATCTGTTTATTCAGCACCAAAGATAGTGGATTATTGAGCTTTAGAATATATGATGCAAATAGGTTTTCCTTCCTGGAGAAATAGGCACCCACCCAATATTAAAATAACCAAATCATATGTTGAGTATAAAATTATAAAGGTGTTGGAACAGAACAAGAATGAAAAATAACTATTCTGCTAACCTCACACCTTCAAATCTTCCAGAAAAGTTATAGAAAGTTATTTAGTGAACCAATGCTCTGAAAGCATGAACTTACAGCACACTCAATTGTTCAAGTTCATTTATATCTTCCACCAATAACATCTGCATTGTCATATTTTTCTCTTGATAAGATAAATGGAACTCTTCAGCATTATGAGCCTGCAAGAGATTACATATGCACAAATTAGACTTATTATTCATGCATTGGGAACATTTTAACAGTATAAATTTATTCAGAACAAGTTATATATGCAATGAACAGAAGCTATATCTGTACCTTTGCAAATAAGTCTTGAAATTTTCCAAGATTTTACCAAAGCCCTAAACACTGAAATAGAGAGGTCCTTCTTAAATGTGTTAATGACTCGAAGTTATCATTCTCTCTTGTAACACTATACTGCTGCGATTACAAAACATCCAAGAAGATGTTGATCTAGTTTTGTTCTGTCGCTATGGTATGAGATGCAAAATAAAATAGCACTGATACCACAAGCCATCATGACTGAAAAATGTCAGCTCATAAGTACCTTAGATTTCTAAAAGTCGGCAATGGCTTTTCGTAAACAAATGTTCTTCTTATAGCAAAGTGCAGAAACCATCAAACAGTTGCTACAAAATGGGCAGAATTTTAAGTCAGGGGAAACTCGATAAGGTTTACATCTAGCATTAGTGTTTTGAGGTACCTTTTGTAACCACATGCATTTGAAAGTAGCATGCTGGTTCTTGCTAGATGTAAAAAAAATAAGAAACAGAGAACAGTTCATTCACCTCGGTCTCAGGCTTAGTTATCATAAAAATTTACCTCGACTTTTGAAACTTCTTGCAGAACACAACATCAAAAACAAAATATACATTTCCACATATTTTGTCATGCTAACCTGCAACATAACAACTAAGATCCAAAAACAATGAGAAACTCATGAAAGAAAAGTATACTCCCTCCGTCCATTTTGAGTTGCCCTACTTGGGGTTCGGCACGGCATTTAAGGAGAGTTAAAAAAGTGTAAAAAGTGGAGGAAAAAAGACAATAAGGGTAGTGGGATTGTGGGCTATTAAGTTGTTAATTTGTGGATTAGCAAAAGTAGGAGAGAGAAAGTGAGGTTGGTTTATTCCTTAACCTATTTTTTCATTCATGTTTGTTTTTTTTTTTTCATATTGGTTGATTGTTTTTTCTGTTAAATTGTTGTTTCATGTCAGTTTTTTTTTTTTTCTGTTCTTGTTTTTTTTTTATTTTTCGAACTTGTTTTTTTTTTTTTCGAACCTGGTTTTTTTTTATTGGAACCTGTTCTTGTTATCTCACATGTGAGATAACAAGAACAAACTCAGAAATCAGCAAATTCAAAGTAACTTTGCAGTAGAAATAAAATGAGAGGGAAAAGGGAAAGTTTGGAGGCAAAACTGACATTTCATTGAATAAAGAATTGTAAAAGTACACAGGAAGAACAAGTGATTTGATCCAAAAACATGGAGGGAAATTTGAAAAGCTAAAATCCAAAGGTCTCAACTCCTATAAATAGAAGAGGAGAGCAGACAGAATTCACAATACATCTTCACCATTTAACACTACAAAAACTAGAAATACAGAAAATTTGCAGAAATGGCAGAAAACAGGAAAACAGCGGAGTTGAAGCCAGACCAGCTGAATGCCATTGCGCAGTGGCTTCTCTCACACAGCAGGGAGGGCAAACTGGAGTATGGAGCCAAAAAACAGGCTGCAGAGAAGTTTAGCATCAATCTGAAGACCGTATGGTCCATCTAGTCCAGGGCCAAAGCTCAACTTCAGCAGGGGGTTCCTATTAGTCTCCAAAGCAAGAAAATAGGATTAGTGAAGAAGAAAATCAAGCCATTTGATGCAGAAAAAATAAAAAACTTGTCAGTACTTCACAGAACATCATTCAAGAGTATGGCAGAACATTTAGATGTTAGTAATTCTTGTTCTAGATGTTCCCTAGGTGTTGGGATCTCAGAAAATAGCTATCGATAAATGCCCTTATAGAGCCCCCGAAATCTGATTCAAATCCAATATAGTACCTATGGGTACATAAGAAATGTATTGAATCAATTCTTTTTAATGAATCGATCCGATCGCAAGTTCGAATATGGAATTCAAAGGGATCAAATAGGAAAGATTTAGATGTTAGTAAGAGCCAGGTTCATGTCTGGTACAAAGACAAAGAGCTGCAGGCTCACACCAATGCAGTAAAGCCCTTTCTCACTCCAGAAAACAAGTTATGCAGATTGAATTGGAGCATGAGTCAGCTAGGAAACATCATTGAGGGTGGGAAGATCAAGTTTCAGAGAATGCACAATGTAGTTCACATAGATGAGAAATGGTTTTATCTCACAAAAGCAAAGGACAGATACTACCTTGCCAAGGGTGAGAAAACACCATATAGGCAGCTTCAATCTAAGTCTCACATCTTAAAGATCATGCTCAGTTGTGCCATAGCTAGGCCAATCATAGATAAAGAGGGAACTGTCATCTTTGATGGGAAACTGGGAATATTTCCATTTATCACAGAGGAGCCTGCTCAAAGGAACAACAAGAACAGAATCAAAAGCACAATGGAGCTCAAACCAATGCAGTCAGTTACCAGAGAAGTAGCCAAACAACAATTACTCACTGAGGTAACCAATGCAATCATGTCATAATCTGTGGCATCAGCAGGGGCATAGCATCATTTGCCCACTAAGGAATCAAGTGTAGTATCTGCATTCTTATCACACACATAAACATGAAGCAAGCATGGCATCAGCAGGGGCATAGCCTCATTTGCCCAATAACCAATCAAGTGTAGTATCTGCATTCTTATCACACACATAAACAGGAAGCAAGCATGGCATCAGCAGGGGCATAGCCTCATTTGCCCAATCAACAATCAAGTGTAGTATCTGCATTCTTATCATACACATACACAGGAAGCAAGATAATGCCTCACCACACACATAATCTGAATCAAGTGAAGTATCTGTATCCTTATCATACCACACTTCTCACACAAGATTTGTTTTGCAGATTGTACCAGCAATTAAAAGCAAGTGGCCAGAAACTCTAGGAAAAGAAATATGGATACAGCAAGATAATGCCAAACCACACATTAAGGACACTGATCCAGACTTTCAAGCTATTGCACACACAGATGGATTCCACATCCATCTGATAAACCAACCAGCAAACAGTCCAGACACCAACATAAATGACTTGGGGTTTTTTAGGAGCATCCAGTCACTGAAGGATAAGAAAGGTGCAGCAAATGCAGGAGAGTTGCTAAGGAATGTGGAGGAAGCATATGCAGAATACCCTCCTTGGAAGATTAACAAGATTTTCCTACAACTCCAACTGTGTTATGCAGAGATCATGAAAGTGAAGGGGTGTAATGACTACCCTATGCCTCATATGGGAAAAGACAGCATGATCAAAGATGGAGTCTTACCAGATTCCATTGAAATTGATGTACAGCTTGTGAGAGAGAGTTTGGAGTACTTAAAGTTACATTGCATGGGGGAAGACAACTTCTACAACTTAGATGAATTAACAGAGGCATTGGATAGTGTGGGGCTGGAGCACTGAAGGCATGGAAGCTCATAGTGGTAGTACTCAGCAGACTAGTTTACAGGGACAAACAAAGTGCATTTTTTTGGTTTTTGTCTTGTTTGGAATGTAAACTAAACCAATGCAATCATGTAATGGTAAATGTGTTTTTGGTTTGGCTTATGCATCAAAACAGGTGAAGGCAATGTATGAATGCAGAAAATAGAATCCATTTTCAACCACCACAAACCACAAATACAGAAAAATTGCATATAAGGGCATCACCAGCCATCACCATTTCATCAAATGCAGTATGAAATGCATATAAGGGCATCACCAGCCATCACCAACCCGAAAGTTTAAGAAAGAAATCACCTCGCTGTCCGAATCCGATCCGGACTCAGCACGATCCTTGCCATCACGGCAATATCGCTGGTATGGATCCAAACCATCCTCAGAGTCGGGCTCAGCCAAATGCTTGCCATCCCCGCCATCCAGCGCAACGGAGGGCTCCTCCGCCTTAACGGAGGGCACAGGTTCCGGCACCGGGGCAACGGCAGGCTCCTCCGCCACCTCGGGGAATACAGAGTCCGGCACCACCTCAGAACGATGCATCTCAGGATCTTCAGTGAATGGAGAGGGCTCCCAGCCTGGTGGAATCCACAGATCCTCCTCGAACTCCGGCGAATCAGTGGGGGGAGATGGTACCCACGAGGGGGAGGGAAGGGGTGGCATCGACGAACTGGAGGGAGAGGTCGATCTCCACCCTCTCCCAGCCTTGCCGTCCTTCATCGACGCTAGGGTTCAGAGGGGTATAGTGTATTCAGACAAAGGCCGTGGCGGCGGGGAGAGAGAGTGAGAGTAGATCTAGGGTTCCAGAGAAAAAGAACGGCGGAGAGGGAGAGGGTGAGAGTAGATCTAGGGTTCCAGAGAAAAGGAACGGCGGAGAGGGAGAGGGTGAGAGTAGATCTAGGGTTCCAGAGAAAAGGAACGGCGGAGAGGGAGAGGGTGAGAGTAGATCTAGGGTTCCAGAGAAAAGGAACGGCGGAGAGGGAGAGGGTGAGAGTAGATCTAGGATTCCAGAGAAAAAGAACGGCGGAGAGGGAGAGGGTGAGAGTAGATCTAGGGTTCCAGAGAGGCCGTGGCGGCAGGATGTGGAGCGCCGTCGCGGCAAAGATGGAGAGGTTGAGGGAGAGGGAGGGTTGCAGTCGATAGGTGGAGAAGGAGAGAGGGAAGCTTCGAGATGGGAATGAGAGAGAGGGAGAGTTGCAGAGAATAGGGAGAGTGAGAGAGAGGGATGGAAATTTCGAGAGAAATGAGAGAGAGAGAAGGTCTGCCCAAGAGAGTGAGAGGATAGAGAGTTTGAGGGTGGTTGGGTTGGGTTAATTAGGGTGGGTAATTAGATAGGATAATTAATGGGGTAATTTGTTAAGTGTGGGAAGGGGTAGTAATAATGCAAAAGTAATAAGGGTATATGGGTCAATTTGTTGAAATGGGGTATTTCAAAGTGGACACTTTTTAGAGGTCAAATAGGACAACTCAAAATGGACGGAGGGAGTACAATATAGTTGGGGTATTCATGGCTATTGGGTTCGATGTTAATTCTTATGATCTTCGCGAGAAAAAAACATAGTATATCTAACGCACACATAGATATTGGTCACTGAAACACTACATTGATTCTTGGTTGAGAGTGTTGCAACCAATATATTCTAATTAAAATAACAAGCATTTCATATAAAAGCATATGTGAGTGTTCGCTTACGAGTTCCGTGAAACTACTGTCCTGCATCAAGCGTGCATTAAATAGAATAAACAAATAACAGCAAATGTACTTGTTACATAATCTACACCTATTAGAAAACGAGCAGGGAAAGATAAGGTTTTATATATAGACCAACATATATGAATGTGACATATAAAAGCAGATATCAGACTGGTATCAACTCAAATTCTCTTGAAGAGGAGTCGTAGCCAGTAGCATAAAACACAAAAGAACAGAAAATACTTCATGCCAGAAACACAATCTTCTTAAATTTTATTATAACTGTGACGGGATACATCTTGCAACACAAGATTCAGAGTTCAATAAAACAATCAGTTTATACCCGTTTCTCATAATGTACGAAAGTAATTTTGGGTAATTGACAAACATTTACTCATCCCTTGAAGAATACTGACCTTGAAATCAAATTGGGAATTCTAGGTTTTGAAGAATGAACAATCTCTTTTCTCATATTTTGAGGACAAATAACCAATAATGCTTGATTTTGTACCCTTTCATTATTCTCTCGGATGTAAGTTCTTCGGATTCTTCCTTCGCGGCGTCGTCGGGAGGGAGCGAGAGACGATTTTGGTGGGAGTGGGAAGTTTCTCCGAATCACGAGTTTTCATTTTTTTTTTCGAACTTTCAATAGAAAAGAAA
This sequence comes from Schizonepeta tenuifolia, assembly GCA_029490685.1. Taxonomy (NCBI): domain Eukaryota; kingdom Viridiplantae; phylum Streptophyta; class Magnoliopsida; order Lamiales; family Lamiaceae; genus Schizonepeta; species Schizonepeta tenuifolia. Next base: position 16,386,838 of record CM055960.1, on the reverse strand, counting down.
TGATTATTGGAGGGAGTATTCCCGCTATTTCTATTCTTTTTTTTCTTTTTCTTTCGCTAACTTAATTTTAATAAAAAAAAATCAGTAATAAAGGAATTACAAGGTCCATTAATAAGTGTCAGTAAATGCAAACTAGCATGGCATTTAATAACAATTGTCGTATCACCGTCCACATAAAATGTAGTCGCAGGCTAATGTATCGATTGGATACTTATAGTGGCACTTATCTGAAACTGTCATAACTTTAATGTAGTGATAGGCCATTTTTCTAGTAGCATGACCAAATCTAAAACAATGCCGGGGAAGAATGCACTCTTCTGCGAACGCACCTCACCGAGGTTGGCTACTCCTCAATAGAGCACCACACTCATTGGCTACCGTGTACACTAACTCTAGAAAGCACACCTGGGCTAACTCAAAATCTGATCGATTAACTAGTTGGCGAACCAACTCAAATAGGCATAATAGAACTCACAAAATAAATTCTTTTATGCCAAGATAATCACTTTAAAATATACTTTCAAAGTGATAAAGAAAACAGCGCAAAGCTCACATTATTTGATATATAGAAAAGTCCACCTTAACGGAATTACAGAACTAGTAACTAGCTTCCGTATTCCATCCTTTCTTCTAATTGTGACTTCCTACTTCTATCGTAACAAACAAGCTTTAGTCAATAGGTCAAGACAGTTAATGGAAAGAGAAACAGACTCGACAATGGTTAAGCTTTAGGCCTTTGCACTTTAATAATCTTTCATTAACGAAAAGAGATTCGGAAAAATCTCGTTTGGAAACTAACTTGGTTCTCACTCAACGGTTAGAACAATTAAAACAACAGTAAATAACTAAAGTCAACTTAGAAGTTTCCAAGAAATCAAGTTGAAAAGGGATTTAACAGATAAAAGATTTCAGAATTTTCTGCACAACTGCTGCTGCTTCTGAGGCAGTTTCTGGACAACGTATTTCGAAACAGAGTATGTGCAAGATTCCAAAAGAAAGCCACTAATGTTTATTTTACTGTCCAATTTACGTATCTCAATTCACTGAACGAGCAGAAAGTTATGACCGTTTTTATCGAGGGTATCAAAACTGCCAGAAAATACGGTGAACCCTATTCTCGACTCACGCTCTCCTAAGCTCAAAATAGCCATGCAAACCATGCAAACTCTATCCATGCTAACCATGCAACTTCTAGCATGCAAGTCCTATGACCTACATGATTAGAACGACATGCATTCTCGGTTCTCATGTTCAACTCTTTATACATAACATTTTTTTTTCTTTTCTTTTGAAAAGTTACTGACACAAACAACAAAACTTTATTTTCTCAGCTCTTTAATCAATCACCAAATGAGATAATCACTAGCTAAACATTTGATTAATATATAACAACATACTCATATCCATAATCACATATTCAAATATAACATAAATATCCTTTTAATTGAGCAACGACAAACCTAATCGATTTTCCAAAATATTTTTGTTATTTCTAATAAAATCACATTAAGCATTTATCAACATGCTCATTAACTCATATAAGACCTCATTGTTTCTTAGCCTACACTCACTTACTTTTGTTCAATTTTGGTTTTCTAGCAAAGCAATTCATTTTTTATCAATCTCTATATATCATCATAAAACAATACAAGGATTAAATTATAATGTTTAAATCAACAAATCGGATACTTAGTCGATTTAGCAAAAACTCTCAATCCTTAATATATTTCTATACAAAGTTGGTCCATCAATTCTCAATAAATTATACAATGAGCTCTTAGCATACATAATCACTTGTCCTAAGTTACATTTCTCAAATAAATTTTCAATCGATGATTTAGCTCGATTTCCCGTCTCTTACAAAACGAATTTTTTTTTTTTTAGAAAAATATAATTAAATTATATGATCATGTACAAACTTCCTGTTGCTCAATTATATAAACACAATCTCCAAAGCATTCATATAACTCAAGCAAAATCAAGTTCTTCATCTCCAATTAAAAATATAAATATTTTTAGAAAAAACTCAATTAATTCATACATCCATATACTAACACATAGAAGCATAATTTCCAATCAATTCATGAAGATCAAAGCTTAATAAAAAAAATCCCAATTTCTGTATAAGTTTCAACCCTCTCAAATTGATCACCTATTTCTTATAATTTTCGCCTCTCTTCACAAATACTAATCGTACACAAAATATTAATTATACAATACATGTTTGCATAAGATAAGAATCACTTTTCAATTCCTAGAATAAATGGCAGCGGGTCTCAAATTTTGATTTGAGAAAAGACAAGAAATTGGTCATAATAATTTCAATTGAAAATAATGGATTGAATTTTTAATTACAACACTTCCACACAAGCTCGATTTTCAAGAATAAAGACAAAACACTTGCTCATCAATTCCCGTTTCCACAAACTTGGCCAATTTTCGGCTCTAGCTCCAATCCACACAAAACATAGATGAAACTTAAATTAAACCAAGAATAACTATCCTCAATCATCCCAGATAAGTAAAAAGAGATATAACATCTTTCCCCCAATTTCCTACAGTTTCGACTTTACAAAAGAGAGGGGAGAAAAACTTTTGTTTGGATAATGAAGCTTGAAGGTGAAGAAATGGAGTTTTTCCTCCTTCTATGGTGTTGGCTGGTTTGAGAGAGAGAATAGAGAGGAAAGATGGTGGTAGCGGCGGTTTAACGAGGAAGAGAAGAGAAAGTTGCTAACTTACATTAAAGGTGCAAGCAGTACAAATAATATCTAGATATTAGTTAGATATAACTTCTATAAATAATATAGTAGGGGTTAATACACCCTACCAAACACTCTCTAAGTATTATATTAATATTAATTCTAAACCTATTTTAATTTCGACAGGTAGTAGGATGGGTACCCTACATATCGAGTATACCTAATATCTGTGCAAACAAAATAAATTCATTCGTCACCCGGCCCGTACCTGTAAAATCCGGGTATAGGTTACCGAATTACCCGCCAATTATCGGGTTCGGGACGGATATACCCATAAACGAGAACTCGTTTTTCCACCCCTAACTTAACACTCAATTCTAACAAAAGTTGTACATGAAACTTGACATTAGTGCATGCTGTTTAACGACCTTTATGATATAATGAAGGTAAGATCCAAAAAAACCAAGCACCCAGCATAAAAACCAACTTTATTCATTAGCTACTGTCGTACCATCACCACGAATAATTTATAAAAGTAACACGTAATTTAATATGGTGAGGTACTAAGCCCTCAAGTAGTTTTTTGGTCGCTTTTGCTCGAGCTTTCTGTTCAGATTTCGTCAGATTTGTTCTGGCCTCAAATGGTGTCAAACAACTAATACTTATTTTCTGGAGCGCCACGCAATTATTCAAAATGTACGTCACCAGTTCGATATGATCAACGGCATCCATAGAAAACCCTTCAAACTTGAACACTTTGAGATGTTGGTGCGGAGATCTTTCGACATTCGTTATAACTTCCATCCATGTCGTTTCATCTTGTGGGACATTTACAAACTGCATGCATAAGCCGAAAAAAACGCATTGATTTAGCTCGAAAAATGCCAAGCACATTGTGATTGTGCGAAATAACTAGAAATGGAATAGGTAATTAAGTTCACCAACCTCTAGTTTGAATTGCTGAAGATGAGGAGATGTCCATATTAAAGCAGTCAGCGGCAGGAGACTGTGCTTTTGCACGCCATAGTATCTAATTGCCAACTTCTTCAACTTAGGCATTCGAGGTATTAGAAAGTTGTTCGCCAAAAACACCTATGCAAATTACAATGAGTAGTCATACATATGTAAAAGCAAAACCAAAAAGAAAAAGAAAAAAAAGTAGTAATAGTTTCTTAAGATGTAGTCTAACCTTGGGATAATAGAGTCTTAAGTAGAGAAATTTCAGTCGAGAAATGCAGGAAAATACTGCAGAAGCAAAATGTTTTGCATAATCAGAATTTCGGATTCCACAGGTAAAATCCGCCCTTCTAAGTTTTGGGAGATTCACAAGTAACAAACTATTCTCTGTTGTACAAGTGATTCGAAGCCAAGTGAGATTTGGAGCAAAAACTTCAATGGAAATTTGACCAGTGCAATAAAACATATCCAAGTGCTTTAACACGAGCGCCGTGTCATGGACCACAACATCAGATGTCAAAAGTGCCTCCTGGATCACCAATTTCTCCAAAAACGGGCAACTGCTTAGCACCAACGTGATAGCTTCACCGCTCACTTTCAAACTACTCAGACACAATGTTTTGAGGGATTGAATTACATCAGTTCGACATATTGTGCTTTCTCTCAACAACTCTTCAAGAACAACCATATACATCTCATCGTCACCTTGGAACTCCAATTCCAACATCTCAACTTGTCTCGTAAACACATAATCAAGCCATTTGGTGACTTCTAAGTGGGCTGAATTGTTTACATAAAAAGCGATCCTGAATTGTTTCAAGGAAGAGGCTTTATGCAATTGGAGAACAGAGTTTACGAGTTCTATGTACTTGCACCTTTCCACATCCCATAATCCTTCCATGGAAGGCATATCATTTCTAGGATTGATCTTGTACATATCAACATCATTGAAGTCGAGATTAGGAGTGTGTTTCCACAAATCTGCCCATCGGGAAGAAAGAATACTAGTGGCTGCAGCTTCCATCAAGGGTAGGAAAGATAGTATGGCAACGACAATCTGATCTGGCAACTGACTTATCTTATCGAATTTGAGATTTGGGATATGTTTCCACAAATTCAACCATCGGGAAGAAAGAACACTAGTGGCTACAGCTTGCTTCAATGGTAGGAAAGAGAATGCGACAACAATAATTTCATCAGGCAACTCGCTTATCCTATCATGGAGTCTTGTACCACACTATCAAACAAAGCAGCAAACAAATGAGAAGAGTAGGAACAATGAAATAACAAGAAATATAAATCAAAGTTCACAATAAGATCTTTTAATCAAATCCACGATAAGATCTTTAATAAACAGGATAAAAAAACTATACTCATGCAGATTAATCACATTAGCCAAAATAATCAGTAGAAAAGCATTCACATGATTCACAATATCGTTGTCGTCATCACAGGTTTAATTTGAAGAAAAAGTACACTTTTTAATTTTAATCTTTTTGAAGAAAAAAGTACACTTTTTAATTGAAGCAATAAGAAGGCGAATTACATAAATATTTATTTGGATTTACAACATCGATCTATTCCATGGTGAGTTGCGTCAATTCCACACAAGATACAATACATATAAACTAGCCAAAAAAAAAAAGATTTAAAAAGAAACAACAGCATGTATGTGGTTTGAGAGGTCGAGATTACCAGCTTCTTGCCCGGAATATTTGAGGCGGGTTTCAAACAATCTCTATCCATCACAGCACCAATCACTTATTGCTTGATTTCCGATGACATGCAATTCAAAAACTAATTTTTGTGCAGAATATTCATGATTTCTCGAGTAAGAGTTACTAAAAGAATTAGTATTAAACGTATAAAAAACAGGTAAATAAAAGATGTTACTCTGAACACGTTAACGAGATTGGAGAGGAAGCGCAGTGGCGGCGGTGTGCATGGCTCGGGGAGCAAAGGAGACGGCGGGGAGAAGGGTTATTTTCTTTCAATTTCAGAGTTTTGGTTTTGGGACAAGTTATTCATTCACCTTGGAGTATTATTTTTAGATAAAAAAAAACGCCAATTTAGATAGTAAGATAACATTTCACATAAATAAGACTATGAGTAATGACGATCACAGAATGGTAGTTGCTAACCTTATTTTTAACTTATGTATAGTCCATATAATCACTCTCTTTTTTTGCTCACAATGGAGATCACCATATGAGGTGCTCTTCTTTTTTTTTTTTTTTCTCTTTTCATATATTTTTTAATTTAATAATATAAATAATATTATTTTCTAAAATGTAAATTCTATTAATTTCAAATAGAAAACATAGAGAATGTATAAATAAAAATTATAAATTTATCAAAGGGTTTATTCCTTGCCTTGTACGGAAATACTCTAGGCGTATGTTAGCGATTCCTGGTTAACGTACACAGCTCGTCAAAAAATGGCACGAGGAAGGCCGAGGAAAGTGATTCTACCGGAGATGATACGGCCAATCAATTACGCGGAATTAGGGACTCGAACACACGTCAGCTTATAGGTTGATTCAATCCAATTACAAACTGAACAACTAGAGACTCGAACTCCCAATTACTGATCTGGATCGACAATTGAACAAGGAAACGAACAAGATACGAAACAAAACCCCAAATTATCGAATAAAACCCTAGAAAACTACCCGATCAGAAACTATAGCAAATCAACTCCGATTAGACTTAAATTTTAACACGAATTATAAATTGAAATCAGTAACAACATATCCAAAATTCATCCAATTCGCACGAGGGGTTTATGATTTATGAAGGGGCGGACTTTTGGACGATTTTAGGTTGAAACTGGAAACGGTGGCGGTAAGGGCGGAAGTCTGGAAAGGCGTGGGGATTGGGATGGTGATGATGAACGAAAGTGGTGATGGTGATGGTGACGAAAAGGAATGAAAACAGGCTGAAGAACTTACCCCAAACGAACCCCGGATCTACTTGAATCCGAAACGCGTCGATGGATCGATCTTCGTGGCTTGTCTAACCCGGATACGACTGGATATCACGAACGAGACAAATGATTTCAAGTCTAAGGATGCCAACTCAAGGCTCTACCAAGAACAACAACGTGAACCGAAGCACGCGCGAGATAAAAACTGAAAACTTGATTTTTGATTCAATATCGTCCCCTCTGAAAAGTGTCGAACAAGGGTTTAAATACCCTAAAATCCGAATTGGGCCCTTAATACAGTTGGGCTCGAAAAGGAATGATAAAAATACTAACTATTGGGCTCCATTAAATAACACAAAGTTCAGCCCAATTAAAATAAATCCGACATAAAACAATTAAATAGAAGAAGTCCAATTTCGAATTAAAAGGCTAATCTGAAACTTGTGTCAAGTTCACCAACTTGGGCTGCTTCACTCCAACATCTTCATCTTCCAGCTTCTTCCGGACAATGCACTGGAAATAGCCTTGCAGCTTCTTGGCTCTCAATCTTGTAACTGGACCTCTCAGCTGCAACTCCGGGTTTGATTCATCAGTGCTGGATCCCGGCTCATCAGGAGACTAAGGTGGCTTCTGGTTTGTCGTCTATGAATCCTTCGCCGAAGGATTCTACTCCTACAGATCTTAGCTCAGACAAGAGAAAAATGTATGAAACAATGATTCTAGTTCATCAGCTGGAATCTTATAATTTCGAAGGAGATAAGCTCCTTGATGATCTCAGTAGCTCGGATTTGGAAGATAAAGAAAATATTGAGGATAAATCGGAGAAATCTTGCCCTACAAGCAAAGGTATGTCCCTGGAATTCATTGCACCAACTCTAAAGTAAGGTATACATATAGCTTGTTTGAATCCAGAGGATGTTGGTCATGAAGCACAGTAATGGAAGAACGCCATTATTATATATGTTATTGGGGAATCACCATCCATTTCATATTTTCAAAACTTACTTGAAAAAATAGTGGGGAATCTATAATTGTGAAATATTCTATCATGCTAAGGGTTACTTCATTGGAAGAGAGGAATTTTGTGTTGTATGTTGGGCCTCATACCATTGTGAATCGTCCTGTTATAGTAAAGGCATGGGAGGTGTAATTTAGCTTTGAGAAAGTGGTGCTAAAAGTAATCCCTTTATAGATTCAACTTCTTAACCTTTCTCTAAAGTGTTGGGGTAGTCATTAAGTAGAATATGTAGTATTCTTGGCAAGCCTATTTGTGCTGATGAATGTACTATATCTCAAAGTAGAATCTCTTATGCTCATTTCCTTGTGGAAATTGATGTAACTCAACCCCTTAAGTATAAGATAATGATAGAGGGAGAGAATGGAAGACAAGTTGAGCAACAAGTCTTATATGATTGGGTTCCCCCATTTTGCAAACTATGTCAAGCTGTTGGACATGATTATCAAAAGTAAACCAAACGCTCCTCGCCCTATAAGAACCAAATGGATACCTAAAGCATTGGTAGGAGAAAAGGGTAGAGACAATCCTGTAGGTGACAATCCTGTTGTAGATCTTGAGGTTACTGATGTGGCATTACAGCAAAATGAACAAAATGTGATAAATGATAATTGGAATAAGCCAAAGAAGACATTCACCCAATCAATGATAGGTGAAAGCTCTACTATTGTGAGAATAGGTAATACACTTTTGGTCTTGAATGAACATGATGATCCAGGTATATTGAAAAGTGGCTGGGACCTATCCCTTGGCCCCTAAATGAGATTAATCATATGGAATGTGAGGGCTTGTAACAAGTCTTTCAAATTGAAGGAAATAAAGAAATTATTGCTAAGAAAGAAGGTGGATGTAGTTGTGCTTTTGGAGACTAGAGTGAAACCTGATAAATTCAAACAGATTTCAGAAAAACTAAACAAAAATTTGGAATTCTTGAATGATTACACTCGTGCTCGAAATGGGGATTCAGATTTGTTGGAACCCTTAGATTGTAGATGTCTGCTTGGAGAAATGCCATGAGCAAGGAATTAATACATCAATAAGAGATTTAATCTCTGGAAGACAATTTAGTTTCGTTGCAATCTATGCTCTCAACACAATAGAGCATATAAAACCTCTATGGAAGTTTCTCACTAAAGTTGCTCAAGTATGCACTAATGCTTTGCTTATTGGAGGGGACTTTAACACTATTCCTCATCACTCTGATAGATTTCAAGGCAATCCAATGACTGATCATGAGATTAAGGATTTTGGGGAATGTCTTCAAGACAATCAACTATCTCTTTTGAGATAATTAATTGGTAATGAGTTCACTTGGTGTAACAACTAGGAAGACACTGATAGGATATTTTCTTTGATTGATAGATGCATGGGGAATATGGAATGGTTTAGACCATTTCCTTTCATTTCATGTGGACATCTTGGAGAGATGTATTTCTGATCATTGTTCTCAAATGCTTAATATTGGTGATACTGAAAGGCTTAAGAGCTTCCTTTTAGATTTATCAATGCTATAACTGCTCACTCAGACTTCAAGAAGATTATACATGAAGGTTGGATCTCTAACTGTCACTGCAACCCCCTTCTCAATGTTTGGTATAAGTTAAAGAAGCTCAAGCATCCTTTCAAACAGCTTAACACCAAACATTTTAGGAACATTCCTGAGAAGATTAATTTGTTTCGGCAAAAGTTGAGTGATATTCAAAGTCATCTTGTTCATGATAAACTCAATAAAGAGATGATTGCAACTAAGAATTTTATTACTTGGAGATATTGAGAAATGGAGCAAAGTGAAAGAAAATATTTGGCAGCAGAAATCTAGAACAGACTGGATCAAACTAGATGATTCAAACAACAAGTTTTTCCATGCATTTGCAAATGCACGACAGAGCTTCAAAGCTATTAAGCTCTTAATAATTGTAGAAGGAGTCAGCTGTAATACTCAAGGGCAAATCATGGAGAAAATTTGAAATTTCTATAAGTGTTTGATGGGAAGTACAACATATTCTTTACCAATGCTTAGAAGAGGAAACACTCTAATCATGAGCAACAGTTGTTCTTGTGTAGATCATGCACTGAGTTGAAAATCAAGACTGCTCTCTTCAGCATGAATTCCAATAAAGCTCTTGGATTAGATGGCTTTAATGTTCACTTCTTCAAATCTTTCCCGCCTATTATTGGTAGTGAGATCACTGATGCAGTAAAACACCTCTATGAGAATAGCTTTCTTCTTACAACTATCAACTCTACTCTCATTACTCAGCTTTCTAAGAAAGAAAATGCTTGCTCAGTCAAGGATTTTAGGCCAATAGCATGTTGTAGTGTACTCTACAAGATAATATCTAAGGTTCTTGTTAATAGAATGCAAGTTGTCCTTGATGTCATCATTAGTGAAAGCCAATCAGCTTTTGTAAAGGAGAGCGTAATTTTTGATAATTATAAAAGGTTATACTATGAAGGGAAAATCCCCTAGATGCATGATAAAAATAGACATTCAGAAGACTTATGATTCGGTTGAGTGGCCCTTCTTGAAGTTCCTTATCTTGGAATTGGGATTTCTCTTTCAGTTTGTCTCTTGGATTCTTGATTGTGTAACCATGGTCTCTTACTCTATTCAAGTTAATAGGGAAATCACTTATTCTTTTGATCTTAAAAGAGGTCTCAGACAAGGAGATCCTATATCTCCTTTCTTATTTGTTTGTAGTATGTATGGAATATCTCCATAGATATCTCATGGAGCTCCAAGGAAATAAGTTGTTCAAATATCATCCTAAGTGTAGGAAATTCCAACTTGTTCTGATAGAGTTAAGATGATAAGAAGTATGAATCTCAGATAAATGATAGTAAAGCTTCCCCTCAAATGAGGTCATAGAGAAGAATTCTCTGCTCACGCAAAAGCTGCGCAGTTTCTCTAATAATATCGATACCCCTGCCATTAAAATTCATCTATAAATACCCTACTAAGGCTATGCATGCTTAAGGCTTGCAAGGCCCGATAACATAAATAATAATAAAATAAGTATAAACAGAACTTGAATAATTAATTAGCCGCTGCTACTTTGTTTTTGTGCCGAGTATAAACCTTCCACCCACTAGGCGTTGCTCTATCAATTGCACTTGCCGACGAAGCAGCCTTGTCCTCATGGTTGAAATCAAGAAACCGTACTCGCATATCAGCCACATCTACCCACAAACTCTCATTCGCGCCATAGCCTTGCCACTGAACCAACCATTGATCCACTTCCTCATTCTCCCGAACCAACGAGTGGCAGTGTAACATGGCCACCGGTAAAAATAGAGGGTCTACCGCCAACAACTCGTTTGGCAAGGTAGGAGCAACAGCCATATTCCCAACCGCCGGCTTCAGCAACGAAACATGAAAGACGGGATGAACCTTAGAGTTTTCTGGTAATTTTAGTTTATATGCTACCGACCCAATCCGTGCTTCAACGGCAAAGGGCCCGAACAATCGGGGTGCCAACTTGGTGTTTGCAGCAAAAAAAAGGACTACGTTGGCGATACGGCCTAAACTTCAGATAGACCATATCCCCCACAACAAATTCCAAGTCCCGACGATGCTTATTTGCCTATCTAACAATCCGCCGTTGCGCTCACTCCAAGTGCATCTTCTGTCCCAACATATCGTCTCGATCGCGCAGAGTATCAACCACCGCCTGAACACGCATCTCACCGGGTAAAAACGGCACAAGAGGTGGAAGAGGCCGACCATATACAGCTTCAAAAGGTGTACAACCAAGACTAGATTGAAACCCTGTATTAAAACAATATACAGCCCAAGACACTTTTCCCAACTCATTGATTGTTCCGAAGCAAAACAGCGTAAATATGTATCGAGACAGCGATTCAATACTTTCATCTGACCATCGGTCTCAAGATGGTATGCCGAACTCATGTGAAGTGTAGTACCAACTAATTTAAAAAGCTCCTTCCAGAATTGGCTTAAGAACAATGGATCACGATCTAATATAATGGACCCCGGCATTCCGTGTAGTCGAACAATCTCCTTTGTAAATGTTAGATTTGAGCATGCAGCTCAATCAAGTTGGCAGGTTTATGTAGAAGGTGGTCAGACTGAAATGTTACAAGGTGTGCTGACACAGAATAAAGATTTTGTTCTTCAGTTTGAGCTAGTGCATTGAGGAACAGGTTGGAACAGATTCGGAAGATTCTTTCCATATTTAAGCGGATTTTGAGGAAGTTCTTTTCCTTATCCAGTATTGATGCGGAGAAGATCATATCCGATGAAGATATTGTTTGTTCCACAAGATAAGCCTCCAAATGAAGTTTCTATCTACAAGGAAACTAGGGCAAATCTTTGAAGATCTTATCTAGGGTTTCTCAAGACCTATATAAGTTGACTTCAACATCACTTTGGAGGCTACCGCTGCATTAGCTATATTTCGTGTTTTCATAGCTAGTATACTTCGTGTGAGAGAGTATTTTTCATATTGTACTTGAGAGTATTTATTCATACAAAAACACTTGATAGAGAGGTGAGTGTTGGGTTGCGACTCAAGCTTAGAGTGTTCGAGTGCGTCTTGGGCATTCGTTGGTCCACGTGTTGTTGGGGAGTGTGTGAGTTAGGAGATTTCATATGGTTGACGAACTATATGTGTAAGAATCTGTAACTACAACTTTCAATAGTGGATTGATTCTCTCTTGGGCAGGAAGGCCCCCCAGACGTAGGTTGACTAACCGAACTGGGTTACCACTTCTGTGTGTTCTTTACTTAGCATACTTATTGCTTTCTGTGCTAATCTCTGTGCTAAGTTTTGCAGTAACGAAATACAATTTACATGTATAAATTGTTGAGTTAAGTATTTCAGTAAAGTTCTCAGCCACATGTGCAGTGAACGAATGTTTCAGACCCAAAAAATGACAATACTTAGAAAATCAATCCACCACTACCAAAATGCAATCAAATCCTCCAGAACGCGGCAACCCTATAATGAAATCCATGTTGATCTCTTCCCAAACGCGGGCAAGAATAGGGAGCGTACTGAGCAAACCCGCCGGGCTCTTGGCCTCATACTTATTTTTCTGACACACATCACAAGCTGCTACAATTTCGAGATAGATTTCATTATTCCAGGCCAATATCAATTTGCCGCGAGACGACGATAGGTCCCGAAAGCTCCTAAGTGTCCACTTGCTGGTTTGGCATGAAACTCATTGAACAATTTTGGCACCCAAGGTGAATCTGTAGGTATCACAAGACGACCCTTATAGAATAACACTCCTTGAGACTGACTATAGTGTTTAGGAGCTGACTTTCCGTTCTCCAAATACTCCAGAATCCGAGCCAAGTACGGATCATCTAGTATTTTCCGCTTCAATCTTTGCCAATCTAGCTACCTTGGCGTTGTTATGGTTGCCAACTCTAGCTCAATTTCGCGACAAGAAAGAGCATCAGCCGCTTCATTTGTTCGCCCTTCCTTATAAATAATGTCAAAGTCGAACCCCAACAGCTTGGCGGCCCAATTTTGCTGAGCATGAGTAGTCAAGGTTTGGGATAATAATTGTTTCAAGCTCCGCTGATCAGTACGAACAATAAAATGGCAGCCAAAAAGATAAGGTCGCCAATGTTGTATTGTCAACACCAAGGACATTAGTTCCTTCTTATAAGTTGACTTAGCTAAAAGATTTTCTGACAATCCCTTGCTGAAATAGGGAATGGGTCGCTTATGCTGCATCAGGACTGCGCCAATACCTCATCCGGAAGCATCACATTCCACCACAAATGGTTGTGCAAAATCTGGCATACGTAGCACAAGGGCAGTGGTGAGAGCTTGTTGTAGTGCCCAGAAAGCAGACTCGGCCTCATCTGTCCAAGTCCACGACTTCAGAGCTTTCTTCAACAACGCGGTCAATGGAGCTGTAAGCTTACCATAATCACGAATAAAACAACGATAGTAGCCAATGAGACCCAAAAAACCTCGGAGTCTGCGAATCATTTTTAGGGTAGGCCACTTCAAAACTACACTCACCATAGGGGGATCCATATGCACACCTCTTCCGGAGACGACATGGCCGAGGTACTCATCCTCCTGATTGCCTAATGCACACTTCTTCGGATTGTTAATTAGGGAATGTGTATTTAGAAGGGATAATACCTGGCGTAGATGTTGCATATGCTTAGACCAAGACCTGTTATAGATTAGTATATCGTCGAAGAAAACAAGGACAAATTTGCAGAGGAAAGGTCGAAAAATGTCATTCATAAGGCTCTGGAAGGTTGCTGGTGCATTAGTTAAGCCAAATGGCATCACTAAGAACTCGTAATGCCCGAATGTGATCTGAAAGCTGTTTTTGGCACATTCTCTTCTGCAATACGGTTTTGATGGTATCCGGCTAGCAAGTCCAATTTGCTAAAATATTGTGCACCATGAAGCTCATCTAATAACTCTTGAATCACAGGAATTGGATACTTGTCTGCTACTGTGGCTTTATTTAATGCCCGATAATCGATGCAAAATCTATATGACCCGTCTTTATTGCATACTAAAAGCACCGAGCTCGAATATGGGCTATTACTAGGCTGAATGATGCCAAAGTCGAGCATTTTAGCAACTAATTTCTCCATCTCATCCTTTTAGGAATGATTGTAGCAATATGGTTTGACAAAAACTGGAGTTGTTCCTTCTCAAAGTATAATTCGATGATCAGATGCTCTTCTTGGGGGTAATCTTGTCGATTTCTGAGAGACCGTGGAAAACTCGTTCATCACTCCATCGAGTTCCCATGCCTGACAAGAATCAAACGAGGCTCCATTGGGAAAAGATAGCGGCACTTCATCCTCCATCGTCCAGAGCAGCCATGCTTCATCACCAGCTTCCATTGAAGCTAAATCTTCATGTGCACATTCACAGAGCGTAAGGGTTGGGTCCCCGCGCAAGCAAACCTTGCGACCATTCCATTCAAACTCCATTGACAACTTTGCCCAATTAGCTGTGACATCTCCCAGCTTCGCCAACCATGAGACCCCTAAAATAAAATCCACACTGCACAAATGTAGCAATTAACATGAAATAAATGACCATCAATAGTAATAGGTAGTGCTCGACACACTCCTCGGGTTCGAACTTGTGTGGCGTCACCGAACACCACCTTGATATCTGTTGTAGGATCAATTTGTAGCCCTAATTTGCGAGCAGCGTGTTCAACCAAGAAATAATGGCTAGTCCTACTATCCACCATCGTCAAACACCTGCGTCCTTCAATGTGGCTGAATAGTTTCAGTGTTTGAGCACCATCAAACCCTTAAAATGACATACGAGAAAGTTGTAGATGCTGCAATTCTAACACGGGCTCTGTCTCTTCTTTCTACACAACAGACTCCAAACTTTGCTTCCTGGTCTCCTCAAACTCGTCATCTTCTGCCTCTATAAGACCGCTAGAGACTTAGCTGTATATTTGTGCAACGGGCTATAGGGTTGGCCACATTTATAGTATTTTCCTTTAGCTCGAAACTCCCTTACCTCCTCCGGTGTGAGATGTCTGATGTTTTTGTTCATGCGGGCTATGAAACATAGTAGTCGGACGTGAGAGCATGCCTACTGGAAATGTTGAGCGTGGCGGAGCAGCTGCTGATTTGGGAGAGCGAGCGATACGGTGAGCTGCCCGAATAGTTGTATAAACGTCTCTCGCTTCAGATTTAGTAATACAATCATGAATGGATGGTTGCAAACCCCCAAAGAAGTTTCCTAAGTACTCTGCAGGAGGGGTAGAGATGGCAGTTGTGCAACGCGCTCTTCAAAATGATAGATGAAATCTTCCAACGATCCAGTTTGCCTAGTGAGAAACATGGCTTCATATGCGTTGATAGCTGAACTATCTCCAAAATGTTCTGAAATTGTCCCCATAGGATGGTAACTGAATGCCACAGAATCCACTGCGCCCAAAACATCGACCTCCCTATCATAGCAATGAGAGCCATCTGAACACGGTCTTCTAACGGTACACGGTGAACCAAAAATATTGTTCTGCCTGAGCCAACCAAGCCAACGGATCTATACCATCAAACATCGCGAAGCTCCATGCATGGTAACAAGCCCCCAGATGACCCTCTTTCTCCGTCAATCACCTTAGGGTGGGAATCTTTTTTGCCTGTGCTGCTGTCATCACCTGTCTTCACTGACTAATCGCCAAAATTTTGAAATACCCGGTGTAGGGTTTTGGAGGGTGGTCAGATGAACTCAAAGCCTCCAACTTATCCAAGATCGCCGCCAACTGGCCATCTTGGTGACCTAGGGTTTTGTCTAAAGAAATCAGCGAACCCTCACAGTCTGAAACCCTAGCCATGGTAGTTTCAATCATTGTCTGCATCTCTGATATCATCTTCTCCATCTTCGTCGTGTGTTAGGTTCTTGGCATAAACCGTGCACGTCGGACCAATTTGATAGAGTTAAGATGATAAGAAGTATGAATCTCAGATAAATGATAGTAAAGCTTCCCCTTAAATGAGGTCACAGAGAAGAATTCTCTGCTCACGCAAAAGTTGCGCAGTTTCTCTAATAATATCGATACCCTAGCCATAAAAATTCATCTATAAATACCCTACTAAGGCCCATGCACACATAAGGCTTGCAAGGCCCGGTAACATAAATAATAATAAATAAACTGTAATAGAATAAGTATAAAAAGAGCTTGAATAATTAATTAGTCGTTGCTTCTTTGTTCATGCGCCGAGTATAAACCTTCCACCCACTCGACACTGCTCTATCATGTTCATGTGTGTTTTGCTGATGACATGTTGCTATTCTCAAGAGGAGACACTCAATCATTCCAATTGCTAATGCAGGCCTTCCAAAAATTTGTTGATGCTTCAGGTTTAAAAGCAAATTAATCAAAGACAAATATATATTTTGGTGGAGTCTCTCCAATAGTTCAAGAGAAGATTGTTCAAAGGTTTGGAATGGAAAAGGGTGAGTTGCCTTTTAGATATCTTGGAGTTCCTCCTCCACAAAGAAGCTTTATGTCTAACAATGTCAACCTCTAATCAAGAAAATCCTTGCTAGGATGATTGTTGGTCATCCAGGCTTCTGTCTCAGGAATAGTCCATTTGATTAAGTTTGTTCTTAGGTATTTCCTATCCCTTAGAAGGTTGTGAAATTAATCCAAACTGAATGTAGAGTGTTTCTTTGGACTAGAAAATCTGGATTGAGCAAACGTGCTCTTGTTGCATAGAAGTATTTGTGCCTCCCCAAGTCTGCTGGTGGATTAAATATCACAAATATTCACTTATAGAATAAAGATGCTCTTGGGAAGATGTTTTGGAATGTGGCTCAAAAGAAAGATAGAGTTTGGATTAAATGGATTCATGGGTATTATGTCAAGCGGCAAGACCTCACCACCATGCCTTTACCTACTCAAGCATCATGGGTGGTGAGGAAGATTATTCAAGCCCGAGATACTGTGTTATTAGCTCCTCAATGTGTGAATTTGTTGCTCCAACCTCAATGCTCTATTAGGAAGCTATACAGTTTGTTGCGAGGAGAATCTCTTAAGGTGGAATGGCAAAGAACTGTGAGAGATAATGCAGCTTCATTGAAGTGTGTGTGTTTAATATTGTTTCTTATGGTGCTAGGGAGATTATCCACTTGTGATAATTTGGAGAATTTTGGTATCCATGTAGATCCTCTTTGCTACCTTTGCGAGAAGGAAATAGAGAGTATTAATCACTTATTTTTTGCTTGTGAGTTTTCGGCCAAGGTTTGGGAAACTGTAACAGCATGGGGAGGAGTGGCTCGACCTGCTCAATCTTAGCATGCAGAGAAAAGTTTTTGGTGCTACAATGTGGTTCTTAATCCAACAAGCAAAGGATGTACAAAATGTTATTGGCTATTGTGGTATATCTGGTTTGGAAGGAGGGGAATAAGAGGAAATTTCAATAAGTTGTGTAGACAACAAAGAGTGTGATAAAATAGTGTGAAATTATGGCTGCAACTAGATGTCAATTGGAACCTAAGTTAGCTAGGTTTCTGCATGCTTTGTAGTTGTGTTCAACGTGGCTAATTGCATGGTTTTTTTTGTATGAGTTGTAACTGTTCTCTAATTCCTATTTGGTGAAATAAATTACTTTTTACCCAAAAAAATAGAAAACATTACATTAACAATAAAAAAACTCATTACTTAATTAAAAAAGAAGTATGCCAACACTGATATCTTCATTTTATAAATTTATTTTAAAATTATTTTAATTTAATAATCTGAATAACAATAATCTTTAAAGTATAAACTTAATTCATTAAATTTAACTAAAAAACATTACATTAAATTCATAATATGAATAACAATTATTTTTTAAAATGTATATTTTATTAATTTTAAATAAAAAATTACATATTAATTATTAAAAAACTCATTACATATTTAATAAAAAAGAATATGTGCCCATGATGATCTCTTCATTTTATATCTTCATTTTACATTATTTTGATTTGATAATTTGAATAACAATAAGCTTTAAAGTACAAATTTAATTTATTAAATTTAACTAAAATACATACATTAATTGAATGACTATGTGTATATTTAAATAATGTTATGAAAATGAGTTGTTTGTGTGTATATTTTATAGGGGGAAAAGAAACAAAAATTGAGTCAAATGGGAGTGCGCCACGTGGCCAAAAATGCTTTTCATAACACAACGATCACCTCTTGGCCCAATCAACATTTTGTGATCGCAACAATGACGATCATCACTATCATCCTAGTGACGATCGTTGCTATGGACAGTCTAATAAAAAAAATACTAGCCAGTGTTACCTTTTATTTTTATCTCTTCATCTTGTTTTACAAATATTTAATGAATTTATAAACAAGAATTCACAAATGAAGAAATTTGGATTCGTGAAATTCTAGATTTTACAAAGATTTCACGAATCTACAAACGACGATGACATGAATGTGGAAGAAACGAAATCAGACATTTGTTTCGCCCTATCTCTCTCAATTACACGCGATGCGTTGTTTCCCTCTCTCATTTCTGATTCAACCACCGAGTTGCCTGCCCTCTTTCTAAGTCCCCTAATTTCATGTGGGAGTAAGAACGCTGGAACTTGGGAGCCTAGAACAAAAGAGATACTACAAAGTTGTAGGGTTGTTTTCAATTTACAAACTCTGGAGTACTCTTTAATTTATTGAATTATTCATTGAATGTGAGATAATTTCCTTCAATTTACTCGACTATTGATTGACATTTGTAATAATTTGAGAGTATAAATGTTGCCTAGAAAATATGCCTCTAACTGTAAAAAGAAAAAATGAAAAGAAAATGAATTGAGAAGGAGATCAAAACACGATAAAGGGCCCTTTTTTTCCTTTTCGCCTAAGGCCGGCCCTGCTTCTCATCACCCTTTCCTCTGCTTCGAACTTGGTGACAACAATAGGAACTCGCCCGATTCTGCTTTCTTTCTGATAAATATTGGATTCTTATTTTTTTGAATTTCATGACTCAATCTCTCAATTAGCTTTTTACTTTTGGCTGATCAATTGATTTTGAATTCTTAATGTATTTTTTCTGATTGTGCATGGAGCTTGCGTTGTGTTGTGGATAAGGGTTACTAGATTTTGTGAATCGTGTTTTTTTACTCCATTCTCAATTTATTGTTCTTAATGTTTCAAAGCAATATTACTCCAATTTTATATGTAGTAACATGTGAAACATAATATCTCATTTGTGGTGCCCCTTTCGACGGAGTAACTCAGGCTGCTAGTTCCTCAGCTGAAAAACTCAGCTAAAAAGCCATTCAGGCACTGGAACATCTTCATTCCCACATGGATGACATCAAACAACTATGAAGACAGTTGGAGAAATTCAAGTCTCCTACCCAACCACACTTGATGCAAAGATCGCCAAATCTCAGGATGCTTAGGACATGGCGTGGGGCAAATTGATTGATGGCGTCGTCTTATCCAAGGCCATAAGTGCGACGGATCGCATGCAATCCAGATGGAATGAGCATGAAGTAGAACTTCAAAAAATCATTGCCTTCAAAACAGCGACTGAGTCAGTTAATCAATCATCTAAAGAACTTATCGGCCAATTGACAGACAAACAAAATAACATAGCATAAGAACTTGAAAACATCAATGAAGCCCTTGTCCCCATCATTGCTGATGCTAAAAATCGGGGAGGAAAGGAACTGACAATTGAGCAACACAAGAAAGCTGCAAGTCAAAGGTCTTCAAGTTGATCGGGAAGCTTAAGAAAAACATTTCTGACGAAGACTGGGTGGTGATAGCCAAGGCAGCTCATGCATCCAAAACTCAAATTGCTGATCCTCAATATTGAAACAAATTCCTAACATATTTAGAAACAAGATTAAGTAATATCGCCAAGAAAGTTCTCACACAGAAGGAGAATGCATCTAAAGAGGTTCAAAAGAAACTCAATAGAAGGATGACCTTGAGAAAAAAGTGAGAGAAGAAAATGGGTCAACCAACACCAGCCTCGAGATGAGCAACTCCTACATAAGTGAGTCAACCGCGAGAAGATGACTGGATGTTGTTGACAATTGGGAACAGTTCAAGGCAAACTTCATGGATGAATAATACTATGATGTAGATCATGAAAAAAATGAATCAAGACCTTGTCTTCACAATATTTTTCGGTTATCTCATTCGTGAGGACCCAATGCAGGCAAGTCAATTCCTTGGTTCTCTTCGAGTAGTTGGAAAAGTTCCTCTCAAAGCTCCTCCTCCAAGAACTTTCGCTACCTCATTGGTCATGGAACAAATCGAGAAAACATCCATGAAATAGAAAATGAGGAAATCATGATGGCCGCTGAGAAGTTTGTCAAAAGGTCCAACAACAATGAGCTGTATGAAAGACTTAGGCAGAAGAGGTTTGCCAAGTATAGACTAAAGCCTCCTCAGGAAAGTTGAAAGAATCTGCTTAGCTGATCACATCTCATTGATCCAATATTCTATCTCATTTCAGTTGTAAAGCACTCTTTCAAAATGAAAATTAAAGTTTAGGTTGTCTTTCTCAACTAAATGATCAATTTCTCGTTGTCCAAGAGATTAATTTATTCTACTATTTTATGCTAACCCTTTCTGTCTTATAGACTAGAATTGTATCACTTTGATGAATAAAGTGATTGTCTGTTAGGGTTTTGGCATCATCAAAAAGGGGGAAATTGTTGGGAAGAAATTCTTAGTATGTTTTGATTAATTCCAAAATCCTTACTCAACCCTAACCAAGTAGATGATTGTCTGAGTGTGTTACATAGACTCACTTGTTTGAACAACTTAAAGTTTTAACTTTACATATCTCAAACTGAAGGGGAACTTGGGGACTTAGTCTAAGCCGTTTAGGCATAAGAATAAGTCAGGTTGATAGATCAACTGAATCATCCCGACTGAGAAACAAGATAGTGAAGGTAACTATTTTGAAGAATTCAGATTAAAAACTTTGACCACACTCAAATTCAGAAGACAACAAAGCTACGTGGACAAATGGGATGCGCACAAGACATTTTCTCATTTGGCGAGACATATAATTCATCCATAAATAAAGCATCGCGCTTCAGTTGCCCGAAAAAGCTTCACGACGAATTCAACGGATGAAGACGAACTTCAAGCAGAACATTCAAATGGCTTTATTCAACGACTAATTTGATCTATCACCATATATATATATAAAGACATTCAACTCCTAGACAGATACATAAACCTTCTCCACTTCAAGTGCTCATACAAAATCTGTCATCCACTTCTAGACTAGTTATCACCCTTCTGTACTAGCTTAGATCAGTGAATTGAGACATAGATCAAGTTGATTCATTGAAGAATCTCGAGATTTAGTTCAAGTCGAGATTCTTAGGTTGCTTAGAACCCGAAATTTTAATGTACGTTTCCTCGCACGTGTAAGCTGACAGGTTTGAATCCTAAGGTGAACTGGATTCGTTCTCTGAATCTCGTTAAATAGCTTGTGTTAGTTACTTTTTGTTTATTTATTTAAACTGACCAAAAGACCACAGAAGCATTTGCATAAAAATTGCACAAGTTTTTTTGGCAACTTGACCTTGCCCATGTATTAATTGAGTTTTCACAAAAACGAGTTTAAAGTAAAAACTACCACCTTCCGCATATATCGCATCAAAACCTCAATCATCAAATATACTGACCATCAGTTAATTGAGCTGAGGAGTGAGACGACACCTCCAACTAACTTTTTCAGTTGAGAGAATTTTTAAAAAGATTTTTAAATACATGTATTTCTCCCTACATTTACCTATAACTCATTTCGAGACACATCATTTATCATAAATTTATATTATAAAATGCTACTCCAACCACTTTTTATAACCATCGCATTTAGTAGTATTAATTTAAAATTAGCCTTAAATATCGGAGGGTGGATAAAAACGTGAAACAATTTCACAAAAAAATCCTCACTACAAGTAGTCTATTTCACTATAGACGACGTCTATAGTACATTGCGTTTATAGACTTGGGCTACAAAATTGCGTCGTCTATTATCACCTTGCTACATATATTGACAACGTGCTTCAAAGGACGACGTCGTTAGGCCCGTAGTCTATAACAGGTTAAAATTAAATTACCACGATTAGACGACGTGGTCTAAGAAATCCGTCGTAGAAGCGAAACAACATCGTTCTTTTATTTCAGTTGTTATTTACGTATTTATTTGTTTATTTGTTTATGGGAAATCCCTAAATGCCCCTATCCGGCTATCCCTAAAACAAAAATTCGCCGTCGCCCCGTCGAATTTCTTTTTCTTCTTCGCGTAGTCCAACTCCGCCTGCCCTCCGCCGCCTTGTCTTCCGCCGTCCGCCCGGCAACTCGACCAACCTCCGCCATCAATCGTCCGCCAATCTCAGACGACAGATAACCATCAGCACAAGCAGAGTACCTGCTTTGTCGGGAGCACGCGCATCTCCTACCTCCCAAGCTCCGTTTGCCGGACCCTCACTCCTGAAGTTGCCCGCCGCCACCGTCCCCGCTCTCCCAGGTTCGTCTTCTTTGATAGTATCTAGAATCGAATTAGGGCAAAACATATAAAAATCGGATTGGGGCAAAATCATTTTCGAATTGGGTAAAAATCGAGGGCAAAATTATTTTTGGGCGAAAATCGAATTGAACTTAGCACTTCCTTGAATCTATATTGTTAATTTTTCTATATTTGTTAATTTTGTTGGTGTCACTGTTTGGTGTCAGATAGAGTCGAGGACCTGTTCATGAACATAAAAATGAAAAATATCTGTACTTAATAATTAAACAAGTACGTACACAGCATAATCTTTTCGCTCTTTCACAATCCCCTTTTTTCCCTCTGTTTCTCTCTCACCCATTCTCCCTTAGCAACATACTCAGTAATTGGCAATGAAATGATGAAATCCATCAATGTTATTAACAGAAGAAAAAACACACATTATTCATGTTATTTATAAGTAAAAATACCTTAGCTGGTGTTTTTCCTAATTTGCTTCTAATGCAAAGAAAGCTTCCAGAATCCATGTTCCAAATAGTTGTGTCTCACAAGCTGCTGAAACCCTTCCCTTTCTGTCTCACTTTGGTGAGCTTGAGATTACCAAAGCTAGAATCTCTCTGCCTATCACTATAATTTTGTGTAAGCTTTTCATTACATATAATTGTTTTTTTTGTAGAAAATACCTGTCACAAGGGTAATTAACCTCTATTTTAAGAAAGAAGGTTGGTTTGTTGCAATTTTAAAAAATTTACACTGTCCCCTCAACTGACCATATTTAGGAGCTGATTTTGGTCCATTACTGTTTGCAGGTTTACATGTTGAAAGTTGAAGAAATAGCATTCAGATTTTTACCGGATCCTGTTCAAATAAAGAATGCGTTGGAGGTCAGTATTAGAGTTGCTTGCATGAAATAAAGAATGCGTTGGAAAAATACTAAACAACACAAGGAAAAGAAAGTGAGAGAAAGGAATGGTTGGATAAGAATGAAATAGGTAATAGTAGTAGAGAGCAAGATCACGGAAGAGTCTGTAGGAAAATCTATAAAAGTTTTGGAGCGAGTTCTGATATGCTCTTAGCGAATTGTTTCTTTCTCAGGTCTCTAAGTGAGGCCGGTTGCATTTATATTCTCCTAATTTCTGTGTGTGATCTCTTTATCAGGTCTCGAACGTGATAATTTTGTGCCACATCAGTCTAGATATCGCTTGAATCAATTGGGTCTCCATTTCAAATTTGGTAGCTTAAAATGTTGAATTTGTATAGGAGGATGAAATAGAGCGTGAGCTTGCTGATGTAACATTCGAGGAGCTTCAGAAGGCGAGGTCTGATGGTACTGATTTGGTGTATAGGAAGCCGAAACCAGAGAAAAAAGGCGGTCGAGCTAATAAGAATAGGTATTGTGTTCTTCAGGTGTGTGTGTGTGTGTGTTTTCTTGCAATTTTGTTTGTGTTTGTGTGTTGCATTCTTGCTGTTTTGGATGTGTGTGTGTGTATTGTGTTGTAGAACTGTTTCTCACTTATTCATTTAGATATGTGTTTAGGCCGATGGAAATCAGTAGTAAGAAGCCTGTAAGTAGATTCAGAGAAGTTATTCAAGTTCCGAAAAAGGTTGGTATTGTAATCTAAGAAGGAATGCCTGTATTGTTTCATCTTTTATCCAGTTACATGTTTTGATCTTTAGAAAGGTTTTTCTTCTTATGTTTATGTATGAGTTGTGTATTTTATGGAATTTTCCTTCCCTAAAATTACTCGCTATGTCTTTCCGTGTTTCCCACATTAATAATACTTAATAGTATAATTTTGTTGGTGAGTTTTCTTTTTAGATTGAACTGTGTTGAACCCTTATGCTATCCCTGCACGAAGAGTCTGGAGCATACTTTAAGATTTGATTGTGTGAGCTTTTATGGATTTACGTTTTTGTATCTTGGATGCTAGTACCAATAAATGCCCATGTTAGCTTGTTCGTTTGCATATTGGAGAATCTTGAATTGAGTATTCATAATTCACTATGAAATATAACCAAGTATCGGGGCCATGTATACCAAATTAGGAAGGGAGGAGGGCGATCATATATCTGGTTGGCACTTATATTTCTTTTGAAGGAAGTTTTCCATATTGGAGGCCGTTTTAGGTCTTCGAGAGGAACCTGTAAATTTGTGTTTCCTCTTAAGTTAATTCCCATATTGCTTCTATTTATGCAATCCTCACTTTGTAACTTGGTTCAGTTTAAGTTGCAATAGTTTTCCATAGCGGGTGGTGGTTGTATGATCGTCTTGCCTTTGGCTACTTGTTTGTTATCTCTATCTTCACAAATAACAATCTAGGTTGACATAACTTTATTATTCATCTTCAGGTAGTACGGGATCCACGTTTTGAATCATTATATGGCGATCTTAATGTGGAAGGGTAAGCTTTTACTTTCAGCTTGCTTTCCTTTTGCTTTGTTTTGTGCATGCTCTGCGTTAGTTGCTCAGGAATGTCATTGTTATCTCTTTATTAAATGTAGGCACAAGAAGAGATATAATTTTCTTTATGAAAAAACACTTCCTGCTGAAAAAGAGGTATCATTTAATACTCAGAAAGGAAATACTTAAAGTAGACGCTTTTGAGCAATTTTCGGCTTACACTAGTTTTGTTTCTGGCACCTATATAGGAACTCAAGAAACAGATGAAGAAAACAAAAGATCCTGAAGCCGTTAATGAACTAAAGGACGAATGACTCGGATAGTAAGTGCTTGTACATATTTCATTTGTAGTCATTAATGGCTGCTGCATGTAAGTAGTTGCTGATGTCGAACTTCAATGTCTCTAAATATTTTATCCGGACCAGGATAAAGAATTGAAGTCAGTAGCAACAAAGCGTACGGAAAAGGATATTTTGGCTGAGCATAAGAAGAAAGAGAGGGAAGCCGCAAAGAAAGGAAAACAACCTTACTATCTGAAAAAATGTAAGTTTCCCCTCTCCCTGCGCTTACTTGTGTTTGATAAACTCTTGATTCTACTTAGAATGTGGATGCAAAGATCATATATTTTCATTATGATTGTTAATTTAGAAATACATGAGAAAATGTCATTTCCGATGAAGTTGTTTTTGCTTGTTAACGAGAGCATAACTCTGAGTTATTGACCAGTAGGCATATGTCAAAGGTGTCAGCATTTAGAATCAAGAAAAAGAAAATCATGAAGAGAAATCTTTTGCATTGTATCTTTTCCTTTTTTTCTCCTAGTTTGGGTAGTGTCAGTCACCTCCGCCTAGTCACCTCTGCCTGGTTTATTTTTTACGAGTTGTCTATCTCCATTAAGATGCTGCTGTAACTGAGATCAAACATTTCGTCTCTTAACATTCACTCGTGTCTGCATTTGCTTGATATGAAAAGAAAGTTGTATTAACAAAATAGGAATAGAAGAGATGATGCCATGATAATGTAAACTAACAGATTTCTATGATGTTGTCTGTGTTTGGTTGCTGCGGAGATTCAGAAGCAAAAGCTTGCTGAGAAATTCAAGGAACTCAAGGTACGCTAGCAAATCTCTGCCATGTTTGCATCTACGCTTTTGGTTGCTATTGACCTGTCATAATGATAAATTTCTTCTGGTTTTGCATCAGGAGTCGGGCAAACTAGAGTCTTTTATCGAGAAAAAGAGGCGGAGGAATGCCGCCAAGGACCACAGATTTATGCCATATCGACGTCCTGCTGAATAAGAGAACCAGTAAGCAAAGTTGCTCTATGTTCGCAGGTTGATGGGCTTGTTGATGCTACACTACGCCCGTCTCTCGTTAGAGACGTTGAAATCTTTATTGAAGAGGGAAATGAGAGACGTTAAAATCTTTAATGAAGAGGGCAAAGATGCGGGTAGTTTTCTTGATTTTGTGTTTATGAATAGCCTTGTAACTTCATTAGAATCAAATTTCAATTATTTTTAAATCGAGCCTATGAATTTTGCATAGCTTATAGCATGAGGAATTGATTTGGAATCAGAGTGTATGCCCTATGAGGAGGACTTGCATGCAGCAGGTCGCATGGATCCTCCTATCGCATCCGGACGGGGTGACTCAATCAAATTTTTATTTTTATTTTTATTTTTTCTTTTTTTTCAATTTATTTTAATTTCAGTTTTTTTTTTCTAGCTTCGATTTTACGGTTCCGCTTTCACTCTGATTATTAATATAAGGATTTGAATTTATTCGGCTCGTTTCGAGGCTTTCAGCTCTCCTCACTTGAATATTGATCAAAGAAGAAGCGGCAAATAAAAATTTCAATAAAAAATGTTGAAATTTAAAAAAAAAAAATCTGAAAAGAAATATATATATTATTAGCGTGTGGATCAGACATGTGCATTCCATGCACGTATCGAAGAGTCTTGTGTAAGATCATCGTCTCAATCAAACATATATCAAGTGTGTCACGGCCCAAAAAATTCAAACACTAAATGATATTACAAGTATATGATTGGATATTAGGTTGGGCCTGGATATGAGTGAGTATCGTCAATAAATCATGACTCGACATCACAAAAAATTATGTGACATAATCTCATGAGTTAAGATTCATAAGTCAAAAAATTACAGTATCTATGAATGAATTAATAAAGTTGGAATTGGAAATTTTATATCTAAGGTTATTATCTGATAAAGGATAATTTTATAGTCGGAATCGTAAAAAAGTATTACTCCCTCCGGTCTCTAAAATTGTTCGTAGTTTTCCTTTTTTATTAGTCACTCATATTTATGCATAGTCCATTTTTGGAAATAACTCTCTAACTTATTACCCTTATAACTTTTATAGATTTACACTCTCTATCATATTGGTCAACCACTTTCCATTATTTATCCTTTAATTCTATTTTTTATTCACTTACATCTACTTTTTATCCGCTCACATTTTACTTTGCATTTACTTTGTAGGATTTTCATAAAACTCGTGTCGTTCCAAAGTATGCATAATTTTGAAGGTCGGAGAGATTATTATTTTTTTTAAAAAATTATTAATTTATCGAGTATTAATTTAAAAAGATTATACTACATATGACAAGTAATACTGGGACGTTAAAGAATAATGTTGTAAGCCCAGAACTTGATCTCCAATTAAAAATAATAATTAAAATTAATGCAATTTTACTATTACAACCTCATAGCCCCAAAAAATTATAATTAATTAATAACTACAAAAACCTAAACTAATAACAATAATCCATCGATCTAAAAATCATAGCCACCAACTCAACACAAAAATCATAGATTAACACACATGAACATGAGACATGGAAGAACGAAA
The DNA here is from genome assembly GCA_029490685.1 of Schizonepeta tenuifolia. NCBI lineage: Eukaryota > Viridiplantae > Streptophyta > Magnoliopsida > Lamiales > Lamiaceae > Schizonepeta > Schizonepeta tenuifolia. The sequence continues at coordinate 16,358,992 of CM055960.1, read as the reverse complement.
TCAACAACATCCAGAAAGAAGTTCAACTTCATGCTTCAAAGATGAAACAATGTATGATCATGATCTTCACTATTCACCGTATTGTTATTATTATTATTATTATTAAAATTATAAGTTGGGGGTTATAAGGGTGTAATAGTACTTTTATAATTAAATTTATTAATATTTTAATAAGAGAACTATAACGAAAGATTTAGGGGTTATGTTTAAAATTACCTTTACAATTATCCTTGCAAATCGTAATACTGGGCCGATAATATTATCAGCCCAAAAGTGGGCCAATTAAGAAATGGCCCAAAAATTGCTGGCAAAATGAGCCCAATCTAAGTAACATTATAGAACTTCTAACTAAGAGAAACAACAATGGAGTCATCTTCTTCTGCAAAACCCTCTGTGGGCCCACTGCCCAATCCCCTGCTCTCTCTCTCCACCTTCTTCCACGGTGTCGGCACTCAGCTCGCCACTCGACTCGACGACGCCAAGCGGTTCGCCGGAGGCCCGGAGCTGCTCTGCAGGCGTTTTTGCCACCGCCGCCGCCGCGGCCGCTATCCTTGCCTTTCGCTTCCGTTTTGCAGCGCCATGGGAAGCAATCCGCCGCCACAGAGGCGGCGGCGCTCAATTCGGAGCATGTAGCTAGGAGGCTCGCCGGAACTTCGGTATATACGGTGAGCAACACGAACAACGAGTTCGTGTTGATTTCTGATCAAGACGGCGTGAAGTCTATCGGATTGCTTTGTTTTCGGAGAGAAGACGCCGAAGCTTTTCTCGCGCAGGTATCAATATTGATAATGAATGGTTATTTTTTTGCCAAATTATGTGTTAATTGATGAATTTTCAGCTGTATATGTGTTTGTACTATTAATTTCAAGTTATAATGCTGTTGAGGAATCACGTTCTCTGTAGTTTATTCTTGTGGATTGATTCATGGAAATGTGGTTATAATGCTCAAAAATTGAATAATGTTCAGATTGGATCCTCTATTGTATTTCGGTGTTGTGTGATTATGGGATTAAGATGTAGGGAATATATTTTCCATATATATACCCTAAATCTTTTAATACCACGTGTCGTTCCCTTAGTCATGCCACATGTCGTTCCCTTATTAATGCAATAGAAGATGCAACATAGGAATGTATTAGAGGATCTCATTTGAATGTTTAATGTTGGTTTGCTACAATGTTTGATTTTGTAGGTAAGATCAAGAAGAGGTGAAGTGAAAGGCGGGGCGAAGGTGGTGCCAATAACTCTTGACCAGGTTGGTATTACGCGTAGGTTGTTGCAGGATCCATTTTCGGGGGCTAAATTTTCTTATGTTGGCATTTTAAGTTATGCTGTTGATATTGAGAAGGAATGTGATGGATTTGAAGTTAGTGAGGTGACTAATGGAAAGCAGAATTGACCAAAGAATAGGAGTGCATTCTAAGATAGTCTTGAGATGTGTAAATATGCAAATTTTGAGCTGAAAATATGACCCTCTACTTTGACTATCGAAAGAAGAACTTGCAAATCACTTTCTATCTTTTTACTCTTATTCTTAATCTCCCTGCTGAACAGGTAACATGACAATTTCATTGTGTCGGAGGGAATATACCGCAACACCTCGTCTTTCTCGGTAACTGATTGAGGAAACTCTTTGTTGTGGCAAGTGAAAAAAGTCGTCCTAATTACCTCCCCTCCGGTCACATATATTAGCTCAAAACATTTTGCAACGTTAGAACCTTGAACGGGCAATCCGTTGGTGGCATTAGCACAAGCAGACGACACAGCAACAGAGTTCATAAGAGACTTTTCTTGATTCTTTTCATGATTGCTTGATTGTAGAACCAGGTAACGACGTCGTTCGATAGCACTAGGGTTTTCCCATCACACCCTTATAATCTGAAATTCTCATAACTCTCACATAACTCTGCCTTCAATTTCTGCGTTTTAATCTCGAAATTCTTCCCATTGCCTTCTTTCATGTAGTTCTACAGGTTCACCATTTCTTTTCTTATTACTGAATGATGTTGTTTTGCTTTATTTCACTTTTGTATTTGTGATATTTATGAAGGATTGATGATGCATAAAGTTACAAATTGCGTTATCTATCTGATTTTTGGAATTGAAGATACTTTTCGACCTCCTGAAATCCTTTTATATATATTTTTTTCCAATTCGGATTTGAATTTTCGTTTGGATTTGGAGTAGGCGATGAGCATCAGAGATGAGAAAAAATTAATCGTCATCCTTGCTCTTTGATTTATAATGAAGAGAATTAATGGGGAAATTTTACTCTGAGAATGCTCATCACCTTGCTTTCTTTCCATTTTACTCTGGTTTTAAAATATTTTTCTACAAATCTTTCTATTTTACTATAGACTGATTCATTGATTGTAAATTCGTTTTTGTTTATTATGGATCAGTGATGTTGTATACTGCGTTATCTATCTGTAAAATAATTTGTTTGAAGATATTATAAATCCTGAGATCCATTACTCCATTTAATTATTTGAACATATATTTATAATAAAATAAAGAGTTTTCCATTTTCCTCTAAGAAAATAAAATAAAATAAACAATAAAAAACTAATGCAGCCAAGTGCACCCCTGAAAATAATTGTAAAGTAGTATAAATTAACGTTTAAATATTATAAGTCAAAATAAAAAAAAAATCGAATATTTATATCTCACCCACATTCGAACGCAACATTCCCATTACTCTTGCACACGGTATAAAAATCCCAATCGACTACCGAGAGCTAAATCTTCCCTGCAAAAACCTCTGAGCGAATTCTTCAAAAATCTCCGGCAAATCATCAGAGAATTCAATTTTCCGGCGGCACTTACTCATATGAGGATCGTTGGATTGACTGGCGGCATAGGATCGGGCAAGAGTACGGTCTCAAATCTCTTCAAAGCTCAGGGCGTTCCTGTCGTTGATGCTGACGTCGTTGCTCGCGTATGCCCAGATCTATTCACAATTTTGTATAATTTCTGCAAATTTTGATCATCTTTCTGTAGTTTGACATAGTGGAATGGTTTTTTGGAGTTCTAGAATGCTCTGAAGAAAGGAACCGGTGGATGGAGGAAAGTTGTGGCTGCTTTTGGCGATGAGATTTTGCTTCCTACCGGAGAAGTCGGTCGGCCGAAGTTAGGGCAAATTGTGTTCAACGATCCTGATAGCGTCAGCTTCTTAACAGGTAGTGTTGCTGCTTCCGAACAAGAGATTTACATTGTTCATTTGAGTGTAAAGTTTGAACTCTAGTTCTATTTTTGATAAATGTTTATGTTAGATAAATCAATGGTTGAGTATCATGTTATTTAGTAGAATTCTGTATTGAAGTTGCTAGCTCTATTATTCTCTGATTTAAAATAAGATATAACTTTTACTTCTTGAATGTCGTATCTGTGACAATGGAGTCTTTCTCTACTGTGGTTATTAAGGGAGAATGAGGTGAAGGTTAAGGTACATTGCATTTGTTCTACTACTAATTCCTGTACCAAGTCAAATGGGGCATGAGTTCATGGATTTTCATTTAAACCGTCTCTGCATTGAGGAGAATGGTTGGTATTGTCGTGAGATATGGTGCAATATGTTTTTCTTGTCTAGATTATTACTGTCAGGCTACCTTCTTGACCCCTCTTACTTAATGTCGATACATGTTAGGGGCTTTGAAGCCTTGAATGTTAGCTGATCGGTTTTCAACTGTAAGTAGATGTAAGCTTGAAAACATGCTTTTCTTCTCACTTACCAATTATAGCATTGGTAAGCTCAACTTTGCATTGATAAATGTGAGCTGGTTGCTTTTAAGGTGAAGATTGTGCTGAATTTTATGCTTTGTTTGAAAGAGAAGTGCTATCTGTATGTGTGCAAATACTATCCTATCTTAGGTGTTTATGTTCTGGAATTGGCACTAAACTGTCGTTAAACAAACTGCTTCTGTTGCCCCTGTATGTATAACGTAGTTTTCCTTAAACTTGAATGATTGATAGACACTGTTGTGAACCTTTGTTTTTCTCAGAGAACTCTCACAAGATAGATTACATTAGCAAGCATTGTGATAAATTAATCTTATAAAGCATAGAAGTGTAGTTTGGCCGCCATCTCTCTTTTCTCTGAACTTCCTTTTACTGACTTCATTGAGATGATTTTATGATGTTTAAGGGAGTCTATAAGATTGTTAAATTATTTAATTTTTCAGATTGCTAGCCCCATATATTTCCACTGGCATTTTCATGGAAGTGTTTAAGCTATGGATGAAGGGCTGTAAAATCATTGTCCTCGATGTACCCCTGTTGTTTGAGACCAAAATGGACAAGTGGACTAAGCCCATTATTGTGGTCTGGGTGGACCCTAAGACTCAGCTCGAGCGCCTTATGTCAAGAGATGGAACAACATCTGAAGAGGCCAATAGCCGGATCAATGCTCAGATGCCTCTTGATTTGAAGAAGACAAAAGCAGATATTGTGATCGATAACTCGGGGTCATTGGATGATCTGAAAAACGTTTCAGCGATGCACTGGTCCGGGTAAAAAAACCTTTGATGTGGACTGAGTATGGGCTTTCTAGAGATGGATATATTATGGCTCTTGTTTCCATTCTTTGTGGCGTTATCATATACCGAAAGGCTTTCTGATTGACATTGCTTGGAAGTTGATGTTCTAACTTTTTGAAACTTCTGATGCATTCTTTGTTGGAAATGGTTTAAATATTAACTATTATTGAGGATAAATATTGTTGATTAAATATTTGTTATTTCATTAAAATATTTATTGGATGTTAATCTACGCTGTGAGTAGATGAACGTGGTATATTTAATATCTCTAAACCGATTTCTGGTGAGTGAAATATTGTATGCTAAAGGTTGGATGTTGAAGTTGTAATTAACATGTTATTAATTATAATAAATGTTAGTTGTCCCACATTGGTTAGATGTGGATGATGTGACTAGTATTTAAGGCTATGTCTGTATGGGCTTAATAACTTGTCGGGTTGGTGTGTATGGATGTGTATGGGTGCCTACACACGCGCGCACGCCGCCGCCGCCGCCGTCCGTCCGGAACGGACGGGCGGACTTGGATCTTGGATCTTGACAATTGGTGCTTTGGGCTGGTGTTTGGGTCTTATCTTTTTGGACCAACCTAGGGGTGAGCATTCGGATTACGGATCGGATTTTTGCTCAATCCGATCCGAATTTGAAATCCGAATTTCTAAAAAAAATGGATCCGATCCAATCCGAAATCCGAACAAATTCGAACCGAAAAAATTCAAAATCCGAACGCTAAATCCGATCCGATCCGAAAATCCGAAATTCTAATGAAAAATAAATAAACAATTCAAAACTTCAAAATATATTAAATTTAAAATAATAAATAATAAATTGAATAAATATATTAAATAATTTATAATTCATAATCAAAAACATTAATAATAAATTCAATAGAAATATTAAAATATTAATTATTAATAATAAAAATAATAATATATTATATGTAATTCGGATTTCGGATTTGTTCGGTTTTTTAAAGCACCGATCCGATCCGAATCCGAAATCCGAATTTTCACAAACATTGAATCCAATCCGATCCGAAATCCGAAAAAATCCGAACCAAATTTCATATTTCGGTTTGGTTCGGTTTGAATTTTCGGATTTCGGTTTTTTTTGCTCACCCCTAGACCAACCCCACGAGCCCAATTCGATTATTTGTTTAGCCCAATCCTGCAGCCCATCCGTGTGAAGCCCATCGGCCCAAGATCTTTGGCATCTGTAACAGCCAAGGCTGTTCATATCCGGCCACCTCTTCACGTCCAGAAACCGCCGGTCATGAATGGCTGCGTTAATGAGACGAGCCCCTCCACATGTCTTGAGTTGCTATATAAGGGAGGCATCTTTATTTGCATTCCATACTCAACGAAAGCAATCTGCATTCTCTCCTTTCATAGCATATCATTCACTTCCAGTTCAGTCTTCGTTCCAGTTCAGTTCGCCGGAGTTCGGTTCTGTTTGTGGTGCTACTACAACCGAGACGTCAAGATCGTTTTAACCTTTGGGGACGAGCCGCCTTACCGTGAGCACTACCGGGGCGTATTCTCGTCTTGCGGGCAGAAGTTTTACTTCGGACGATCTTTGGTTTATTCTAAACTTATAAGTTTGTTCGTGTTCAAGTCAATCAATAAAGAAGTATTGTCCATTGTTATCTACACGAGCAAGTACCCGATTTTTAACAATCGCAAGACGAGAATAACGAAAGTTACTTGTTCGTGTGCTTCCTTAAACTGAAGTTCACCTGAATCACTGCTGAAAAAATGTCTACCAATTCGAGCACCGGCGCTTCCACTCTTCCTTCCACCAATTCTGGAACCATTGGCTCCTCGAGCTCAACTATGGCTCCAATTCAATCTGCTGCTCGGCTCATGCCTATCGCCGAGAAACCTCCCAGTTTTTCGGGAACTGACTTCAAAAGATGGTCCCATAAGATGATGTTCTACATCACCACAATGGGGCTTGCTAGCTTCCTGCGTGACGAAAGACCTCCGGTCCCAGCCGAGGACGAGGCAAATGTGCAAGTTCGTATTGACTACAATACTTGGGTGCATTCTGACTATCTGTGTCGGAATATGTTGTTGAACGGGCTTGATGATGGCCTGTTCAATGTGTTCAGCATCAAGGAGACCGCCAAAGAAATTTGGGATGCTCTTGAGTTGAAGTACTGTGTTAATCCTGCTAGCACGAAGAAGTTCGTAGTGACGAGGCTCACTGAATTTCAAATGGTGGACAGTCGTCCTATGATGCCCCAAGTACAAGAGTTCCAAACTCTTATACACGATGTTCATTCCGAAGGGATGCCTCTTCCCGAGGCGTATACTGTGGCGCTCTTGGTTGACAAGTTGCCGCCAAGTTGGAAGGAGTTTAAGGGATATCTTAAGCACAAGCGAAAGGAGATGACCCTTGAGACGTTGGTGGCTAAGCTTCAAACCGAAGCTCAAGTCTGTGATCAAGACATGAAGGCCAAGGCTCCAATGGAGGCTAAGACAAACTTGACCGATGGTAGGGGCAGACCTTCAAAGAAGCGTCCTTATCCTGCCAAAGGCAAAGGAAAAGAAGTGGCACCTCCGACTAAGTTCATCGGAACGTGCTACAATTGTGATAAGCCCGGACATATGGCGAAGAACTGCCGTCTGCCGAAGAAGAAGGGAAAGAACAAGGTCAACCATGTCCAAAAGGACTTCAACACTTGGGACAAAGACGACCTTGTTGCCATGATCACCGAGGTAAACCATGTCTCGGACCCTAATCCTGTTACTTGGTTTCTTGACACAGGTGCGACCGTTCATATCTGCATGAACCGGGACTTGTTCTATACCTACAAGGAAGTTCAAGACCGTTTTGTCACCGAGGCGAGTGACCGTACCTCACCTGTTCTTGGAGTTGGGACTGTTGTACTCCAATTCACTTCCGGTGTGGAGATAACTTTGAAGGATGTGCTGCTTGCTCCGGCAATCCGCAAGAATTTGGTGTCAGGCGTCAAACTAGTTAGGGCTAAGTTTGATATAGATCTTCGTAGTGATTTTATAATCATACGTAAGTTTGATAAGACTCTTGGAAAATGTCACATTGTTGATGATATGTTCAATTTGAGTGTTCGTACTTGTAAGCCTTCTAAGGCAGTTGCTAATGATAATAAAGCTACTACTTCTGCTTACTTGCTTGAGTGTTGTGATTTATGGCATTGTAGACTTGGTCACGTAAATCTAAATGCTATAAAAAGACTTACGAACATGGACATGTTAAAAATTGATTTATCTAAGACACAAGACAAGTGTGAAGTTTGTGTTGAAGCAAAAATGGCTAAGTTACCGTTTAAGTCGGTTGAACGAAGCACTAAACCTCTAGAACTTGTTCACAACGATGTGTGTGACTTAAAGTTTGTGCAAACTAGAGGTGGTAAAAGGTATTTTATTACCTTTATTGACGATTGCACAAGGTATTGTTACCTTTACTTGTTAAGAAGTAAAGATGAGGCTATTGAAGCTTTTAGAAATTTCAAGAATGAAGCCGAAAATCAACTTGGTTGCCGAATCAAAATGGTTCGAAGTGATAGAGGTGGAGAGTATGTTGCTCCGTTTGCTGAATTATGCAACGAAAGTGGTATAATTAATCAGACGACTGCTCCTTATTCACCACAATCAAATGGCGTTGCTGAACGTAAGAATCGTACTCTTAAAGAGTTGATGAACGCCTTGTTGATTAGTTCAGGATTACCCCAGAACATGTGGGGAAGTTATTTTGACAGCTAACTATATCTTGAACAAGATTCCACTCAAAGGGAAGGACGTGACTCCTTATGAACTTTGGAAAGGGAGGAAACCTTCGTTTAAATACCTCAAAGTGTGGGAGTGTTTAGCTAAGGTTGAAGTGCCTTTACCAAAACAAGTTACAATTGGACCTAAAACGGTAGATTGTATCTTTATTGGTTATGCACTTAACAGCAGCGTGTATCGGTTTGTTGTACACAAATCCGATATACCCGACATTCATGTGGGTACGACGATGGAATCAAGGAATGCTGTATTCTTTGAGAACATCTATCCTAATAAGGATAAGGTTGATCCTAACTCTAGGAAGAGAGTTGAGGATGAAGCTACGAGCTCTAAACTTGTAGATGAGTCTATGAGTTCTGAATCCATAGATGAAAATGTTGCATCGAGTTCTAATCCAGTGTTTTATGGACCGCCGAATAGAAAGCGACTTAGGTCTATGCCTGTGAATGAGCCTAGACGTGGTACTAGAGTACGGAAAGCAAAAATTTATGGACCGGATTACGTCGTTTTAATGCTAAACGGTGAACCGGTATCCGTAAAAGAAGCCTTATCTGGTTCGGATGCGGCTTTGTGGAAAGAAGTTATAGACATCGAGATTGAGTCTATTATGCTTAATCACACTTGGGTGTTAGTTGAACTACCACCAGGCTGTAAGGCATTAGGATGCAAGTGGATCCTAAAGAAGAAGTACAAGTCTGACGGTACTATTGATAAATATAAGGCCAGACTTGTTGTTCAAGGCTTTAGACAAAAAGTCGGTTATGATTTCTTTGATACCTATTCGCCCGTGACGAGACTTACTTCTATTAGGGTGCTTCTCGCTATTGCTGCTTTACGCAATCTTGAGATTCATCAAATGAATGTTAAGACTGCATTCTTGTATGGGGAGTTAGATGATGAAATCTATATGAAGCAACCGGAGGGGTTTGTTGTACCTGGAAAAGAGCACATGGTATGCAAATTACAACGGTCTTTATATGGATTGAAACAAGTGCCTTTGCGTTGGTACTTGAAGTTTGACGAAATGATGTTGTCAAATGGTTTCAAGATCAACGAGAGTGACAAATGTGTCTATATTAAGAAAACGGGTGACGATTATGTTATCGTTTGTCTTTATGTAGATGACATGTTAATCATGGGTAGTAACTCTCGTGTGATTGGTGAAACCAAGAGGATGCTATGTATGAATTTTAGCATGAAAGATATTGGCTTAGCTGACGTTATTCTTGGAATTAAGATTCTAAGAACGCCCAATGGAATTGCATTGTCGCAATCTCACTATGTTGAGAAAGTGTTGAGGAGATTCAATGCTTATGAGAAACCTATTGCTAAGACTCCTTGGAAACTGAATGTTCATCTAAGTGAGCACAAGGGGGAACCTGTGGGTCAAGATGAATATGCTAAGATCATTGGGAGTTTGATGTATTTGTCAAACTGTACCCGACCTGATATAGCATGCTCGGTTCACAAGTTGAGTAGTTATACTGCTAATCCAAGTAAGGAACATTGGAGAGCCCTAGAGCACGTACTGGGTTATTTGAAATATACTCAGAACTTTGCGATTCACTATTCAAGAGAGCCTGCTGTACTTGAAGGGTATAGTGATGCTAATTGGATATCTGATTCCAAAGACTCGTTTTCTACGAGTGGATACGTGTTCACTATTGGGGGTGGTGCAGTATCTTGGAAGTCTAAGAAACAGACTTGTATTGCCAGGTCTACCATGGAATCTGAATTCATAGCTTTGGATAAAGCTGGTGAAGAAGCCGAATGGCTTAAAAATTTCCTCAAGGATATTCCATGTTGGATGAAGCCTGTGTCGTTTGTGTTGATACACTGTGATAGCCAATCTGCTATTGGACGAGCACAGAATATGTTTTATAACGGTAAGTCTCGACATATTCGTCGACGACATAATACCGTAAGACATTTGATCTTAAGTGGGGTTATCTCAATTGACTATGTGAGGTCAATAGATAATCTAGCGGATCCGCTGACTAAGAGTATTAATCGAGATCAAATGTATAAACTGTTAGAGGGAATGGGTGTTAAATCCACATCTTAAGGATGATTATAGCGGATACCCAACCTTGCAGATTGGAGGATCCCAAGAGCTTGGTTCAATGGGACAACGAAGTTATAAGAATCCGTGTGTTAAACACTCGAACATACATGTTCTTTGAGAACAGTGAGTGTTTGTTTACCTACTAGTGGTGAGGTTAAGTCTTATGACTTTTAATGATTCTTGGATACCTTGGAGAGGTCAAGTATAGTAGGATACTTGGAAATAAGAATCACCTATATAAGTGTGAAGTGAGGGCCGCTTCAATTGATACACTTATGAATCCATAGGGGTGTCCAAGACCGAAAAGGACATAAAACGTTAGAACGGACGGAATTGAGATGATATTGTGTCAATATTGTTGTCTCGGTATACACCATGGAGGACTAGTTCAAGGTTTTCGTAACCACTATGCCGCCGGTATACTCGATAATGTTGACTATGGATAGGTTCAAGGTCACAAGCTACCTAGCCAAATGCAGTATTGTCTCTTGAGGACTGAACTTTGCATTTGCATTGGCATTCTCACTCATGTGGAGGATTGTTGGAAATGGTTTAAATATTAACCATTATTGAGGATAAATATTGTTGATTAAATACTTGTTATTTCATTAAAATATTTATTGGATGTTAATCTACGCCGTGAGTAGATGAACGTGGTATATTTAATATCTCTAAACCGATTTCTGGTGAGTGAGATATTGTATGCTAAAGGTTGGATGTTGAAGTTGTAATTAACATGTTATTAATTATAATAAATGTTAGTTGTCCCACATCGGTTATATGTGGATGATGTGACTAGTATTTAAGGCTATGTCTATATGGGCTTAATAACTTGTTGGGTTGGTGTGTATGGATGTGTATGGGTGCCTACACACGCGCGCACGCCGCCGCCGCCGCCGTCCGTCCGGACGGACGGACGGGCGGACTTGGATCTTGGATCTTGGCAATTGGTGCTTTGGGCTGGTGTTTGGGTCTTATCTTTTTGGACCAACCCCACGAGCTCAATTCGATTATTTGTTTAGCCCAATCCTGCAGCCCATCCGTGTGAAGCCCATCGGCCCAAGACCTTTGGCATCTGTAACAGCCAAGGTTGTTCATATCCGGCCACCTCTTCACGTCCAGAAACCGCCGGTCATGAATGGCTGCGTTAATGAGACGAGCCCCTCCACATGTCTTGAGCTGCTATATAAGGGAGGCATCTTCATTTGCATTCCATACTCAACGAAAGCAATCTGCATTCTCTCCTTTCATAGCATATCATTCACTTCCAGTTCAGTCTTCGTTCCAGTTCAGTTCGCCGGAGTTCGGTTCTGTTTGTGGTGCTACTACAACCGAGACGTCAAGATCGTTTTAACCTTTGTGGACAAGCCGCCTTACCGTGAGCACTACCGGGGCGTATTCTCGTCTTGCGGGCAGAAGTTTTACTTCGGACGATCTTTGGTTTATTCTAAACTTAGTTCTTCAGTTTCATTGTAATACTTATAAGTTTGTTCGTGTTCAAGTCAATCAATAAAGAAGTATTGTCCATTGTTATCTACACGAGCAAGTACCCGATTTTTGACATTCTTATGATCTCATGGGAAAGCATTTGTTCAACTGTAGTAACTCAAGATATTTCTATATCTCCCTAGTGTAATTGACACAATAGATCAAGCATGTGCTTGTGTAGGGTTGTATTGTATAAGAGATAAAAAGAAACCCTTCCCGCAAAAACACAGATGATCTCAATTCAGTTTTGTTGCCGTAGTTATTGTAGTGATTCTCTTGATTTTAGGTTGCATAACTTTCTTTTGATTGTAATGTAATACGCAAAATTTATTGCATATAAACAGTGTCCTGTTTTTTGCAGAATTAGATAAAGATGATACTCCCTCCGTCCAAAAATTAAATGCTCATTTGGGTTTCGGCATGCAAATCAAGAAAAGTTGATAAAGTTGTTTTGTGTGGGTAAAAGTTTAATGTAGGAATAATGGGGGTAATGACAAAAAAATAGTGGTAATGACAAAAAATTGTGGTATTGATCAAAAAGTATGAATAAAGTTGTTGGGTAGTTAATAAAGGAAAAGTAGGAGAGCATGGTTATATAAAAAAGTAAGTAGACATTTGATTTGTGGACAAAAAAATATGGGTTAGTAGGCATGTGAATCATGGATGGAGGGAGTAAAAGATTAGCCCCAAGTATGTGATCAAATCAAACAACAAATGCAATTTTTTGAAACATGATACAAATTCAAGTGATTACAAATGAAATTATCCACAAGAATATTTGTTTGTTGCGAGAGCAACAAATGCAATTTATTGAAACATGATACAAATTCAAGTGATTACAAATGAAATTATCCACAAGAATATTCGTTTGTTGCGAGAGCAGAAGGCTTCATATAATTAATCATTCTGAAGATAAATTTGAAAGTAGATGTAAGTTTGAAAACATGCTAAAAGGAAAAGTAGGAGAGTATGATTATACAAAAAAGTAAGTAAGCATTTGATTTGTGGATAAAAAAATATGGGTCAGTAGGCATGTGAATCGTGGATGGAGGGAGTAAAAGATTAGCCCCAAGTATGTGATCAAATCAAACAACAAATGCAATTTATTGAAACATGATACAAATTCAAGTGATTACAAATGAAATTATCCACAAGAGAGCAAAATACTTCAAATAATTAATCATTTTGAAGATAAATTTGAAAGTAGATGTAAGTTTGAAAACATGTTTTTCTTCTCACTTACTAATTATAGCATTGGTAAGAGCATTCACTACGGGTGTCTAGTAAGACCTAGGTCTAAGCACTGGGAAGCGTGATTTTTTAATGATTGGTGGTGTTGAGTTAGACATAGGTTGATTTCTCCACTACAATGAGGTTAAGTAAGACCTAGGTCTAAGCACTGGGAAACGTGATTTTAATGATTGAATAGATTTTATTTTGTTGTTTTTTTTATTTGTAATAAATATTATAAAAATTAACTTAATTAAATTCAGAAATTAATAAATGACAATTTTATTGAATTTAAAAAAAACTACAACATACACTAATTAAAAAAAATACAATAATTAAAAACTACTATATTACAATAATTTAAAAATAAAAAAAAAAGACAATTACTCCTCCCAATTGAATTCCCTTGCAAGTTTGCGGCGAACATTTTCGTACCTCGCCTTTTGCTCGGGATTCATATTCGACGTATCGGCAATATAGATATTGAACGCTCACTCCTCCCTCGATTGCTTGTTGAGAGATGCCAACTCTTCTGCCACCTGCTCCCGTAGCGCATTTTTGCCCTTCTTCCCCTTCTTCGCCGCTTTCGCCGCTTTCACTCCTTCGGGTCGAACCTGCAAAGTGTTTGCATCGCTCGCGGATGTGGTGGATGCGTTGCCGCTGGCAGACGAAGTGTACTCGCCGGATTCATTTATCTTCGTCCGCTTTGGAGCTGTTGGCTTCTGAGGGTTGGTGAAAGTCGGGATATGCCTCAAAAGCTCCCACGCAGCCCTATACGGGAATGGTTTGTTGAACTTCTCGGCGTACAAATCTTGGGCCCTTGTGTATAGATCGAAGTCGTTCTCCCCGCTTCCGAGCTGGTTTTCTTCTTGGATGTAGATGGCGGCAAAGTTCTGGATCTGTTTCTTGGCGCGGCCCCATGCGCTTTTCATCGCACTCTTCTCTCTTGGATGAGCGGGAGCTATGAACTCGTTGAAACGGATCATTATTTTCTCCCAAAACGCGCTTGAGGTTTGGTAATTGCTGGTGATCGCGTCCATCCTGCGAGGTATTCAATCTCAGCGGGCGTGTAGTTAGGACCTCGTGTTGGCTTATTGTGCTCGTCGGATGAGGCCGCGGCAGCTTTCCCCTTGCGGCGTGCCTTGCCCTTCCCCTTGGCCGGAGAAGTGGCCGTGCTTGATGTCGCGACAGCTTTCCCCTTGCGGCGGGGCGGGGGCGGTGGTGTTTGCTCGTGTTCATCCGATTCCTCTTGGTGGGAATCGCCGTACGCCTCTTCCTCTTCCTCTTTCTCGTCCTCCACCTCAACATGGTCGTCGTCGTCGTTGAGGTTGAAACGTCTGAGTCGAGCCGTACCCACTGGGGGCTGCGAGAATTGGGAGTACCCGGATGTCGGGGGTACTTGAGAGAAGCTCGGCGACAGCGAGAAGCCCGGCGCAGGCGAGAAGCCTGACGCAGGTGAAAAGCCCGGCGACTGCGAAAAGCCATAGGACGGAGGGACTTGGGAGAAGCCCGGCGACTGTGCAAATCCAGCCGACGGGGGGAATTGGCCGTACCCCTGCGGCTGTGAGAACTGCGAGAACCCAGTGGCCGGAGGGAATGCAGAGAAACCCGGCGATGGGGAAAATTGGGAGAAACCCGGCGTCTGCGAAAAACCACCATACCCTGCAGGGGCCGAGTATTGGCCGAAACCTGGAGAAGATGAGAATTGGGAGCTTGGATTCGCCGAATTGGGAGGTGGATTCGTCGGATTTGGAGATTGGTTCGGTGGGATTGAACCAAAAGTATGCGAATACCACGAATTAAACTGGTCGTCGGCCATTTTTTTGCACAAAATATGATGTGAAAGAGTAGTTTTTTTTGTAGGGAAGAATGGATGAAGAAAGAATTTTTTTGGTGTGTAGAATGAATGAGATGAAGGGATATATATAGTGAAAAAATGGGATATAGCCGTTGATGGAGATAAGGTATACGTTGGAAAATTTTATTTTTTTACCGTTTATTTTTTATTTTTTAATTCAGAAAATTAAAAAAAAAAGGGCCAATGGGGACACGCCACGTGTCCCCATTTTTCGACGTGGCGGAGTCGAGGGGGTGTCGAGCGATCGAACTCGCCATCGCCTCACCATCGACACGGGGCGGTGTCGATCCCCCCACTGTGGTATCGACACAGGGGTGTGTCGAGTGGGGGGTGAGTCGAGCGGCTCGACACCGCCCCTCGTCACCCGTTGGACATGCTCTAAGCAACTTTGCATGATAAATGTGAGCTGATTGCTTTTAAGGTAAAGATTGTGCTGAATTTTATTCTGTTTGAAAGAGAAGTGCTATTTGTATGTGTGCGAATACTATCCTATCTTAGATGTTTATGTTGTGGAATTGGCACTAAACTTCTAATGTTTACCTTCCGGTTATTTGCAGCGTCAAACACGTGCTGAATGAAGAAAGAAAATCATATTAATGAGTTTATTAGATTAATGATAAAAAAGATGAAGGAAAAATTTGACAAATATTGGGGAAATTGCAAACTTTTGATGGCTATTGGAGCAATAATTGATCCTAGATTTAAAATGAGATTGGTTGACTTTGTTTTCAACCAAATACGTACAAATGTGATGAAGGTTAAAGGTGAATTATATAATTTGTTCTTTGAGTATGTTGAAGATGATCATGCAAAGTCTTGAAATAGTAGCTCTTCAGAAAGATGTTCTTTTACATGTGCAAACTCCACATCTAAAGGGAAATTGGTGTCTTCTAGTTTATCTATATGTGATGCTTATGTGAACAATGTTGAGGTTCATGCTCATTCGAAATTAGAGTTAGACATTTACTTATAAGAAGGGGTTTTAGAAATCCAAATGGAGATGCACATGTAGCTATTGAGTTTTATGCATTGAGTTGGTGGAGAACTCAAGAATTGAAGTTCCCAATTTTATCCAAGGTAGCTCGTGACGTTTTGGCTATTCCCTTTAGTGCAGTTGCATCTGAAGCAACATTTAGTGCAAGAACTCGAGTGTTTGATCCTTATCGTTCAACATTAAAATTTAATATGGTACACGTTTTAATTTGTGGAGGGGATTGGATTCACCAAGTTCATGGGATCAAGAAGCCTATTACGATTTTGATTGATTGGTTGATTGGTTGAATGGTGAATTAGTTATTGGTGTTTATTTGATTAAATATTTTGTATTTAATGGTGAATTGGTGCTAAAATGAGCACATGTAAATTTTGTTATTTTTTAGGAGTTGTTGATTTTTAGTTTAATAATTTTATATTTATATATTGAATATAGGAAATGAAGAGTGATGCTTCTAAATCAAAAAATTAAAAGGAATGGTTATGCAATCAAATCTTTAACAATTTATGTTCAAAAAACAAAAATCTCAAGTGGATCCATGCTCTTCAAAGGTAGATGATGGTGAGATTCGTGAGAATCCTTCTAGTGCTAGTATATCTACTTCAAATTATTCTCCTCAAACTCAAGAAAATGCTAGAATTTGGGTGGTTCAAATACTAATAGTGTGCTATTAGAGGAGAAATGGTTTATGATATTAAACTTCTTCCTCATGATCCGGTCAAAAGAATGAGCATAATAGATTATCCCCGTGATCAACGAGATGATGTTAGAAGAGCCTATATTCTTAAAAAAAACTTTGTCAACCAAAGACTCCCAATGGAGGTTCGCGCCGATTTGTTGCCTTTTTGGTTTGATAAAATGAGATTGACTTGAATATAGCATTTAGAAAAATGCCGCATTTTGTTTTGTTTATTTCTTGTTCAAGAATGATATTGAAACTAATGTGGGAAAGATGCATTTGTTAATGAAGGGTTTAAGTCATGGAATAAACCGTATAATGAAGAGACATGTTGGTGGAGTTAAAATGCTCACAATCCTGCTTATGTGAAATATGTGAATTTAAGAGATGGCAAAAGAAAACCATATTTTTTTTTTCTTATAATGTCAATGATGTGACTCAAAGAGAGTATTAAATTCGCTTGAAAGCTTAAATTTCTTTTGTGTGTTTTCTATTAGGACAATGATTGGCACTTCGTGGACGTAGAGAAAGTGAAGAATCCTTTAATAGGGGATATTTTATTAAACTTTTAAAATGGTTAAAAACACACAATAAAGTTATTTCAAAGGTCACTTTAGAAAATGCTCAAAGAAATTGTCAATTGATATCTCCAATTATTCAAAAAGATATTATCAGTTGTTGTGCTAACGAAACAACTAAGCGAATTGTGAATGAGCTTGGTGATGAGTACTTTGCTATATTGTCCGATGAGTCGAGTGATGTATCCCAAAAGAAATAACTAGCTCTTTCTTTGCGTTATGCTGAAGGAAAATGGGAAAGGTAGTGGAGCGATTCTTGGACTTGTTCATGTTGATGATACTACGACTTTGTCTCTTAGAAGTGAAATTATGTCTTTACTCATTGAACATTCATTGAGACCATCTAGGATTCGAGGCCAAGGGTATGATGGAGCTAGTAATATGAAGGGTGAGATAAATCACCTCAAGACTTTGATTAGGCAAGATACTCCTAGTGCCTACTGTGTCCATTGCTTTGCTCATCAACTTCAATTAACTCTTGTAGCAATTGTTAAGAAGAACATTAATTGTGCTTGACTTTTTTATGTAATTCAACTTTATTGAATGTGATTGGAGTTTCTTGTAAGAGAAAAGAAATGATTCGTGAATTGCAAGCCAAAAAAGTTGTTGAAACCTTGGAAGTGGGTGAACTTGAAAAGGGATCGAGGTTAAATCAAGAACCTTGTTTAAAGAGGCCCGAAGACACTTGTTGGGGTTCTCATTACTAAATTGTTTTGGATGTGATGAATGTATTTTCTACAATTGTTACAGTTCCGATGAACAAAACGACGTCGTTTATCACTTAACCAAACGACATCGTTTCTGGTGAAATTAGAAGGTAAGTTATTAGAATATATTTTGCTGAGAATTTTGGTTTTAATTTAGGGTAAATTTATGAGCAGCAGCCGGAGTTCTTTTATGGCTTCTTCATCGAGTTTGTCTATACACATCTTCTCAACCAAGATTGTGCAACCATGATACCTAGTTGCTGGCATAAAGACGTCGCCAAGTTCTTCCCAATAATGAACCATTTTTAGTTTTCTTAAAACGATGTCGTTTGATAAATTCAAATGTTTAATGCCACGCAAATGTCATGCGAGTACCACATGGATTATATTATGCCACGTCAGCAAATTTCGAAATTATTTGCGGTCAGAGGCCATTGTCCGAGGCAAAATCAAAATAAATTGAAGTTGGAGAATTTGGAGACACAATCTTTAGTTGGAAAGCAAAACTAGAATTTGTTGAAAGTTGAGGAATTTATAGGCCAATAACACTTCTTTAAATGAATGTTTACTTTCTCTAAAGTGTTTTTTCAAATTTGCATGTTATCTATAAATGTTTTAATATGTGCCTTCATAATAAGTTTAATATTATTCAAGAATTGTGTACACTAAGATTAGTAACGGGATGAGTACTCCATTATGTACTAACAAAGTCATGGAATTCACTTGGTTTTGACTCGAGATCCAAAAAATTAATGAGTCCTTGGATTTCAACCCGAAGTCTATGCACACAAGGTAGCAATGTGGATTCGAGTACATTTTAAAAGAATATATAAATCCAACAATTTAGCATTTAAGGGCCGCAAGGGAGATATAAGTCATTGTTGTTCTTTTGGGATGATGCGAGCTAAAGATTACATTTTTAAGATTTGGCCATCTTTTATTTAATGATGACGTTGATCTAAACCTAACTCCATCCATCTATGTATTGTATTTTCTTGGTTATAACAAAAATCTTCGACCAATATATTTTTATACTACTATGTTAAGGGCACAAACATTTGCACTATTTATTTAAGTAACAAATCAGGCACTTGATCTGTGATGGTTTGGGATTTAAGCCCCAATGAGGTGTACAAAAGTGAAAAGAAGAGATTTGTACCTTCTTCGTAGAAAATAAAGTGATGAAAAGTAGATGCAAAGGCTGTGAGTGAATTGGGCCCAAGAAAGAAAGGTACAACACATTGCACACATGTGAGGTCTTAGAAAAGTGAATTGGGCCCAATGCTACTCTCTTTCTCTCTCATCCTCTTTTTCCTGCAAATGTTGACGTGCATTCATTTTCTTTTCAATGAGAGAGATATAATGAATGGAAACTGAATTCACTCAAAAAAGTGCAGTCTGTCTACAAGATCGTGTTTTTTCAACCATATAATAACATATGATAATAATAAAGTATGATTTGAGTTGATTTAGCCTCACTATTATACACAACAAAGCAAGGAACAAATCCATTATAGATGACAAAAGCATTGTTTTTAAAGAAATCAGACACCATACATGGAACATGTCAGCATCCTTACACATAGTACAATAAAAGATAATTGAGATCATCTCCTCATCTTTCAGTTTTTTCCCTTCTTGCTGTTCTGCTAAATGTGTTATCCTAAGAGTCCATAGTTAGGACAGTTAATGAGCCTCCAAACGACATATCAAAAACACGATATCCTAGCATCAATGTTTAGGAATGTAGTTGTTTTGCTTTGCTGTTGAGCAGAGCTTCTGCTTTCCTCTTCTTGCATTCACCTACTATCCTCTTTATATATGCAATGTAGCCTTCAACATCAAATTTTCTCTTGCAGCCAGCATAATTCATGTACCGAATCTTTCCAAAAACCGGTCGCTCTCTCCAGCCCTAAACGACCAAACCAAGCTTAGCATTAGCTTTGATGTCCCTTACAGAGTTGAGAAGCTTAAAATATGGTAATCTGTTAGAGGTGGAGAGTTCAAATTGACCTGGTCGTGCACTCCGCATATAGACCACATGCATCCAACGTATCCATTTGGATCCCGACCGTCTATTTGATACTGCAGGTGCATTAAATGAGGACATAATAAATCTCATTAAGGTTGATATGCATATGAGAGGGAAAAATGGTTCCCGAAATGGTGTACCTTATCGTTCAAGTATATCGATGTTGCAAGTGCTTCTTCTGGTCCGCTAGTCCATTCAAGAATCTTTTTTGCCCAGTACATCCTGAATTCATATTCCATTTTCCAAAGTGTAAATCAGCTATAAGAAGATGTATAGATTTGTTACTAGTATGTAACACGAAGATGATGCACATGTAAGATTTCCACTGCTCGTATATGGTCATTGATCGATAATTGAACTACAGAAGATTTACCTTACATTTGAGAACTATCAGGCTCAGAGTAACCAAATAAGAATCCAAAGGAGAGAAGAATAAAACATCATCAGAAAAAAGTTGGAGGGATGATCATGACTAATGAAATATTTGACATGTTCCCATTTTATCCTCTTCTTTGAGTTGGAGAAGGGAAACTTTATGGTCATAAAGTTGTTTCTGAAAGTATCTTAAAAAGTTGGATAAAAGTATCTATATATCTAAATAAAATCAATAAGACAGAAAGTTGCTTACCTCATAAAACCATGCATCTTTCCATGATGAACCATTTCTAATTGGGAAGCATTCCAAAGCTGAAAGAAAAAAGGCAGACGAGACTATAAGAGAAAAATATAATATGATAACTGGCACGTGTACAAAGCTCGAGTTCTTTTAAGGAGCACGTATATAGTTGAACCAAATACTTACTGGATCAGCCGTTTGTGCTTTCTCCAACTGCTCTCTCCTACAAAGAACATCAGATTTCCATGCATTAAGCCATCATGATAAAAGGAATCATAAGATACCTGGCAGAAAATTAAAGAGAATCACTAACGTGTATGTATGTTCACGTTTATCAGAGGCATGATCCATCAAAGTCTTACGAGCCCACTCCCAAGCACCTTTTAGTGAATCATAATGTGGTTGGTAGAAGCAGAAGTTATCAGCAAGTTCTCTGCGGACAATCAATTCTTCCAAAAAGACATCAACTGCCTTAGAATACAGCCGCAACAAGCATTTTGTCAGATATAAAGAACAAACCGAGCTTTAGATTGAAATCACCAAACTAGAGTATCGAGTAATGTAAAAGTCTGAAAGTAATGCTGTCACACTTGCAGCACACACCTTGGCATGAAGTTTGCGCACTTTTTCTGCCTCTAAGGCACATCTCTGAGCTGATATTTGCCCGAAATGCAAATACGGAGACAGGCCGGATAGTGCTTTGGGTTTCAGCGGATTATTTCTGTCTGAAGAATAACTCTTCATTCTCGCTTTCAAGAATCCACTTTTGTCGCCCATTAATACTTCAAGTGCCGCTTGTTCGCCTGGCTCACACCATTCAAGTTCAGGAACTTCTGCACCTTGTCTGATCATATCATTAGACATATATTAAGAACTAGCCTGAATTGTAGCAACGATAATAGAATAAGTTAGTTAGCACCTGCATCTCACCTTATAACACTAGCAATGAGCTCCTCCCAATCTATAAAATTACCCGAGGAAGCCCATTTTGTCATTGGACTCGTGAGCTCAGGAAATTCAATTAAATATTCGGGAAGCTTTTTAGTTATCTTGCCCCTTATAGTTCTAGCACCGTATTCCAATTTATCCGACGCCACCCAAACGGGCACCACATTATGAGCGTCAACTTCATGAATAGAAACTGAGTCAGTTACCCTCTTGCAGATTTCCTCTTTCCACTGCCTAACCTCCCTCAGTGGTGAGAAATCTGTCACCAAAAGCGAAGCCCCGGATTCTTTCAGAAAATTGGGAATCGTGTCCACAGCTTCACCCTATCAATTCAATCATGGCAAAACATTCAAAACTATAGCAGACCATTATAAAACACAAATAATTCAAAAACAACAGCAGACATCCAAAATCCTGATCTTTTAATGCAAGCTGACATACATTAACTTCAGTAATGCAGAATGAGATGATCAACTTTCACTTACTTAATAACAAAATTAAACAATAAGCATGAATTTTCAATAGTTATAAGCAAAAGGAAACTGGTAAACAACAAATTTCACTTACTTAATAACAAAATTAACACAATAAGCATGAATTTTCAATATTTATAAGTCAAAGGAAACTGGTAAACAACAAATTTCACTTACTTTACAACAAAATTAACACAGTAAGCATGAATTTCAATACTTCTAAGTCCAAAGGAAACTGGTAAACAAAATTATGCAGTAGGCAACAAAAAGGTTAATCAGCCCAGCAACAATATAAGCATACATTTATCACGAACAAATTGAGCAAGATCAAAAACTATAAATCAAAATCATCACTCAATGAAGAAAGAACGTCATTTATCAAGCCATAGCAAATAGGCAAACTGAACCAGAACTCAACATTATGACTGAAGCTGCAACGAGCAACTTCAAGCCCGGTGGTCGAGCAATCAATTGTTCACGAACTAACAATTAACACTTCATATATATTTCCGTGAAATTCTGTTTTCCCCCCTCACATGAGAAAAATAAAAAACAAATAAATAATGACTAAAAATCACACATAATTGTTTTCTACACGAGAACAAAAAAATAAAGGCGCGAAAAGCAAAACGCAACTCGCCTGGAATAAGAAGAAGGGGAAATCGAGCGTGGAGCGGAGATCGGAATGCAATTTCCTGAGGCCTCGGAGCATAAACCCTAATTGACGAGCTTTGGCGCCCTTAAACTGATGGAAGAGATTGAAAGCGATGGCGACGGGCACCTGCAGCAGATTAGCCTGATGGACGGCGTGGATCAAAGCCCAGTTGTCCCTCAGCCGTTGATCCCGGAACATCCAGTACACCACCGGGCCGGCCGCCTTCGGGTCGGAGCCTTGCTTCAGGATCCGGATCCTGCCAGGCTGGACGGGCGGTATCGAGGAAGACATTGCGCGCACCGGTCGAGCTAATGTGCGCCGGGGAGTGTGGGAAGAGGGAGTTTGGGTTGAATTGAAATGAATGAGAAAAGGAGAGAGACAGAGAGATAGGGAGGGAGAGGGGAGATGAAATGGAGGGAATTCAAACGGCTAACGGTTGTGGTTTTGAAGGTGGACACGTAGGATCGTTCTCATTCGTTGATTTTTATTACTTTCTTTTTTTGTTGCTCTTTTGACTTTTGTTCGGCCCATTTTGACACGAGGCCCAAATCTGGAGGCCTCTTTAGCCCACCATTTTATCTGCTATAACCATTACTTAACTCTTTCAACTACAGTAAAATAGTAAAAAATATTATTTTGTCCACAAAATGGTTGTCACTTTTGTCATTTAAGTTCGTCCACAAAATAATTATCACTTTTATTTATAGTAATAGAACCTATATAATATATTATATTTAACCTTATATTTCTCACTACTTCAATCACATTAATTGTGGAACCTCACTCCACTCACAATAATATCCACTATAATCTATTACTATTACCTACCATTTTCTTAAAACCTGTGACGTTCATAAGAGCACTTACTACGGAGTGCGAAGGGCTATGTCGATGGGTGGTGTCGAAGCACTCAACACACCCCCCCCTCCCCCCCGACATACCCTATGTCGTTGTCACAGTGGAGAGCTATGTCTAAGGGTGTGTCGAAGGGTGTGTCTAAATTTCGACACACCCTTCGACTCAAGCAGCTGCAATAATGGGGACACGTGGCGTGTCCCCATTGGTCCGTCCAATTTTTTTATTTTTCTGATTAAAAAATTAATCCCTCACTTATTAAAATCACGCTTTCCAGTACTTCAACACACCCCCACTCAACTCCATTGTAGAGGGAAAATCAACCTATGTCTAACTCAACACCATTAATCATTAAAATTACGTTTCCTAGTGCTTCAACCTAGGTCTAACTAAATACCCGTAGTAAGTGCTCTAATGTGACAATCATTTCGTGGACGGAGGGAGTAAAAATTTTCGAAATGGTAAGTTCCATCATAAATCAATTAGCAAATTTCGGAATCGTTAACCTTTTTCTGTATATTTTCCTTTCATATTTTATGGAATGGATTTGATTCCAGAAAAGTTAGCTATAGTTTTGTTCATATATATATATATATATATATAGGGAGTGATTCCCATGTAAAGGGATCTTAAAGTGAGAATTAGGAATTAATCTCAATTATTGATTATATCTACATGGAGGGTCAAAATTTGGCCTGATCAAAACGGGTCAAAGTGGGTCAAACCCCGGTCAATCCGGTCAACCCGTTGACTTTTTTTTTTTTTAACGTTCAACTTACATGCACCATTTCACATATTCGGATGCACCACTAAGTGCATTGAGATGCACAAGATTTTAAGTTTTTTTATTTTGTTTTTTTCGTCTTTTCTTTTTTAACGTTCAACTTACATGCACCACTTCACATATTCGGATGCACCATTTCACATATTCGGATGCACCACTAAGTGCATTGAGATGCACAAGATTTTAAGTTTTTTTATTTCATTTTTTTTCGTCTTTTTTTTTCTTATAGTCAGGTCATATGCACCACATCATGTATTCATATGCACCACACTATATAATAAAATGCACCGCTAAGTGCATTAAGATGCACTAGTTTTGTTTTCATTTTTTTTTTTCGTAAAACGTTGTGCATCTAGTTACACTATGTGGTGCATCTAGTTACACTGTGTGGTGCATCTGGTTACACATTGTGGTGCATCCGATTCTTTTTCATTGTGCATCCGAATATGTGAAGTGGTGCATCAGAATATGTGAAGTGGTGCATCTTGGGTGACCCCTTAAAAAAATTGAAAAAAAAAACTGAAAATTTTGTACATCTAAATGCACTTAGTGGTGCATCTAGTTATATAGAGTGGTGCATCCGAATATGTGAAGTTGTGCATCTTGGGTAATCGTTTAAAAAAAATTGAAAAAAGAAAAAAGTCAACGGGTTGACCCGAGTTGACCGGGTTGACCCTGGTTTGACCTGCTTTGACTAGGCCAAATCTTGACCCTCCATCACCCATAGATCTATGGTGGAGATCTATTCTCATTTCTTAGGATAATATTTATTCTCATATGATCCTTTTCATTCATATATATATATATATATATATATATATATATATATATATATATATATATATATAACATTACTAATGAAAGAGACAATAATTTTTGTGTTCTTGGGGCTAAAAAATCTTGAGTTCGAAGTTCAAACTCATCAATATCTAAGGCTATGCGATCAGAGTTAGAGGCTTTTTAAGAACTGTAATTTTTGCCTATTCGACGATTAAGGACACTTTTTTGCGGGCCCTCTATTTGAGGACATATGTTAATCAAATTAATACCCCATAGGACAATTTCTGGCCCGATCGGGCTCAATCGCAATTTCTAAGCCCGAACGCCTAGGTGGCATGCCAAATCATCTCCACATCAGCCATTTCTGTGAAGCATTTCGTCGAACAATTGAAGTGCAACATGGAGTAAGCTATTGGAGTAATTGGCCTAGTGCAGCCACTGCAACTCGCCGGCGAGCAGCAGGCTGCCATGGGTAAAAGCAACAGCTGCTGCATCTGCTCCCATCGAGTGGGAATGACAGAGCAACATCAATGGGAGCGGCGGAGTAAGTCGGTGGATCGCGAAAGTGCACACTATGGCTCTATCCTAGCAGTCGCGTTTGTGCCGTGATCGGAATTACGATTGCAGCAGTTCTTGTCGGGGTTCTGCATGAACGTCGGCAACCTCCACACCACGGGAAGCGAGCAGCAAGTTAGCAACCACCAGCAGCAATAGTCGCATCCCATAGCAGAGCGGCAGTCCTTCATGGCGACGTGAGCAAGGGCTCCGCCCTAGCGGTCGCGATGAAGACGTGAGAGAAAAAGCAGCGGCGATCTCTAGTCGATGAGCAGCCACGTTGCAGTTGCGCTTCGTGCAGCTGCTCGTGGTGGCACTACTTTGAGACTCTGCTCCAGTGGATCCCGGTGACGACGACGGTATCATGACCTCCGGTGGCTCGACCGCAGACCTCCAACAGCTTACTCCATGTTGCACTTCAACTGTTCAACGAAATGCTTCACAGAAATGGCTGACGTGTAGATGATTTGGCATGCCACCTAGGCGTTTGGGCTCATAAATTGCGATTGAGCCCGATCGGGCTAGAAATTGTCCTACGGGGTATTAATTTGATTAACATATGTCCTCAAATAGAGGGCCCGCAAAAACGTGTCCTTAATCGTCGAATGGGCAAAAATTACAGTCCTTAAAAAGCCTCTAGCTCTATGCGATCACCATAAGGTGATCGCTGCTTTGTGGAGGAGGCGCTCACTTGCAGTTGCAGAACGTGTCGATCGCATGAAGACGTCTCACAAGTGCGAGCGCATTGCAAGGAGAGGCGGAAAGAGAGGGAGTGAGGGGGTTGCGAATTCGTCAACAAATGAAATAGAGACCGTAATCTCTATTGTGAGCAAAATAGAGAGATCTCACTATTTTTATTTTTATTTTAGAATCACTTTTAGTATTTAAATAATGGAGAGATCAACATTATTGATCTCCATTGTGGATAGCCTTATAGGTTGAGCTAGCATATCATGTCAGATTTTAATTGTCATGGTTTGCATATTATTACACAAGAACGTGTGATTTACTTAATGCACATCTCGACTAGCAGTTGCAGGTTAGTCAATGTATAAAACAAAATATTTGATAAAATAATTTGAATTTTCTATCTTATCAGACTAATATAGGCACATATATAAAATTGAACAACATTGCCGTATGGATTGATAAATAAGCTACTCGATTTAAAATTACAAATTAATTCAGACATGTGTAAATATATTTATTTGCTTAGTTAAATGACCGAATTAAAGGACACACTTTATGTGGAAGCGGGAGAAGAAGAATAAGAAAAGTGAAGAAGCTAGTGATAAACTGTTAATGAATAATAATTATGAAGTGAAATATGCAATTATTGTGAAAGACAGTAGGAAGTTGTAACTAATCAAGATTAATTATTTTAATAGGAGCCCACCACACTGTATTATGAGTGAGATTCCAGCTGTACCCTTTCATTTCATGTATTCACGTGCTATATAAAAAAGTTTCTCTCATATAATAAAAATTGTAACACCCTAATTCAAATCAAATCAAAAGGTCTCAGATTTGAACCTCATGACACGCCTCTATAGGTCGAGTCTGTCACATCTTTACTTGAAAAGTGTGGTTTATTTGTCTTGTATAGTTTGCAAGTTACTGCACAAGAAACAGGGGTTTACTCAGTACGCACTGAAAGTAGCGGCTGCGGCTTCCCACTATATCAAAAAAAAAGTCATATAGAAACTGTTTAAAATTGATCATCGTGTCCACCAATTTTTATTTTAAATTTAAGGTAATCATCCAATGATTCGTTTTTATGTTTGACTCAATGGTTGAAAAATGAAAACTCATTCATCTTATACTTCTAAATGATAAATGAGATCTCAAATTGTTGATGTTACACCCTAATTTAGATAGTTTTGACCTTTTTTATTGAGCTTCTTTTAGAACTGTTTTTGCGGAGTTATAAGAAGTATAGAACTAATATATTTTTAGATGTCTAGCTCAGAAAAGAAAACGGTCAAAGTAAATAAATAAAACAATCTTATCTTTAAATAAGTTTGAAAGGTATAAGTACTAATTATAAATAAAATAAAATAAACGCAAGCTTGGTTAACGTTGACATTTCGTCAATGCCCTTTTGGTGATGATAATAAAAGATAATATTCCTTGTACTAAAAAGATCAAATAATATTAATTAATTAGCGTGCATGATTGCATGATATTTTTTGTGGAATGTTTTTTTTTTTTTTGCTATATTAAACAATAATTAACATATATAAGTTTTATGTTTATTATAATTTAAAATCAGGGGATTATAATATTTATATCTACGTTGTCTGATTTCTGTATTTTATTCTACGATAAAACTCAAATTTAATATAGTACTATCTACGTATTGATCCTGCCTTCATATTTTTTATAACACAATCATTTCATACATATATTTATATATTTTTCATCTTGATTTTCCCCCATATTATAAAAGAATCAAATCTTCATTCTCAACAACCCCTTTCAAAATGAGCATTGAGGTTTGACTAAAATACCAACTTGAAATTTAAAAAAGAATAAAGATATCCGGCCACACTGTGGCCGGCCACACGCGTAAAAAAAGGAAAGTTGATTATAAAAATGAAAATAATCATATTTCCTCTTTAGGGTTTATGCTTCTCAATTAGGGTATATTTCCATTTTAAAAACATATATTACTATTTTTAGCTCGTGTGGCTGGCCACAGTGTGGCCGAATATCATTACCCTTTAAAAAATAACCTTTGATAAAAAAAATATTAATGTTGATGTACCATATGATGTTCGTGATAACTGATAATTCTATATTATAGTGCATGCACACGTTGTGATACAACGCTTGATGAGCCATTATATTTTTCATTTAATTTCTTTTTTTTTTCTTTTACAAATTACACAAAAATGTAAACTGTTCGACCACATTAATAAGATTTGAACATGAAACATTTAATCACTAAGAATAACCAGTCTAAATGTGTCACGCAATTCTGTCTCTTAATTTAGTAAGATGAGAGCATTAATTAATGAACACTTTATCTTGTAACCAACTATTTCTGCTACTGAAATGTCATAAATGATAAATATTCATCACGAATTAATAGGTTCGTTGTAATCCTATTAATCAAGAATAATATAATTTGAGCATTTTAACCATGGATAATATATTTCCGAATTATGTTATTTCTTTTATCACAGCTTTCTCATTTCAATTACGTTAGGGAACTCAATTAATTTTAAAGTTTAACAAGTGATTATGCCGAGAGACTTTTATAAGCTACTCGTGGACTGTAAGCATATCACCATATTGTGTATATTCTAATTAACACAGGAAAAATGCAAAATAAGGCATAAACATTTCATAATTTTGCAATTTCGACATTACTTTTGAAAATTTTCAATCAGAAGTTTTATCTTTTTCAATTTTTGCAATTAGAATTTAGGCCTTGTTCGTGGCCACCAATGCATCCAATTAACGTGTGTAATATTCTACTCACGTGAATTTGCATAGGTGTAATTGAGGCGTATGGAGAAGCTCGAAGATAAGCTGCTTGTCAGTCTAAATTTTTGCCGCCGGAGGGAAGTAGCAGATTCAAATTGGACGTTGATTATGCGGTAGATGATAAGAGAGGTAAAGCAGGCATGGGCGCTATTTTACGAGATGGAATGAATCACATTGTTTTTGTTTTGGCAAACCAATGATTAAAGCGCCGACTGTCTTACATGGTGAGTTAAGGCCCTTGTGCATGGAATTGTCCAGTGTATTGAAGATGATATTTCACCGATTGGTCTACACTGACTCCATGTTAGCAGATGATATCTGACAGCATTTTGTGTGATTATATGATACTTTCGGTGAATCATCTTCGATGAGATGCTAATAAAACGGCTCACGACCTATCTAATTTAGCAACGTCTTTGACGTCCACATGTATGCGGCAAGATAGTTAGCCTCGTTGACTACTAGTATTCTCAAGTTTGATTTTAATTAATCTATGAAAGTATGATTTCCCTTTATAAAAAATTACCTGAACAGAAATTTGTATTGGCCTTGGAATAGAGAAAGATTCTTAATAATAATAACAAATATATAATAGTAATAAGGATAAATATGTCGTCCTACACAAATGATTACAACTTTTTCTTTTTCTTTGCAATATTTCAAGTGGGAAGTGATGAAGCATGAACATACATACTAGTAAAAAGTTTGTACAATTTCTAGGAAAAAGAGTTATCCCACCATTTTATTAATCTACTACTATTATTCTTCTAATTTTTTGTGTTTATTAGTATTAGAAGTTGGTGAGTAGTCATTTTATTTAGTCACCTTTATGTGTTTTCGGACAAGAATTTCTACCAATGTACTAATCTTGCCGACAAGAATTTCTGTCTTTCCACCAAAACTGTAATTAATTAGATGATGGAAAAATCAATAAAGACAAAGGAAGCATATTATTCTACTCCATTTTTCGTATACTTTAATTTTTTTCTCACCAAAAAGTACTAATTACTAATCAATTTTCTTTAAATATTCAAATTTCCCCTTTTTGTGACAGACAGTGAGTGGATGAAAATGTAATGACAATCCATCATTGAAACTGTAGAGGAGGTTGGGGTGTTGGGGGAATTTTTTTCAAAAATATGAAAAAAGACTTACCTTTCCATTATTGGAAAGCATGATCATCAATCATGAAACCCTATTCTTTGATCATTTTCTCTATTTGCATGGTATGTGGTAGCATTTCTTTTTCCTTATCGTGTCGTGTTCTTGTGTATTTCATTACTACGTCGAATTGTATTTCGTTGAAAATGCAAGTAATGTACGAAGATGGCACCTACCGTACGTACATGCATTGATGATACGAAACACGAATAGATAACTAAAGATTTCCTTGACATTCCATATTACACTAAACCAAAATTAAACTACATAAACAACATTCGTAAAAATAAATGGAAAAAAAAAAATAACTCTACAACGGTATAAACAGCCTGCATAACATTACTCATTACTGTAATAAATTGTTTTAGGGATCGATTAAAACTAATAAGATTTAAATTTCCATCTCTCAAAGACAAATGGAACCCACAAAATTAGTTCATTTTCTGTTAGAAAATCACTATCAAGCATCTCTGTCGTTGCTTCGTGCTGACAGCCTCGTTCAAGATTCTGGTTCCGTCTAAAGAGCTCTTTCGCAATCATGACTCTGCATGAGCATCGCTCAAGGCCACCACACGATTTGAGTTAAGTGCTCCGGAGGGGGCTCCACTCTCTCAACAACGATTGAATTTGGAGACGATGATGTGATTGAAGCGCGCTAGGAAGTAAGGCTCGACAGATTGGTGCTGAGGTTGCAATTGTTCGGATGCACCAATCAGTGAGAAACGGAACGAAATGAGGCAGCTGCTGCAACCATTAGCCTTGTCATGGAGGTCTCGCCATGTAAGGATCATATGCTCCTGAAATCACGAAAATCGAACTTGAAATTATGTTTCTGTCAATTTTTTACACAAGGAATAATAATCCAAATCCATAAAAGGGATATACTAACAAAACAAAGAGAATAGCATTAGTCTGAACATATATACATATCAACTAATCAGGTGGTTTTTTTAGAGATTAAATTAATTTTCTGGTTTTCTAGGAGCCAACTTTAGAGAAACACGAGCAACACGTTCATCAGCATCACCTATAGCAGACGAGAGCAAAGGAAAGAATGCCGTCTATCAGCTAGCATGGTTATGAATAGACTTGAATGCCAACTTAATGTCCTAAGATCATATAGTTACTCGCACTCATCTACAGATTTTATATCTAGCTGTAAGAGAGAGATAATATTAATCCGTATCTCGTTCATCAGAAGCTCGCTCAAGCTGCTATATCATCATTATTATTTTGTTGAAAATTATTTAACTAGCCATTACGCGACAAGGGCCAACAACGAACAAATCTTATAAAGCAACATTGCTGTCAATAATTTGGACAAGATAACCCTAAGTGAGTATTGCAAGTCTAAAGTTAGGTGAGCATGTTGAACCATCAAACATAGAAAAATTGGTAATTAAAAACCAAAAAAAGGAAAGCTCAAATAGACCAACATGTAGAGGGAATTTCAAATCTCAAACATGAAAATGCAAACCAAAACTAGCAAAATTCATTACTCATAACATAAGCATGTAAATCAAGAAATGCTAGAAAGCCCCACTCATACCATATGA
This sequence comes from Schizonepeta tenuifolia, assembly GCA_029490685.1. NCBI lineage: Eukaryota > Viridiplantae > Streptophyta > Magnoliopsida > Lamiales > Lamiaceae > Schizonepeta > Schizonepeta tenuifolia. Next base: position 16,327,184 of record CM055960.1, on the reverse strand, counting down.
TCAAACTAGAAAGATGGTTTTAGAATCTAAATCAATTTAGTTTTATAGGGTAAACAAAGGCTTCTACTCAATGTATTACTGTTTCATTACAAATTCCTTAAGAACAATAATTTGCTACTCTAGTTTACACATAACACAATTTGATTCAATATCCAAGTAGCTATGTAGTTCATACAAGAATGGATAAAATAAACCAAAAATTAAAACTAGAATTAGAAAATTAAAGCAAAGGAAATTAAGGAAAGGAAAAAAGGAAATCTTACACAGAGGAAGTATCAACAAAAACCTCATTGAGCACATCATCCTCACCATTTTCCAAGGCGAAAAGCTCGGCATCCTTGTCATCATCATTCGAAAACTCCCTCCTTTCCATTTTTGAATGAGCAGCAATGAAGATCATCTTCTGCAGCCTCTCCATCCCCGGCCTCGACTGGGGATGGGGATGGCCGCGTGCGCTGCTGGTCCCCCTCATGAGGGACCAGCTGCGCTTCAAGGCACACGAGGTCGCGTTCAAGAAAATGAGCCTGACCGCGACCTTGCCTAATGACTTGAACTCGGAGAGATACGTCTCCCACACGAGCCTACTGCTCTGAGGGTTGGCAATCTTCATCTTCCCCGAATTCGGATCCCTCTGCTTCAACTGCACCGCCTGCGCGTAGACAGGATCAAGCCCTTGCGTCCTCCACTTCATGAGCTCCATCAGAGCAATGTGCGCCTCCTCCCTTGAGACGAGGCGCGTTATAAGCTTGTCAACGTCCTTCTCTTGCTCGCTCGTTAGGCATTTGAAAGGCGGTAAGTACTTCCCGCTTGCGTCTCTGATCAAATAGAGGGGATCAAGTATGAATGCAGCAGCCCAAGATGGATGGTAGTTCTTCTTGAACCGCTTCTCGACTATCTTCTCCACTGGCATTTGAGCAATGTGGAATTTCGAGCACCATTCCTTCACCTTTACGCGAAGCTCCTCCCACAGAGGCAGGCATTGCCCGACCCGTGGCTTCTCCGCCTCAATCTCTTGAGCCATTGATCTAACGAGCTTAACGAGCGAATGCACTGCTTCAAGCTCATTCCAAAAGTGCGGATTCCTCCTCATTTCTTCGATTTCTCGTGCAACGGGCTCCTCCATCAGCACCATCTTGTACGATTCATCCAAGAACACCAACTGAAGAGCCCGGGCCGAGCTGAGTATATCCTCTATCAAGGCGCACACGGGTCCAAAATCGGAGTTTTCAAGGCCGACTCCTCGCAGAGGCACTCTCAACAAAGCGGCGTGACCGTATTCCTGCAGCTGATACTTATGAAAACTATGGCGAATTTGGGACTTGCTGTTGATGAAGGAGGCGAGTTTGAGGCAATTATCGGTGACATTCTTGAATAGAGGAAGCTCCCTCGCGAAATCTTTGATCAAAGCGTTGAAGCCTTGATACTGACAGCCGATGTTGATCATCCAACGGTGCTGATCCTCCAAATTCTTGAGAGCCTTGGCTTTAAACTTGTCGGAGACGATCCCCACACACTGCTGCACCGAGCTGCCGCAGATGTCGACAATGGCGTCCCAGAGAATCTCCTCTGCGTAGTGGGAGGGAGTGTATCCGTTGATGAAAACGGCCTTGCGGAAAACGTTGGTGCCGTTGGGGAGATTGACGACCAAATGCACCAGATTGTCGTCGCCGCCTTCCTTAGATTTCCAGCCATCGGCGGCGATTTGGAAGAACATGGCGTCGCGGATTTTGGCCTCGGATTCTGCTTTGGCTTCTTCATACTTGGCGTCGAGCCGCGAGGAGCAGAGGTCTCGCCGGGAAATGGCGGGGAGTCCAAGCTGGTTGAGGAAAGCTTTGAATTTGGGGTGATCGAGGCTGGAGAGCGCGACAGAGCCGCAGCAGTCGTACACCCAATCGGCGAGGAGATCGAAGGCGGAGTCAGCTTGAGCTTTATTTAGAGTCGGGCCGGGCCATGATTTCGGGCTTTTCAACCTCTTCACGCTGTCTTCCAGCATTGCTAGAGCTCCGAAATCCTCCCTCCCGCCGGAGAGGACCAGCTGCTGCTGCTGCTGCGCGCCGCCGGCGCTGGGGGAGGCGGCGATGACAACGCTGGCGCTGGCGATCGGGGCGGCGGGAGGGTAGGACAAGTCAACCGAGAATTTCGACGGGTCAACGATGGTCAACGGCGGGACGTGGTGGGCGGAGAAAGGCGACGCAATGCCAGTGGAGTTCGCGGCGGCGGCGGCGGTGCGGCTGCCGGAGTTTCGCTTGCGGTTGTTGTGGGGAGGGGGAGGGTGGGAGGGGGGGGAGGCGCTGGCGGTGGCGACGGAGAGGGAGGGGGAGGAGGGGACGGAGGAGATGGGCTTGGGGGCGGAGGCGAAATTGGGGCAGGTGCCGCGCTTGAGGTGCTCGGAGGCGGTGCGGGAAGGGTTGGAGGCGGAGAAAACGGCGTCGCAGAGGGAGCAGCGGAGCTTGACGGCCTTGGGGAGGCCGGTGTCGGAGTTGTGGACGAGAATCGGCTCCAGGTGGGCCCAGTACCACGCGCCTTTCCCCTTAATCGCCTTCGTCCGTACCGTCACCAGCCCCTCGAACCGCTTGTGGGCCACCTTCGCCGCGAGCTCGTCGGAGGAAACGGAGGAGGACTCCACCGTCGTCGTGGTCGCCGTCGCGGCGGCGGCGTTCGTCGCCGCCATTAAGAAAAATATATTGCGCGTGGACCACTGGTGCGATTAATCAATGCAGCTCTCGACTTTCCCTTTCTCGGTTAGTAAGAAGTTGCAATTTCATGGCGGAGGTGCTGAGGAAATTCCACCGGCGGTGAGCTTTGATTCCGGTTGCATTCTTAAGCGAGGGTCCGGCGGCGGAAAGGTGGCGCCGCCGGTCTGAGGAATGATTGGGAGGAAATTCAGCTCAGTTTTGGAGGTCTGGAATTTATAGCTAGCAGCAGAAATAGAGAGAGAGTGAGAGCAATGGAGTCAGTGTAGAGAGAGAAAGGGAGGAGAGAGAGAGGAATATGGTATATGATGTAGTTGAGTTTGGCTGGTTCTAACAGAAGTGTATATCATTACAAACACGCGCCCTGCGACTATTCATGGACTTGTACTATGTTTTTTTATTTTTTTACCATATGATTTATTGATTACTCCCTATTTCTTAACGACACTGTATATTTTTTATTCAAAATCATTTTCTCTGTTTCTGGTGTGATCACTTACTTTGCATTTTCATGAAATTCACTACCCAAAATGAGAAAGGGTTACGAATTTTTATTGAGACTTTCCCAATATGCGTATCTAGTGTTTTGGATTATATTAGTAGAGTTGGACTCGGCTCCACCATGGAGATGGGTCTGACCCGATCAACCCGGTCAAATCGGAATCAACGTCCTTTGATTTTTTTCGATTTTACAGTTCTATCTTCGCTCCGATTACTAATATAAGGATAATTGGTGGGCAACAATTTGAATTTTTCGGCTCGCTCCGAAGCCTTCGACTCCCCTCATTTGAATCTTGATCAAAGAAGTAACGGCAAACAAAAAAATAAAGATGCAAACAACAAAAAAGATGGAGAAAAGAAAATTATAGCGCATGAAACTCCCACGCCGCTTGTGAAGGCGCGCCCATAAAACTCACGCACCAAATCTGGACGGGTCGAGACGGGTCGGATCGAAATCTGTACCGTGACTGCACAGAAGTTTTTGTCATATTAGTAAGTATATAAGTTTTCTTTATGACGACGAATGTTGGTGTCTATTTTTTTTGTTTTTTTAAACTATCTTGGTACGGTGGTAAGTAAAATGGGAGTTAACGAAATAATATCGAAAATACTAGAATATACAAGAATCGCTAGTTCTCTGCTCTCGTCTGTCAGGCTAAACTTCCCAATAATTTGGAGAATGGATAGAGTTGAAAATTGTATTAACGAAATGGAGAATTGATTTCATATTTGAAAAGTTTAATATGCTTAAATAATAAATTTATTGCCAAATATATAAAAAATTATGATAATATGACAGTATCATACAATGTTAGAAAATCAAACTGGATATAATAACAGGTAAAATTATCGCAATACGCACGTAGATGAACAGTTTTTGTTAGAACCACATACATATAAACATGTTTCACGAATATAATAATTCGATTCTTTTTTCTTTATATTTTTTACATTTACAATTGAATGTAATGTATTTTTTTTATATACTACAACTACGTATTTTTATCTTCATTTATAAATCACTCATTTGGTGTAGGGAGAGAGTATGTGTGTCAGTGTGTGCATTGATAATTTGATTTTTATCATTATCAAAAATCAATTATTACCGGATATACTATTGTTTTATACGAGAAAAAACGAATCTGAACAGCTAATAATTGTTAACGTGTTTACAAATATTATCCAATTTATATATATATATATATATATATATATATATATATATATATATATATATTGAATCCGCAGCCGCTACCTTTGGTATAATATAATACTATTTTACATGAATTGGATATTTACAAGAATAAAATGAAAATAATTGCCTACATCAATATTGTCTCAATCTCACTCGAAGTATCACGTATTTCTTATTGACCGTCCCACTTAAAGTAGCACCGTCTAAAAAAACTATATTCTCCCTTGAACAAGTGTGAGTCAACCACTTTCTATCTTTTAATTTTTTTTTATAAACATTCTTTTAAATAATTGTGTGGGAAAATAAAGTGTTCGCTTCGAACTGCATGGAGGAATACTCCATAGCTTCTCTATACATTGTTTCAACGAAACAACGCACAATTTAATCCCTATTACTAATAATCATTTCCATGCATTGACACTATTAAGATTCATGCATTAAAATAAGTCATACGAAAGTGCTTCAGTTCGAAAGATTAATTCCGAACTAAAGGAACACTATATCTAATTCTCTAAATTTTATTTTTCAGTTTGAAAGATTAATTCCAACACATATCCAACTTTACTAAGAAAATGACATGAAGGAAATAATATTATTTTATGTCGGGCAAGAAGACTCACGCGATTTTAGGGTGTAATTTTTTTTTCTTTGGTGATGCCAATTTAAATTTTAATATCAACTCTTGGTCTTTTCTTTTTCTCCTTTGTTGTTGGGGTCTTGTTGTGGGTCACATGACTCCCTTTGTTGTTTGTTTTTTTCTACTTTCTTCCACCATATAATTCTCTTTTGTTTTCTTGATATTTTGAATATCTTTCAAAGTTATATAAACATATAATTAATTCAGAAAAAATTAAACAAAACCTTTAGTTAAACAAATTAACCAGCTCGATCAAATAAAACTAATGTCAATTAACTTCAAAACAAAACAAAATCACTATTTTGAATGCTGTATAATGTTTTGTTTGGTTTGACAATGATCTATACATATTGTGCTTTAATTATGATTAATTTTAAAAGGCCCAACACTACGAGTTAAATCTAAATTTAAATAGATTTGTTATTGACTTATTGTTAGATTGTTCCCAATAGCCTAATTAGACATATTTGCACTAATTTGTTTAGTATCTCTAAGATCATTTAACTTTATATTAACATCTATTAATTTTCTTATAGCTTGTTTAAATATTATCTTAATCATGACTTCAAAAATAAAAATTATCTTAACCATTCATATGCATAACCAATCAAAACTGCATTCAAATATCCTATCATTTCAATATTTTTGGGTCTTTCTTGGGTTAATAAAAGCGAATTGTCAAACTGATGAATTTAGGTCAGAAAATTAGAAAATCAAAGGATATTTTTAAAATTGGAATAAATTGGTTGATTTCACCCAGAACTGGTGTGAAGAATATTACTGTTGGTTTAGTGTGAGAACAGAGAAATATATATAAATTCCAATACAGCTGGATTTGATTTGCTTACTCGGGTTAAATAAATTCAATTGTCTATTTCTTATATATAAAAAAAGAAAATCATATATCTAGGTAAATATATATTTCTAAGCTATTGATAGTCTTACTATTAAGTACTAATAATCAATCTATTCATACATGGTAAAAGTGACCAAAAAATAGTTAAATAGTTCTTCTTTATTAAATCAATTATATTGTTCATTGAATCGGTCCAACTAACCATATTATCATGCATAATTAATCGCGGACCGAATTATGAAATCACGTGAGTAGTCCAAATCTTCTTTGTCGAAAGAAACAAACATAAATATATAAACAGACACGCACACATACACACTGAATATTTGTTTGTATATGTACATATTTTATATAAAAAATACAATAAACTTATATAAGTAATGTTATATTCATGGGACATAGGGGAAAAAATCATTGTTGAGAATTCTTTTAGTTTACTTTTTAAGTTGGGATTCCGAGTGTAAATTCTCCGGTGATACGATTTATCAGCAGGGCTTTTGCGGACATTTGCATTCGAAAATTTAGAGCATCCAATACGGGTAGGGTGGAGGTAACGCAACTATGCAAGGGTAGGGCGGAAGACAGCGGGCGGACGGAGGGGGTAGGGTGGAGCGGTGTTGGCGCACGGCGTAGAGCGCAATCGCGGGTGAAATTCCACCTAGGGTAGCGCCCTCGCGCTCTTTCACAAGTTTAATATATACTCCCTTCTATTCACTTATATTATTATCTTTTCTTTATTTAGATGTTCTTGTTATATTATCATATTCCAAATAAGGAAAAAATTTACTCTTCAAAATCATTTCTATCTTTTTATCTTTATTTTCAATCTCTGTGTTGAACAGTAACATGCCAATTTCAATGAATCTAATGGAGTATACTTTTTTGAATAATGAGAGACTTAGGATGAGAGACCTCCAACATTAGAGATAATTTTGAGGTAGGTCTATCACTAATTGAGACCCTACAAAAAGTACAACAAATATTGATAAAAAAAATTGAGACCTAGGGGTGATCAATTCAATCATCATATTCCTCAGTCCCGTTCAATGTGACATGTTATCTTTCTTTATTAACACTTTATTATAGTACATAATTCTATTTTTCTTAATCATTGTGCCGAAAAAAAATAATAAGTCATATTGAACAGTACTGAGGGAGTACATGGTAATGATGATTCTACAAGAGTGAAAGAACAAACAAAAATAAGATATCATTCAATGATACATAAATTAATTTATTTTTTGAAATTAATGATTCTACAAATATGAATCGCGTGATACCGACATATATATATCCATCTTCATTAAATTAAGTGCTCCTACCATAGAATAACATATCATTCATTGATACATATAGAATTATTTTTTGAAACATGTATACTATATATTAATGAAGTTCTCCCTCTCTCTTTATTTGTGTATTTGTCCATGTGATGTCATAAACAAATATGGGATATCATATTATAATAAGTATAGTAATATGATTTGAGAAAGGGGCAACCTAGGAATTTATTGAATTGCACCTGTATTCCTCTGGGGCTGCAGTGTTGACCAATCCATTAAGACATAAATGCCCCTCCACTGTCCACCAAATCCAAATCGACTGTATTTTAAAAAGCTTCAAAGAGTTGGTGATATACATTTATTGTGATCGGCTCACGTGGATGGATATTTTAGTCCTTTCATATGACGTCCCCATATCTATCCATCGATTATTCAATATTCAAAAATGCCATTTTCATACTATTTTCACTACAGAGGGTTACAGTCAAAAGTTTCTAAAATCTGTAGTATTACCGAGCTTCAATTGATTAGACTCAATTCTTTTTATTAGTCATTCAATTAATGTTTTCTTAAGGAATCAGTCAATTAATGTTAGGAACATTCATATAATTTCTTAATTGTAAAATATATCCAATTTCACTTTTTCTAAATTAGTTATATTCATTTGTTGAAAAATAAATTAGTTATGTTCATGTTTGGTATGAAGAGACCAATTTATCCTTGATGTTGTATTGTTTATATTATATCTCTTACACATTAGGTACGATTTGACTTGTTTCATACTTTTACTCTCATTAACCGAAAATGATTGTGATGTTAAGCTATGGAAGTTAGCAAAAGTGATCAATAATTAGATAATTAGTGTTGCAATGATTAGTTTGTTTAAGGTTTACTCAATACAGATTTTCCGATACTATATGTAAACCATACAAAAACAACCAAAATTATATGAAATAAAAACAAAAAAATATTTAAACTAGACAGGAATAACCAAAATTATATGAATTGCTAAATCTATTTAAATCCCGCTCGGTTAAATTTATAATATTGAAAGATCTCACTCGAGATTATTGAAGATCCCACTCGAGCGGGATCTTCTAATTTTCGAGCGGGATCTTTCCATGTTGAAGGATAAATATTATTACGAATAATTTATTAATTAATTACGCAATTTATAATTAAATTAATTATATAATAATATTGAATACGTAATAACTAATTAACTTATTAAAATAAAAACACTAAAATATGTATAATATATAACATTAAATATAATTATATCAACTTGACAAATTAATGAAAATTCCGCTCGGTTAATTATTATATATTGGAAGATCCCACTCGAGATTTTTGAAGATCCCACTCGAGCGGGATCTTCGAATTCTCGAGCGGGATCTTTGGTTTGTTAAAGCTAAATATTATTAGAAATTAATTATTAATTAATTACTCAATTTTTAATTAAATTAATTATATAATAAAATTGACTAACTATTAAGTGATTTAAATTAAAATGAAAATATATGTAAACTATATTAGAATAAGCAAAAATTTATTAATTGTAAATTGAACACTAATCCCGCTCGTGTGTTCTAACAAGAAATGAAGATCCCACTCGATATTATTGAAGATCCCACTCGAGTGGGATCTTCATTTTTGTTAAGTTTGTACGAGCGGGATATATAATTATTTTGGAACTAATAACATTATGGGTAGTGATATTTGGCCACACTGTGGCCGACCACACAAGCTAAAAATAGTAATATAAGTTTTGAAAATGGAAATACATCCTAATTAGGAAACATAAACTCTAAGGGGAAAATGTGATTATTTCCATTTTTAGAGTCAACTTTCCTTTTCTGACGCGTGTGGCTGGCCACCGTGTGGCCGACCATCATTACCCTAACATTATTTATTTTTTATATAGTTTACATATTTTTTAGATTGTATTGGTATTTTAATTCGTAGATTTTAATAATTTGTATACTGTATGTGATAATAATTGTACTATACAACTGAGTGTGATAGTAATCGACACTGGTGGATGTGAAAATTCATCTGTAAATATTCACGTGAATGGTTGAAATTTCACCATTGATGTAACAATTTTACTTTCACGTGAATTTGTACAATTTCACTCACCCAATTGATTGAATGAATGAATGAATTTTCTATATAAGTGGTAGCAGAGATGAATCTTCAAACACCACAACCATCAAAATATTTTGTACTCTTCATAAAAAATTATCACAATATGGAATAATGGAAATATTTCAACATCAAATATGGTGGAGAATGGCACGATTGTGAGTATGTGGGCGGTTCAGAATCGATCACTCAAGTTCTTGCTGCCACTCCAACTCTTATCAATTTGAAATATAACATCGATGTGCTGATGCGTTGAAATTCGATGAGCACTCGGTACGAAATGTATTATTTATCGCATGCTCGAAGTGGACGCACTGTGAAAATTCTCTTGAGCACAGATCAACAATTTGCTCAATTGTGCATGGAGTCTCGTCCAACCGTGTATCTCATCCACAGCCACATAGATGTGTATGTTCCATATTTCGAAGAACCTGGGGCGTCATCCTTTCAATACGACCAAGGGCAGCCGTCATCATCTCAATACGAGCAAGGGCAGCTGTCATCATTTCAATACGACCAAGGGCACACGTATTCTGATGAAATGGAGCGTATCCAACAACAAATCAATTCCAAGGATTTCTTTTCCAACTTATATCCTAGTGGGTATAATTACGAAGCGACGTCCACGTATCACGTACCTGTTGTTCCGGATTGTCATTTTCCAGACAACGAAGATGATGAACCACAATGCACTGTCGAGTTGGATTCAGACGATGAAGATGTTGACAGTGCTGATCTCCAAACTGATAGTGAAGCATCTGAAGACTGGACTGAGGAAGGTTTACGCGATTTTACTATGGTGGAGCACAATGCTTGGATTCGTCCCAGTGCAACGACGGATGCGTGCGATCTAACCAACTGGTTAGTTCCAGTGATTCCGCCCGATGCTACGATTTCTCTCGTAGCACGTGATCCTCACCCGACAGATGATGATGAGTTGCGTGTTGGTGCTGTTTCCACAGCAAAAAAGAGATAAATATTGCAGTCGGAACGTGGCACATGGAGAGAGGACTTGAATTCAAAACTTCGAGGTCAGATTATATTCGAATGAAGTTCTTATGCAAGTATCCGAATTGTCCATTTGAGTTGCGTGCAACCTCACGTGGAACGAATACTTGGATAATACACAAGTTCATTCATGAGCATTCATGCATCCGTCAGCTACGACGTGCCGCTCCGAGGAAAATTAAGATGAATGTTGTTGCAGCTTACGTGGAGTGAAAAATCAGAACCAACTGTAAAATCATGGAGCCAAAGGCCATTATGGAGGAGATGTTACGCGAGTTCGGTATCACCATCCGTTATGATTTGGCGTTGCGAGCACGGCATTACACAATACAAAGTATATACGGAGGGTATGTTGAATCCTTCCAGTTGTTACCTGGCTATCTTCACATGCTCAAAGAATCAAATCCCGACACGCTTACTGATCTTGAGGTTGGAAATGATGGGAGATTTGAGCATTTGTTCGTGGCTCTCGGCGCCTGCAGACTCGCGTATCCATTCAATATGAGACCTGTGATAGTTTTAGATGGCACTCATCTGAAGTGCAAGAATAGAGGTATTTTATTTGTCTCTATGACGAAGGATGCCAACAAGCATGTTTTTCCACTGGCGATAGATATTGGCCCAATCGAGAATGATATATCTTGGACATGGTTTCTAACCCGTTTCAAAATGGCATATGGCGAGCTTAGAGATACATTGATTGTCTCTGACGCACATGTCTCCATAGCGAACGCGGTCAATGAGGTGTTTCCAAATGCAGTTCACGGTCTTTGCTACTATCACTTGCTGAATAAGTTGACGTGCTATGGGAAAGTTATTGTAAGATTGTACGAACGAGCTGCTTTTGCATATCGCACTTCAATTTATGATAAGGCAATGGCCTCTATTCAACAAGAAAGCCAAGGCGCATACGACAAACTAATGAGAGTTGGACCAGAGAAGTGGGCTCGATGCAAGTGTCCATTGCCGCGTTATAGCCATCTCACTTCAAATGCAGCAGAAGTGTGGAATCATAGAGTAAAATGGGCTCGTGATCTCCCTATATGCTCAATGCTTGACGCTATAAGGTATATCATCGAGCAATGGTTCGATGAGAGACGAAATTTTCCCAGAGGGGACGATGAAGTTGTCACTCAAGAGGCGGCTAAGAAGATGACAGAATCAATGAATAAGTCATTCAGGTACGATACGAGTGGTGGAATCGGCTTGGTGTTCAACTTGGGTGATGGTAGAAGAAATTGGAAAGTTGATCTCAATTTACACAATTGCACATGTTGTGAATTTCAAGATGATGGATTGCCTTGTTCGCATGCTTTTGCTGCTATCCGGTATGTTTTATTGCTTCAATTTTCATAACCATATGAAATTATAATTAAAATTATTAAAAATTATAATTAACATTATTGTTAAAAAATGTAGAAAAAATGCTGATGATGTATACCAATATGTGCAATGGTACTACAAACGAGAAGCTTGGGACGAAGCTTATCAATATCCTATACATCGTGTTCCACATGTAGAGGATTGGGATATTCCAGTTCAAGTGGCCAATATCTTGGCCTTGTCTCCCGTAATCACTTCACAGGCAGGACGGCCGAGAACTAATCGGCGAACATCTGCATTAGAGAGAACTAGCCGGAGACAAACCACAAGGCAAGAAGCAGAATCATCGACATATCAACGTCGAAGGAGATGTGGTAATTGTCGTGAAGAAGGTCATACGCGTAGACATTGTAATCGGCTTTAACAATCTACCATTAATCGTAACTATGTTGTTTGAATTTATATAATTTATTTGACTTGGAAAATGTATTTTTTATTACTAGAAAATTAAATTTAATGAAATTTAAAAAATGCATAACTTATACGATTAAAAAAAAATAACTTAATATATATATATAATAAATTTAAAGAAAAATTATATTTCTGTTTACATCTTCAAAATCCCACTCGTGAAATAATAGATCCCGCTCGCAAAAGATGGATGTATTTTGAGATCCCGCTCGAGTAGGATCTACATACCTCGAGCGGGATCTATATTTTTTGCATTTATATAATTTATTTGAGTTCGATAATGTATTTTTTATTACTAGAAAATGAAATTTAACGAATTTTAAAAAATGAAAACATTATACGATTAAAAAAATCATAACTTAATATATATATATATATATATATATATATATATATATATATATATATATATATATAATAAATTAAAGGGCACAGTGGTGGGCTCTGGTGGTGGTGAGTGGAAGATGGGATCCAGCCGAGGCCGAGTTGTAGGTTCATATGCAGGTGAACGTCGGGATGTTCCACATCGCATTTGTTCCATCAAGTCCCCAAACCACTTGGCAAACCGAGATACCCATCTCTTGTCCATCTTGTCCAGGAGCCGATCCTCAGATTTTTTCAATTCTTCTCTCATCCAACGACGATCATTGTATTGGCGGTGGTGCTCGCCCCCACTGCTGGAAGATGATGATGCAGCTTGTTGGGATGCAACTTTTGCAGTTTTGCGAGTACGCTTCCCCTTATCTTGTGGCTGAATTTGAGGCTCCTCGTCTGAATTGTCTGCCTCAACATAGCTAGCACCCGCTCCATGTGATCGTCTGGGCCTTGAAGCTTCATGTGTCGGGTTGGCCTCTTCATCGAAAATTGCTTCCGTACGGGGACGAGGAGGAAACTGCTCACCATCCCTTAGCGGATTGCTGGGCGGGACAAAACCGATATTGAGAGCATTTGGATATTGAGTCGACTGCCAGTAAAACGTCATCAACTCGTCGTCAGAAACAGCAATTGGTGTCAAATTGGGCTCCTGTACAAAAACAAAATGGATATTAGATATGGCGTATTGTATAAGAACAACAAAGTATTAAGAGATAAAAAAATTAATTTATTACCAGTTGAGAAAAGAGTGGTCCAAGATCTGTTGTAGGTCTGCTTCTAAACCTCCATTTAAGGCATCTGGGAGCCCCGGTCGGGTCATCAAGTCTCACAGCGGCTTCCGCTAAATCTAGCATGACTTCTAGAGACCACTCATGAAATGCCCACACTGCACCATAGAAGTGATATTTCTTTGTATTTAGCACATTGGTGATGTAGTGCTTCAAATTCAAGTATGAATATGCTCCCCATGGAAAATTATTGAACAAATTCAAATCATCAACCAATTTCCAAATTCACTGCGGAACCAATTTCTTCATGTCTCTACCGAGTATTACCGCGTACGCCACTAAAACATGAGTCGCGCCGAGGTACAAATCAACACATAGATCACCATTTCGATCGGCAATGGGCGCCCGCGTGTTCTTAAATCGCTCCAGTAAGGCATTCCCAGTGATAGACATACCGTTACAAAACCGTCGATAAACCTTCACATCCGATAAATTGTGGTCATCCGCCGGATTAAAGCTCGACTCGTCAAAGCTCAAACTAGTCACCAAGGCATATTCTTCAATAGAAAATTGGAGGTTTACGCCGTTGATATGAAACCACATCTCATGAGGCTGAGAACATGGATAGTTGATCTCACGTGACAGTACGTGATGCACAACCATCCCGCATTTCTGCCCAAGCTCCCAATAGACAAAATGCCCGAAGCACCCATTTATAAATCTCTCGACCAACTCTTGACCACCGACCTCATACAAAACTCTTCTAACATCTTCCAACACACCAATCCTATAATACGTGCTAATAGTGGAACTACGGTTGATAGAGTCGGGCCTCTTGTATGTAATCTATGCAAAAAATCAAAATAACAATTCATTACAAATAAAATAGAAAATAATTCGATACATAATCCAAAAAAAAATTACCCATCTTCTTATAATAATCCACAAATAAAAATTGATTACATTTAAATACGCATATTTTTTAAATCCACACTTAATCTTTTCTACACGCCAATTACGTGAAAATTACAAGCCAAGTACGTGAACATATACGCATAATTTAAAATCTAAAGCGAATTGACAATTTTCTACGCAAATGGAAACTAATTTTTTTAACCATCAAATTATTCGACTAAAATAAAAATTATTATATTTTGTTAATTTTAAATTAATTTCATCCTAGAAAAACAAAGATCCCGCTCGGACATAGGGGTCCCACAGAAAATTCTGACCAAGCGGGATATACAACCCCACCGAGCGGGATCTTCTTAATACGAGCGGGATTTATTGTTTACTCAATTTGACATACTTTAGAAGTCAATAACCAAGAGAAACATGAAATTACGAGTGAGATTTCATATAATTTTATTAATATGGGATAAACTACACTATAAACCTAAAACATATGATTTTAATTTTGTACGCACAAAATCGAAACGCAAACAAGAACCAACAAATCAATCAACAATTAATTCAACAAATAATTCAACTAATAATTTAACTAATAATTCAACAAATATTAATTAATATAAAAAAATTGGCTAACCTCTAAAGACATCTTGATGACGGAGTGGAGGTGGTGAACGAAGATCCCGCTCGCCGCCGCTTGTTTTCTCTTTATTTGGGAGTGGAGGTGGGAGGTTTTTCGACGATGAAAGGCGGAGGATTTTTGCACGGTGAAGGGTGGAGGCGGTGGAGGTGTTACGATGAATTATATATAGAGCGGGATTTAGGGTGTTTAATGTCACGTGATGGGCGGGATTTGTGATAGAAAATTGAAGATATATATAGATGATATATATTGGCGTGATGAGCGGAATTTGATGATAGAAAATTGAAGATATATATAGATGATATATATCGAATATTGAGTAATACAGAGATATGGGACAAAAATTTGAGTCAACCCATATTCTTCAACTAGTGCATGTGATGCAATGTCATATCTCACAAGCATGCGCGAATAATTTTGGAAAATTTGAATTAATACCTTATACGATTAAAAAATTCATAACATAATATATATATAATAATTTTGAAAAAAAAAATATTTCTGTTTACGAATTCTAAATCCCACTCGTGAAAACCTAGATCCCGCCCGGAAATAATGGAATTATTTTGAGATCCCGCTCGAGTGAGATCTACATAACTCGAGCGGGATCTATATTTTTTGAATTTATATAATTTATTTGAGTTGAAAAATATATATTTTTTTACTAGAAAATTAAATTTAATAAAAATTTAAAAAATAATACCTTATACGATTAAAAAAATCGTAACTTAACATATATATATATAATATATTAAAAAAATATATTTCTGTTTATGTCTTCTAAATCCCACTCGTGAAAAATTAAATCCAGCCCGCAAATGATGGATGTATTTTGAGATCCCGCTCGAGTGGGATCTACATAACTCGAGCGGGATCTATGTTTTTTAAATTTATATAATTTATTTGAGTTGGAAAATGTACTTTTTATCACTAGAAAATTAAATTTAATAAAATTTATAAAATTAATACCTTATACGATTAAAAAAATCATAACTTAAAATATATATAATAAATTTCACAAAATAATATATTTCTATTTACAACTTTTGAATCTCACTCGTCAAACACTAAATCCTGCTCGCATAATATGGATTTATTTTTAGATCCCGCTCGAGTGGGTTCTACATAACTCGAGCGGGATCAATTTTTTTTCAAATTTATATAATTGTTCTACGATGTAAAATATATTTTGTTCTTACTATAATGCTATCATTATCAATGAAATAAAAAATTAATGATCAAATTACATTAAATAAATAACGAAAAAAAATAATAATAAAACTTGCATTAACTAGCAGGGTTTTAACTCTTTCACATGAACTTGTGGGCGGGATTAGGGTTTTAACTCTACTCTCACCTACCTCTCCAATCTAACCTAATTAATTCATAAAGTAGTCAACAAAATCTTTGTCTTTCCAATTTCCCATGCAACACACGGTCACTTCCCATGTTTTCGGGTGAAATGCAGAATTGAAGTGATGTTTTTTTTGTCATGTTTCAATTATTTTAAGGGTATTTAGGTCATATTGGATATAACTAATTTGGTTTTTAATAAGTGGATATAACTAATTTCAATATATAGTAAGTGGATAGAACGAATTTTTACTCTTCATATAATTTCATTCTCTTCCTATTCTGTCTAAGTCCATTGGAATAGGGACTAAGGAGGAAGGTGGGGCTTTAAAAAATTTATTTTTGACGTATAACGTTATGATGTAGTATAAAGAGATGGAAAAGCGATGTGGTGTTCCACCTAAGTTATTGTGCTTCAACGAGACAGTCATGTGCCTATCATGTGCGATTTAACCCCATCAGGCCAAAAATTGTCCTACGAACACATAACTTTATTCTTATTGTTTTTAAAATTCGATCTAAATAAATATTGTCCTCAAAATTTGACCCGAAAAGATATTATCCTTAATTCCAAGTGTAGTTAAATTAATGTCCTTAATTCAATAAGTGTTGGTGCATGGAGTCATAGTTCTTTAGTGAACTTTGTAAATCAGTTGAGTAGTTGTTTGTTTATATCGTTAGTATTATTTTTGGATTGCCGGGTGCAGGTGCCCGCGCTCGGAGTAAACTAATCACACCAAATGTTGTCGATAAAAGTTCACTTTAGAGATTCATTAATTTGTTAAGAATGATTTTTTTATATATTGTAACATTAAATTTATAAACGTGACATTTGATCCTTAACATTATTCACTCTATCATTCGGGAACATCCCATAAAATTAGAATGATAAGTTAAATTGGCCTTTACTGTTTATTATTGTTATTTGTAGGTATATCTTGCTCTCTTGATCGGTTTAACAATTTAGGGCAATTATGAAAATATACTCATTTTTGTATTTCACTCGTATTTCATTTTTATTCTTTTAATTTTACTACTAAATTACCTTCAATTTATGGTGTTTAGTTTAATAAAATTAACTTTTTATTAAGATGAATATTATATCCAACCGTGTATATAATTATTTTTCTTATATTATACTACAATTATGTTAGTTAATAAAAATTATTATCATGGTTGATTTATTGTATAATTATGGTACATTTTTTAAACTGATAATAGAGGATCGAAACGATTATTGATTCAACTAATTTATGGATTATCTTTTTTAGTTAATGGACATAATTTAAGGGAAAATACCAAATTGGACCCAACGTTTTAGCAACATGTCAATTTCCAAAATTCACTTTATGTGAGATGAAAAAAAAAAAGACTCAATAAATTAAACTTGACTTTCAATCCAGAAATGATTATGGTATTACCTGGTTATCGAGTTGGCACCTAGAAAGTTGATTGAAAATCTTATTTTTCCGCCGAGAATTAAATGTATTCACCACCGACTGTAATTTCTCGTAGCACTACAGTGTGTGTGTGTGTGTGTTTTAATATCTAAGAGGTGTTTGATTAAAATGTCGTTGTATTTCATTAATATAAGTACTAATTACTCATCGTACATGTATACAAATTTATGAAATAAGTAAATAAACGACATTCATTAGTGTATAGCATCAAATATCTTAGTTGCAGTACAAACACACAACCAATCTTTACAGATGCAATTAGAGGATTTAAAAGATGCAAACCAACTACATTTAAGTTTCTAATAAATAAACACATACTCTCTCGGTATTGATGGTTAGTTTCATTTTCTGGACTAAATTAGAGATTATTTAGAGCCTAACTAAAATTGCTAAATGTGACCCAATTTATTCACTCTCTCCCCCTCTGCCACTTTATTTCACTATTTGTACTCACTTTAATTTACTGTTTCACTACTTTAACAGTAAAATCCATTTTATTTCACTATTTATGTATAATTAAAAATTTCACTAAAACACCTTCTATCCCTAATTCTGCTCTTCTTATTACTCGTGCTCAAAAAAAACATGTCATAGATAACCCACTGGAATGGAGGGAGTAATATATAGAGTAGTCATTATTTAACCCATTGGAGCTCGCTGCCCTTTTTGGTGGGTCCCCAGCGCTCTCACCAAACCCATTGCAATGGCGAGCTTTCAATCTGGAGCTCGCTGCTTTTTTTAATAATATTTTAATTTATATTGCATTATAAAATAAAAACATTACATTAAACAAAATAAATAAAAAAAAATCTACTAAAAAGTCCACCCATGTTTTTCTTAAGTTCAACGACATGGGCCAAGTGAAGGATGACCGGAGGTCGCGGCATTGGAGGCTCTTAAGCCTTGAAATGGTGTAAAGGCCCCGGCCGGAACGTGAAGAACGTAGGCTCCTTGAGTGCAAAATTGAGGCACGAAAGCTTGGGGTGACGAGAATAAATTTCGTTGGGGCACCGGAGAATAGAAAGTTTGTCGAGGGGATAGACAAGATGGGTTGGCTCTATTTGGATCGACATCTTTGGCATATGGCCAATTGGAGTTGAAATTGGCGTTGGGATCCTTTTTTTTTTTTGGAGATAACCGCCAGTGAGAAGTTGACCGCCGGAGAATATGTGAAAATGACTGTCGGTTGAGAGATGAAAGTTGAGAGAGAAGGGTGTAGAGAGTGTAGTGTGTGATTTGTGTGGAGGGAAGAATTATATATATATATAGAATAATTTTGAATTAAAAAAAAAAGAATTGAATGGTGACCGTTGGCGATTGCAACGGCTATTCTGGCGACCGACCAGCGGCCACCACGTGACAGCGAGCTCGCTCAATCGAGCTTGAGCTCACGAGCGCCGCGCTCGCCAATGGCTTGCGAGCTTGAGGGATGAGCTCGCTAGGGCAGCGAGCGCACTCGCACGCGCCGTTGCCCACAACCTTAAATATCCAAATGTATGTCTCTTTCACTCAATACGACTTGACGCAAAGCTCACCATCATTACAAACGCCTCTTGCTTCAAGTTCATATATATCTCCAAATCTTATAGCAAGCTCAATCCCAACAAACAACAATTAATAGACTACCAAGAATATGAACATGAGCCGACAACTGAATATTCACATTGAGAAAAATATGTCACTCATCGAAAGATATGGGAGAGTTTCAGTTGCATGGTCAATGTTGGAAAGTGAAGTTGGAATTACAAAATGCTCATAGTCGTGATTTAAATCATAGCCTTCCTTATTATCAACTATATATTGGGATTGACCGGATTTTCATTTTGTGTTACACAAACTACATCAGAATTCAGAAGTTGATTAACTTAGAATTAATTTCAAAGAGTTTATTCGTTATACTTGTACTAAGTTACAAATTAGAATACGACGAGAATTTGATTGTTTTAGTATATATTATATTGATTTATGTGAACCTTAGCGCATATGATCCCCGATCGAGAAATTTTTTAATTTTTATAAGGGGATTGTTTCAATGTCGTCTTAATAGAATTAGTTTGAAAAACGAATTTTTCAATAGTTTAAATAAAAATAAAAGAGTACTTTAATTACATAATTAACAGTAATAGAAAAATAAAAAATAAGATAATTAAGAAAAGAATTAACCGGCAAAACATTAGTTGAAACCCACAAATTAAGAAACCCTCAAAAGATAAACATGAAAGTAGTATTTTTTTGTTTTTATTTTATTTTATTTTATTACAGAAGTGTATGTATTGCATATGTTAGATCGAGACGTCAGCCGGTGAAGAGATGCGGCTCGTTCGCCATGGCTCGACGATGAAGTGTCTCGAGCCCTCGATCGAGACACCACTCGTGGGTGCTCGGTAAATATTGGTATATTTGGAAGGATGGAGGCAGGAATCTAGGTTAAGCCTACATTATGGATTTAGACGTCAATAATTTTGTTGAAGATGCTCTGGAAAAGGAAACCTATAAAGTCTATATGAAATTATGAGAAAGTCACATAAATAATTCTTCCACTTTTCTTAAAGTAAATGGGCTACTGAGTGTGCTATAATATAGCTGTCCGAATCTCTCTCTTCTCTTTCGTATTTTCATGATTTTCAACTCCATAACATCAGTATCTATATGTATATATTGTAGTGTATCATACTTTATAATAATTAAAAATATTTAAATGATCTCCTGTAATCATATAGGAGTAATATTTTTTATTTTTTTTTACACTTATACGTGGAGACATTTGATTTAACTAAAATTAGTGTTAACACGTGAAACACGCCGTCTTTTTCTATCTACAACGGTCCAACCTGGAAATCACTTTCAATTTATGCCGTTGGAGATTAAATATTAAATATATTTATATTTAACAGATAAATATTACTACTAATACACGAGATATACATGTTTTAATACCTACCACTTTAAGTCTTCAAGCTACAATGATGTGAGGATTGAGGAATATGTTAGTTTCGAATGTCGATATACTTTATTTCCATTCGTCAATTTATTTTTTATTTTTATTTTTACATAGACAGAGAGCTAGGACCTTCTGAATAGAGTGATCGGTTCATTTTATGTATTTTAATTTTAGGAATTTGTTTAAATAGATGAGATCACATTTATGTATATATGTACAATAATGTCCATTCACAATATGCATTTTTATAATATATTTAATATTAAATTTAAATATCGCGCTATGGTGAAGTCGAACCCCAGATTTTTGCTTTAGGTTATCGACTCTACCGCTAAGCATTTTACGTAGTACTCTCTCCGATCCATTGATAATATCCCCTACTTTTTGGGCACGATTATTAAGGAATAAGAGTAAAATGAGAGAAAGTGGTAGGCTCCATCTATTTTGAAGGATTAAATATTTTCACTTACATAAGGGTACATTATTAATGGGACGGACGAAAAAGAAAAGAGAGACATTATCAATGGGTTGGAGATTACAATAGTGATTCTTTGGATAAAAAATGATTGTATATACCTATATGTATATATAAAGTTGGAAGACGTGCTTAAAACATGTAAAATATAGTGATTTTGATAATCCCACCTTTGATACTTAGTTTTTACTCATGAATTATTGTAATCATGTGCCGCTAAGTTTTTGCTTAAAGTGCTCAATTACATGAAAAGAAATGTGATAATTATATAGTGGTGACGGGCCACAAATTGCTATCACATTCTACTCATTATTGACTCACTGTTAAAGATCTTCCCTATCAGAAAAAATAAATAAATTACTAAAACTTACGGTTAAAGATTTCTTATATATAAATATTTTCAAATTAAATTTTATTTCTATAGAGAAAATATCCATAGGAAAATGATTTTTTCCTCAACATTGATCTAAGAGATTGTAATTCTCTACAATGAAATAACCAAAATAAAAAATAAAAAAGACTCGAAACATGATTCACAAGACTGAAGAAAAAGAAATTGGAAATTTCCAAGTATTAATAAGCTCACAAAAATGAACCCAGGTCCAAATTTAATATGTAAAGCAACTATTGTGTAACAGGAGATTTCGTCCAAGTATTAATGCAATCAACTATACAATTAACTTAATTGATGGAGCCAGAATTAATGAATATGATGACGAATTCGAATTTTTAGATCCTAATTAATATCCATGAAAATATATATGGTTGGAGACTTGGAGTATATTCACAAACCTACAAAATATATATGATTAGAGGAGTATCTACTATGATAACGGATCAAAGAGTTGAATCCAAACTCAAATCCGATGACATATTTATAATTTGTGAATATAAATATATCATTCCATACAAGTTTAGATTTACATCTTTAATATGTCTTACAGAAGAAGGTCTTTGAAATTTATTGTAGAAGAATAAAAAAGAATTATTTAATTTTATTACTTGGAATACAAATAAGAAATTTCTATCTCGCCCCTCTTCGAGTCCTACCAAATAAGAGGCTACTAGTCTACTTTCACTATCAAATGCGAAAAATAAGAAGGCAAATTGTTTAAAGCCTAAGATCGACGTCAATTTATTAAATCAATCTTTTCTTTCCTTTCCTTTTCAAGTTATAAAAATTCAACTTGATATCAAAGTTGTTTAATTATTGAAACCAAAATTTATAGCCCAATTCATAATAGAAACGGTTAGGGATTTCAATCTAATAACTCACTTGAAGTCACTTCTATAAGACTCGACCTATCTTATGTTCAAGATAATCTAATTAATTTTTCTGGATTAGAAAATTATGATCCTAACCCTAAACCATCGGTTTTCAGGTCGGTCCGGAGGTTCGACTAGTTCGGGTCAATCGGATTGAAATTTTTGAAACTATAAATTTCGATCATAATCCTTCTTTCTTTAAGTATATTCTGACTAATTCGTCGTTTCGAGCTAGATTTACATCCCTAGCACTAATTTATAAGGCTTACCTAATGCCGGACTCGAAACCGGCTCGAGACGGAGGGAGGAACGAGACAGTGGTGTTGCCGGGGATGGCGGCTCGAAACCGGCTCGAGTCGCACGTGCACTCCACGCTCTAAAAGGAAAAAAAAATTAATGGCGCGTGCATTGCACGCGCTTAACGGGTGGATTTTTAAGCCGACAACGGCTCTTTCCTCTTTTTTTTTTTTTAATTTTATTTAATCCTAACTTTTACCTATAAATACTAGTACTATTTTTCACTCCATTTTTCACACCTCATTTCTTCATTTTTTCATTCTACAACTCATTCATCTCTTAAAAATGGATCCCAACAATCCATTATTGTCGGCGAGTTTTCTCGACATGTCCGACGACGCTTATGCTTACATGGGGACGGGGCTTGATTCAATCAACCTCAACACCCCGGACTCCGTCGAGTCATACCCAACATTCCCCCAAGACACCGACAGCCCGGATACAGAGAATCGGCTAATGTTGTCGCCGCCGCCATAGTCAGAGCCTTCTGCCAAAGGAACAATGGGCAAGGGCAAGGGCAAAGCTCGCCGCAGCTGCCGCTGTAGATGGTGCCGAAGCCAATGTCGGCGATGGCAAAACGAGCAAGCGTCACAACTACACCAACGAAGAGGCCGCCACCATGGCACATATTTGGGTGGAGGAGACCTACAACTCAGTCGTCGGAGCCGACATGCCGACCGAAAAATACTGGAAAAAGTCACTGCTCGTTTCAACGTGAGGTTCGGCACCACCCTAAAAAACAAGCAGTGCAAGAGCTTCTTCGGCCGCATCCAGACAATGGCAGAGGCAATGCGCGAATCTGCTCGGGCGAAACAATATGTCATCGACATGAAAATTATCCAAAAGGATACGAGATTCATGACGGGCGAGCAGCTCGAGCTTCACATGAGAATGATGCAGGAGGTGAAGGAACGCCAAGGATGAGCGTAATTTTTTTTAATGTGATTTTGTAATTTTTATTAATTATTTCTTTTATGTAATTTTCTAATTTTTACTATTAAGTAGTGTATTTTTTTTAATGAATGTAAATTTTCAATTTTCATTTATTTAATGAAAAATTTTAATTTTATAATATTAAAATTAGAGACAATTAGATTGTAGAAGTACGTGTCTCTGGTGCTGAAAGTGAAGTTAGAAACTACTTGGAAACTAGGCAACACGCTAAATTAAAAAACTAGCAAGGTTTTGATTCACGTTAAACACCAAGTTTAGTATTAAAGTAAATCGATATACATCAACACCTAAAACGATTGACTTATCTCATCCTTACAAATTACTACAATTCATTATATTTCAAATGGGACTGTACGATGAAGATTAATTTGATTGGTGGAGAGCGAATTGATTGTTCTACTAGAATTGCAGACATGCATTAACTATCTCATTAATAGGTTTTATTCGAGTTCGAAGATGAAAATAAAAACACGACGACTCAAGAATATAATTATAATAGTCTTATTATACCATGTCGCGCCAAAAATCACGATGTATAGCAAAGAAGGCGTAAATTTGAAACCAAGTCCAATTGCTTGAATAATCCTTGTTTAGAACTTAGAAGGTTGAAATTGAATATAATATTTGGAGGATTTAATATTAATAATTGGTGGGTTCATTCAAAGTCCTTGTTCTTGATTTAAACTGATATTACCCCGTCCTATTGATAGTATTCCCAGCTTTTTGGACACGATTATTAAAGATTAAAGATAAAATGATGAAAAATGTTAGACTTCATCATTTTTGAAAGGTTAAATATCTTTATCTTACAAAAAAGAGATACTCCCTTCGTCCAATTTAAAATGTCCTGTTTGCCCTCTTTTTTTTGTCCAATTTAAGATACCTTGTTATGTATTTTTTACCCTTATAACTTCATCTTTCACTCAATATTACTACCATTTACCATTTGAGTCTATACTCTCATTACTAACCCAATTGTATTAATTCCTAATCTATTTTCTTAATTAACCCAACCCCAAACCCAAAATAAACAACCCAGCCTAAATTTATTTTGTGAAATCCGATCCATCTCTCTATCTCTCATTTCTGAAACCCTAATGCTCTCTCTCATTTCTCAATCGTCGCGATCCATCTCTCTCTCATTTCTGTTCCGCCACGATCCATCTTTCTCTCTCTCTCTCTCTCTCTCTCTCATTTCTCTTCCGCCATTATCCATCTCTCTCTCTCTCAATTCCCAGTCTGCAAAATCCTAATATGATTTCTCCACCGATCTGAGGAATTATGGATCGGAGGAATTATGGATTCCACCGGAGTGGGTCGGTACGATATACCGTCGTTTTTGTGTCATACTTTATACCTTACCGTAAATTTCGGTATAACAAATTTCATACCGTTACCATACCGTACATTACGGTATACCGGAGTTCGGTATACCGTAAATTCGGTATGAAATTTTTACATATCGTTGTCGTACCGCAGTTTCGATATATCTTATCGATATACGGTATGCCGAACTTTGACGGTGTACCGAATATTTACGGTATACTGAACTTAATTTCACGGTATACCGTGCACATTCTATACATGTTTAGAAGAAATAATATCTTAAATTTCCAATAATTACTTAATTACATATATTATTATTAATTATTAACAGGTGCGGTACAGTATACCGTATATACCATACTACGGTATATATCGATACGATGGTATATACCGAAAATAACGGTATATACTACGATATGGTATAACATGGTATACCGCGGTATTAAGAAATCTCATACCGTTACCTAACCGTAATCTTCCGGTACGGTATGATACAGTACCGTAAGTGACGATATACCGTAAGTTCGGTATTTTCGGTATTTTTCCAGTACGATAAGGACGGTATACCGTTTTTTCAGTATACCTATCCAGCCCTAGTTCCAACTCCCGACCATCTCCGCAGCGATACTCCTGATTTTATGGAGGATTTGTGAATTCCACCGGGGTGGGAACCATCCCCGATTCCTGAAGATCTGGCGAAGAGTATCGATGAAATTGTGCCGGAGACTGAATTTACTCGCGATTCCGAGTTATTTGGGGATGAATCATATGGATTTGCTATATCCCTAGGCGATTCTGAGCCGGCGGCCACCCTCGATCCATATCAGATCTACTGCGCCGCCAAGATCGTCGACGACTGGGATTATGATGATGAATTAGAATCTGATGGCTGGTTGACCCCGCACAAGCCCATGACTTTTCAGTTTTGACCTTTCTCATTTGTGGAGGATTGGATGATGATGCCTTTTCTGTGTGGGGGTTTAGGAATGGTGATGCCTTTTCTGTCTATATGATGAATTTCTGTGATGAATTTGTGATGAGAAATTTCTGATGAATTTCTGATGATTTTCTTTGATGAATTTCTGATGAACTTCTGTGATGAATTTGTGATGCCTTAGAAATAATTAATTTCGGATGCATCTCTGTGATGAATTTTTTATGCCACCACTTAGTGTAATTTACCTAGGTTTGGAGGCTCAAATAACCTATGCAATGTGATGCAAATGATACTTGCTGATTGCTGTAGTGATGCCTTCTGTGATGCAAACTGTTTGTTGTGATGCAATTTGATACTTGTTGATGCATTGAAGTGATTCAATGGTTATATATGCTGATATTGGAAGATATAGATACTACTACTTGATGGTTGATGCTATGCAAATGATGCAAATGACACTTGCTGATGCAATGTAATGCAATGACTTCTTGCTGATGCAAATTATGATTATATAATCATGCATTGCTGATTATGTGATGCCACCACTAGGAAATTGATGCATTTCCTAGTTATTGGAGGCTCAAATACAATTAAACTGACTATTCCTATGATTAAACTAATAAGGCAATACATGTTTGTCCCTAATATTGCAGAATCACTGATTACTTTACATTCCAAACAAATCAAAAAAACAAAAACTTACACTTGTTTGTCCCTGTAAAGCTTCAAGTAGT
Organism: Schizonepeta tenuifolia; assembly: GCA_029490685.1. Taxonomy (NCBI): domain Eukaryota; kingdom Viridiplantae; phylum Streptophyta; class Magnoliopsida; order Lamiales; family Lamiaceae; genus Schizonepeta; species Schizonepeta tenuifolia. Next base: position 16,300,674 of record CM055960.1, on the reverse strand, counting down.
GTGATATCCTCTACATATCATTTGCCAGCCTCAGTCTTCAATATTAATTTGATTCAATGACTCTGTAATGTCATCTAGAGTGTACCATTTGTCTTCTGCATTTCCATGTTGGCTTAAGTAGTCCAAACCATCTCTGACCACTTGTTCATCCACTTCAAAACAGTCTGGATAGATGCCTTCCCTAATCAAGTGATCCTTTCCCATATGAGGAATGTTGTAGTTGTTCCCTCATTGACACTTAATGATCTCCCCATAGCAGGCTTGTAGTGTTAGGAAAATGTTGATCTTCTCTATTGAGTAGTTGTCAAATGCATTCCTTACATTTATCAGCATTTCATCAACATTTGCTGCTGCCATCTGATCTTTTAGTGTTTGAATGCTCCTAAAAAAGCCTAAATCATTGACATTTGTGTCTGGGCTATTGGCTGGTTGGTTAATGAATTCAAAATGGAAACCATCACTATGTGCAATTGCTTGAAATTGAAGGTCACTGTCTAGAATATGGGGTTTGGCATTGTCTTGTTGGATGTAGATATGCTTTCCTAGACATTCTGGCCACTTGTGTT